>CM057928.1:7684398-8367750 GCA_030141595.1 Chydorus sphaericus
ATCTGTTGCGGGGCTATTGGAGATATGACTCAGATGACTAGTAATGGGGGTTAAATAGGTGTACATTGAGACAATAAATCTTAACGGTAAATGGGTATTGACGAAAAGAGACGAAACATATAAGACACGGGCATAGATACAATAAATACATATGATATTGAATACACTTATTGGTTATACATTGTTATGTATAAGAACAACAAACAAAAACAAAAAAAACCGTTCCTAGTATAAGTTTCAACCAAGCAATCTTGGCAACTAATCAACTATAACGAAAAAAAATTCAAATTAAAAAATAAATAGATAAATAAATATGTTTAATATTTCCCAAGAAATCTTTGTTTCCAAACAGAGGCCAGATCAGGATTATATGTAGCAAAAATAATTGGATTAAATAGAGCGGATTGGGAACCAAATATGAAACAGCGAGTATAGAAAAAGATACGGGACAAAATTCTTAAAAAGTTAGACAATGGTTCGTCTGAATAGATACAACCACAAATTAGGAGAGTCGCAAACAGCACTAATACTGGCATTGTAAACGCTGCTGAAATCTTAGCCCCAAGAAGAATTCCTTGACCAGCCTCCACATCCAGACGACTTACCTTTTCATTCCCAATCTGAACGAAATGAATTTCAACAACATTTTTAGCTGTACCCAGATCATTTTGACGATAATGAACTTGATGCTGATCTAATAATGCCCCTGTTTTTGCTCGACCACAAAATATGGAAGTGAGCAATACAATAAGAATTCCAATATTAAATCCAATAGCCTCCGGAATAGGCAACATTTGACGGAGCGAAAAATAAGAAACGAAGTCATGGCCTTTAGATATCAGGAAATAAAGTAAAAAACATACAATCTGGACGGTTGCAATCAACTTGTTAGTGACGTGTCTCTTGTACCAAAATGAGTAATGAAGATTTACGTATCGGTTGAGCAGAGAAAGGTGCAGATTAATGACCAAAGAGCCGAAAGGTAACCCTCCTATTATATTATTATAACCGAATTGTCCTTATAACTAAGTGTCCTTATAAAACCGAGTCGGCACTGTATGTTGTTCTTGGTTTATGTAAAACAACTCATGGAATCATTAATTATACCATATTCACACTGAAGCCTTATTCTGGTATAAACCTTATTCTGAAATAAAATCTCCATTTGCGCCCATGCAAAAATAAATCTAGAATAGGGTTTATGCCAGAATAAGGCTCCAGTGTGAACATGGTATTAGATTATCAAAGGGAACTTGTTATAGGTTCGACGTACGTACACCAGATCTGAGGTTTTGGTGAACGAAGTAACCTGTAAGGACTAAGGAGTTTAAATCAAATGGTCGGCTGGTCGCTTTACTCTCTTCAGTATCAATAAAAAATGCTGCACTTTCACCGGAAGTTTGCAAATTATGGGAAAGCGTCAAGACAAAACAGTTTCATGTATCGACCATAGTTCGTGCTCAGTATGTGAAGCATGTAGATAGATTCTTTACAAAAGTTGCCATTGGATAACTCAATAATGGCTACCTTACATATATACAAATCCGACTATCCGAAAGAGTTTTGGTGATAAATTCACCGTAGACTCGATCAACAGGTCCATTCGGAAAATCTTTCAGGATGCGATTTAGAAAGACCTATTTGATCTATTTCTATAGAATTGTAATGCCGATGAAATTCAGAATTTCTCTGCTCAAAGCGGCTCAATTTTAACATGATGGTGCAGCAGCTCTTTATACTTATCCACGATAATCCTTTCATCTGCTAATATTTTTATGTTTTTATCTATTCACGGCTTACAGTCGCCATATTTTGTATACCATCGCTATTCTTCTCGCCAAATAAAACTGATTTCAATCAATCTCCCAAGTGATAACAATTCATATATACCCAAACTTACATACGCGTGGTTTTTTTCATGCTGAACGAATGGTTACCATCGGCCCTTCTTTAACTATTATTCTCTGATAGGCTTTGATTTTTAAAACTAAAAACTCAACGCAATTGTCGAGTGCTTTACTGCTTTGTATAATGAAAATATTTAAATAAAATTATATTTGAAATTTTATATTGGTGCCGGCCGTTAATACCGTTTTCAGGTGGAGAAATTTGTTCCGACCTTCAGAGGCGTAATATGTGAAGAGTAGGCTATAGCTACCTTCATTTATGATCCAAGAATATAATTTATCATGCATAAATATCTCAATGGATGATTTCACGTGTCCTCATGTAACACGTGAGAAGCCCAATAAAAGTTTGGCACTGTTAACAACGTATTAATATTGTATTTACTATGTTCACATTAAATTAAAAGTAAAGCTAAAGCTTGTATAGAACCAAAAACAGTAGGACCTGTACATAGATGTAGGAAAATTGGCTCGTAAACAGGGTTGTAATGAAGCGCACTCTAAATGGAGCGCGCTGGATTTTAAAATGAGCGGTTACACCCCTGCGAGTAAATGATAACGCGCACTATACTGGTCGTCTGCAGATCGCATTTTCATATATCAGAAGGATCTTAATATAGCTGCTCGTCCGCCCCCATATCTAAATAATAGATATTTTTTCATGAGATTTTCAACATGTACATGCAAAAAGAGATTATATATCCGGCGGTAAGCTTCGATGTACTGTAAATACCAGCTCGGGTTCTTTGATGAACAAAGCAACAGATACCTCACTATTCCACAGAAAATGTGCATACTCGCCTTGTTAAGTCCGATGTAAAGGGGCACACATTTGCCTGTGAGAACCTGTATTTAAGCAACCGCTTCACTCTTTAAAATATCTCAACAAAGGATGCTTCTCGAGCCTCCAGATTGCAACAAGGTTACCATGACAAAACTGAGGATCCTTTTCAAGTCTTGATCATATTTTGGGCTCATAAAATAAATTATACATCAACCGCTAGCACAATTAGATTAAAATAACAGTTATAATTATATAGGTGCTTAAGTAAAAGCTACTTTGTGCGTAAGATTTTTTTCAACCATTTATTTCCAGGTTAAGGTATAGTTGACGAAAAACGGTTGATTTGGAAAATCTTTCTATCGCATATTATTCATACTGTTTATTGAATCATGGATAAATTATGCAATTTTTGTTGTTGTCTTTGTGTGTTGAAAATCATTTATCAGTTTAGGTATTTTGGTAATAGGGTAATGATTATCAGTCTGAAGATCATAAAACACAAAAATGTCCAAGTTTATTTCATCACAACATCAAAACAATGGACAGCTTGAACGATTTTGCAAAAATAAAAAAAATAATAATAATCGACAAACTACAGCATTATGTATCCAGTAGAAAGAACAATTTATACAGGGACATGAATAAATATGACATCAATAGAGTAAATATGAGCTACGTCTCTACTTATAATAAGGACGAACTTTTTGTTTCCAAACTAGTACCAAATCAGGACTATAGATGGAAAATAAAATTGGGTTACATAAAGCTGAATGAGTGCCAAAAAAGAAACAGCGAATATAGAAACAGACTCGAGAGTAAGTAGAGCAGCTGAGTAATGGTTCATCGGAAACATGAACGCAAATAAGAAGAATGAAAGAGCACAAAAGCACTGGCGCCGCAAAAGCTGAGAAGATCTTAGCACAGAAAACAATACCCTGACCAGCTTCTACATCCAGTCGGCTCACCCTTTGATTTCCAATCTGAATGAAATGAACATGAACAACTTTATTATCACTTTCTGTAGCATCGGAACGGTTACAATAATAAACTTGATGCTGACGATGATCTAATGTCGCTATTTTTGCTTTTCCAAATAAATGGGAAGTGAGTAATAAAATAACAATTCCGATAATAAATCCGACTACCTCTGGTATTGGCAACATTTGACGGAGCGAGAAATGATCTACCAAGTTATGGCCTTTAAATACGAGGAAAAAGAGTAGAAAGCAAACAATCTGGATGGTTAAGATCAACCTGTTGGTGACGTGACTCTTGTGCCAAGATGGGTAATTAAGG
This sequence comes from Chydorus sphaericus, assembly GCA_030141595.1. Lineage (NCBI taxonomy): Eukaryota > Metazoa > Arthropoda > Branchiopoda > Diplostraca > Chydoridae > Chydorus > Chydorus sphaericus. The sequence goes on from CM057928.1 coordinate 7,688,386, forward strand.
TTGAAGTATCGATTGACTAGAGACAACTGCAGGTTAATGACCAAAGAACCTAAAGGTAATCCTCCTATAATATTATAACATAACAAGGAAAGTGAAGGATCCATTTTAGAGAATATAACTTCAAGAAGAAAGCCGATTAGGATAAAAATGTTGGAGAAGCCTATGCCTATCCAGATGAAATTTCTGGGAGAGCGGAGTCTTTCAAGGAAGATTATAACTGCAATCAGTAGAAGATTGATTGGTATACCGATCACAGCGAAAAGGATGTGAAACGAAGTGAGACATTAGTCCATGAAAAAAACTGGACTAAGTAACAAAAGTGTGTTGTTATTTTCTTCATCCGTTTCGGTTACGTTTGCAATCAGATGGGAACGATTTGCCATTCCATTTCCACTTTCCTGTAGTAACTGCTTTTAACAATAAAAGTGCAGTAATAAAATTTGTTCAATAATAACTTAATCGTGGAATTAAAATTTATGTTACCTTGTCAATAGAATCGATGAAGGGCATGATGCTTTTTTTTAGATGTATTGAAAGAAATAAAAATGCCGAATCGCCAGTTTGAATCCAAAGCTGCCGAGCTAATAAAGGAGTAACGTGATCAAGAAATTTATTCAATTCCATAAGATTTATAAAAATAATAATAAAAGGGGGAAACTAGCCTTATGGGGTCACCTTCAGAAAGGAAGTAAAAACAAAAAAGCAGAGCCAGGAGGAACAGAGTTGATCTCTAGTTGCGAGTGCTTGGTTGCGAGTGCTCGATTACCCGCAATGATAGAACTGTATATACGACAGTCTTATGGAGGGAGTCATCATATCGACGCGCACTTTACAGACTTTATTTCAATCCGCCATCACACCTGCTAATGCTTAAATCCTCAAGACGCATGTGCGTAAGGAATACGGTGCACCGCGGCGGTGTACGATGGTTTGTAGAAGACCTAGTTGTTAGACCCATCATTCTGATTTTCCTTCTGATAGATTTAATAGCCGATTAAATGAATGATAGCTCTTAGTCTCTTAGAATTAATAAAATTATACTTCCCATTCTAGTGTAAACTTAAATAATACTACAACTTAAATTTAATTTATGTCATTCGCTCGATTATCACAAGTATCGACCAATTTAAGGTACAAAAAGCACTAAAGAAGAAAACAATAAAGCATTCAAAGTGATTAAGACAATAAACAGAGCTAGGTAAAAAATAAGCCGAATATATTATATAACTTTCAACGAAATATATCGATTGATTTTTTTAAAGCGCTTCGATGCTATCCAAATAAAATGAGTAACCTATTGGGTAGCTTGCTAATACTCAACATCAAAGGGGGAAACATTTTTTTTATAAATGAACATTGCTGCAAAAGTCAGTCGGATATAAAAAAAAAATTAAAAAAAAAAAAAATTAAAAAATATTAAAGAAAAAAAAAAGTATTAGAAGAGGCCGATCGACTTGATTCCGATCAGATGCGGGTTCCTGTCTCTGTATTGAATCCACATCATGGGCCAAAACGTAGTCCTATTGAAAGAGGCTGATGAAAACATCATAATGCTATGGTTGAATGATATCCAATTGTCTAGATGTCAAATCCAATCCGCCGTTAATATAGACGTTTTACAATGTCATGATCAAGATCATGTGTGCATTCAAGAGCTCTCTTGAGGAGTGGTTTGTTAAAACAGAGCGGGTTTTTGGATCAGATTTTGGCGGGCGGTGTAAAGCAACGCACCCCGTTTAGAACCACCCATGGACTATAGCAGAAAGCCCAAGTTGTGTATCATCATAAGAAATTTACTATATAGTATCCAATAATGTAAGGCATTCAATAAATACGAAGCAAAGCATGGTTGAATCCAAATATAAAACATGCAACTTTGAAATACTAGCGTATGATATTGAATTTTTAAGTTGAGGACGACGATATATTACATATCGCTTAAATCTTAACTTTTTTATTGACTCGATCTACATGATTTCAATATGTAACACTCTGAATGTAAATACATGATGACCAAATACTAATTAATAATTCGGATTAAGAATGAATCTAAACAAAATCGACTAAATAAGTATTTTATACAATAAATTCAATCGTTTACTCGATTGTCATGCATTTGGGCATACCCTTATTCTTGTGCTTCATACAAATTATAAAGAAAAAAATTCATTGTATAGATTTTCCTGCTTAGTTAAGACCTAGACCTAGTGGTGTGTTTCAGTTTGTTTCAGTCGTAGAAAGAGAGTATGCTGTACGTCAGATCAACTTAGTGCCGTGTTGTACATAATTTTGAGAAAACAATATAATTTGGATGTGTTCGACGCTACCTTTTGTCGGACCAAAAGCTGCTAATATATTTATTCGCTTATTATTTTGGTGCAAAACTACTTGTAAGTTCTTTAAAATATGAGAGCTGTATGACAGCCTAAACAACTGTAAATATTACAACCATCAATTAATCCGTGTATACGATTGCATAGCTTTTCCATGTTCCTCTATCATGACGTTTTCATCGAGTTTCAAGAAATGCTATTAATATTTGCGTTACTGTGACCCGTTGATCGAGTGTCACTAAAACTTATGGGCGCATTTAGCTCGTTCACGTACACACTTTACACTTAATCTATTGCAAGGTTATTATGAAAAATTGCATTCTTAAAAATAAAAACCCGTATTAAAAGGTGCACGCAGCTCAATATTCTTTAATTTCTGACATGCAATACACAGTTTTAATTGTTTTTTTCTTATTGGTAAAAGTGCGCGCGATTCATATTTCTGTTCCTATCCATATTTCATTCCAATTTTCTTTGTCAGAAGAGCAATTCACAGATGAATTTTTTATCTAAAAGTAAAATAGATAAAAGTAGTATTAAGATGTAGTTAATATGAGATAATCAATAATTTTACAGTGAATGTTGTTTTTACCTTTTGCAAGTTATCAGCATGATGGTGGTCCCAGTTGATTTAATACTTGCAAATTGCAATACAATCGCGTGAGTACCGTGTTCAGGTATTCAAAAAGAGCTAAACAGTATTTGAAGGTGAGAACATTGTAACTTTTAAAATAGGTAATATCATTTTTTTAAAAGTTAATTTACAGTAAAAATGTAATATTTTAAATAAGATTTCAATCTATGAGTTTCTCACCTTGGTCATAAATACTGCCGATCTGGACACCTCTGCTCTCGATGTGTGCGCGTTTCAGAGTGCTCGATTATTATGCCCTCGACGATGTTGTTGTGTATAAGAAAGATTTTGTGAAGGGAATCATCGACGCGTATAAAAGACCATCATCATATTCGTAATTGCTGGAATCATCAAGACGCATGCATGAATAAGGAAAAAGGGTGTATACCGGTGAACGATAATGTGCAGAAAAGTGGAGTAGCTAGCGAAGAGAGAAGGAGGGGGGGGGGGGGGGGGGGCTGAATGGGGCCGTGGGAATGGATACGATCTCCCTCGAAATGAGGCTTTGAGCTCTTTCTTTTTGAGTCTGTTAGTGTAGAAATGAGACAGATGAAAAGCTCCCGAAACATGTATCAGTATGCATAAATGAATGTACCCAATGATCGAAAGGGGAAGGCAACGTGATTGGTTGTTTATGTATAAGGAATGCGTCATATACAAAACACCCTATGAAATTTTCAATGACCATCGATGGGTACGAAAAGGTCTCAACTTATAGAAGGTTCTTTGAAGACGTACTTTTGGAATCAATATCGGATTTGAAAACAAACTATTAAAAAAAAAGTTATACGTCCTTCTCATTTATCCCAGCGATTTCATGCGAAGTCTCATAAACAACAAACGTAAATTTACCATCAGTTGAACTGTTTGATTTCGTATCAACTATTTGTGGATGCGTTTGTTTTGAATGTGTTCTGATTTCCCCAAATGATTAAGCTCTTTAAACTGCTTTTGACGCACAATATGTGAAGGAAGATTAACCTCTGCTGCGGTACGCACAGCACAACGTATAGAGAGGATAGAGACCGATAGAGAATTAGAGAAATCCCAGGAAACTTTGTCGCTGCTTTTCAAACTGCTTCTATATCTTGGTTCACTCGGAAGACTCGGAAAACGTAGTAGACGGCGGGATAATTTTCCGCGACCCAATATAAGTTATAATACCTTTCTAAAGTAAGTGGAAATATCCTTTATATAAACAGTTTATATTAATATTATTATTATAACAGTTATTATTAACTTATAAACAGTTTATAAAGATATTATTTGCATATCCGGGTATGCACATTTTTATACCTCTAAAACCATTTTCCACCCCTTTACTTCATTTAGACGTTAGTCAATTTATTCTTTAAAATGAACAACATTCTATTTATACAGAGCAATAATTACAAAAAGAACAATCTAGACGAATCAAGTTATGTTGGGTAATCGTATTATCTATGGCTGAGACACCTTTGTTTCCAAAAAGAAATCATATCTGGGCTGAAAAGGATAAATAGAATTGGGTTACAAATGCATGAATGTACCAACATACCGTAATGGACCAAGTAAAACTGCTCGAAGATAAAAAGAAGTTCGAGACCAACTGGGACAGATACTAGTCAAATCTTCGGAAAATTGAAAACAAATGTACAAATTTCCGAAAGAAAACAATACAGGGAGGATAAAAGAAGAAAATGCAATAATAGAAATCAATACACATCGACCAGCATCTATTTCCAGCTGGCTTACCCATTGATTCCCAACCTGAACGAAATGAAAATTGACATTATAGCACTCCGTGGCTCGTTGCTGCAGTCCATTCTTGTTATTCAACCGATTACTTTAAGGCACTTGGTGATCGACAGTAGGTCTATCGGTTTTCATTTTTGTTACCATCGCTACAATAATGCAAGTCAAACACAAGATGAGAATTGAAACAACGAAACCCGCTACTTCTGACACGTCTGCGATGGAAAGCATTTATTTTTCTAATGAGCATCTCGCATCAAAGAATTCGTGGAATTTGGTGATCAGACAAATTAGTACAAAACATCCGATCTGACCTGCTATTATCAATCGGTTGGTTACATGAGATGCATTAGATATGATATGCACTATCATATCTATTTCCAATCTTACTTCAATTTTACGACTTTCCTCACCTTTCCAGCAATATTTTTCACTGATATGACATTTCTAGGATAATACGAAAATAAAAAACAAGATGCCTTTAATCATATGCAAAGAATATAACAGTAGGTATAACTACAACAAATGTATAGGTTAATAAATTATTTTCTTAAACATAAAATATTGTAATTTAAAAGGAAATAATAAATTAAATACAAAGCACCTTGTAATGCTCGAGATCGAAGGATGAAAACGAATGATATTAGAAATTTAGAACGATCGATGATAGAACAACAAATAGAAATCGCACGACAACTCCGAATTCCGCAGATCTTCGATCTCTATAAATGCGCGTTTCTGCTGGGTGTCCCAATTTTCCATCAATGATGGGACTGTATAAGAACGAAGCAAGAAACATCTGCGCAGTAGAAAATATTATAAATGCTTGTGCGTATTCTATAAATAATGATTACACTACCAAAGATGCAGGCAATCATCTGCGTACATAATATACTTTTAAAATAAGTTTGTTTGCTCGGAAGGTTTACCTGGCGTTATTTACCCAGTCTATACTTCGTTCATTCTAAATTTCCTTTTAAGACCTTAACACATGTTTAACATATGTCCTTAACAAAATAAGAATTTCTGCCAAATCCGCCTTATGCCTTTTAGGACCCTGTTTCTGCCGCATAATTTCTGCTTTTTAGGCAATGATTTTTGACAAAATTATGGAAACAATGAGATATTAGGCTAACTAGTATTCTGAGGCTCAGCTAGTATGCACAAAAACTTTTGTTTCTGGTTAAAATAGCTTATTGACGATGATTTTCATATGATCGTACTAATTGAAACGGTTATAGGTTTTGTGTTGGTACTTGCTATTTCATAATGGGATTTCATAGTTAGGCGATGATATCAAATACTCAATTGGAAATTTTTTTAATGAAAAAGACAGCAGTGTAAGGAACATAAAAACGAATGGATTAAAATCGAACATAAAAATCGATACGCGCAAACATCCCTCAACCTATCACTTTTTGTTATATAAGTCAGAAGAAAAAAAAATTACGATAACCATGGTGATGTTCGGGTACAGTGGAGTCAGTGGATTATCCTAGGAACCGAGAGTTTTTTTTAATGCAAAACATACAGCTGATCAAATGTACTGCTCAATTTATAAATTCCTGAAAATTCAACAGAGATACCAAGGTTATTACTAGGCTAGAGTCAGGCTGGATCCACTTTCTCAATTAAGCGTGATGATATCGGACGGACGTAGATAAATTGTATATATATGCGTCGTCAGACGTCATTATACGTTTTATATACATGCAACGAATGGAGATCTAATTACACAGTCTCTATAAGACTCCCAGCATGTGATATGTAGCTGCTGTGCTGGGTTTGCTTGCAGGTAGTCGTTAATGATGATTTTAATAAGGATGTGTAAGTAAAAAAAATTCAGTTCCATGATCCGTCCCTGTTCAGTGAAGTATCCTTCTCCTAGGTTATTATTGACTAGTAGGCCTATACAGCATTTAAGGAGCGTTCGTCTGGTTTATTGCGTCGCTTTCCTATAAGTTTATATATATTTCCTCCTGATAAATTTGGCTCGAGGAAAGTAAAAGTCGATAAAGTAGACCACATTAAACCTTTTCTGGCTTATACAATTCCCAACATAGAAAAAAATTACTTCGCATTATTAGCCGCCCACTTTTTCTTAAAAAGGCCATGGGGAAGATTTTAAAAAATACTTTTCCTTCCCTCATCTACTTGTAACGCATAGAGTTAGTGCAATAGCTTACTACTATTGTAATTTTTTTCAAGTTGTAAAATATTTTTCCGTCGTTTTTTTTATAGGAGTAATGATGATTGAATCAAAAACAAACTTAATTATAGCTGAATTAGATTAAGGTGGTGCTTTTCGACTCTGTATTGATGAGCCGGACCCATCATGAGACCGTCATATGAAATCGCTTAAAATGAAGACAATGTATCGCCGTTTCGTCGTTTAATATACTGCATTGTATGAATTTGACTAATTGCTGATTACATGTTATTGTATCAGGGCCATTTTTTGAGAATGGTTTCTCCGGCAAAATTAAAATCAAACCGACAACATGATGAACAAGAGAGTGTCGTTGTCTATTTGAGCACCAGCCTAGCTTTTATTTTATTATAAATATGATCATATTATGAAGGTATGCAACATATAGGTCAGTAAGTATCTCTTACCGTATACTTACAAAAACATCTAACAGTCGAACATTAAATAGCAATCAAGACAATAATAGACTAAGAGACTATCTATATCGAAGACACCTTTGTTTTAAAAAAGAAATCATATCTGGGCTAAAAAGGACGAATAGAATGGGATTACAAATGAATGAATGAGCACCGAGTAAAACCGCTCGAAGATAAAAAGAAAGTCGCGACCAACTGGAACAGGTACTGATCCAATCTTCTGACACTTGTAAACAAATATACAAACCACCAAAAGAAAACATTACAGGGATGACGCAAAAAGAAAATGCTACGATGGAAATCAAAACACCTCGACCAGCTTCCATTTCCAGCTGGCTTACTGTTTCATTCCCAACTTGAGTGAAATAAATATTTGTTATTTTATTATGTACAATTGGTTGAGCCTGCGATCCATTCTCAATATTTTGTTGATGTCGATAATGAATTTGGTGATTATCATTAGGCCTGACGACTTTCCTTTTTCTTACCATCAGTATTATGCAAGTCAGACACAACATGAAAATTGCAACGACGAAACCTACTACTTCTGAAACGTCTGCGGTGGAAAACATTTGTTCAAATAAACATCTCGAATCGAAGAATTCACGGCATTTAGTGATGAGACAAAATAGTATAAAGCATACAATCTGACCTCTAATAATCACTCGGTTGGTGACGTGAGCCTTGTACCACGAATGATAATGAATACTAACGTATCGATTCAGCAAAGAAAGGTGAAAATTTAGGATCAAAGAGCCCGAAGGTAAGCCCGCTATCTTCATATAGTACAACCAGGCTTGTGAACTGTTCATTTGAGAGAAAATTGCTTCGACAACAAAACCGATTAGGATGAAAATGTTTGACATGCCGATGCCCAACCAAATCAGGTTCCGGGGAGAGTGCAGTCTCTTGACGAAGATGATGATTCCCACCAATGCAAGATTTAGCGAAATACCGAGCACAGCGAAAAAGATGTGAATGAAAGTAAGATACTCGTCCATGAAGAACACTGGGTTCAGGAGCGATATAGTGTTGTTGTTGCCCCCTTCGAATGAACAATTCGTGGAGGAATTCGCCAGTTCAATACCTCCATTCTGCTGAATTAACTATTTTTCAGTGTGATAAAGTAAGTGTATAAATTAAACTTAAGGATAATGTCAATGCAATATATATAAAGGTTCTTCTCACCTTTTCTGCGAATATGTTCAACAGCATAATGATTATACTTTTATGCTCAATCGCAACAAAATCGACCTTCGATCCTACATTAGTGCAAAGAATGGATTTATAATGAATGTAATTAGTCTATTTTTCTAATTGGTTCTGATATATTTAAACAAAAAAATGAAATAAATAAATATAACGCACCTTATAATGCTCGAAATAAGATGAAAGCGAATGGTAGAATGACAGAAACCGAAATAAAGATCACAGAACACTGAATCTCCGATCTCTACGAATGCGCGTTTTCGAGTGCTTAATTTACGATCAATGGTTGGGCTGTATGCAAAGTAAGAATAATCGCCGCGCAGTGGAAATATCATCAAGACGCATGTGCGTAGATTTCAAGAATAGCTGGATGAGTATCATAGATGTAGGCGGTCTCAGTCATACATTTTTAAAAGGTAATTCTTATGAGAGCAGCTACGCAGGTTATACATAACATATGTGTCAATAATCAAAACAGAGTAGAGATCTGCAGAAGAAAAAAAAATATTGAAGGGGATTTAGTTTTGCCCCTGACTTGTTGCGATTCCCCAACTTTTGCGCACCCGGCGGACTAAACAGCTGTTTTACCTTAGATAAGATATCTGTGGAACTATATGATAAGTTATATATCCAGATTTATTATGAGATCAAGTCAGTTTGGAGGACTTGGTCGATAGCTAAGATATCACTAATTACAGTAGTGCTGTAGGAGCCGATCTGCGTCACGATCGGAAAACCTACTCGTAGATGTTTTACACATTTAATTTCAAGGCTGAAACTTTTCAGAATTTATTAAGAAACAAGCATAAAATAAATGAGTATGACAATTAATAAGGTATTAAGAAACAAGCATTAGACTATGGGCTTAGTAATATAAAATGCAAATTATTGATCGAAAGTAGTTTTTAAGAATTTGTAAATCAAAGGGAAAAAATATATTTTTACTTCAAGCATGATAATCAAATTAACACTCTTTTAGCAGTTGCTTAAAGGTTGCCGAGTACATAAAGTTCGAGTGTATTGCCCTTTAAAAAATGTTCCCGTATTAGCTTTATAAAAAAAAAACGAATGTTGATTGGTTTGCTAGTTGTATTATAATTGATTTTTTTTTTCACTGAGTTCAATGGCATTTAGAGGATATATATTCGTTAAAATAGATATTGTGTGAGTGGGAAATGAATGAGATTGAATTATAGATATTGTTTGGGAGGGAAATGAATGATGAGTTGAAGGCAAACAGCCACAGTAGCAGAAATTAAGCTTCTCGACGATCATCTCGCATCAGAGCAGATCTTAGATCAGTGCTCCGATATAGCAGAGCAAAGGGATTATAAACAGCAGAATGAAAATTGAGAAGAAATCCTCGGAAGTAGAATCCAATCCATAAAAAAGGAGAACACTTTTCAGTTAATGATAACTGATCGTCTGATGACGAGGATACGAATTGAAGACATACAGCTGCCATACAAAAAACAGAAAGTTCCGGCACTCAAGAAAAAAAGAAATTCTTTGAAGCTGGATTTGGAATTGTTGTAGGCTTCCAAATCCACTTTATTTACCCTTTGATTGCCAACCCAAATTGTTCCATCATCCTTCTCAATGGTTTGATCACCGTCAAAGACTACTGCCACCCCGTCATTCGTCATCTGTTCCATTAATAGTTGATTATTGATAGGACCCCTCTAGTACTTGGTTCATAGTACTAGTACAGATTTCTGGAGGATTTACTGATTTGTTGACTTTAATTGACATTACAAAGTGGCTTATCACACCGATCATAATAAAACTAAGAGAGACGCTACATAACGTCTGGAAATTGGGTATGTTAACAACATGTTTCACGGGAAGTCCGGTAAACAGGTATCGACTTTTGACAATGAGAATAAGAAGGATAAAGCAAGCGATCTGCACTCCAGCAATTAACTTTTTAGTCACGACCCTCTTGTACCATGAGGAGTATTTAAGACAGATGTGGCGGTCCAACATGAGTAGAAATAAGTTAAATATCATGGTTACATTAGGAATATCGTTGAGCCATACAGCTAGAGTTGGAAAGATTGATAGGTTGGGGAACAAATTGGTCAAACCTTCGAGCAGTAAGACTGTCAGATGAGAAATGTTGGCGAAACCGACACCGAGCCACAAAATATTAGGATGAGACTGTAAACGTTCTGACCGGATAACTGCCAACATGATGAGCAAATTAAGTGGAATTCCAATGGTGGAAAAAGTTATGTGGCACATAAGCAGAGGGGTATTAGTAAACTGAGCTGGATTCACAATAAGGATCGTTGATGGTCGATTTGTGGTAATAGCTTCGATCGTTGGATTTACTGTGGTATACTTTATTTGGTCATCCAAGCAAAATCCAGCGAACAGTAGTGTAAAGAAGTAACTCACTGCAAATATGCTACCTAAATATCAAAAACAGAACAATCGTAAGCGTTCTGATAATATCAAAATATGTAATGTATACAATATATTAGAGGAAAAGTCGTTATACCCTTATAGATTTTCACCCACATTGTGGCTATGTAATAAAGAATCCTCGGAATGAAATGAGATGATGCAGTGGGAACACCATGGGGCTGAGAAGAATAAAATGAAAAGGCAAAATAACGGAAGATAAAAATAAAAATAAAGGTTGGATTAGAATATGAAAAGCGTACGGTACCTCTTTTGAAAATTACGAATTATCACTATTTTGTCTCTTATAATTATGCATCCGTTAGAAAGAAATGAGATGATTTTACAGCCGGAACATTCGACTGAAGCAAAGATGGAAATGACTGGATATACATTCAGCATCCATATATTTATATTTATGTTGTATTATGTCGAAAAACAAAAAAAAATATGAACTGCGCAATGCGCATTAGGAGATGCTGGATTGCTGCCTTCGCGATGCAACGCTCCGATTTGGTAGATTATAGAAACAATAATCTGCATCGTCAGAATGGTAGACATATTATTTATATGAATTTAATTAATATATTTGGAAAACTTACTGTAAAACGATGAACCGCGGTAAAAAATTAACGTATTTACCAAAATCTTCTTATTTGAATTTGTTTTCTTTAATTTTCCCGTTTAATACATTTAATTAATACACGCATGCGTACTTTTTTTTTCTTTTTTTTTTTGCAAAAACATTAAAACACTAGCGAAACTAACGCCGTCTGATATTGATATCCTTTATGTCATAGTATGATTGGATTATGTTAATTTCATGGTGACTGTAACGAGGAACTTCAAATTTCAAAATCTGTACCGTATAGAGAATTGCAGTTTTATGTTCCAAATATCTTTGATGGAGAGTAAAATGGCCCGATGCAGAAATCTGTTGGTTAGCTTCATATAATGTAAGAACCTGCTTGTAGGTAGTTGTTACAATCAAGCTGTTTAATATTGGAAATGAGCATCGTGTTTCGTGAAGCGCGTAATAAGAGAGAGATGGGACAGGAGATCTTCTCCGATCTACATTAGTCTGGGCAACACCACTCTGCTGTGTAATAGTTACTATTCCTTATATATCAAATAGCCAATCATAGCCATGGTGATGTGTGGGCTCCGTGGGAGAAACCTAAAAGCTGTTTGAACTGTTTCATCGGTACTTGTTTGTTAGTTTAATGTCGTAGTTGCTATCTTCAATCTTTCTTGGAAGAAATCTTTATAGATTGAGGATGGTGAAAACATCTGTAACTCCTGGAATCTGCCATCGTCCCATTAATGAGTGTTATATGCTTATAAATAATTATAAAGCTTCCATGATACCACCAAGAGGTTTACACACGTCCTTGGATCCTTATTGTATTGCTTTTGTAGCGTGATCATCAAATGTAGATACTAAGTTCATTTCTAAATGGCCTTTGCTATAATATAGCGATCAGACGAGACTCAACCAGCAGCTGAGTTATTCAGTTATTATATGGGTTGGTACGGTATTGAATTGAATTGTATCTAAGACGGGACGAAATTTATTAATTACTTTGATTTATATTCATCATTAGCACCATGAAAAATACATAAGACATATAAGATGACGTAATTAAGTGCGCTGTCAGTTTTCTGAAAAAAGCGGAACTACTTAAAAGAATTTCTGATGGATTATACATAGCCAAATGTAAATTGAGAAGAAATCCTTCGCAAGTAGAATGTAGATCAAATAAAGAAAGAGAAATTAGTAAGCGATATCGAGGATTGGAGGAAACTTGGTTTACCTGTAATTTGATGATCAAAGATACCGTAGTGATGTTGCTAGATTACTGTCTTGCTGGCTCGCCCACTGCGTCTCTATGCAATTAACAAATTTTCGTAAAATGAAGAGAGAGTCACCGGATACTCGCCGATATGAAATATCGGCTTCTGGTGCTTGTTAACACATGTTGATGGTACCTACATGTATATATTTATACATATATAACCTCTTATTCAGGCTTCTTTCGTGGGAGTACTCGTATTCATTTACAGGTACTGTACCTACAGGTCGCACAGCTACAACCCACGCGAATGATGAGGAAACTCGCTTCTTAGTTTCGGAAGCAAGAAATATGTGCAACAAAATAGTTGGTATATATAAATTTTAATGTATTTTAAGAACCAAGTTCTTTTAATAATTGTGAATCCAGGCATCCCCCTTCCCCCTTTTCCAAAATCCGGAAAAAACAATACAGTATGAGAATTATAAAACGAGGGCTAATATATTGAGCTATTTATAGTCAGATCAACTCTGACATTTAGCCACCGCGTTAGTTTCGCGATTCAACATTATAAAATGATTGGCTGCCTTTGGTTGGATTCATTTAGTGATTCTTATTAATTAATTTTTTTTTTATCTGAGAGACTGGGTTGTATTAAAAGTATCCGAGGAAAAAGCAGAGAAAAATAAATTTAACTGAGAATCTTTAATAGATACTATTAAGGATTCCGCAGGATCCAATGTTCGATTCAATCACATTAGCATGATGCTAGAAATCACCATCATAGTATCATCATAAATTACCATCATAATAATCACCATCATGACATTAGCGACAAAAGTACACCATATATTGACAGCTCCTGAAAGTTACTGAATACTTGAAAACTAATAGTGTTCCTCCTATTTTTATCTTTTTAATCGATCGCGCTATAGCTACCGTACTACAGTTGGCTTCTGATCAAAATTAAGAAACACAACAGCCAGCCCCATCCATTAACTTAATTAGTACCGTTACCTATTCATGTTTTCTTGGGCGCTTATTCCATCTCTGCTTCTTGAATCCAGTTAATGTTAGTTCAACAAAAACTATATCGCCAAAATATATTACAATATTAAATATAAGTTATTCAGTATCACATTATCTTGTGAAATAAGTTTTAGAAAGAGCAAAATTACGTTTGAATCAAACCGATGGATCCGATAAACCGAAGGATGATCGGACTGTCAACTAGGCGATGCTTGAAATTAAATGATACGGGATCGTCAGTGAGGATGAATAAATCTGGCAATAAGTTGTAAAGTAATTTTATGGGGTTTTTTAAAATTCTTTTACAATGAACATCCTCTTTTTTCTTGCATCATTTTTTAAATCTTGGCGCTCCATTTCTGTTATAAAATGAAGCGCTAGGTGGAGTTGTCACTGCTGCTCGAGACAGGGGGGAGTTACTTGTCAGCTGTCAGCAAGCAGACAGAAAGAAAAAAGTCACAGTATCTTTCTGTTTATTTTTGTTGTTTTCCGAGCTTCTCTTTAAAACCAACCAAGTTTTAAAATCCTATAGTATTTTGTTTTAGTTTCTTATTGGAGTCCAACGAATAAGGTGTAGCTTCTTGATTGATCTGAACACTGCATGAATTTTATAGAAAAAGATGGCACACCTCTCAGCCGGCAGAGTTAACTTTAGCGCTGTCAGGGAACTAGCACGAAAGGTTCTATTATTTAAATACGATTGACAATAACAGCTACTTATTGATTATGTTTATATTGCAGGATTTAGTTAGCCTTTTGGAAAAATGTAGTGGCACAAAGGTAAGATTTGGTGCACGAAAACTTCAGTGATAAGCCTATCCATTAAAGTTTGACTTGAATTATTTTTATTTAGGCAATTGTGTGGGATGAAACATTAACTGGTCCCATTGGTCTGATTGCTGAGTACAGTTTTCTCAAGGAGCTTGAAGTAGTCAAAATGTGGCAGCTCAAGCCTGGACGGCTACCTCCCATTTCTGTAAAAAATATAATATTCATTACTAGACCAGAAGTAGCCTTGATGGATTGCATAGCTGAAAACCTTCATAGGTATTATACTTACAATCCTTTATTCTATTTGTAGTTTAACATTTTTCATTTGAAAATAGTGAAGAAAATCAAGGACAAACAAGCAGTAAAGAGTATCAGCTCTTCTTTGTTTCTAGGAGAAGCACCATTTGTGAACAAAGACTAAAGGTTGGTATATGTTTTCTACCTAACTTATTCAGTTACACTTAATTTAATGTCAAAAATTACAGGATAAGGGAGTTTATGGGACCCTAACAACTATTGATGAGCTTCCCATTGATTTATATCCACTGGAAAGTGATGTGCTCTCAATGGAAATTGACAGCATGTTTAAAGTATGAGCTGATTTATATTTTCTAAAAATTTAGAAATTAAATTAATTGCCTTGTTTAGGATCTGTACGTCGACAATGAGACCAGTTCGTTGTATCAAGTCGCGCGCGGATTGATGACCATTCAGAGTCTCTATGGCATCATTCCTAACATGATTGGGAAAGGCCATTATGCCCGTAACGTGTTAGATCTCATGGCCCGTATGCGAAGAGACATTGGTACGGACGCTGATCCTCCAATGTCACCACAGATCGACACGTTGATGATCATCGATCGTACTGTTGATTTGATTACGCCAGTTGTCACTCAATTAACTTACGAAGGGTTGATTGACGAATGTTATGGGATCAAGCAAAGTGAGACCTTGATAAAAACCATTTTTTTTTACATATTTAACCTTTTATTACTTAGGTACGGTGAAGTTACCTGGAGAAAAATTCCAGGCTTCTAGTGAGCAATCTGGGCGATCTGAAGATTGCGCTGTTAAATCCGTAGTTTTGAATTCTGCGGAAGAGCTATACACCGATTTAAGGTACACTTCTTTTTTATATTTAACATGCAATTCGTATTCACTATTATGGTTTATTCAGGGATAAGAACTTTTCGGCCATTGGGACGACTTTGAGCCGTAGAGCCAAAGCCATTTCCGCACAGTACGAAGAGAGGCACGAAGCTAAAACAGTGACAGAATTAAAACAGTTTGTTGCCAAGCTGCCTCAAATGCAGGCAACCAAACAGTCTCTAGCATTGCGTAAAACTCTTTACATTTTGCCGAATGGTAAAAAATCAAACTACAAATCTTTTATCTCTATTATAGATACATCGATTGCCGAATTGATCAAAGAGATTACGATATCGGATGCCTTTCAAGAAGCTCTTCAAATAGAGCAGGATCTGCTCAATGGCGTAGACACGGATAAAATCTGTCCTTACATTGAGGATTTCATCTGCAAGCAGGAGCCGTTAACAAAGGTTGAAATCTTTATTTAATCATTTCCCTCCGAAAAAGCTCATATTGTTATTTCCAGGTCTTGCGACTGATTTGTCTTCAATGCATGGCAAATAGCGGCTTTAAGCCTCGAGTCTTGGAGCATTACAAAAGAGAGATTATTCATGCTTACGGATTCCAGCACATGATAACTTTACACAACTTGGAAACCTGCGGACTTCTTCGAATCCAGCAGAGTAACCGCCCTTTTACGGTCATCCGCCGTGCCCTGAATCTTTTAGTAGACGACGTGAACGAGATTCATCCCACAGACATTTCTTATGTCCATTCTATATATGCTCCTTTGAGTGTCCGTCTTATTCAATGGGCGGCCAAACCGGGCTGGAAGTCAATCGCGGACGTGCTCAACCTCATTCCGGGCCAGTTGGTTCAAGAGACTCAGCCTTTGCCTATAAACATCCGCCGAAGAAGTACACATCTAATTTTGTCAAAAGTTTTTATTTTTTATTAAATTATGTACTCTAGGAAATTCAGGGAATAGCATCCATAGTTCGATGGATGAGACCAAAGTGACTCTAGTCTTCTTCCTCGGCGGATGCAGTTTTGCTGAAATATCTGCACTTAGATTCTTAACTAAGATGGAAGATGGTATGTTTACTTCTCATGAAATCTATTGAATAATGTAGAGCGAAACAAAGGTCTTTTTGAATTTTTTATTCAGCTCCTACGGACTACTTGATAGCCACAACCAACATCATCAATGGAGAAAGCTTCTTGGAATCCCTCAGCGAAACTTTAACTCGAGCGAAAGCTTAAAACAATGGATCAATGGCCAGTAGCTTTGGAGAATTCCTTGATTTGTGGAAACTGTTCCATACTCTCCTCCCAACTTTGGCCGTTGAATGTTTTGATTGTGATTTTTTCAATTGTTCCGTTATCTATACAATGCGGCATTATACCTATCATACGAAACAGTCTTTGTTAAAAGGTATGCTTTTTTCTATTGACAAGAGGTTACCAATTCCATCTGGATTTGATCTAGGGATGTAGAAGCTCTGAACTCCACAAGTCTTGCAAAACTTGAGTAGAAAAAACAAGAGTGGGCTACTTCAACTTTATCATCACTTTGCAAAACTTTTATAATACCTTATGCTGAGCTTTATGAGTTCCGAAAGTGTACGTTACTAAATGGTCTTTGCCTTGTAGTAAAGTGAAATTACTTTCTGGGACGATGAAGTGGCGGTTTTGCTTCTTGGTGCATATTGAACAGCTTTGATGAGAGGTTAAGAAAGTTAATTTCAACAGTATAGTTAATGAAATTTAAAATACGTTACTTGCAATCGAAAACGGTGACTTCAGCAGGTGCGAAAATCTTGTAACGCACTTCTCCGCAGTGACATCCACCATAATGCCGAACGTTTTCTTCGCTCATACTTTAAGTCTTTAAGCTAGAAATAATAGTTAACCGCAGACGTGACTGAGCAGACGCGAATGCCAATTGGAGAGCTCTATTGAGTTGTATATGCCGTGGGAAACGCAAATCATTTGGTTTATATCTGACCTTTTTGAGAAGCTTACTACGTGATCAACAGACTGGGAAAGACTGCTGCCCGAGGACAACATCAAAGCGGCTAGGGATTGAGCACGTGTGGCCAGCAACAATAATAAATGCAAGTGGTTTCTAGAGAGACGTCCATCATGTATAATGAAACCGACACATACCATGATGAGTATTATGTTTTATTATGTGCGCTGCACTTAAATGCATAATAAAAAGTGTAATCTGCCGCTGAAGAGCATAAAAAACGCATTACACATCTTATCGCACCTTAAAAGATGTATTGATTAGTAAGCAGGCACTTTATACTCTGTCTGCCGAGAGTTTTCAATCTCCTTGAAAACGCTTTTAATGGTTAAGACTCGCAGAGTGCAAAGTATACATAACATTTATTTTTTATATAGAGACACCTCTTCTACTTTGTGTACATATTTCAAGCTGATGAATCCCTAAGGTATGAATATGGATCACAATCTAGTTCTCTCACTTTGAGTGCTAGCTGCTGCTGTGGAAAAAGTATGCGCACGCAAAATTTCTTGAATCAACAAAAGGTATTTACATAATACCTGGATCGATGAAAGCATATGAGAGGCGTGCCGTGCGAATAATAGAGCTAATACACTTGGGTTCATATGTTATCACGTCTGAGTGTATTTGTTAAAAACCCAGATAGATATGACCCGTCTTACTGTACAAGTAAATATTGATATTATACTGTCAATGTATACATATAATAATCCCTTTATTTCTGGACAGTTGTACATCATCACATGATCAAATCCTACCCAGGAGCAGGATCAAAAACAAGAATATATAGACACGCACTAATACCAAGATAAAAGGAAACTTTTCATTTGTTTCCATTATTGCTCTTGTCCCAGGCGTGTATATATAAAAGTCAGCCAGCAAGAAGCTTATATATATTATTGGTCTGCAGCTAGCGCTCTTTGTTCTACTTTGATTGCTTTCTCCTCGCTGCTTCTGGTCTTCTCATTATACCAAGATGATGAAACTGTTGGTTGCTCTTTCCGTTTTGCTGGCGGCCGCCTCTGCCAAACCTGGCCAGAGTCATATCTGTATTTATATACAAGTTCTTATATAACTGCTATATCATTTATAATATCTTGTGTTGAATAATAATAGCGGAAGGACCCGTCCCATGGGCAGGTTTCCCCGGTGGCACGCAGCCTTGCTACAGTAAATATAATGATGCAATAATCTTGCTAACTATTTACAGAATAAAATATATAGTTTGTTTTTGTAGCTACGGCTTCTAACGGAAAAGATGGCGGAATTTGCCTCCAAACGGTAATTTTTCTATTTACATTTACGAGTATAAGACAACTTTAAAACATTTCTTTATATATTATTAGGACTGTTGCGAAGGCTCTCTGTACATTAGCAACTTATGCCCGAACTACCAAGCGAATGTTAAATGCTGCTACAGCTCAAACAAGTGCAACACGGGAAGTATGTTATTCTTATTAATGTTACTTTAATAGAGTTATAAAAAAATAATTTATTATGATTTTTTAATTAGCTGGAACTTCCAGTGGCACTGTTCAGTCTACGGCCTGCGAGATCCTCTCTATGCACGAAAAGGGACAGATCGCACTTAAGGGTGAGCACTTTAACAGCCTTGGAAACAATCCTTACGACGGCGCCAGCGCCCTCTCAAACATCCGCGACACTTGCTACGGCAAGCAGGCCAAACGATCCAGGTAATATGGTTAGTTAATTTATAGGCTTATGATTCTTACATGTTATCTATCTGTGATGCGTCTAGCTATTCCTGCTCTGAAGGCAGCTCACCTGGAGGCTACGTCGGCCTTACTTCAAAGATGTTGATCAGTCTGCGCGATTACGCCAAGCAATACTACTCTTCAACCGGGAAAGCCATTCAGGTATTTCATAAAAATCATTACAACCAGTTACATTGATTTTATATCTTTATATGTAATAAACCTTAAAGGTGAGTGCTTTGGCCGGATCCTGTCACTCTACCAACTCATACCACTACCAAGGAAACACCTTTGATGTTGCCTGTACTACTCCTACGTAAGTCCGTCATTTAACATGATTGGCATGTGCTTTAATGAATTTTTTTTTCTCCACAGGAACCATTGCTCTTCGTTGACGACTTGGTGTCGCAACCAGAATCCCGTCGAACTGTGCTACCCTGGTGGACCTTGCTCAGGACACGACACCTGGGTTCATTGCGCCCATTAAGATTTCAGTTAAGGATACTAATCAGAACTTCATTTTACAAATCAAGAGCCCTAACAGACAATAAAATTATATATCATGTCTGAAACCTATATAGAATACAATTAGATTGCGCATTTAATAAACTTTATGTAAACATCTCTTTTAGTCTTGATCCAATAGGTTTATTATCATGTTTACCCAAGCATTTGTCCTCATCATGCCCTACAACCTTGTCATTAATCTGTTAAGGTTTGTTTACCCGTCTAGAAGATATCAATAAATCGTTATATTCAAAGAGCAAACAATGCATGAGCAATGCGCGCATGGGCACTGCGCAATTAAAATGTTGTACCAGTTTGATCACAAACTTATTCTCAGAGGGACCGAAAACTAATAACTTGCCATCTCGTTTCCGATTGAACAGAGAATATTATGAGTTGTGCTTGTACCCTCGAAACTCTAGATATTAAACAAGTTCTGATAGCATTTCTAGCTCAATAGACATCGTATATAACATACTAAAACAGTACAAAAGTAGCGAAGACTTTGGATCGCATGGTGTATATTGAGGATCGCCACACATATATAGAAATACAATTCAAAATGTAAACAAAAATGTGGGGAATGATGTAGATGGACGTGTACACGAGAGACAAATAATAATAAACAAGTTGACAAAAATATTGGGCACATCACAGACTATATTATAATAAAGAAAAAATATGATAATAATAGTCGTTAGAGAGAGTGAGACAGTTTTACGACGAATAGATAACAGAGAACAAAAACTGACGTCATCAACTGGAGGGATCCTGTTATACATTCAAAAAAACGGAGACACTTTGACAGAAAGAGTGAGATTTGAAAGAAAAAAAAGTGTTAAATAGTGAGAGTGGGGGAACAAATCTGTACATCAATATATGTAGACACATCACTATATATTATATAATAATAATAACTTCGGGGATTTGATCATACGTATTCATGCGTTCCTGGATGAGTTAGCGGCTGCATCGTCTCCTCTTCCGGAGCTGTCGGTGTAGCATAAGTCCTGCTACTGGGAGTTGACGGATTAGTTGACGAGGAAACTTTCCCGCTATTTCCAGATAAAGCAATCTTCTCTTCCGTCGTCTTCCGGTACACTGGATTATCAAAGTTCATACTAGTGGCGTTGCGTAAAACGACGTGACGATACACCACGAACGCCACCTATATCAGGTAATTAAATTGTTTTAAAAAAAAGATTTTTTTTGTATTTTCTTTCTTCAAATTATACCAAGAGAATCAGGACGAGAATAGCTGAGATGACGCCAACGACCAATCCAATAATAGTGCCGGGATCTCCACTCTGCAGGGGATCTTTCACGCCGCTTGATTCCGTAGAGATTGTCGTCGAAGATCCCGCAGGATTATTAGTATTCGTTCCATTACTAACTTCACTTTTATCTGTTTGAAAAAAAAAAATTATACAGACGCATTAGACAGAGTTCCGAAAAAATGATGATTACCTTGGCTAACTATTATAGAAGCATTGTTATGTCCATTAGCTCCGGTCGTAATTAGTAAATTAGCTGCATAATATACGAAGAAGCCCATTTGTTAAGCTAGGAACCAATTAGAGTGAGTCAGAGAATTATTATATTATTACCTGCTATACAGTTCAGTCCGTCTGAATTGAGAAGGAAGCCATCGGGGCAAGCGCAAGAATAAGATGGAGATCGCTCGTTGATCGCCGGAGCCGGGAGGCACAGATGGGAGCAACGGCCATTGAGCGGCTGGCACCGATTCACTCCGCTCGGCTGCCGGTAAGAGTGATAGACGTGGACGACCATCGGGTTCTGCAGCTATTGATTATTTAATACATGTATATTTAGAAACTGGTTTCTATTGAAAGTTTTCGCATATAATTATTCAAGACGCCTAATGAAGCCTCAGGAGTTATAATGTTATGCAGGCAACTTTGGAGAAAGATAAATGAGCGCGTAGCTCAGCTCATAAGAAACTTTTGATAATTATGCAACTTTATATGGGCATTCCAGGCGCTACTGTACGAGCTTTTTCCAAGTATTCTCTACGTATTCTAATTAGCGTCGTCCTTGGAATTATTACCGAGTGGGTCTGAGTGACTGAGGTGGCGTTCCGACCGTTGAACTTGTTGGCTTTCATGATGGTGTGCTGATCCCAGTCGGACCAGTAGATCCAGTCTTCAAAAACGCTGACAGAGAAAGGATGGCCGATTGCAGGTCCTGCTCCCAACACTACTCTCCTATTCGATCCATCTGTGTCATAACAAAAATTTAGTTTCAATAATCGATATAAAAAAGAAGGAAGAAGGGAAGAAAATAACCGTAATCGCAGCTTCCGATTATGTCCATCTTGGCATCGACCCAGAAAAGGCGTCTGTCAGCCCGATCTAGAGTGATACCGTTAGGCCATTTGATGTGGGAATCGATGAGGACTTGACGGTGGGATCCATCCATGCCGGATCGCTCAATTCGGGGGGATCCACCCCAGTCAGACCAGTAGAGCCATCTTTAATATAATATTACACGGAATAAGTGACATGGCAGAATATAGAAACCGGATATGAAGAGAGCGGAAACGGAAGTTGATATGAGAACTGCAGTACACATTCTTCCACGTCGGTGCGCGTTCCGGACTCTCTTTGAACACTCGATTATACAAGAGAGAGATATATATCTCTAGGGGGGACTTTGGAATTGGATTTCTGGTGCACATATTGACGACGACAACAGCAGGGATTTATATATAGAAAAGAAAAGAAAAAAAAGAAGAGTTATTTCGCATACCCTTCGATAGGATCCACTGCGATAGATCGCGGCTCCTGAAGTCGATCGGAGAGCAGCGTTTTCCTGAAACCTCCATCCAGATCGGACACTTCAATTGTATCCTTGATCGAATCTGTCCAATACAGGTGATGGTAGATCCTGTAATAGAAAAGAATAGACTTTTTCTTTAGAGCGTGATCCTGCAGAATCATAATTCATCGTTAAGTTATAATACCAGTCGACAGCAAGTCCGTCCGCGTTCACGACGTCGCCGTGGACGACGACCGCTTTCGCTTGTCCCTCATCGATCGGAGCTTTGTAGATCCTTTCATCATTGACGTCGCTCCTATAGTATGAAATCCGAGAATATATATATCAGGAGGTATACAAGCTCATTATAAATAAGGAGCTCGTCAACTTTGTCGTATATATATATATCTCCACTCTATGGTGATAATCCAATTATATACCAGAAGATCATTCCGGATTCGAAATGGAAGTCTAAAGCCGTAGAACTTCGCGTCTCGTTGACGATGGCCGTCAGATCTTGACGATCCAGAGCGAAACGACGGATGTCCGTCCGATGAGTGAAGAGGAGAGCGGCGTGCCCGTCGTTGGCTTTGCAGCGGGTCCTATCGTGCGGATCCCGCGTGTATCCTTCTATTTTTTAAAAGTAGAGGACTCTTTTATTTCTGCTAGAAGAGGGGGGTCTTCTTGTTCAATTACCCAAGTGGCACTCGCATTTGAAGCTGCCCTTCTCGTTGATGCACCGTTGCGAGCACGTCCCGGGCTCGGAACATTCGTCCACGTCTGGATCAATTACGCGTAAAAAGAAAGAAAAATAAATATAAAAAAGAGGGAAGGCGACATTGAGCGTCGTTGCCAATTTGCAGAGGAAAGATAAATCTTTCCCGATTTAAGGAAACCTAAATCTCTGAGATTTTTTAATAATAGATAATAGAGGAATCCTTTACTTTATATGACGCACTTTGGTTCACATAAGTTGAGTTATTTTTCTTTCCGGGACCTTTATTAGCTATTATTATTCCTTGTAGCAAGGATTTATGGGTGGGCGAGGATTATGGAAGGAGCTCTAGGATTACTCACATAAAAGAGTACATATTGAAAGAATAAACGAGAGCTACTCCCCGCATCGTCAAACCTATGTGTATATACTTAACGACCTCGCATCTTTTTTCCCTAATAGAGATACGGTTCAAAAGAGAAAGAGAGGGAGCAAGCATTTAAAAAGGATCCCTTTTGATCCTAGAGAAGATACTTGGCCTGGAAATTCGAGAAACGCGCCTAATACTCTTCTTTTCAAAGGAACAAAGGGTTCGTATACAGGAAATTGAGAGACTCTCTTTAGAAGTGCGCCAATCGATAAAAAAAAGTTTCTTTAAAAAAATAGAAATTATTATAGAAAACTTGCCTAAGCAAGTTGAGTTTCCCGAAAGGACGTAACCAGGCCGGCATCCGCAGTAAAAGCCCCAGGCGGTATCCGTGCAAGTATGAGCGCAGCCGCCGTTGTTCACGGCGCACTCGTTTACGGAACATTTTCCTTTAGGTTCGTCTTCCCACTGACCGCAATCGTTGACTCCGTCGCACACTTTGTCCTGACGGATGCAGATTCCACCTCCGCAGTCGAACAATCCTTTTTCAGGATCACATTCCGCCATGGATCCTTGAATCTCTGTAATGATAGTTGAAAATCAATTAATTAAGACCGATCCCTATAAAAGCAGGATTGTTTCTGAGATTTTTTTTCCCAATCCTGAAAAGTCAGGATAGCTTACTATTTCAAAATGTAATATATCTTAATCAAAATCAGGGTAACTAACCACTGCGCACAAAAGATCCTGAAAATCAGGAATCAGGATCGTTAAAAAATCCTAATAAAACACAAAAGCTAAGTCTATAAAACAAATATTAGGGGTATAAACTAGATACCGAAAATATAATACAATCCTTTTTATGTAAATCTTTGTAATAATTACAAATACATTGCGGTTAACCGATAATAGTAAATAACAGGTTTGTAAAAAAATAAAATAAAAAAATAAACAAGTACCGTTGCAATTGAGTTCGTCGGAAGTGTCGTTGCACTCGGCAGTCCCGCTGCATTGCAAATGTCCTGGTATACACTGGCCGTCACTCTCGCAGCGGAATTGATCCGGCCTGCAAGTGGATTGCGGGCAATCTGCTTCATCCGAGCCGTCCGGGCAGTCCGAATCCCCGTCGCAATGCCACCTGTGACCGCCACATAAACAAATAGGATAGCGTGCTAGGAGGATATAATATTGTTATAATATTATTACGAGGAATGGATACAGTTGATGTGGTCTAAACACTGGAATTCCTGCTCGTTGCACTGATTATTAGTGCTACTACCAGCAGCACCTCCAGCCGTTGAGTTATGCTTAGTCGAGTTGGACGGGCAATCCTGATGCAAAAGTAAATCCGGTTAGTTTAATAAAATATTTCCCAGAAAATAATGATTGAAAGGATTTTGAAAATCAGTATCGTTTTAAGAAGCTTTATAAAACATTTTAAATCTCTTTAAAAAACAGGATCGTTTATCAAATTAGTTATAAAAAAAATTTTTAAATCCTATCTAAAAAGGATCAAGATCTTGAAAAAATCCTGAAAAATTAGGATAAGAAAATTACAAGTTCGTCGGATCCATTGGGACAGTCGACGTCTCCGTCGCATCTCCACTTGTTTGGCACGCAATTGTGATCTCCACAATTAAAGTTAGTCTCTGGAGGACAGGTAACTTTTGGGCAGTGCTCTCCTTCATCAGATCCGTCACCGCAGTCATTCTCTCCATCGCAAAACCAGCGCCGCTGGATGCAGCGGCCGTTGCTGCAAGTGAACTCATCCGATGTGCACGTCGCATCTATAAAAAAGCATCAAACTTAGTACAAGTAAAACCTTTTACAACAAAGTTTTGTCGAAGAGACGCTCGGTCACAAAGTAAATTAACGAAAAGATCTTGAATCAGACACAACATTCACGCCATTTGAAAACTTTAGAGTAGCGCCTAAAAACTTTGATTGTTTACACAAGGAGAGAGAAGAAAGTTTCGAAGGAAAACAATCCTTCATCGTCGTACCCCAAATTCAATTTTTGCTCTTCTTGATAGATCAATTGCGCTCGTGGGGAATAGAAATGTGATCTCATTGCATCTACTTTTTTTGTCTTTCAGGATCTTTTCTTTCATTATTGAATTTTCCCCGGAAAAAGGATCCTTTCCCACCCAATTGACGTGGAATGAGTCTTTCTACGTCAGCACTCCTTTCATCAGCTCTTCTTTCTTCCTTCCTTCCTTCTTCGCAATCATCATCCTTTATCCTGCCGGAAGAGAAGGTCAATTCCGTCAGACACAATTTTTATATTCCCGGCAGGATCTCCCATTGTCAAGCTTCGCTTCACTCTGATCCGATAAAGAAGAGGATCCCTCCCACCCAGACAAAGTTAAAAAGAGGAATCCCACTTTGTTTGATTGGAGACTTACTGCATCCTTCCTCGTCGGTAGAATCCGAGCAATCGGCGTTTGAATCGCAGACCCATGAAAGAGGGATACATTCTCCTGCTCTACTTTTGCAGCCAAACTGTTCTTCAGTACAATTCTTGATTTCTGAATAAAGAAAAAGAAGACATCTGCTGAGTAAGTAATCGATACAGCTTAACGACTTAAGCTCTTTCCGGATATTAAGGTCTCTATACTATCGCTAATTGATTCTATTAATACAAAAGAGACGTACGGCATTTCGTGGAATCCTCATCGCTCCGATCTTCGCAGTCTGCTTCGCCATCACATTGCCTACATTTAAAAAAAGTTTAGTTAAAAAACCTGTTTTGAAAATTGAGACGTTTGTTAACTTGTATAATTACCATCTTTGTGGAATGCAGCGGCCGTTGCCCAAACACTGGAATTCCGTATCGGCGCAGTTGACAGAACCTGTTTAGTAATAAAGAAAAAAAAAACTTTTTTTCAAAAACTTTAGTGGGTCAATGCAGCAGCCCATGGATTTTAATTGACGGGAGAAGGGCAGACAGCCGTGAATACCCCTTCGGGAAAGTCCTTGAGACGTTCTTTTCATACGAAATGACGCGCATTAAGATGTGAAAATTTGAAGGTGTAGGCTTTATATGATGAAATCCTTGCTCGGTTTTGTACATCATCACAGCTGCTCGCACCCGTCCCTCCCAGGGATCTTTCTAAGGAAAAAAGCCTTTAAGCTGTCTCTCTCGAGTGGATTGCTTCCCACTAAAAAAATATATATATGAGAAGGATCGCTATTGATGGAAACCGTCAGCCACACACTTCCTCTTGAATCCGCTTTCATTCAGTATTTTCTTTTTTAAGCTTCAAATTCAAGTCATCATCAATCAGAATGCGGTTGGTGCAAATTGGATGCGAAGCTATTGTGACAATCTATACCTTTTCTTTAAAAAAGAGCGCGGCAACGCCGTTGAACACAACAACAAAAACTAGGATCGATCCAGTTGTTCTCATGAATATGTGATGACTGTATAGGATTGCACATCACACCACTTTTTCTCTTTTTTAATCAAGTGTAGCAGACGAAAGAAGAAAAAAAAACCCACCCAAACCCTGAACCCTATTATGGACTTCATGAATAAATTGTTCCTTTAAAGTGCTGCATGGTTGCATTTCCGTTGCGTATAAATGTGGAATAAAACCATATGAAAGATTCAATCAGATTCTACAATACAAAAAAAAATGCCCGCCTGTCATTGGTCCGTCGAGTAACCGCGCCACGATCGGACCATACTACCTCGGGGCGCTTTTATTTTCAAAGAGGGTGGAAAAAAGGTTTCAGCAACTTACCTCGGCAGTGCTCTTTCTCATCGGATCCGTCACTGCAGTCGTTCTCTCCGTCACAGGACCAGCTGAACGGGATGCACTGACCGTTACCGCATTCAAACTGATGTGAAGCGCACACTTCCCCTGTGAGAAGCAGAATCAATCAATCAATAGACTTTTAAAAAAGGAATGGACCACACGTGTAAAGCTATAATACCGGCTAGATTTTGAGCCGGCAGAAAGGCGAGCAAGATCAATAATTTCCACATGGTCGAGCTCTATTTAAGAGTTGTTTGATGATGCAACACCAAGCACTAATAATTCACTCACGCAGTACGCACAAATTGAATTGACTCACAGTGGAAAGAAACAAGAGTTTGGAGAGAGAGCAACCGTCTCGCTCGGCTGTTGAAGCTTGACTGAGGGGAGCACCGAGAGCGATGAACGTGCTAGAGCAGACGAAAAAAATAGAGGGCGCTTCTAGTAAAGGGGAGGAGGAGGACCACCAAGAAAAACTATTATAATCCCATGGGGTATCTCAGAAAAGCCGACACTCGAAAAAAAAGAGAAAGAGCTTTATTATATTTCTTTATTTTCCCGCCTTTTTTATTGTGCAAACTGTCAAACATTGACTGTATGAAAGAGCGTCATTGAGACAACATTTAGGAGGAAACCAAACTCGGTAGAATAATACCTAAAATGGGAAAATGTGGAGAATGACGTCAATCACGCGCTCGTATACGTGTTGACTTGATAATCATGTGGAACGTGCCCGACGACAATGACACGAGTTTGTATAGTTAGAGCTTTAGTGCGAAAGCGTGAATGATGACGAATCCCAGGTGGGTAAAGAAGAATCCGTACATAAAATATATAAGGGAGCTACTTATTGCGACATCTGTGATGATGACACATCACGCGGAAGTTCCTTATTGATTTTTTAAAATAAAGAAAAACTTTTTTTTCTCACGGCAACGCCGCAATTCTACAAACCAAACCTAATTAGCTCTTGAAGAAAATCAATAAGTTGACTGTTTTCCGACTGCTTGAAATAAAAGGAGCAGCAGCAAAATTGAAAAATACCTTATTTCAAATTTTTAGCGGGAATTTTCAAAATTGGAATAGTTTAAAAATAATATATGGAAATGGAGGAGATGCGCTACTCTACACAAAAATCTAATAACATATATCACATATCTTGAGAGACAAGATATGTACCACCATAATAGCAGTAGGCTAAATATCAAATTACGTAAAGAGCTGGCTTGGCTCCCGCGTGTAACTCGATCCCTCTCTCTACCATTCGTTCAAGTAATATTATATAAAAACAAAAAAAAAAATACAATTTTCATCTGCTATCCGGTTTTCCTTGATGACGAGTGGAAGAAAAGAAGCCAATTACATCGTCCACGCGTAATATGGTATACGTGGGACTCATCTCTTTCCGGACCACTCAAAGCCAAATTGTTTCTTTCGTGCGTATAATGAAAAAAGTGTCATGCGCGGTTTGATACATATTATGTAGTACATACTAGGATCAATAATTCAAAAAGAGAGAAAGCGAGGATTTCTTTTTTATTGATGTCCTCAGCTCTGGACGAGCATCGCGGAATGATATGGTGGAATAAGGATTGCCTCTGATGGTTATTATTCCTTTCGCCCGAGTCCGCTATACATAGGATTTGCGCTGCTGCGGATATATATCCTCGGGACTGTCAGGATCAATCCTACTATGCGAAAAAATATATAGAGGACAGGGAATAAGCGCTTTTTTATTATATATGGAGGGCAGTAGTAGAGAGAATCCCGGTTTCTTTTACAACGGGTGACGATCATAATGACCGTGCTCACGCGTGACACACGCGCGGCCAAGCCTGCCAGCATAAAAGACGACTGCAGCTGGGTCGATATTATGCAAAAAAATTAATGTTAGATTTTTTTTTTATTCAACAAAGATGGTTTCTGCTGTATTATGTGATATAGGCCAAAGTATAGTATGCCATAAATGAACAAAACCCCTTTCATTATAAGCCGATTATAAGTTAATAATATTTTGTGTACGTCCGCTTCTCTATGGAAACTGGAGAGCTCATTTATTGTTATTGAAATAGTTTGCTACAATACAGGTAATAAAAATTCAGTTGATGACATATTTAAGAGGATGCGCTATACCGTTGGCAATTAAAGTATAATGTAATCTGCCCGGCTGGCAAACGGGTATTTTTAGCTCTGCTATTAGGCCTTTTTGTTGCGATATACCGCCAAGAAGGATATCGTTACGTATTGTCTTGTATTACACATTCTGCTGTACGGTGTACCAATTTTTTCCCGGCTACCTTTCTATTAAAGGCTTTTCATTATAAATTAGGCTATTAATTACTCCCATATCATGTCTTAGATAAGAATGATATAAAAACAATATATAGCATATGATGAGACTGACGAAATAAAAGTATGAGTAATATTTATTCAAGTAAAGCTATATAATTTTTGCTCTATTGTTATTACTTATTTATATGAATTCTCCTCTCTCATTTATCCGCTCTTTAAGGAATCATAAAATACTTTAATTCTCAAGGAATAATAACAGCTAAAATGATTGTGAGTGGGGCAGGATTGTTAAGCTAACCGTTAAAAATATTAGAGGAGAAAAAAAAAGAGAGCAAGAAAACACTTATAAACATTTGGCGAAGCATTTTATTTGTATATTGTATATGACAACTAGTTACGGATATTAGAAGAGTGGTGTATGTCATTGCAATCGTTTCTATTATATTTCTCAGTGTACCCTGTAGGAACTATACAAACTACAAAGATCCAGGAGAGGATGAAGATGTGGCGTGCAAAAGCAGTATCAGGTGGTCTCATATTTCACATTCACATATATTCTCATAATCACAACAGCAACGGATCGTTTTATAAAAATTAAATAAATATGTTTTAGTTTTAATTACTAGGAATTAGTATTCGAATATGTTAATTTAAATGAAGCTAAGCATTGCGTTGCTAGTCCGCAACGTGTTACTGCTCTCGGCTGCTGCTAATTTTTAATATTAATTATATATTTATTGACTCAAATCGAAAAAAACGGAACTAATTAGCATTACGGTTTAGCATTTATTGTAAGATGAAATTTTAATTATTTTTTTTAGTTTCCAATTTGGTTAAATTTACGAAGGAATAAAAACGACTTCTTTATTGAGTAGGCTACATAATATTTGTAGGCCACGGATATGGAAAATGGTTGATGAAAGAATTATTACAATTATATGTATCAATTTTCATGGGGCACATTCAGGGTCGTCGAGAAAAAATGAGGGTAAGGGGCAACGTTTTGTTGAGAAAAGTCTTTTTAAGGGAAAGAGTAATATTAAATTTGACGCGCAGATGCCCTGTCAATCGCGTTTCATTTTTTTTAAACAAAAATTGCTTTTATACCTTTTTTAAATTAACATGATAATTTTTAAAGAATAAAGTGAGCAAGAGCAATGTACGTTATGCTAATATGCGTTTAAAGTATAAATTGGCTATTAAACCCTAATGTTGGTAAGGGGTATTTTGGAAAGATGTAAAATAACTCATGGAATGAAATTGTTGCTGCTATTCTAAATGTATTATTGGCTAACACCATAAAATCGTACACACAAATTTAATTTCCAACATCATCATCATATACTGATGCTGTGGATTTTTAATTAATGTGAGATTATCAGTACAATTAGCAACCCGGTCTGCTGCAGTAGTATCCGGAGTTGCCGAATCCTAAAATTGAGTTCCAGTTACGGCAGCTGGTGTAGGTGTTGCTGATGCTGGAGCAATAGGCGGTCGTCTGGTTGCTGCTGCAAGAAACTGGACAACACACAAGATAATGAAAATTCTTATTATTATTACTTATTTTTTTTTTCAAAATATCGATATTTAAATAAAGAATATTCATTAAGATTAAATACAAGGATGAATAGATGTAATATGGAACAAAACTCACAAGAGAAGCTGCCAGTGCACCACTGACGAAGGATGATAAAAGTCTGGTCCGTATCCTCGTCGTTTCCCTCGTCGGCCTGGACGTGCATCAGTGCAACCACCATCAAGATGCAGCTCAAAACCTAACATAATAAGTGTAAAATTCAGATCCATCGTAAAAAGGAACCACTGAATTATCAAGCTTAACGAGTTAGCTACTCATTACTTACAAAGATTTGGCGAAGCATTTTCTTCTTTGTAGCTAACAGTTGGGTTTGCAGGAGAGAAAACTGATTTCACTCATCAAAATCGGTTGGCTTTTATATGCTCGATATAAGCTGTTGGAACTATAGGAAGATCCGGGAGAGAGGACGACTACGTGGAGCGTGCCATAGCAGCAGATGGTGTCTTATTGACATGTCCAACATCGCACTTGCATCGAAACTTTTTAATTAAATCGGGTAAATATATTTTTATGTATTTTGAATAAATGAAGCGTATGTAGCAAGCTCACTGCGTGTAAATGCTCTCTTCCGTTTCTGGTTTATTTGTTTGAATGTAGTAATTAGCTATTAAACGACTCGTTTATTAACTCAAAATTCATCTAACGGGACTGATAAGCGGTGTAGTATTGTAAAATCGAGGCTGAACAATTCTAATGAAATTGAAACTAAAAAGGAATGAAAATTTATTGAGTGATGGTAATAGTAGTTAAATTAATAGAATCATATGTGAAAATTGTACATCTACATAAAAAGAAAATGGTTAGGCCTAATGTAGGTAATAAGTACGGAAATATAGATCACATGAATTCAAATGGGGATAAAGAAAGGGAAAACCCTTATGAAAAAATATATCTATTTAAGCTAGCTTATGTTAATTAATTGACACGCGCACAGGTGAACCAATCTGTTTACGACTTTTTAGTTCCGGGAATAATCGAAAAATAATTAAGTCTAGCACACAATCAACAGATGTTACCGGTAAATTACTTTTTTGTGATATCCTCTCGCCTTGTTTATGAATTCAGAATCAAGTCGACTATTTTCATTAAGTTTATACCTTTTGTGGTAAAGTAATATAAGCGCATTAAAAATCAAAACTGATGCTTCTATTCTAGTTATATTTTTCCAACGCCATTGCAATATATAGGTACCACCATATGACACAAAAGTTCAATTCCAGGATCATGCAAATTTTTAACCTCCTTCCAAAATATAGCATATAGTTATTGGTATTAAATATTGCGGGAATGTGGCCGGTTCCTATTTACAGTATATTTAGCAGCCCGATCTGCTGCAGTAGTATCCAGAGTTACCGAAGATGAACAATACCGGGTTCCAGTAGCGGCAGTTGGTGTAGGTGCTGCTGATGCTGGAGCAGTAGGCGGTCGTTTGATTGCTGCTGCAAGAATCTGAATAGTTTTTCAAAGTTGAATCGATGATTTAGAGTAATATTTAATCATATAATAAAATCTCTTATAGAAATTTACACATGGTCTTAGAATATAAAATGGATTAATCAAACTAACAAGAGAAGCTGCCAGTGCACCACTGACGAACGATGACAAACGTCTGGTCTGTATCCTCTCCGGTTTCCTCTTCATCGGCCTGAACGTTCTGGTACATAGCAGCGATCAGAACCATCAGGACACAGCTCATGGTCTATACAATAACATAGAATACATATATACACAATAATCAATTAAATATAGTGAAAATATTATACTTACAAAAATTGGGCGAAGCATTTTCTCGCAGTTCTTTGGTAGAGTAGCTAACAGATAAGATAGTGATTTTTCTTATCTAAATGGTTTCGTATTTATATGCTTAAAAATTAGCAGGAAGCATAGGAAGATCCGGAATATAGAACGATGATGTGGCATCCACCCTTAGTATTAGCAGATGGTGTTTACTTCGATGGAGCTAGTGCGCACATCGGTGATCTATTTTAATACCCAACGCCATATTTTTAATTTAAAATTGTTTGAGAAAATGCATATTTTTTATGATTAATTGGAATCTATTTAAATGAATATGGTGTAAAATTTTGTTTTATGCGTCGTAGCATTTTCTTATTAGCGTGATGCTGCCACCATGTGTGTAACCGTTGCTATTGTTAGAATGTGATATTTTGAAAGGACCTTGCTTTAAAATAGTTTTAAACAGTTCATATTGGGAGGACGTGCTATTAGATCTTATTTCTCGAGCTCACTTTTTCAAAGATGTAACCAATTAATGAGGCTTCATTAAATGCATTTATTGCATTTGATTTACTATTTTTGAATTGTAACAATTCTATGGCTGTTTAAATTTCGTCGTTTGTATTTTGAATGTTATCTCCAACATAAACGATTGTATGTTACCGTATACCATCAAATAAATCTTTGTAGAAGTTTGTTTTTCCAAATATATTTTGATGAGGGAATCATATTACTTCCAGTGTCGATACTTCTCTCTTTTAAAAAATCTATAGTACCGTAGTAAGTAGATTAAACATTTTCGAAACAACCACATAGCTGTACGCAGCATGTTGAATACTACTGTAGTTATAAGCTTGTAACTGAATGAGTTTTAAAAATCGAACGTTCATAAATTTTGGATGCTGATATATTGTTTATTAAATTTTGCCCCATATTATGATTCGAATAAAAAAAAAATTTAAAAAGGAAAAGTTAAAATCTTTTATGATTGGTTTTGCGCAGATAAACATTTCCATTATTTTCAGGTCAGTCTTATGGAGCTGGATCTTTAGACGATGGCATCTAGGAAGCATCCACCACCGAGAGAGCAGTAAGAGCCGCTGTGGCTGTCATAGTTGAAGAGCATTTGATGCCAAGTGATGCAATGGGTGTAGCCGGCGCTGGTGCAATTGGAATCGCTCGTGCAAGTATGATGAAAGA
The DNA here is from genome assembly GCA_030141595.1 of Chydorus sphaericus. NCBI lineage: Eukaryota > Metazoa > Arthropoda > Branchiopoda > Diplostraca > Chydoridae > Chydorus > Chydorus sphaericus. The sequence continues at coordinate 7,722,710 of CM057928.1, forward strand.
ATGATGAAAGAATGATAACAATTATTTAATGATGTAGCTTTTTTTAACATCTGCCTTACTTGACCAGTTATTGGTGCACTGAGCTCGAAGCGCTTTTTAAATTAGGAGAATAAGAGTGCGATCGGTAGCCACTTCTCCGTCCTCCACAGGGACCGAAGTCGCGATCATGATAGCGGCCATCATCATCTTTAAAACAATATACATGTTAATATGACAATAGTTGAAATTGAATAAAGTTATAGCTTACCATCATTACTATAACTGGGCGCATCATTTTCAATGGCTTTTCTTGAAAGAGAAGATTAATTTGATTGGTATTGTAGATTGTTGATGAATGGTTACAAGTTCCATCTAGTGTCTATTTTATACTTGTAACTTGTTATACATTAGAAATATATTTTTTGGTTGAAAATAACAACACTTGAATGTACTCATTGCAGCATTTTTTTTGGGAAAAAATTTATGAAAAATAAATAGCAGGTATGCTATTGAAGTATAAGTGGGGGCTCACCGAACTGCGCGTTCATCACAATTGACTTGTTAATTAAATATATTTTTATTTAAAAACATGTTTTTCACTGAAGCGTCGTAATTTGTTCAGATCTCTTTGTTGCCGCAGATTCCAGCTGAACCCGGAAAAAGTAACGCAATAGCTATATGCATCGTCATAGACGAATAACGATAACGGTGTTTATGAACAGCATTCTCTCTATATAAACTAATTATACCGTTCTTTAATTGTAAAATGGGATCCCAAAATTTCTACTGCATCTTTTATTCAAAACTTCTTTATAATTCTCTTAATTTTCTTTCAATTAGTTCTCGAAAAATATCTACATCCATGGAAGAAGTGATTTTTTTTAAACATTGATACATCTGGACCAGGGAATTGTTGTCGTTCTAGCTAGCTTGCTGCAGTTTCAGACAGCATCGTCATTTGGTTCGTGTACGTTTTCAGTACAGATGTTATTTAATTAGCTTGCTCGTTATTTTCCCATATCTTATTTTTTTTTTAGGATATATTATGATTCCCTGATTATTGTAAAACTAACTATATTTTAATTTATGTATAGGCAGATATGAAGAGTAATTTTAGGTAATCGAAGAATTATGTAGTAATACGATATGAAAGACGCTACCGTACAGAATATATCATGAAGAAAGTGCTGTTCTTAAATGACTGAATTACACAACGCCCACTGTACGTTATCTTTTATTGACAAATTCACTTTATCCGCATCAAGTCTATCACCTGATATTCGTTTAATTAACTAAATAAACTAATTAAGATTTTCTCTTTCTAACTACATGCATTTTATTGGGCATTTATAACATCATAAGATTGAAAACAAGCTAATAATCAGCATTTGACAAATATATATGCGTGCAATTTGTCATATTAGTATGCTATCTCTTCCTATCATCATCAATTCATCATCAGGTTTTAGGATGATAGATTTGAATCCGTCTTTTACGCTCAACAGCGGCTGCAGTAATAGCCTCTTAAAGCCCAAAACTTGCAGCTAGTGTAAGTGCTGCCGCCGCTCCTGGCAGTACAGTAAGAGCTAGTCTGATTGCTTCCACTGCAACTATCTGAAAAACGCGGAATGTATATTTGTTCATAAATATGTTTAAAATGAATTTAAAAAATCAAATAATAATACTAACAAGCAAAGTTGTTGGTGCAAACATGGCGACGAATGAAGAAAAAGAACTGATCAGTTCCTTCCGTTGTTCCAGCCTCGTTGTCTTCATCCGCATGGGCGAAACTGTGGCACAGGGCGATCAACATCAAGGCACTCAAAATCTGTATAATTTAATTCAAAAGAAAATCTTGTTATATATTTATTATGAAGTCTATATAATTAAGAACACTTACAAAGACGGGACGAATCATTTTTTGATTGTCTAGCTGAAAGAGACGGTGCTTCTGCAAAGTAGATGATTGGAAATGATGTCATCTTCAATTAGAATGGACTCTTTTTATAGCGAATTTTGAGCACAGTAGAGATCCGAGCTGAAATTGGTGGATGTATAATCATATATGTGGAATCTAGTTCAAAATAGTGTTTGAGCAACGTCATTATACGTTATTAATTGAACTAATTTTCATGATCAAACTCTTAGGAGGCCCTCATTATTGATAAATAATATTGGTGTACTAATTTATTAATCCTCAATTGGGGATTTGTATGCTTATCCCATTTATAGACTGGCCTAGATAAGCGGCCTTGTAAATTTTAAGGTAAACTTAATTATTATCACTTTTTTGTTGGCAACACCTTTATTATCACACTTTTAAATAACGATGTATTTCTTTCCACTTTCAAAGCTCTGGATTTAATTAAAAGCTAGAAATATATATAGTTCACCATTTGTGTAATATACACTGATGCACGTCGTACCAAATATGGCATAATATAGTCAACAATAATAAAGGCTATGAAATTCCGTTTAGTCCTAATTCTACAAATTAATGTTTCGGTTCTGGGACGGTATTAAATCGGCATGGGGACAATAGCCACCTCTCGACCGTTGCTACCCACTTTTCCGACATTTGCTACCCACTTTTCCGACATTTGCTACCCAGACAGTAGCTACCCCGACTGTAGCTACTTTTGTTGCCGACAATTGCTAACCTGACAGTAGCTACCCCGACTGTTGCTACCTTGGTTGGCGACAATAGCTACCCCGACATTAGCTACCCCATAATATTATATTAGAATTCAAGTACGAATTCATTTCAAAATTGATTTTTGAATTGATTTTTGAATTCATTTCAGAAATCAATTTGAAAATAGATACAAATATAGTATATTGAATATAAATTCATTATACAAATATAAATCATTCCAAAAAATGAATTTTTGATGAAAAAGTGAATCTTATTTCATTTTATAATTTTAAGAGCTTGATGAGCTGTTCTTCCGGCAATGGATGCCTCTAGATTTTCCAGATCCAATATAAAAGATGTATCCTGGCTAAAATGTATGAATGGACCGTTAAAAAATATGCCCCTCATGGCTAAATTTTTAGCCGAGCACCATTGCCTTTGCGTGCTGTTTCTTGGGGAAAACTTTTCGATATCGGATTTGCATTTGTATGCTGAATTTATGTTCAATATACTATATTCGTATCTATTTTCAAATTGATTTCTGAAATGAATTCAAAAATGATTTCAAAAAATGATTTCAAAAATGAATTCAAAAATAAATTCAAAAATGAATTCAAGAATAAATTCAAAAATGAATTTTTAAATGAATTCGTAGTTGAATTCTAATATAATATTAAGGGGTAGCTAATGTCGGGGTTGCTATTGTCGCCAACCAAGGTAGCAACAGTCGGGGTAGCTACTGTCAGGTTAGCAATTGTTGGCAACAAAAGTAGCAACTGTCGAGGGGTGGCTACTGTCGGTTACCCACAAAACTCGGGGTAATGAAACTTTCAATTGAACTATATGTACGCATATTGTGTATTTCTAATTAGACGCCGTATAATTTTCTCATGGCTATTATGAAAATATTACATAGCATATTCCGTTACTTGAATTTTTAAAGAATATTGAATAAAGAAGAAAAAAGAAAACTATCATCTTTTCTGACAATGGTATCATATAAAGGGAGCTCAATGTTCTAGCAGCGGCTGCAGTAGTAGCCTCTCAAAACCCAAAACTTGCAGCTGGTGTAAGTGCTGCCGCCGCTCCTGGCAGTACAGTAAGAGCTAGTCTGATTGCTCCCACTGCAACTATCTGAAAAACGCGGAATGTATATTTGTTCATAAATATGTTTAAAATGAATAAAAAAAATCAACTAATAATACTAACAAGCAAAGTTGTTGGTGCAAACATGGCGACGGATGAAGAAGAAGAACTGGTCAGTTCCCTCCGTCGTTCCAGCTTCGTTTTCTTCACTATCTGCATGAACGATGTTGTGGCACAGAGCGATCAACATCAAGGCACTCAAGATCTACATTCAATAAAGATTTTTGTTTGAATGAATTAAATGTAAAAAATTGTAATGAAGGATATACTCACAAAGACTGGGCGGATCATTTTTTTAGAGAGAGAGAGAGGTACTAGCCGCTGCTTCTATGCAAGGTGAATGATGAGAATTGATACTCTCCTCAGTATTTTTCGGCATTTTTTATACTCCATTTGGAGTATGATGAATTACTGTAGATCCGGAAGAAAATCTGGATCCGTGTTAGCTTATTTGTATTTAATTTGCGCTAGTCCAAAAGTAATTACGTTATATAAACTAATTAATAATGTACTACAATCACCCTGGGAAATCTGAATATTTAACGTTTACTTGAGGTAATTAAACGATACGTTATTTATACAAATCTTAATTAACGTATTGACAGTAAATTTCCGAGCAACCCATGTTCTTCTTTATTTTCGAACATTAATGCATAAAAAAATAATAATAATAAAGTTTTACGTTCAAAAATTATTATTATGGGTTTTTCTCGTCTTCCATTGAAAGTCTTTTTACATAGCCTCCCAATTCGAACAATAATTACAACGTCCAATTTTTTCTTATACAGACGAAAACGGGAATGCTTCATGCTAAAACTGAGTATATATCAGCAGCATTACATCACCATGAATAACTAAATTCAGTTAATTTAATTAAGAGTCTTTTATGAATGCATTTTATCTATAAAGTTTTGATAAAGAATATATTCACAAAGATTGGGCGGATCATTTTTTTAGAGAGAGATGCTATAGCTGCTGCTTCGATGCAAAGTGGATGATGAGAAGTGATGTTTCCTCAATATTACTCGACTGTTTTTATTTCTCATTTTGAGTATGATGCATTACTGAAAATCTGGATCAGTTTTATCTAATTTGTATTTATTTTGGATTATTAGTCCAATATTAATAACATTATATAAACTCATTAATAATGTAGCCTACTTTTGAAGCCTCATTAATCTTATAATTGATCTAAACAATAGTTATTAAGGGTCTTTCGGAAAAAAAAAAACCTGACGATGTACATGGTATCTAATTATCTAGTGATTAGTACAATGTAGTCAACAAATTCCGTTGAGTCTTGAACGTCTTTAAGTTGCCACTTCTGTTTTGCAAGCTGTATAAAGGTATTGGCACGCTGAGACGCGACATCTTGTTATTGATAAGAACCAGTTTTTCGTCTAATACAAAAAAATTGTCAACACATCCTCGTCTTTCCTAAACTTGTATTTTTACACAACCCTCTATTTCGAACAATGATTACAACAAAGTCCACTTATTCTCATGATGATTTATATAGACGCGCGGAGTGCATCAAGCATCATATGCTAAAAAAGAACAAAATGGGCATTCATTCATAATAAATCAACATGAGTTTTTCTATCCTAAATTTTAAAATTATTTTACATGTATTATACATGATTTATTAAATTGATCCATTCTTCATTATTTTCGTATGTTATTAAGCCTCTCGTCCTCGATATACATCAATATTGAATGATGATTCCGTATAAATCGAATCATGTAAATCGATGCAATACATACAAAGCTCGATGATATGATAAACCTTAATTACAATTCAACTTTGTTTACTTCCAATCAAATATTGGGAAAATGCCTTTTAATTGATTATTTCTTTCAAATGCCTCTTTTTTCAACTATGTATATTTCGAATCAAATGAAAGCAATTGGAAAATGCCTTTTTACAGCAATATGATGGTAACGTACAGTACATAACGTGTTCCGTTATATGAACTATTTTGAAAAATATTGAAAGAAGCCAAAAAAGAGGAAAACTATTACGTCAATATCATTTTTAGTAATAGTAGAATTCAAAGGGAGCTCAATCTTCTAGCAGCGACTGCAGTAGTAGCCTCTCAATACCCAAAACTTGCAGCTAGTGTAAGTGCTGCCGCCGCTCCTGGCAGTACAGTAAGAGCTAGTCTGATTGCTCCCACTGCATCCATCTGAAAAACACGAAATATATTTTTCCTTAAATACGTTTAAGATGAATTTAAAAATCTACTAATGATACTCACAAGCAAAGTTGTTGGTGCAGTAGTGGCGACGGATGAAGAAGAAGAACTGGTCAGTTCCCTCCGTTGTAGCTTCATTTTCCTCACTATCCGCATGCACGATGTTGTGGCACAGAGCAATCAACATCAAGGCACTCAAGATCTACATCATTTGATCCATTTTAGAAGAGTCTTATATGAATAAATTTTATCAATAACATTTAAGTAGAGAATATACTTACAAAGACTGGACGGATCATTTTTTTAATGTTTTGATAGAGATGCTAGCTGCTGCTTTAATGCAAAGTAGATGATGAGAAGTGATGCTTTTACTCAATCTCCATGGGCTTTTTTATATCATATTTTGAGTGTGATGAATTGCTGAAGATCTGGGAGAAAAATCTGGAATTCAGTATCCGTGTCAACTTACTTTTATTTACTTTGTGATAGTTCAATATTAATAACATAAAGTAAACTAATTTTAATAATAAACTTAAGTCGCCCTTGGAAAGCTGAATATTCATCGTTTACTTGAGCTAATTAACGGCATTGTATTGACATATTTGTATTATTAATCCAATAATCCTTAGGAGATGAACGTCCTTGTATTTCTGCTCTGATTATTAAATCCGGCCTACAAATCAAATTATCTTTACCCAGCTGCCTTCTTTTTACAACCTAAGTAAGTCTTTGATTTCCAACATCATAATTACTGTATTATATTATATTCATTTCAATTATCATCACACTTTTTTTCAACAATTATCAGGCTATATCATCATATAAAATTACCGAGTATTAATATCTCATTATTAAAAGATGATTTTTCGAGTAGTATACATGAATTTTGTACAATATCATTTATCATTCAGTATTCTCCTATTATAGACGTCTTATAGCCAGATGAGTAAGACATCAATTTGGGGCCCTTTTTAGGAGGAGTGATGCTGTTGGATGTCGTTGATGATGCACCAGGAAGCTCTTGACCGAAGGAATAGAAATTCTTCAACTTTTTGTTATTGACATTCAATGTCATAGAATCAACAATAGCGACATCTTTATTGACGCCCGTCCCATCCGAGCCCAAACTTCCGCTACCTGATCCTTGGGAATCGTGATCGTCATCCTCTTCTTCTTCCTCATCATTTGATGGGGTCTCTTCTTCTTCTTCCGGAGCCGGAAGAGCTTCCTTTTTCGTCTAATTATAATTTAAAATTGTTAAAATAAAATTCAAATGGAAATGATTTTACTTCTCACCTTTTTGGGACGGACTAGGGTAGAAACGGCGGATTCCGTCTCGGAGAAAGAATCCTCTACTTTGTCCAACAACTTCCTCCAAGTCTTTTTAATGGACGATGTCTTCTTATGATCCTTCAAAGAGCCTATATCAAACAACAATTATTCAGTCACAAATCCTTATGATTCTCATTAATCAACGTACCTTCAAGATGGCCCATACGGGCTTTAAGGGCCAATGCGATCTCCATGCCTTTAGTCTGAGAGCTATCATTGTTGCTGGAAGAAGACGAAGCTCCGGATGTCCGGCTCTCTTGCTCGATCCTAGCGATCCTTTCCAACACATTCAAAGATCTCTCTGGCGGCGGATCTGAAGAGGAAGCAGCAGTAGTTTTACTACTATTACTACTACTTCCTCTTTTGCCGTTTTTTGGAGGAAGGATCGGTGCCGCTGGATCCGTTGTTGGATGCTGATGAACTCCAGCAGGTGAAGAAGGCTTCAGATTTCTTGGAATGGCCGGTGGCGGAGGAGCAGGATTATTCTTTTTGGACTTGAGTGTCCCTGCTAATAATTTAGCTGGGAGAGGTGGAGGAGTAGATGGGTCCTCTTTCGATGGATCTTTTTTCATGCTGCTGCTCTTCTTATTCTGGGATCCTGAATGTTTGTGATGATGTTGATGCTTGTTGTACATCTGGCGGAGAGAGACGACACTTCCAGGCGGAGGCAGTTCTTCCTTTTTGATTATATTCCAATCCTAATGTCATAGAAATTAAGTTTAACAGTTTTAAATCAATTTAATGGATTTTTTAAATATACCATGGAGGCAGTGGATGAGCCTAATCCAGAAGAGGATGATGCGGAAGAAGGAGAGATAGGCGCTTTCTTGCCCATGAGCTGTTGGATGGTTGACTTGACGGGCTGGATGGGCCTCTCCAGAGAATCCGGAAGATAATTGCTCTGACGCCGGAAGTAGGATTCATCCGCCACTCGATTATTACGATGACTTGAGCGCTCTAGAGTATCCGGCTCAAAGGCCTCTTCTTCTTCTTCCTCCTCATCCATTCCGCGAACGGAAGCCGGAGGAGATTCCACATGGATCGTCAGTTTGGATAGAGGGGATGATCCACCGTAAGATTCCTCTACGACAGTCACTTTACTGCTGCTGCTGCTGGAACCGGCAGAATGGTTACTAGCCGCTTCGTAGTTTATGCTACTCCCGAAGGATTCGGCCGGTTGAGTCGTTGGGACCGAAGGTGGCTTCCGGAATTCGTGATTTATGTACATTCCTTTATTTCCATCCTATAATTTACCAAATAATTATAATTATAAATAAAAAATAATTATTTTAATTTAAAAAAAATTACTTTGCCGGTTTTTCTAATGACGTCATATATGTTATCGCCTCCAGATCTCTGGCCGGAAGGTCTTGGAAGAGTGGGCGCCCCCGTGTCCATATTGAACAGTTGATTGCCAACCTCCATGGCCTCTTCGATAGGCAGAACCCGGCTGAGACTCTGGACGGAGGTGCAAGTGCTGGATGTGTAACCGGCCGAAGCTGCTTCATCAACCTCTTCAGGATGCGGATGATGGCTGATGCTACTTAGGTACTGAGATGTCGTAGAGAGCGTCACATTTTTAGTAGAGGAAGCAGAACCTCTTTGAGGCTTCTTCTGATAGATGTGAGAGCGGCCGCTCGGTTGCTGAGCGCTACGGTCCAGTGAATCCGGTTCAAAGTAGGTCTTCCGAGCTGTCGCTGATGGTGCTACCCCTTTTGGTGACGGGATCTTGGGCAATTTAGATTCGGCCTCGGAGACTAAGTCGCTTACGGCATCGCTATCGCCGCTCTCGGAGATAGCCATTTTTTTAGGACGCCCGCCGGCCTTGCCCGTCCTATAATATAAAATATCAATAAACAAAATTTTTTCAAAAAAAAAAATTCTATATAAATATTCCACCTTGATTTTTGTTGTTGGTGATGATTATTAGCTGATTTGTTATGAACAGATTCGGATTTCAGTCTATCCAAGGATCGGTAAATATCTTCAATGGATGGATTGGTGTAGAGGGATGCCACCAGTCCATCAATGGATTTCCTGGCGGGTAGAGGACTCTTTTGTAAGAAATTGGTTGCTCTCAATTCCATAGCTGGATAGAGCTGTTGTTGGGAATCATCCTGATCCTCTTGGATTCCGTCTCGACTTCCATTGGGTGACCGTTTCAGTGAATTCTTCAACAAAGTTTGACCGGCATTCTTAAGGGTGCCATACTGGGCGCCCCGGTCGTTGAAGGAAGAGCTCCTGCTGCCCAGCTGATGACGACCGGAGAGCCTCTGGGCCGTTCCTCCATATCCAGAGAGCTCTTCAGGGATGTCTACTAAAGTGGGCATGAACCTCTTTGAAGACATCCGATCCTTGGCGATCTCAATCATTCCACGGATCCTAGTCAGGAATTCTAGGGCCGCCGGTGGTGGTGACTAAACAGAAAATTTGCCATATTAATTGATTATATTTGGAAAAGTTTGAAAGTAATATACTCTTAAGAGATCAGGATCGAAATAGGCGGGACTGAAAAAAATCCTGCGGGAGTTTAAGGCATGCTGGACGGCAGCGGCCGCTACGGCCGCATCTGAAGGATTGTAGAAATATCCGCCGGGATGGTGAGAACCCATAAGAGCAGACTCGTTTAGCTGTTGCTGCTGCTGTTCCATCATCAAAAGATCCCTTTCGCTGAATCTTGCGTAATTCATAGCTTGATGGATCCCTCCAGTTCTACTGGAACTCTGATGATGACGATTTCCATCCTATTAAATATAAATTTATAATTATATATAAAAAGATTTATTATTCGTTAAAAAATTACAGAGTATTTCTTGCTGCCTCTGGAAGAAGGCCTCTGGCCGGCGGAAGGATCCTTGTTATTAGGAGTGTTACTTCTGCTACTTCTCTGATTCTTGGATGATTCAGCTGCTCTACTATTTTGCTTCTGATTAGTCCCTGGTTGTGGATGAAGACGGATGAGTCCAGTGGGGTCATCGGGACCTGATTCAACGTCCCCTGAAGCGCCGGCAGTGCCAAGCTTGACGTGTTGATTGTTCTCCAACTGTCTTTTACGACGCCGGTAGCACAGAAAGCCGACCAAACCGGCAATGTAGAGGCAGCCCAGAAGGCCGGCACTAATCCCGATGGCAACATAATCCGCCGACCGGAGTCCACCAGTTTTCTTCCGGGTTTCACTGCTCATTATACCCTCGGCTGAATCAGGATCCGATCGGGTCATCAAAGTCTCCAACATTCCTGTTTATATAATCAATGAATAACATTACAAACTCCACCCGAAATTATATCGCTTCCTTGATTTCAATAAATGCAATAAAAACCAATCTGCATAAATGAATAAAACGAGCTTCCATCGATGCCATATTTAAAAAAAGAGAGACGCCGTAGACGGTGTAAACACATAAACCTGTGAGCTCGAGACGGCCACTAACCCAGACCATACTTTGTAATTTACGAGACATAAAAAGACAGAAAAAAAATCCAGCTAGCCCTGAGGTATAGTGAAAGCAGATTTTTGTTTTTATAGTCCAGCAGGTGGCCTAGCTGTCTTGAAATAACAGCAGGGGGTAAAGCTTTAATGTTTTGCGGCGGTTCATAATATAACATGAGGTGTTGTTATTTTCGCTTCTTTTTTTTTCTCTACAAATAATAAAACAGGCTCATTGATATGCACCAGGAACTCAAGCGCCTTGTACGCAACTTAACTATAATAAATCAAAAGGTGATAAGCGCCCCGAGTGTAAATTATTATAAAATATGAAACACGAAAAGGGCATTTCGCATCATTAGGGTACGCGCCCTTTCATATTTTATGGTATGTATCAACTCCTTTTGTGAATTTTGCGTCGTTTCAAGTCGTAAAACGTTTTACAAAATAGAGCTAGTTCTACTTTTTTAGATTGCCTTCTAAATTGAGTCGTAATATTTCGGATATTTTTAGATATTAACACCTATACAGTTTATTGAAAAAGAAAAAAAATGTATACAACTATATTCTCATGCAGAGTATATAAAAGAAAAAGGTGCTTCGCTTCTACTGGCTGTGCAAATGTCTCGGCCATTTTGTTAGAATTCTCAAAGTGTTTATCTTTTCACGTAATTGTACTTTCAAAGAGGCATTAACTAAACAAATTTGCATGACTGAGGTAAGTACGGCGCCTAAGCACATTGTCTTTCAAGAGTATTTAAAGTAAAAAAGAATTCTCAAGTACAATTTACATAATGAGGGATCCGATCTTTTCAAAAAGATAAAAACAAAAAGTTGCACTATGTAATTTAGTTCAAATTCCTTACTCATCATCATCCATTTCAGTTTCGTGTTACAATAATGAAAGGTTTTCTACATTTTTCAGCGCCACCTGGGCACTATAGCCTCGAGAAAAGATCATCGATATACATTTCCCCTCAAATTTGAAAAAAAATCCCTATCGGCCAAAAAGACTTTTATGGAGATATCCAATTACATAAAAAAAAGTTTTTGAATTCCTTTATATATTTACCTGGACTACCGGCAACTCTGAAACCGATGCAAGGTGAAAACACGCCTATCTTCACGTTGGCTGAAAGAATAAAAGAGGAGGTGTTCAGCTACATATTATGAATTATGTAAATGTTGATATATGTGTATATATACCGGTATCTTTGCAGAGTAATTTGACGAGTACGATCCTTCCTTCCATGAGCGACCGCAGTCTGGACTCACCTAACCACTGTTGAAAACAATAAGTCAACCACATCTTATTATTTACAATTTGGTCGTATATCGTTTTGGCTGTTTAATACGGGACTTGGTTTATGATGGACACAGATCCAGCTACTTGTCCTCAAAAAAAAATTATACCTGAAGATGAGTACGACCGGCTTCTCGGGCGAGTGCAAAAGGTAGCTCCATGAGGTCTGATGTAGTCGAAGAATTGTCGGTGGGCACCCAGCCGGATCGGCTGAGGAAGTGGGCTTTAGAGACGACGCAGACTGGCGAGACCACCATCTGACCTTCAGCTCGTACATCTACATCAGAATAATATATGAATTGTAGTGTGGCGTGTTTTAAGATTTCTCACAATATAATAAATCGAATAAAGTTGCATGCGTGAAAAGAATTATACAATATGTCAGTTTATTATAATACCAAAGTTTCAATCAGGAGAAGATTGGATTTACCATATGCCAGTCATAATAAGCAGAAACAATTTTGATCTGAAATTGGAGTTCTCCTTATATAACCAGGAAAAGAATTGATTAAAAAGAATAGAGGAGAAGCTGAGCTTTATAATAAGAGACCTGTCAGCTGTAGGATACTAAACTCTCATCATGTGAAGAGATTGCGGGTTTAGCTATCATCAGCACTGCTGTATTATGATTTTTTTTCTGGTTTGAGGAAAAAAAGGATAATAACAATACGACGTAAATATCCAATTACACTTTTTGTTTACGGGAGCTGACCATTGCCTGACCAACAACAATAAGAAAAGAAGATAACTACACCACAACATACTTTTCTTTCATTATTTAAAAATGTATAACAAGAAAAAAACATGTCAAAACAAAGTTTAGACTTTAGGACAGTTGCAATTCAAGCAGAAATTACAAATTAGAGGGACCACGCATATGCGGCGTCGCGTGATGCATTTCTTTTTATTTTTCGTGATGTTCCCGTTGACCTTAAAAAATATGAGATGCACGCCATCATCAACACTGTACACTAGATGATTTATAACCTTATGCAAATTCGGACAAAGTTTAGATCATCTTTATAACTCGATTCCCAAAATCGTTTAATGGGCGTGAACCAGCATGAGTTTTATTTTATCTCTTCTATAAGATAATCAAAAACTCTTTTTCCTCATCTAGATTATTTTTTTTTTCGTTTAATTGCTCTTTTCATCTGCTTCAAACCATCGTTTCTGGAGCTGTCATCAAACTCGGTTGTTTGATTGATCGAACGCACCGCAATCTAAAATTATTTCACCCCTACAGGGCTAACTTGTATACACGTGCCTAGTTCATTTGCATATTAGGCCTATGTAACAGGAAGGTGATTTACCTGAGAGGGCGATCTCGGCGTTGGGATTGATGAGTTGACCCTGCGCTGGTAAGAAAACGAAAGGCACTTTTTCTGACTGCATTCCACTAACGTAATCCGCCAGGGAACACTCTAAAACAACAATATAATCGATTATTTATAATAAACAAAAAGCAATCAATGCATTTAACGATGAGGAAAGAAAATAATATTTGTTAACGGATTTTATAGATAATAATAATCCCACGAAAAATTTTGAATTTCCGTTACATACAAAGTTAGCAGTTCCATTTGATTTCGTTTGGGTGGAACGAAACGGTCAATCTCTCTCATATCGAGTTGATACAGAAAAAGAAACTCAAAAGATCCAAACACTATAATCATGATTTTTTTCAAAATACCTCCCCATTCTGTTATACATTATTCGAACGGTTCACTGGTTCCTACAGGACCTTGAAATTTCTCTCCCCTACACGGTATTATAATAATAAGAATTTTTCAAAAATGTAAAAGATGAAAATAGCTAATCGTAAAATGATGATCCTCTCTGTTTTATTAGTTTTGACCAAGTTTCTTGAAACTATATACATGTAATTTATTAGCCAAAAAACTCCGCCTACAACCTTTCGTGCATTTCATTAACCTACCTTGATGACTTCATTTTCTGATATCTCTTTGCCCGAAGGTTATCCGTAATATCTTACGACAGTTCATTGACACATCATCGCTTCGGTCCACATACCTTCTCTCATACATAATCTTTATATTTTTCCGAAAAAAGATTTACAGAAAAACCTATCGACCTCATCGTATAGGTCTTAAAAATCGTTCAAGCTCGACCTGAATATATCTCTTGTAACGGGATTTAACTTGCGAGAAATATCCTCATCATTATGGCAATAACCATCAACCGAAAAGTCAATCGAGCGCCGGAATGTGGGCAATATTATATAACTGTATTGTATACCTTCGATGGTATTGACGCATTGTCGGTGATCCTCACGGTAGACGGGCCTCTCTGTAGGGCACTGGCACTGACAGGATCGGGTTAAGCGAGCCGTCCAGTTGGCCGCAGCTGGACTCAGCGGAGTTGAGCTGCACGCAGCAGGACTGCAATCACCTGAGGAATTGAAACGTGTTAAGTTATACAAATTCTTTTGAGGCTTTAAAGTAGGCCGTAAAAGAGATATGGCTGAGTTTTCATAGAAGCTAGCTAGCGTGTGATTTGCCAGCATAACCACTATACCACTTTAGCGTGTCAATATAAGTAATGGCAACGTGGGATAACCGTCGCCGTCTCGCTCGATTAGAGTAGCTCGAGAAAAAATTTCTAAAGTTAATCCTTTTTGTATTAAGAATTACTGGTTTTGCATATTAGGGCTCTATTCACGACTTGTCGTTGAATTCTTTTCGCAATCGTATACTATCGATATTATCTGTTGAATCTTATCTTTCAACTTTCTGCTTTTAGTTTTTAGGCAAAAAATAATTCTAATAACTTCAAGCAAAAAAATTAACTCGATTCTCTCCTTTCTCCGATTTCTAAAAAAGTAAACAAACCTACTATAAACAGGTAACTTTATATGGACATCAAAAGAGAACGGGTGAAGGATGTTGAAAAATATCTTTTTTTTTTGCGTAACACTTCTAAGAATTTTTAATTCAACTGTAATTTAAAAAATGCTGCGTGCTGGTTCTCTAATGTCTTATGCATCACGCACTTTATGTTTCGTGAATAAAATTAGGTACATAATAATCCCTTAGAGAGATGATGAACGCGTGATAAAGGAGAATAATAATCATTCAAATGAGTTACAAACAATAGCAGAAATATCTCATTCTTTTTTACGACTATATAGCAATAAATAAGTACCTGGTGGCAGGGAGAAGATGTCTCCGCTAGAGTGCCGGTTGATGATGCTGCCGCTACTTGCCGTTGTCATCCCGATGATAAGGACAATAACAAAGAGGCGGATGAAATAACCGCTACTGCTGCCCATCTTTCTTTCTATTCTTTTCTTAGCAGTCGACCTAAAAGCAAAAGATTGGTTTAGAGAAAAAACATATTTCACGCTTTGGTAAGCGGGAAAATAACGCCAAAAAATTCGAGTGGTGGAAGATGTAAAGCACCGTAAGATTGACCAGCAGATTCACGCCGTCATGGGAGAGCTACTAGTGTAGCCTAGCATCTATAGATAAACGTTCCTTGTCGTGTCACGTTCTGCGTGAAATTGACGAATAAAACACACGCGACAAGCTCAAAATCTAAAGGTGAATGTTCGATTTATATTTGTTAAATCTCATAAAAACTGGACTTGGTTCGTTACAAACCCGTTAATTTTTTTTAAGGATATTTTTTTAGTGATTATCGGAATTCGTGTCAGTTGTTTAAATAATACTATGGGAAAAGAGAAAAGTTTGCCCGACGAAAAGACATTTTTTTTTTTGCTTTTGGCTACCACAATTTTCCCATCGAGTTATTATACCATCAGCTATTCTCGATAGTTTCCTTCGTCTACATAATACTGGTCATATAATATGTAATGAGCCAAAAACCTAAATGAATTTCGCTAAAAAAATTTCTTATGTCGTCTACTTCTATAAAATAAGCTGTTATTAAAAAAATACAATACCGGTACTTCATCATCTTAGATGACAACACAACAGATGCGCAAAAAATAAATACCTGAATTAATCTGGGCGATGTATCCATTATAAAAAAAATATTATATTCCCATATAAAACACTTGACGATATACAAAATCAATAGATGAGCAAAGAATTGAGTGTGAACCGAACTAGAGCCTTGCTGGAGGCCGACTGAGCGGCGGCGGTTGGACTTGAGTAGCAGCGATGCGTTCGACTGAACAGGAGACGAACCAAAAAGCATCATCCGCGTATACACACAACAGCAGATGGTTCCGTGATTCTTTAAAAAAAGACCCATCTATACCTTCAGGCGGAGACTCCTTCAAGTAGGCAATATTCTTTGAAAGAAAAAAAAGGAAGAAGGACGCCCCTTTTTTTTTGAATTATCACAAGTTCACTGTCCGATCTTTTAGTCATGTAATGTAGAGGAGATTCACGCGCCATCTGATAATTTTTTTTTTGCAGTATATTCTCTCATCGGAAAATGATCGGGTAATAAGCTTGTTCATTAGCTATACTATAAGACCCTCTGGGCGGTTTTTCACGCCCTTTCGGTTATTTGTCCAATCACGCCCGCGAGAGCCATACTTGTATAATTTCCCATCAGTGTGTATACTTTTAATATAAAGTTTTTGAAAAGATGAATAAGGTCGTCATCCTGAGAATTCTTGCTTGACAGAATGAGAAAATCTCAAATTCCGTGCTGCACGCGGGAGTCCCGAAGAACTTCCTATCTGATGGTGTACATAACATGAGATGTATTTTTTTTGTTGTCGTCGTCTGCTAGTTTTCTTCTGAATAGCTCTGGAATGCGGATGAAGGATGATCCAAGAGCTGCTCTATCTTATATAATATCCAGCCGAGCGGAACTGTATAGTCGTCGTGAAAGAATAAAAGTGCTGTGGAGGACATTTCATGTCGTCTGCAGGGGGATATTAATGAGTCACAACTAAATGGCCGCGGGACTGTGTGCTGACACTCCGTGACGTAATAACTCCTAAATATTGATCTCTAAATCAAACTGAAAAAAAAAATCCCGCGGTCATCTTTTCTAATTGGAATTTTTCAAGGAAAAAAAATCGATTCCCGTTAGACTCTTAAAAATCCATATATTCTATAGTAGTAAATATATAGATTGGAAACTTCTTTTTTTCTGTTGTGTAATGTGGATGGACATCATCGCAAGTTTTGATGTGAGTGTGCTAGAGCGCATGTCCAAGAGCTTGTTGTGGCGTTACCGTTACGACTAAGAAGAAAAAAAAGTGCGCCACCTGTCGTCTTCCATAGGATAAAACCATCTTAAAGGCCGGGGAATGCGGCACTTTCTGTTTCAAGATGAGGCACACGGAAGAGCTTAGATTCAAATAATAATATGGCCATCCGTCGTGAGCGGTAAATACTACTTTTTTTTTACAGGTTCTATTCTTCTTCTCTTTTTATGGATCCAAACGATATGCATTTGTAAGCAAATTGAGTCATATTATTTCTTATACAGTCAGACCGACCGTTTTATAGGAACTTCCATTCATCTATATGGATTTAGATCCCGTTGGAATTTAAAAGTTTAATGTTTTTTAAAGTAATAAAAATCTTATGCCCTTATAAGAATGAAACTTGGATCTGATTTCTGTTCCTATCAGGTCGAACAAAGTACATTTAAGTTATTAATGTTGCGTCAACACCATCAACTACTTTCTTACATTAGGCATTTCTACTGATTTCTTATCTCTTATTGCTATAACACGTCGTGATGGTGACGTGCATAGTTGAATAATACGGTTAGATCTTAGATAAATGTAACCTACATAAATGTTAATATAAAATAGATTGATATCGTTTTAGGAATCTATAAAATTCCTTGTTGATGTAGAAATTTGCGCCATCAATCCATCATCATATCAGATATTTTAAATCAAACGACTGTTCGATGACAGAATGTAATGTCAGTTTTCTGTCTATTATACAAAAAGAGGGCGCACATTTTCACGAATCATTTTACTAATAGCGTAAATAATTCATCATTTAAAGTTTCTAAAAGATGGCCTACTTTTACTATTAAAATGAAAACAGCACATCGTATGGCACGATATGAAATATATGCACCTGGAATATATATAAAGTAGAAGAACGTGCTGCTGCTATACTACCTCTAATTATTAGGAGGAGGGCTCTTTAAAAAGGGATTATCTCTCATTAAGCCGAGAGAGAAAACAATCCAGCAGCCAAAAGTTATGCAGAGCACACAAGCAGCATGCATTTCCCTACCGAATTATTATTGCTCCTCCATGGGGTCATTAAATCCCCATATAAAACTTCAACGCGCTTGCTTACTATAGCGAGCTTTTTTTCATATCTACCTGCCAGAAGCAGCGAAGCTATTATCTACCGAATAATGAGTCGAAATTGTGATTATATATGCAGCTAGGGCGATGAGCCGTTTTCTTCCTCTTTTTTTTTTACGAAAAAAATGTATATCGAGAGATTATTACGACATGAAAGCCTCAGGTGTTGAAACGATCGTTTCTTCATCTTTTACGATTTTTTTCTTCTTATTCTTCCCGTTTTTCAACATCATTCGTCCTGATTACGATTTGGACTTGTTTTAGCTTGCGGCTAATTCACCGTAAAATTGATACAGATTTCGTGATGAAAGTGGTGATTATATATAAAAGCGAAGGCAGCACCTGGCTTATTCTCTTTAAATTCTTATCTTTGATAATACTGAAGAAAATTGAATTTTTAAAACTTAATAATTGAATTGAAATTGGACTACTTTGTAAAATGGAATTTCATTTACAAGTGCTAAAGAGTGAATAACAATTCAACTTATATGCATTCTAATTGCATAATAATATAAAGGGCGTGAATGTGGCGGCACGATCTAAAACAGCGTTCTTTGATGATGTAAATACAATCATTAAGATGTAAATCATTATCTCAATTAGCAAGTATTATAAATACATGTATGAAGAATATTCCTTTTTGTTCTAACGCCGAATGTGTCGCTACGGTAATCAAACGGGAATCACGCACGGCGGGATGTTATAATTGCTGCGTATTTCACGAAGCGATAAGAATGCTGCTTTCTGTATATAAATACCTGTAAAAATAGGGAAACAGTAGTTATTCATTGCATTGCTGACTATTTCGTTCAATTACTTAATAATAGAAGAATGAAATTAACTTTTATTCTACTTCAAGGTATTTAAAAATAATATAATTGCACAGTAAACATATTGTAATCATCTTTTTATATTTTAGCATGCGTCTTGTTGGTTATATTGGAAAATTCTTGTGAGGTATTTACAATTCGTTTAAATCTACTCAAATCTTCTTAAATTGTGAATTTTTTTAACTTAAGGCGACTACGACGACTACGGAACCTCCACGAAGGGGTAGGACGACCACAGTAATCACGACCACCAGGAAAGGTCGTAGAACGACTACTCCGACGACGACCGAATCTCCGCTTCCATTCGTCTGCCCGCCCGTCTTACTTGATCGATTCCCGGACACGGATGACTGTTCCAGCTACTACCTGTGCGTCCTAGGTTTCGCATTCAACTGGGTAATATACTATGCAATTTATATATTACATATAATCATTAAGACCGACTGTATAATTTGGTTTTTAGCAATGCCCGGACGGATCCCTTTTTAATCCCGATATCCATTCTTGCGATGATGAAGACAATGCCCCAGATTACTGTTGAGTTACACAATCAATCAAGTACCGTATATTCTAAACATTTTTAATGTTCCCCTTAATCAAGACGTGAAAGTTAATCAATAATACACATAATAGTGAAGTAAACAGTATATGAAAGCTTACTTTATCTTCATTCAAAAGAAACGTACCGTTATAAAGTAAGAAAGAGGGACGACATTGCGTGATGATCCTCGAAGATTGTTGTTTACCAGCGGACAAGATATAAATCCCGTTTTCTTTTGAGAGATGTTTCATGACATGTATTTTATATTAGATAATAACATAATGTACTGCTAGAAGATCATCCATAAAGTGCCTTTGGTACTGCTACTGGCCTTTTAAAGAAGATAAATGTTTTAAAAAGATGAAAGCTATTGTGGGATAAATAATTTGTATGAGACTAGATCATCCTACACACAAAAACTGTTGCAAGAAGTGATGTACAGAATTTAAACTTCTTGGAATTTATTTTTGCTTTTTTAAAATTTATTATAACGTGACAATATATTTCAAGGAAAAGAAGAGAGAATTTTTTTTTTGAGCTTTGAAAAGTATCCGGTTATTGCACGCTCTGCTTGAGGCTGTCATTATTTTATGACGAAGAGGCAGAAATAGAAAAACACCGGTTTGCAGAGATGCACGCGGCCGGCAAAACGGTTTCTTCTTATGTTATACTTCAATACTTGCCTCGAGATGTCAACCAACCGTTGACGTCTCTGCTCCGCAGATCAATGCGTTATGGTCTTGAAAAAATTGTTCAAGAACTATTTGACCACAAAGAGGAATAAAATGTATTCAAAATAAGACGGACGTCCATGGTTGATTATGCGCAGTTCAGTTCTCGCGCATCTCTTAACAATTTGCATTTCTTTAAGAAGGTATAAAGTAATATTCGGACAGTTTTTAACCTGCTTATCGCATTATTTTCTTTTAAACAACATAAATTTGAGAAGGAATGTAACAGAGGAAGGTCGGGAGGAGAATATTGTTTTTGTTCTAATGGGTCCCAAAACTATAGATTATTTGTACATATCAAGTCTTGTGTCGCAAGCTGGAAGGGTTTTTAGGGATTAGTATCAATTATTCTGCAAAACTTTCCCGCAACACTCTAAAAATTATAAAAGGTGGCATATTAAACTGATAAATGTAAAAGTGCGACGCTGACGACGCCTCTAGTTTTATTTTATATCTTCAACAACCGACGTCTTTCTTCGGAAATCTCGCCTCACATTTGAAAAAATAATGTATCAGTGTATCACACAATTAAAAGAAAGGGGTAAAATTTGTTGTATACATATGTTGACAATGTTATAAAGTGGCAAAGTTTTACCACGAACCAAGAGTTCAAGACTAGGAGGACTTTGCGGCTGCTATACCTTCTGATGTTTACTACTCAAACGGGCGTATCAGTGACTCGACAGTCGGCAGTCTTGATTAGTGGTCGCCACACTGCAACATTGCGGACAAAATCCGCTTGGCGCCATCCAGCGGCAAGTTTCCAATCCAAGTGCATCGTGGCGGCCGTGATCCATCCGGTTCCAACCTACTGCACACAGCACACTGCCTGCCTTTTACGGCTTACGGGGCTAAATTCTTCTGATGCCAACGATGCTCTATCCACCATTCGCCTTCTCGTCAAACTCAAAGCGGATCCGAACGCCCGCAAAAACGTCGGCAACAACGATCTTCACATTCTCGCCATGCAGCGCCAAAGCGAAAGCAGGGATGCTAGAGCTCGCCTTCTTGTCGAACTTGGAGCCCACTTGGACATGGTCAACACAGAAGGGATGACGGCCGCTGACCTCTGGTTTCAAAGGAACACCTCGAAGAAGAAGGATGTCGACGATCTGCCCGACTGGCTCCAAGAGAACGTACCGAACTTAAAGTGCCTTTGCGCCAGGGTTATCCGCCGTCATCGAGTACCCTACGTCGATGAGGCCATTCCGTCTGCCGCGCTCATTCCTTTCAGCGCCAAATTTCATGGTAACGGATCATTCAAATGTTTTTTTGTTAAGTAATCTCTGGTATTTAGTTAATAAAAAGTAAAAAAAAAAAATCTCCATCATTCAAGAATATACTTAAATCTTTGCATCGTTATACACTACTTTTATCTCCGGCCAATCAAGTTTCATCCAGTTCTTCAGAATCGGATAAAGTATACGGAAATCGCTTAACACCAGCCATTGCTCTAGAACTTTTTTTGCAGCAAGTCCAGAACCAACTACAACGACTTGATGGCAAACACTCTCACTGAAATCTCTAGATATTGTGCAGAATTTTTTGGGTTCCATCCATTATTACCCAAAAGACTGTATCTCTTGGCAGGAGCTCGTTGATTGTCAGCGATTCCGACAAGTCTCGATCCCAACACTGTTTATACATTTCATACACCGAGACTCTGCCTGGACATTGGTAGCTTGTTAATCTTTGTTAAAGTATCTCAAAGAAGTTTGCTGAGTGGTAATCGATCCCCTTAGAAAATATGTCGTGGAGGACAGTTAGAAAGATTGGAAGTTGGAAACTTAATTCCTACGGCGGCATAGACCTTATCGTATCTGGTTTGTATGAAACATGTACGGAAGAGAGTTGCAGCGGCTGCTGCACCTGGTGATGAGGTGGTGCACTACGCTATCTTTTTCATGTTTAATAACATTTATTTAGTTGAAAAAAAAATCAGAAAAAATCCTTCGCTAAAATTGAACTACTTTTCACATGAAAACTGACGTCAATTATACCCGTGCGCTTAGCGAGAAAAAAAATGTACTTCGCTTAAAAAAAAAGTAATCAGGTGGGTCCTGAAAACCATTTAATTTACATTATCGGCTATAAAACCAGCATCTTCAGATCTATTATATATTTATATCAGCATCCTCAGAACAAACAAAGGAGTGTCCACAGTCCTATCAAACAGCATCCTAATAACCAGCATCCTTAATACCATGAATCCAGCATCCTTTATACCAATAAAACTAGAATCTTGAGAACAAATAAAGAAAGTCCTTAGTTCTAGTAAATCAGCATCCTCAGTTCAATTATATCGGCTCCCTTAGAAATCAGCATCATAAATTCCAATCATTAAGCATCCTCACATTTATTAAACCGGCCTCCTTAGAACCAATGAAACAGCATCCTTAGATCCAATAAAAAAGCTGGACTAGGATTGTTAGAATTGAGAACCAGCATCCTTAATACCAATAAAACCAGCATCTTAAGTACCAATAAAGAATGTACTTAGTTCCAAAAAAGTCAGCATCCTCAATTCTATCAAATCGGCACCCTTAAAACCAATAAATCAGCATCCTCAATTCCAATCTTTCAGCATCCTCAGTTTTAAAAAATCGACATTCTCAGTTTCAGTAAATCAGCATCCTCAGTTCTAAAATATCAGCATCCTCTATACCATAAAACCAGCATCCTCAATACCGCCAAACCAGCATCCTTAATACCAATAAAACCAGCATCTTTAGTACCAATAAAGAATGTCCTTAGTTCCAAAAAATCAGCATCCTCAATTCTATTAAATCGGCACCCTTACATCCAATAAATCAGCATCTTCAGTTCTAAAAAATCGGCATTCTCAGTTTCAGTAAATCAGCATCCTCAGTTTTAAATAATCAGGATCCTCTATGCCATAAAACCAGCATCCTAAATACCGCCAAACCAGCATCCTTAATACCAATAAAACCAGCATCCTCAGTTCTAAAATATTAGCATCCTCTATACCATAAAACAAGCATCCTCAATACCGCCAAACCAGCATCCTTAATACCAATAAAACCAGCATCTTAAGTACCAATAAAGAATGTCCTTAGTTCCAAGAAAATCAGAATCCTCAATTCTATGAAATCGGCACCCTTACATCCAATAAATCAGCATCCTCTATACCATAAAACCAGCATCCTCAATACCGCCAAACCAGCATCCTTAATACCAATAAAACCAGCATCTTTAGTACCAATAAAGAATGTCCTTAGTTCCAAAAAATCAGCATCCTCAATTCTATTAAATCGGCACCCTTACATCCAATAAATCAGCATCCTCAATTCCAATCTTTCAGCATCCTCAGTTCTAAAAAATCGGCATTCTCAGTTTCAGTAAATCAGCATCCTCAGTTCTAAATAATCAGCATCCTCTATACCAATAAAACCAGCATCTTAAGTACCAATAAAGAATGTCCTTATTTCCAAAAATATCAGCATCCTCAGTTCTATTAAATCGACACCCTTACAACCAATAAATCAGCATCCTCAAATCCAATCTTTCAGCATCCTCAATTCTAAAAAATCGGCATTCTCAGTTTCAGAAAATCAGCATCCTCAGTTCTAAATAATCAGCATCCTCTGTACCATAAAACCAGCATCCTCAATACCGCCAAACCAGCATCCTTAATACCAATAAAACCAGCATCTTAAGTACCAATAAAGAATGTCCTTAGTTCCAAGAAAATCAGAATCCTCAATTCTATGAAATCGGCACCCTTACATCCAATAAATCAGCATCCTCTATACCATAAAACCAGCATCCTCAATACCGCCAAACCAGCATCCTTAATACCAATAAAACCAGCATCTTTAGTACCAATAAAGAATGTCCTTAGTTCCAAAAAATCAGCATCCTCAATTCTATTAAATCGGCACCCTTACATCCAATAAATCAGCATCCTCAATTCCAATCTTTCAGCATCCTCAGTTCTAAAAAATCGGCATTCTCAGTTTCAGTAAATCAGCATCCTCAGTTCTAAATAATCAGCATCCTCTATACCAATAAAACCAGCATCTTAAGTACCAATAAAGAATGTCCTTATTTCCAAAAATATCAGCATCCTCAGTTCTATTAAATCGACACCCTTACAACCAATAAATCAGCATCCTCAAATCCAATCTTTCAGCATCCTCAATTCTAAAAAATCGGCATTCTCAGTTTCAGAAAATCAGCATCCTCAGTTCTAAATAATCAGCATCCTCTGTACCATAAAACCAGCATCCTCAATACCGCCAAACCAGCATCCTTAATACCAATAAAACCAGCATCCTCAGTTTTAAATAATCAGGATCCTCTATACCATAAAACCAGCATCCTAAATACCGCCAAACCACCATCCTTAATACCAATAAAACCAGCATCCTCAGTTCTAAAATATCAGCATCCTCTATACCATAAAACCAGCATCCTCAATACCGCAAAACCAGCATCCTTAATACCAATAAAACCAGAATCTTAAGTACCAATAAAGAATGTCCTTATTTCCAAAAATATCAGCATCCTCAGTTCTATTAAATCGGCACCCTTACAACCAATAAATCAGCATCCTCAAATCCACTCTTTCAGCATCCTCAATTCTAAAAAATCGGCATTCTCAGTTTCAGTAAATCAGCATCCTCAGTTCTAAATAATCAGCATCCTCTATACCATAAAACCAGCATCCTCAATACCGCCAAACCAGCATCCTTAATACCAATAAAACCAGCATCTTTAGTACCAATAAAGAATGTCCTTAGTTCCAAAAAATCAGCATCCTCAATTCTATTAAATCGGCACCCTTACATCCAATAAATCAGCATCCTCAATTCCAATCTTTCAGCATCCTCAGTTCTAAAAAATCGGCATTCTCAGTTTCAGTAAATCAGCATTCTCAGTTCTAAATAATCAGCATCCTCTATACCATAAAACCAGCATCCTAAATACCGCCAAACCAGCATCCTTAATACCAATAAAACCAGCATCCTCAGTTCTAAAATATTAGCATCCTCTATACCATAAAACCAGCATCCTCAATACCGCCAAACCAGCATCCTTAATACCAATAAAACCAGCATCTTAAGTACCAATAAAGAATGTCCTTAGTTCCAAGAAAATCAGAATCCTCAATTCTATGAAATCGGCACCCTAACATCCAATAAATCAGCATCCTCAATTCCAATCTTTCAGCATCCTCAGTTCTAAAAAATCGACATTCTCAGTTTCAGTAAATCAGCATCCTCAGTTCTAAATAATCAGCATCCTCTATACCAATAAAACCAGCATCTTAAGTACCAATAAAGAATGTCCTTATTTCCAAAAATATCAGCATCCTCAGTTCTATTAAATCGGTACCCTTACAACCAATAAATCAGCATCCTCAAATCCAATCTTTCAGCTTTCTCAATTCTAAAAAATCGGCATTCTCAGTTTCAGTAAATCAGCATCCTCAGTTCTAAATAATCAGCATCCTCTGTACCATAAAGCCAGCATCCTCAATACCGCCAAACCAGCATCCTTAAAACCAATAAAACCAGCATCCTCAGTTCTAAAATATCAGCATCCTCTATACCATAAAACCAGCATCCTCAATACCGCCAAACCAGCATCCTTAATACCAATAAAACCAGCATCTTAAGTACCAATAAAGAATGTCCTTAGTTCCAAAAAAATCAGCATCCTCAATTCTATTAAATCGGCACCCTTACATCCAATAAATCAGCATCCTCAATTCCAATCTTTCAGCATCCTCAATTCTAAAAAATCGGCATTCTCAGTTTCAGTAAATCAGCATCCTCAGTTTTAAATAATCAGGATCCTCTATACCATAAAACCAGCATCCTAAATACCGCCAAACCAGCATCCTTAATACCAATAAAACCAGCATCCTCAGTTCTAAAATATCAGCATCCTCTATACCATAAAACCAGCATCCTCAATACCGCCAAACCAGCATCCTCAGTTCTAAAATATCAGCATCCTCTATACCATAAAACCAGCATCCTTAATACCAATGAAACCAGCATCTTTAGTACCAATAAAGAATGTCCTTAGTTCCAAAAAATCAGCATCCTCAATTCTATTAAATCGGCACCCTTTCAAGCACTAAATCAGCATCCTCAATTCCAATCTTTCAGCATCCTCAGTTGTAAAAAATCGGCATCCTCACTTTCAGTAAATCAGCATCCTCATTTCTAAATAATCAGCATCCTCTATACCATAAAACCAGCATCCTCAATACCGCCAAAGCAGCATCCTTAATACCAATAAAACCAGCATCTTTAGTATCAATAAAGAATGTCCTTAGTTCCAAAAAATCAGCATCCTCAATTCTATTAAATCGGCACCCTTATAACCAATAAATCAGCATCCTCAATTCCAATCTTTCAGCATCCTCAGTTCTAAAAAATCGGCATTCTCAGTTTCAGTAAATCAGCATCCTCAGTTCTAAATAATCAGCATCCTCTATACCATAAAACCAGCATCCTAAATACCACCTAGCCAGAATCCTTAATACCAATAAAACCAGCATCTTAAGTACCAATAAAGAATGTCCTTAGTTCCAAAAAAATCAGCATCCTCAATTCTATTAAATCGACACCCTTACATCCAATAAATCAGCATCTTCAGTTCTAAAAAATCGGCATTCTCAGTTTCAGTAAATCAGCATCCTCAGTTTTAAATAATCAGGATCCTCTATACCATAAAACCAGCATCCTAAATACCGCCAAACCAGCATCCTTAATACCAATAAAACCAGCATCCTCAGTTCTAAAATATTAGCATCCTCTATACCATAAAACCAGCATCCTCAATACCGCCAAACCAGCATCCTTAATACCAATAAAACCAGCATCTTATGTACCAATAAAGAATGTCCTTAGTTCCAAGAAAATCAGAATCCTCAATTCTATGAAATCGGCACCCTTACATCCAATAAATCAGCATCCTCTATACCATAAAACCAGCATCCTCAATACCGCCAAACCAGCATCCTTAATACCAATAAAACCAGCATCTTTAGTACCAATAAAGAATGTCCTTAGTTCCAAAAAATCAGCATCCTCAATTCTATTAAATCGGCACCCTAACATCCAATAAATCAGCATCCTCAATTCCAATCTTTCAGCATCCTCAGTTCTAAAAAATCGACATTCTCAGTTTCAGTAAATCAGCATCCTCAGTTCTAAATAATCAGCATCCTCTATACCAATAAAACCAGCATCTTAAGTACCAATAAAGAATGTCCTTATTTCCAAAAATATCAGCATCCTCAGTTCTATTAAATCGGCACCCTTACAACCAATAAATCAGCATCCTCAAATCCAATCTTTCAGCTTTCTCAATTCTAAAAAATCGGCATTCTCAGTTTCAGTAAATCAGCATCCTCAGTTCTAAATAATCAGCATCCTCTGTACCATAAAGCCAGCATCCTCAATACCGCCAAACCAGCATCCTTAAAACCAATAAAACCAGCATCCTCAGTTCTAAAATATCAGCATCCTCTATACCATAAAACCAGCATCCTCAATACCGCCAAACCAGCATCCTTAATACCAATAAAACCAGCATCTTAAGTACCATTAAAGAATGTCCTTAGTTCCAAAAAAATCAGCATCCTCAATTCTATTAAATCGGCACCCATACATCCAATAAATCAGCATCCTCAATTCCAATCTTTCAGCATCCTCAATTCTAAAAAATCGGCATTCTCAGTTTCAGTAAATCAGCATCCTCAGTTTTAAATAATCAGGATCCTCTATACCATAAAACCAGCATCCTAAATACCGCCAAACCAGCATCCTTAATACCAATAAAACCAGCATCCTCAGTTCTAAAATATCAGCATCCTCTATACCATAAAACCAGCATCCTCAATACCGCCAAACCAGCATCCTCAGTTCTAAAATATCAGCATCCTCTATACCATAAAACCAGCATCCTTAATACCGCCAAACCAGCATCCTTAATACCAATGAAACCAGCATCTTTAGTACCAATAAAGAATGTCCTTAGTTCCAAAAAATCAGCATCCTCAATTCTATTAAATCGGCACCCTTTCAAGCAGTAAATCAGCATCCTCAATTCCAATCTTTCAGCATCCTCAGTTGTAAAAAATCGGCATCCTCACTTTCAGTAAATCAGCATCCTCATTTCTAAATAATCAGCATCCTCTATACCATAAAACCAGCATCCTCAATACCGCCAAAGCAGCATCCTTAATACCAATAAAACCAGCATCTTTAGTATCAATAAAGAATGTCCTTAGTTCCAAAAAATCAGCATCCTCAATTCTATTAAATCGGCACCCTTATAACCAATAAATCAGCATCCTCAATTCTAATCTTTCAGCATCCTCAGTTCTAAAAAATCGGCATTCTCAGTTTCAGTAAATCAGCATCCTCAGTTCTAAATAATCAGCATCCTCTATACCATAAAACCAGCATCCTAAATACCACCTAGCCAGAATCCTTAATACCAATAAAACCAGCATCTTAAGTACCAATAAAGAATGTCCTTAGTTCCAAAAAAATCAGCATCCTCAATTCTATTAAATCGACACCCTTACATCCAATAAATCAGCATCTTCAGTTCTAAAAAATCGGCATTCTCAGTTTCAGTAAATCAGCATCCTCAGTTTTAAATAATCAGGATCCTCTATACCATAAAACCAGCATCCTAAATACCGCCAAACCAGCATCCTTAATACCAATAAAACCAGCATCCTCAGTTCTAAAATATTAGCATCCTCTATACCATAAAACCAGCATCCTCAATACCGCCAAACCAGCATCCTTAATACCAATAAAACCAGCATCTTAAGTACCAATAAAGAATGTCCTTAGTTCCAAGAAAATCAGAATCCTCAATTCTATGAAATCGGCACCCTTACATCCAATAAATCAGCATCCTCTATACCATAAAACCAGCATCCTCAATACCGCCAAACCAGCATCCTTAATACCAATAAAACCAGCATCTTTAGTACCAATAAAGAATTCCTTAGTTCCAAAAAATCAGCATCCTCAATTCTATTAAATCGGCACCCTTACATCCAATAAATCAGCATCCTCAATTCCAATCTTTCAGCATCCTCAATTCTAAAAAATCCGCATTCTCAGTTTCAGTAAATCAGCATCCTCAGTTCTAAATAATCAGCATCCTCTATACCAATAAAACCAGCATCTTAAGTACCAATAAAGAATGTCCTTATTTCCAAAAATATCAGCATCCTCAGTTCTATTAAATCGACACCCTTACAACCAATAAATCAGTATCCTCAAATCCAATCTTTCAGCATCCTCAATTCTAAAAAATCAGCATCCTCTATACCATAAAACCAGCATCCTGAATACCGCCAAACCAGCATCCTTAATACCAATAAAACCAGCATCCTCAGTTCTAAAATATTAGCATCCTCTATACCATAAAACCAGCATCCTCAATACCGCCAAACCAGCATCCTTAATACCAATAAAACCAGCATCCTCAGTTCTAAAATATCAGCATCCTCTATACCATAAAACCAGCATCCTCAATACCGCCAAACCAGCATCCTTAATACCAATAAAACCAGCATCCTCAGTTTTAAATAATCAGGATCCTCTATATCATAAAACCAGCATCCTAATTACCGCCAAACCAGCATCCTTAATACCAATAAAACCAGCATCCTCAGTTCTAAAATATCAGCATCCTCTATACCATAAAACCAGCATTCTCAATACCGCCAAACCAGCATCCTTAATACCAATAAAACCAGCATCCTCAGTTCTAAAATATTAGCATCCTCTATACCATAAAACCAACATCCTCAATACCGCCAAACCAGCATCCTTAATACCAATAAAACCAGCATCTTAAGTACCATTAAAGAATGTCCTTAGTTCCAAAAAAATCAGAATCCTCAATTCTATTAAATCGGCACCCTTACATACAATAAATCAGCATCCTCAATTCCAATCTTTCAGCATCCTCAGTTCTAAAAAATCGGCATTCTCAGTTTCAGTATATCAGCATCCTCAGTTCTAAATAATTAGCATCCTCTATACCATAAAACCAGCATCCTCAATACCGCCAAACCAGCATCCTTAATACCAATAAAACCAGCATCCTCAGTTCTAAAATATTAGCATCCTCTATACCATAAAACCAGCATCCTCAATACCGCCAAACCAGCATCCTTAATACCAATAAAAACAGCATCTTAAGTACCAATAAAGAATGTCCTTAGTTTCAACAAAATCAGAATCCTCAATTCTATGAAATCGGCACCCTTACAACCAATAAATCAGCATCCTCAAATCCACTCTTTCAGCATCCTCAATTCTAAAAAATCGGCATTCTCAGTTTCAGTAAATCAGCATCCTCAGTTCTAAATAATCAGCATCCTCTATACCATAAAACCAGCATCCTCAATACCGCCAAACCAGCATCCATAATACCAATAAAACCAGCATCTTTAGTACCAATAAAGAATGTCCTTAGTTCCAAAAAATCAGCATCCTCAATTCTATTAAATCGGCACCCTTACATCCAATAAATCAGCATCCTCAATTCCAATCTTTCATCATCCTCAGTTCTAAAAAATCGGCATTCTCAGTTTCAGTAAATCAGCATCCTCAGTTCTAAATAATCAGCATCCTCTATACCATAAAACCAGCATCCTAAATACCGCCAAACCAGCATCCTTAATACCAATAAAACCAGCATCCTCAGTTCTAAAATATTAGCATCCTCTATACCATAAAACCAGCATCCTCAATACCGCCAAACCAGCATCCTTAATACCAATAAAACCAGCATCTTAAGTACCAATAAAGAATGTCCTTAGTTCCAAGAAAATCAGAATCCTCAATTCTATGAAATCGGCACCCTTACATCCAATAAATCAGCATCCTCAATTCCAATCTTTCAGCATCCTCAGTTCTAAAAAAGCGACATTCTCAGTTTCAGTAAATCAGCATCCTCAGTTTTAAATAATCAGGATCCTCTATACCATAAAACCAGCATCCTAAATACCGCCAAACCAGCATCCTTAATACCAATAAAACCAGCATCCTCAGTTCTAAAATATCAGCATCCTCTATACCATAAAACCAGCATCCTCAATAACGCCAAACCAGCATCCTTAATACCAATAAAACCAGCATCTTTAGTACCAATAAAGAATGTCCTTAGTTCCAAAAAATCAGCATCCTCAATTCTATTAAATCGGCACCCTTACATCCAATAAATCAGCATCCTCAATTCCAATCTTTCAGCATCCTCAGTTCTAAAAAATTGGCATTCTCAGTTACAGTAAATCAGCATCCTCAGTTCTAAATAATCAGTATCCTCTATACCATAAAACCAGCATCCTAAATACCGCCAAACCAGCATCCTTAATACCAATAAAACCAGCATCCTCAGTTCTAAAATATCAGCATCCTCTATACCATAAAACCAGCATCCTCAATACCGCCAAACCAGCATCCTTAATACCAATAAAACCAGCATCTTTAGTACCAATAAAGAATGTCCTTAGTTCCAAAAAATCAGCATCCTCAATTCTATTAAATCGGCACCCTTACATCCAATAAATCAGCATCCTCAATTCCAATCTTTCAGCATCCTCAATTCTAAAAAATCCGCATTCTCAGTTTCAGGAAATCAGCATCCTCAGTTCTAAATAATCAGCATCCTCTATACCAATAAAACCAGCATCTTAAGTACCAATAAAGAATGTCCTTATTTCCAAAAATATCAGCATCCTCAGTTCTATTAAATCGGCACCCTTACAACCAGTAAATCATCATCCTCAAATCCAATCTTTCAGCATCCTCAATTCTAAAAAATCGGCATTCTCAGTTTCAGTAAATCAGCATCCTCAGTTCTAAATAATCAGCATCCTCTGTACCATAAAACCAGCATCCTCAATACCGCGAAACCAGCATCCTTAATACCAATAAAACCAGCATCCTCAGTTCTAAAATATCAGCATCCTCTATACCATAAAACCAGCATCCTCAATACCGCAAAACCAGCATCCTTAATACCAATAAAACCAGCATCCTCAGTTCTAAAATATCAGCATCCTCTATACCATAAAACCAGCATCCTTAATACCGCCAAACCAGCATCCTTAATACCAATAAAACCAGAATCTTAAGAACCAATAAAGAATGTCCTTATTTCCAAAAATATCAGCATCCTCAGTTCTATTAAATCGGCACCCTTACAACCAATAAATCAGCATCCTCAAAACCACTCTTTCAGCATCCTCAATTCTAAAAAATCGGCATTCTCAGTTTCAGTAAATCAGCATCCTCAGTTCTAAATAATCAGCATCCTCCATACCATAAAACCAGCATCCTCAATACCGCCAAACCAGCATCCTTAATACCAATAAAACCAGCATCTTTAGTACCAATAAAGAATGTCCTTAGTTCCAAAAAATCAGCATCCTCAATTCTATTAAATCGGCACCCTTACATCCAATAAATCAGCATCCTCAATTCCAATCTTTCAGCATCCTCAGTTCTGAAAAATCGGCATTCTCAGTTTCAGTAAATCAGCATCCTCAGTTCTAAATAATCAGCATCCTCTGTACCATAAAACCAGCATCCTCAATCCCGCCAAACCAGCATCCTTAATACCAATAAAACCAGCATCCTCAGTTCTAAAATCTCAGCATCCTCTATACCATAAAACCAGCATCCTCAATACCGGCAAACCAGCATCCTTAATACCAATAAAACCAGCATCCTCAGTTCTAAAATATCAGCATCCTCTATACCATAAAACCAGCATCCTTAATACCGCCAAACCAGCATCCTTAATACCAATGAAACCAGCATCTTTAGTACCAATAAAGAATGTCCTTAGTTCCAAAAAATCAGCATCCTCAATTCTATTAAATCGGCACCCTTACATCCAATAAATCAGCATCCTTAATTCCAATCTTTCAGCATCCTCAGTTCTAAAAAATTGGCATTCTCAGTTTCAGTAAATCAGCATCCTCAGTTCTAAAAAATAAGTATCCTCTATACCATAAAACCAGCATCCTAAATACCGCCAAACCAGCATCCTTAATACCAATAAAACCAGCATCCTCAGTTCTAAAATATCAGCATCCTCTATACCATAAAACCAGCATCCTCAATACCGCCAAACCAGCATCCTCAGTTCTAAAATATCAGCATCCTCTATACCATAAAACCAGCATCCTTAATACCGCCAAACCAGCATCCTTAATACCAATGAAACCAGCATCTTTAGTACCAATAAAGAATTCCTTAGTTCCAAAAAATCAGCATCCTCAATTCTATTAAATCGGCACCCTTACAACCACTAAATCAGCATCCTCAATTCCAATCTTTCAGCATCCTCAGTTGTAAAAAATCGGCATCCTCACTTTCAGTAAATCAGCATCCTCATTTCTAAATAATCAGCATCCTCTATACCATAAAACCAATATCCTAAATACCTCCAAACCAGCATCCTTAATACCAATAAAACCAGCATCTTAAGTACCAA
The DNA here is from genome assembly GCA_030141595.1 of Chydorus sphaericus. Taxonomy (NCBI): domain Eukaryota; kingdom Metazoa; phylum Arthropoda; class Branchiopoda; order Diplostraca; family Chydoridae; genus Chydorus; species Chydorus sphaericus. Next base: position 7,756,633 of record CM057928.1, read on the forward strand.
TAAAGAATGTCCTTAGTTCCAAAAAAATCAGCATCCCAAGTTCTTATCTATCGTCACCCTTAGAACCAAATAAATAAGTATCCTAAATTCCAATTATTCAGCATCCTCAGTTCTAAAAATCAGCATCCCCAGTTCTAAAAAATCAGAATCCTCAATACCATAAAGCCAGCATCCTTTATACTTATAAAACCAGCACCCGTAGTCCAAAAAAATACATCGGTAGTTTCAATAATTCATTATACCCATTTCTAAGAATTCGGCACCCTCAGTATTAGTAAAGCAGCCTCCTCAGTTCTATCAAATCCCCTTAGCACTAAAATATTGGTAACCTCAATTCCAACATTTCAGCCACCACAGATCTAATAAATCAGCACTCACAGGTCAGAAGCAATGACGTTCGATAATATTTCCTTCAATAGCAGTGTTTGTCCGATTAATTCTGGAATCGAATTAATTCGCCAATTTTCAAAATGAATCAATTCAAGATTCAAATTCGGAAAAATCCGAATGATTCTCGAATCAATTACAATTTTAACTCATTCACAAGTGAATGAGCAAACACTGCAATATACACTTCAAATAAGACTAAGAGCTTGATCTTGAAGAGGAAGAACGCAAGTTCGCAACGGATGGCGAATGGGTTTTCCTCTATAAGTTTTATCTATCGCATCTAAGTTAAATAACCAAACGTTGCCAAAAATATGACCAAATAAGACTAAAGACAGGTTACGAAATGTTCATAGGTCTGATGGGACCCCCGTCCAGGAACCCAGCATTTTTAAGAACTAGTATTCCCGCTTTTTAGCTTGGAGTCGTATAATGTCTTGTATTCGCGAATGTATAAATGAGTTACGATGACGATAAATAAATAAGATACTGGTGGATAAAGATAATCACTTGTATTCAAGGTCTACTCGGGAGGTACGCTCGCAACTGACTGACTACGTATCAGTCTCCGTCTTACACACACACGTAGACACACACAGAGGCGAAGCCTCTTCTGCTTGGATACTAAAGAGTCGGGAGTAAAGTTCAATGGTAATGAGTGATTCGGTTTTTACGAGGCGTTATTGGTCGGATATTTAACAAATTTAACTAATATAATTGCGTTTGGAGGTTTTATTTTTTTTTTCCATGATTGAATGTGGTTATTTCCAATATGGAGAGGTAAAACCGTAAAATCAAGTTCAATCTTCTCTTTAAAAAATAACAATATAATAGTCGTATAAGGAAATGCCACAAATTCACGATCACTTCATTTGCATTAATTAATCAAAGTTGTGCACTGTGCAAATTCTTTTGATCAATAATCTATAGTATATCCTCTGGAGTCATATAGACTAGACTCCAGTTTCTAACTCCAAAAATGTACTAGGATGATTAAGTAAACTTAATTTAGTGTTCTTCGAATCGCTTCGAATTAGAAAAAAATTACTCGGTTCCGCCTTTACTCTACCGCTTTCCTCCTTTACAAACCCACTTGTTAGTGTGAATTTTTAGATAGCTAATTAAAGTTGATCGAAATATTTTCTTTAAAAAATGAATAAAACAAAACGTAATACTCGGATAATTTGATGAATACGTACGAATATTAAAAGTAGTTTCATTTAAAATCCCTTCGGGAACTTAGCATTCGGAACGAATGCGATCGGAATTCTATGGTCATTTAAAAAATGAAAATTTTATCTTCATTTGAACTTCGCACTCCCCTGTATCCGCTTCTTTTATTCAACGCTAGGTGTCTCAATTTTTCTTGCATAATTCAAAACAAAAAAGTAAAATAAATATTTGTTGCTTAAAAAAGAATACTGTAATATGCTTTTAATATTAATGAATTTGTATCAATCTGAAAACCACATAGGTAATTTGTGAATGTTGGTTATGAATATTTGTAACTCGGCTATTTTACAATGTGAATGACACTGAAAACAGCCTAATTAGTTGATGAATTGGATTAGTGTGGCTTGATCCTTACACAATTTAGTCTGAGAAAGCTTCTTTACTAGTAGTAAAATGACATCAACTTACAATTTTGATCAAGATGTCTATCTTAACTTTGCTATCCAGAGTGTGATGACCCAAATCAAGGAGTGCTATCTAGCAAAACAGCAGTGTACGTAAACACTTTTCAAATCTAGTCTTTTAAAAACAAACTCTTTTGGCTCTAGAACTTTCATAATTTATCTTTACAGTGACAGAGGACATACTCAGCAGCCTTTATGCCCTATTCCCTCTTCACGCAGTCTCGGCTTTAGACCTTGTGGACCATCATTCCGTGAGTCTCGTATCCAGCCCATCAGACCGTAGGATTTATTCCTGCTCCGGAAGTTCCGGTACTCCATACCTCATCCCATACGCGGCATCATTCTGCACTTGCCCTTCATACCGTAGGATCCTGAAAGGCAACCTCATTCCTTGGTGCAAGCACTTGCTAGCAACTCACTTGACTATCGCCACCGAAACCCTCCAAACACGACAAGTGTCAGAAGATGTAATGATTTCTATGCTACGTGATCTAATGCTAGATTAAAAACAAAACAAAAATTTCAAAACCACAATACACGTTTAATTACGAATACCCAAAGTCAAAAAGAGTGATTTTTTATGCTAGATAACTCCATTACAATGTACATTTTTTCCAATGCAAGACTTTCTTAGTGAAAAAAAACAAACATGAACGATTTCTTCAAGCCAAGTGTCTAAAGAGATGGACAAGATAAAGTATGGGAAACTGGTGGTGAGACAGTATCGATAATTCCGCGGAAATGTTCTACGCACACTCAATGACAATAATTAAAAAAAGAAAGAAAACCACTAAATGAGAAAACTGAATGTTTTAATTACCCATTAAACCTGCACACAGGCGCACAAGAAAAAAATATCAACCAGTGGAAAGATGGAAAAAAACACGTAAACCTAAAAGGCAATCGAAATCAGAATGGGTGAAACTAGGGCCAGCATCAATGTCAATCCACACAAAGTTATTTTTTTTGTTATGGTTTCTCACGTATTTTTTTTCGCGCTGAACATTACCGCATCAATAATCTCTACTGAAAAGAGGGAGAGAAAAAAAACATTGAACCCGAGTAAATAAACTGAGACAAATCATATGTACAAAGTAGAGATAGAGAGCAACAAAACTTGTGACAAAGAGGAGCCAAAAAATCTGAATAAGGAAAAAGTAGACGAAAAATGTTGCAATAGTTGTTTGCAGGCACTAGTTGATGAGGGAGAGAGAAAAAAAAATTGGTAAATTTCTTCTATGTATCTAAACAAGAACATCATCGTAAAGGGTAAAGTAGAAAAAAGAAGGAAGTGAGGAACCTGTCACCCATTCATTAATCGTCCAAGTTGAATGCGCAATTTTACTAATTAATTTTTTTTTAGCTTTCTGATAAACCCATCAACAAGTAGGAAAAGAAAATGATAAGTTATAACTAAGTGAACGTTACGAGTGTTTGTAAGAGAGAATTTGAATCAATCAACTTGGTCCGGATTAATAATGCAACACAGAGCAATCGAAAAAAACACAATATTGAAAAAAAAATCCACCGCCAATTAAGGATAAGAAAAAATAGCTTTCCCCCTTGTTTACTTTTAAATAATTATCTCGAATCTGGGACTTGACTTCTTTCCACTCAACAGGGGATGAAAAAAACAGTTTCCCCCTACACTATTTCAGTACTTCCAGCCTTGGTAAATAGTAAAAAAAAAAGAGAGAAGATATTATTGTCGTTCTCAATAAGTCTTAGTTGGATGGGAGGTTTGGCTCGACCCACTGAGCCACGCCTCTGTTGACCAGCTGCCTGTTGATGAGCGCCTCATCGGCTGTGGGATCCATCTGGAAGAGGTACACGAGCGGGATTCCTTCTAAGCTGTAAGCCATGGCTTGGGCTTGGAGCATTCGTTCTCGAGTCAAGTTCTCTAACTCCTCGTACGCTTCAGTAGACCATCCTTCATCTGTAAAAGAAAAATTTAAAGTTAAATAAGTTACAATCAAAATAATGATAATAATAAGAGCGCGTACCACTTGTTGGTCCAACGTTGGCTAACAGACACTCAATAGCCTGGAAGGGCAGTGACATGAAATCCGTGCGGATTTGGCGAAGGCAAGACGCTGGGAGCCGGCTGTAGCCACCGTAATCCACGTAACAGACGTCCACTTCAAAGTCTTCTTCTTCGTTGATGACTTGTTGCTCTTGATGGAGATTTTCCTCTGATGGCGTTCCATTCTCACAGTAAGGAGCTCCCTCAACTCCATCGACAGCGCTGTGATTGGTGACAGAAGAAGAAGCGGGAGGGTAGACTGCCACAATTTTGGCTCTATACCATCCAGCATCTGTGAGGGATGGAGCGGCACAGATCATGCTGGGTTCGATGGGCTGCGGGAGGACCGGCGTGGGAAACTCGTTGTAGCATTGAGCCATGCAGTGATCGAGTCGGGTGAGCGATGGGAAAGTTGGATGCGATATTTGCTGGACGAACACGTGATTGGGAGTAACGTATGCGCTGACCATGACATCACAGCTAACCTCCGGCGGAAGCACCAACTATTTATAAATATTTGAAGGATTACAAAACAGAACTTTGATGTTATGCAAATGAAAGAAAAATTACCTGAATAGAATCGGGTAAAACTTGCTGAAGGGCGGGCTCCGGAGCAACGTTGATTTGGGCAAGAGTCACCATAGGGTACCGCTTAGGAGGAAACTTTTCGCGAAGTAAAACGAGTGCTGCATCAATCTCGCTTTTCGTACCTGTATTGAATAAAAACTCATGAAATAAACTGGTTTTGATATATATAGAAAAAGAGAAAAAAAAGTACTGACCTTCAATAGCGCATAATTTGTATCGTTTGTTGTGGTCCTTGATAAGAAGGCTGGCGCCCGTCTGGGCCTTGATGTAGTTCACGTAAGCTCCAAACTTGCCGATGATGAGGCCGACAAGCTGTTGATGGATTTCGAATTCGTAGACAAAGAGTCGTTCTGGCAAGGGAAGGAGCTGTGTGGGATCAGCCGTCGACTCTCCCTGAAGATGCGAGTGCAAATGATGATGGTGGATGATGACGGGTGACATGGGTGGTGTGATGCTGTCGAAACGGGATGAAGCATGATTTGCGTGAGCGCAGTCTGAACCACCTTTCCCGCTGTCGGTTGAGCTCTGAAAAGTTTACAACATCATAAAATGGGTCAAATGGAAATCAATAACAATAATAAAGGAAGTTGAGTTGGTATAAAAATATATAAATTTTCTATATTAAAAAATCGACGGAAGTAGTTACCTCGCTGTGTGAATCGGAATGAAGATTTCCGGACAGAAAATCAGGGCTGTGATTGGCCGAATCCCTGTCTGGAATGAAACTGTCAGATGAATCCTCTCTACCGGTCTGCGAGCAATGAATGGGCGATGCGTCGACAGCCGAAACTTTGAGCTGCTTCATAGTGGAAGCCAGCTGAGAAATGGGCTCAGATGGGCACTCGTTTTCAATGGTAGCAGCCATCTCTTCTTCTCGGGGAACTTCACAAACAGTTGGTCTGGAACAAGTGGTGGATGATGCCTTCTTCCTCCTCCTCCTGCTCAGATCTGCACACACTACTCCTAGTGTCACTGCACCAACTGCCACAAACGTGCACCACTTGAGCTTTGGGCCCACGTCCATCCAACTATCAACACGACAGTTGCTTCCTTTCCTCTTTTTAGTCACTCAAAGCTGGTCACTGTAAAGAAGAATAGAAACTGTTAGTTTAAAAGCATGCAACCTTATCATAAGCATATAAAAAAAGTAATCCACTCTTAAGATAAGGAGGTTAACTATGCTTAGTGTCCAACTGATTCATTAACATTTAACAAATTACTACCTATGTACAAATGAAAAAACAGCTTGCTTAAATTTATCTATGGCAAGTATCGATGCAGCTGTTTTAAAACAGAATGACTGTTAAGTTTCGTAATGCGCTTTGGCCGACATAATGGGGACCATATGGAACCCGGCCTCGTGTTGGGCACCTGCCCAATTTAGCTCGAAACAAAGAATATAAAAAGAAATAGTCACCTGAAAGTTGTGGGAAATACTGCCAATATCGGGAATCAAGTGCGGTCCACTGACACGAACGTGACAATCAATCAATATCCGCGGGGTAGACTAAATATTTAGATGAAATAATTTCCGATCCGGGGGCGAGCGGACATGCGAGTCACTTGGATGCCACGTGTGTCGAGACAGACAGCCATTGAGTGGAAGGAGGGGGGAAAAGACTGCCAGACTAGCCCCCTGGCGGAGACACAAAAACGAAATTTCATTGTTTTTCTCAGTTTTTCGATATAATTACATAAGAAAAAATTTAAAAACAGACGGAAATAATTTTAATTAGGTTATTTAGGTTTAATATTACCGGTTAATGGTGTAAAATAGGAAACTAAACACAAGGAGATTTGTTGGTTGTTGTATTGACTAGTGTGAAAGAGCGGTTCGGATGCTCATTTGACTCGCGCCGTATCAACATGCGGTGAAACTTTGTCAAGTTGTTTGCTGATACGCGAGCAGAAGCAAAAATCTCCTTTTCCTTTCACTCTTTCTCCAGAGACTTTCTAAATCGAGTTTTTTTCTTCTTTTTTTAAATTGAAAAAAATTATCGGAAATTGCGAAATGTTACATTTCTCCCTTTCATCTCATTTTAAAATACAAACTTCCGATTTCTTTTCTCCGGAAAAATACGTAGAATTTGAAAATTAGTCTAGTTTGGCATCAATGCCTTGATTGACAGCTCCACATTTCTTATCATAAGCCATCTAGCGGTGATTTCATCTCGATCTCTTTAATTTAAATTTCCGTATTTCCGCAATCGCCTTTTTGTGTCCAACCACACCGGTGCGGGGTTTCCGGCCAGATGCCAACAACTGCTAAACGTGAACCACTTTTTTTCCTTAATAGGGTCCTTTTGTGAATCCCCCTCTTTCCAATATATCTCCTTTTTTTTGCATCATTTTTAATGGACGACACGGCAGTTAATTATCTCCCCCAAAACAAGAATGAAAAGGGTTTTTCCAGGAAATCCTCTTTTCCACCCTATCTATTCTCGTGGGATTCTTTATATTCTGTTGGGGATATCATATACATGAATACTTTTGAAAAAAGAAAAACCCGGACCACAATAAGCTCTTTTGTAAACCGGTATTTAGATCAGGTGATTTTTTGTTAGTTTATACCTGGTTTGTAAATAATTAATGCCCAATGAATTTAGAATAAAAGAAATGTTCTCTTTTTCAAACAAACAAATCCAAAAAAAACATGGTTCTCTATTGATTCCTTTCGAGGCCAACAAATAACCGGACAGACATTCTTTTTTTTCTTTCATCACGCGCAGAGACATTCAAAAAATACACTCACACACACAAGGCGTCGTAATAAGAACAAAATGGGAAGGAAGAAGAATGCGTTCTCATTGATTAACTAAAGTTTGTTTTGTTTTCCTCGAATTTTGCCAATATAAAGAACAGAAGACAACCAAAAAGAAACAAATTTAGGGAGGTGATGAGACTTGAGAAAAATTGAGAATAAGGGAAAAGCAACTTTTCCGTGTGTATATCTTGTGTTTGTCTTTATGTACAAACTCGTCACCGACTAGACGACACTACCTTTTCCAGAAAAAAAATTACGTCTTTACTTCTTTATGCAATTATGGAAATTTTCATGTCACGCAAATTTTCTGTGTAGCCCTATTAGCTCCGATGAATTTTTTTTTATGATTTTCAAAATATACACGACAGAGAAAAAAGAGACAGGAGGAATATCATCACAGACGCAAGGCCTCATGGCTATGAATAATTAAAAAAAAAACTTGTGCTACACACTTCAAGTCAAAACAAGGAAAATGTTCTTTTCGTGTGTGAAAAAATAGAGCAAAGCCGAGGAGGCAGTAGAGAGGAGGAGAGGGATCACTCGATCACGACGTAAGGCAACAAGTGGAGTGGATCCCCAGAGTAGGAGCCGACGGTAACCGTCTCGTGCCAGGGATGGAACTCGCCCTTACAATCCCTCGTGCCATTGACGCACTCGACTTCACCATTGTGAAGTAGGTCTACATCCTCCTCGGTGGCCTAAATAGAATGAAAATAAAGTTTGGATTTTTAAAAAGTTTTAAAAAGGAGTTTTACCGGATTTGGTGATTTAGGCTCTTCTTCAACATCTTCAATGTCGACTCCACTCTCTTCTTCTTCAGGCCAGAGAGCAGCGACCCGTGCCGGATCGAGGGGAGGTAAACGGGCATAGATTTCCGCTACCGGATCGGGAGCAGAGGTGGTCTTTTTGGTTACTTTAGAGGCCTTGCTACTAACGCGTTCCGATGCGGCAGTTGACTGGAAATATTTGGCTAAAATTTCCTTCTTATTGGAGTCCAAATTTGCCTGCTGCTGTTGCAGCTGATGATTGACTTGAAGTTCGGTCCTAGACGTTAAATTAGGAGAGCCACTCCGTCGAGCTAAATCCTCCAAAAGTTCTTGAGTCGTTTTCACCTGTATAAAATAAAAAGAAATAAAGTATATTCTTCTTTTACATTAATAAATTCAAATACTTTTGAAGAACGAGCGATGGAAGCAAACTTCTCTTTAAGAACATCGCTATCCGGTTTGCCGTGTTTCCGGATAGGCCGCCCTTTAGACGAACTAGAACGTTCATCTAGGCCGGTAGCAGAAGCTCCAACTCCACCGGCTGTATGGTTACCCAGCCTTGAAGAATCGCCCGACCAGCTAAGATTACTATCCCGACTGCATTCATCCGTCCAGGGCCATTCAGTTCCACCGCTACCGTTTAAACCCACTGCCCTTTTCCCGGTAAACTATAAAAAGAAAAAAAAAGTGTGAAAAAAAATTATTAGATAACCAATAAAAATGAAAATAAAAGTACCTCAAATCCGGTCATGGTGTCTTCATCATTGTCTCTGTGCCGCTTGATTCCCCTCGTTTGATTATTATTTGTAACGGCTACACTAACAGGCGACGAATCAAAAACGGAAGGTGGCCGACCCGGACCGGGACTGATCGCTTTAGATTTCGCAACTGAGGAAGGTGTGGAAGGTCTTGAAGAATTCGAGTGAGTTTGAGACATTGTAAAGCTCAAACCAGGACTGGTGGAAGCATTAGAGGCAACAGAATTGCTCGGACTTATGTGAGAAGGTTGGTAAGGCTGAACGCCTCGGCTACCGCGGTTCATGTGCGGAAGGGCCGGACTGCCTAATGTACCGGAAGAGACCATTCCACGGAAAGCCGGACTAGTGACGACGGAAACCATGCTGTTAACGGGCCTTAATAAACCTGGACTACTGGAAGCTAGCCGGTCAAATTCGCTCAGAGCCGGGCTAGATACGGAGGTTTTCATTCCCGCTAACTTCATGTGATTCATCATCATTCCTATATTTACAAAAATATGAGTTAATAAAAAGAATAAATTTTAATTGAGTAAAAATTACCTGTAAGTCCAGGTCCCTGACCAGTGCCGCCTGTTCCATTCTCCCCTGGCTTGGAGACCATGTCCCTCCATCTTCGGAGCAGATCCTTGGCTCTCCTGGCTAGACTGTTGTTCTGGGTCTTTTTCCTCATCCCGTTGACAAGGAGTCCAATTCTTGTGGTCTGCAAGAGAAACACAAGCATTTACATACACATGTGTGAATAGGCCAAGGTGAGGTTTCCCACCTCCAGAGCCTCCTTGGTTACAGCCGTCTTCTCGAGAAGGGATACTGCTTCCAACGCCAATGCCATATCCACAACCTGAAATAACAAGACAGGCTCGTGAAATAGTGACATAATAAGTTTCCTTTAAGACGTAATATTCTTTCATTTTCATTACAGAGAAAGAGAAAAATATCTTATTTATATTTCATAATAATTACATCATGTTAAAAAATGTCATCTTCATGTAAATAATATATGAAAACATAACAAGTATTCAGTAGGTCAGCGGGTGGAATTTCTAGATAAGAGGTGGGAGGAGCGGGTGGTATCTAAAAAGTAAAAAAACAAATGAGTAACGTTGGCAACGCTGCCTTCGTTGCAACACCGCCTGTGGGCATGAACACAAAAGAGAGATCCGAGTTTCTGGGTACGAGTTGCCAGAGCGCAGGCGCAGACGAGTTGGCGGGCTCGGGAGGGAGGACGAAGTACGCGGCCCCAGTAGCGGACCGGGCGCGTCGAGGCTTTCTCCACACCGTCCGCCATGGCTGCTCCCAACAACGACCCGTCCGCCATCACCAAAAATCGTTTTTTTGGGCGCTTCAAACTTAGTTGGAAATAGGACCAATCGGGTCGAAATTTACACCATTCGAATCCTCTCGAACTGGCCAGTGTCTTGGTGTAGTTTTTAAGCGCGTACCAAGTGTTTCTAATCCTGAAACCTCCATTTGCTTTTTTCTTGTTGTACAGTTTACTCTCAGCAGCGCGCAGTAGTGCTCTCCCTTAGTTCAGTCCTTTAGCCGTGAGGTGGGAGGGAGGACTGTTATGTGTTATATTACTGTGTGTGCGTGAGCAGAAGGGTGGGGGAGGGCTAACCCAGAGAGAAAGCCTTACATGATAATCGCGGTCGAGGGCTTGCAATAATTTCTCCTTGATTTGGCTGGGCGAATGCAGCTGCTGCAGATGTGGATGACGAGGCGACGATGTTGACTGCTGCTGTTGCATCGAGGAGCGCGATATGATAAGGGGCTCGCTCGGGCAATAATTTTTAAATGGCACTAATATGTTGAGAATTGTTGATGAACTCGATGAGGTGGATGATTTGGATGGGCCAGTCTCGACAAATGACGAGTACTTGATTCGGCCACTCGAACCACCACCACCACCGGGCGACATACGAATAGCCACTGAGCCCCAAGCCCCGTCCAGCGCTCCCTCTATATGCGCTGCTACTCTTGTTTCTGCCGTTGCTTTATATACCCCCGACCAAGCACAGGCATCTGACGTCATCATAACTGCATTTACAGCGCCATCTGTGAACCGTTTCTAAAACTAGACTCCTCTTTCCGCCATGTTTTCTCACTTTTTTCTCAAACGATAATTTTTGCAATTTCATTATTTAGAGAGCCGTGTCTCTGAACGTACTGTAGTGGATAACGTTTTCGAAATCTGGATTTAATTCTGCATGTTTTGACTGGTCGCTCACCTTCAGGGGCGAATGCTTAGTGTGATAACAATGTCGTGTTTATCTAGTCACGTTCTCCTCCCTCAGCTCCTTAGCTATTGTCTCGGTTTGGAATAAACCTACTCTTCTTTGTAAAACTGGTAACTGAACCATTCACAAAAGCTCTTCAAAAGTTTGCCTTTCCTTCATTGAGCAGGTAATTCAGTGTGAAATTCTTAAGTTTTACTTATAGTTTTCAACCCGGCAAAGCATGGGAAGCGAAGGCCTAATTGCAACACATTGAAAGGCTAGTCCAGCTTTATTTCATCATTTTCATTACTCATTTCATTGATTGGTTAAAACTTACTTTTTTGTTTACAGGATTCATCATCTCTTCACTTGGAAATTTTCATTTAAGAATCCAATTCACTTTCGTCACAGAGCACTTTGCCAGCCAACAGAAAGCTGATGAGTATGTGCTGAGTATAGTAGGTAAAAAACTAAATTTTATTGTAAAAGGAAGCTATTATTGAAATACTAGAACCAGGGTATAAAAATTTCAATTGAATGTTCCAATTTTAACTTTCTGGTTTTCATGTGCCCCACTTTAGCAACACCTGATATTAGAAGTTTATGTGTATAATCCAGTTTGTGACATTGACATATTTACTAATTATAAAAAGTATTATTTACCCTGTTATGAATAATTTGAGAATGCAGCACTTACCCAGAGCCAGCCTAATTATAATAATGCACTTTACTTAATTTGTTATTGGATCAATAGTGTAGTATGTTCATGTTGAGCAAAATACACAGAGGACCATTTCATAATAATTTCAGACAGCTTATTTTGTTACACTCTTTTCTATTTAATTTTCAGTGAATTAAAAGAGAATGAGAGTTTCTATAGTCGACGAGTACATCTACCTCAACTTTATTTCAACCGCAATCATCAGCATTATTTTAATCACACGCGAGAAAGAAATGATATAAATCACACATCTCAGAGAAGAGGGTCGAGGAGAGAAAAAAAATCAAAACAGACAAACAAACAAACGACGTTTTCAATCCAGCATCTCTTTCTTCATAATTTCTTCTGCTGATCACGATTTGACGTTTTATGCGCACGCTCAATCTCTCCGTATAATAATTTACAGCCAAAAAAGACGTATAGAAAGGTAGAGAAGTAATGGACAACATGAACCACTTGTTGGACGACAAGGGGAACAGAAAAAACTATGTATAATATGTATATATATAAATATCCACGAGACTGCGTGGAAGGATACCATTCGCACGGTATACACGCAAAATGGTAAACGAGTACTTAGAAACCCCGTTACCAACAAAGAAAGAGAGCGGAAAAAAGGAAGGAGAACCAAAATACTTCATTTTAAAAGAGACAAAAAAAAAAAAGGATGAAAGATCATCATGTTTCAAGGTAGCTCTGATCGTGTAGGATCTTCTGTCTGATAAAAAAAAATCTTGATAGAGGATAGAAAAGGAGGAAAATGTTGCCGTCGATATGTCGAGTAATTCTGTCTACGGCGAATCACAGATGGGAGGGAGAGGTGGTTGTCGTCGTCATTTTTAATCGATTCTCTTTTTCCTCAGCTCCACAACTTCGTCTTCAAAGGGCTCAACGACTTTGTCTTCTGGCACAACTGATAATTCGGTCGGTTGAGCCCGAAGAGTTGTCACTTTCGTTTCCTGCCCTTCGATATCTCCAATTTGAGTCTCAGACTCGGTCGATTCCGGAGTCTAAACAATAAAAAATATATATATTAGTTACTAGGAAATAAATAAAAATAAAAGATAAGAAAGACTTATTACGGGTTGAGAGAGAGTGGTAATGGGAAGTGGAGTAGTGACGACAGTTACAACTTTAGGCAATCCATTTCCGCCAGAGCCAGAGCTGGAACCGCAGAGGGGAGATATGCCTAAATTCTTCTCGGCTGAGCGCGGATGGAGTCGATCGGGTGAGAGAGCCCGTCTCAGAAGAGGAGAACCTGGTTCGGCTGATTTGGGCCTATGCCCTGACTGATGAGACAAACTGGATCGCTGCTTAGATGCCGGAGAGACGGATAGGGATGCACCCGGACTGAATAGTTGAGTCGAATGAGAGCTGCCCGGTGGATGGTGCACCTTCAAAAGTAATTAAAATTAAACAGAAAGCTCTAATTATGAGTAATGTATGATTTTACCTGGTGAATAGGGAAGGCTAAAGGACTGGGTGATCTAGTGGGTGAAACGGGTCCCACAACGCCCGCTGCGACACACGCAAGCGGAGGCTGAGGCGATGGGGAAGGAGTGCGCGCCAAAGGGGAGAGAGGGACGTGCCCGGCCGATTTCCGGCGTGAAGGCGAGTGCATATTCTTGGCCACAGAGTGGAGCTTGTTCTTCAAGCCGTGAAGAGATGAAGGCCGGTGAGGAGCGCTTCCACCGCCGGATGAGGACGTCGAAGTCCCGCCTCCAAAATTCTGAACGTTCCCAGAAGCCGGGCTATTTGGAGCTGAAGACCCTGGCGAGCTGCTCGGTGTGCTCCTAGGGGATTCCGAAGGACTCATCTAAAAGAGAATATGGACTTGTAATTACGAGAATCTTAATTAATATGTTGGAAAGGGTTATACCACTCGGCAGTGACGCAAGATGGGAGGCGAATAGCCAGATGAACGGCTTCCCGGTGAGTTTGAACCGGAATTATCACAAAGCGACTGATGGAATTGCTGGTGCTGACCAGTGCCGGTCGGAAGGAAACCTCGAAGGGATTGAAAGCTCCGACTGGGCGTTAGCACCGTGGGTGAAGAAGCTCCACTAGCTACACACGCCGCCAGCTGTTGTAACAAAACAAACACAAAAATATGTCATTTGCTTAAGAGCTATCCAAGTTTAATCTATCAGTTCATGTTCAAACAAGAGTGTCTTCTCTCAACCGTGAGAAAAGGGCGAACGAAGACTGTATTTACAACCGAGTCATTGTTGTTTTATTAAGGGGCACACACACAGTTGCGTCTACACCTGCGTCAGGCGCCTTAAACCAAACAACATTTTCTTTTTAAAAAGAATGATTTTATTTAAATTACCTGCTGGATCTCTGCGCTGGCTCGTTTATTGCTAAGACGACGGAATAAAGAGGATTTCCGCCTCCGTTCAGCGTGGTCGCTTCCGCTTCCAGCGCCCCCGCTCCCTCCGCCTCCGCCTCCTTTACCAGCTTTACCACCAGGCGGTCTGCGTGGGTGACCGGGACCGTGAGATACCCTATGCCCCCTACGAGCCAATCGACTCTTTGCGGGCTCTCTTTTTCTACCACCCGTTTGGATTGACGTCTGATCCAGCGGAGTAGCCCGCAGAGTCACTCGATCCCCTTCAGAAAGGATCAACTGCAAAACTTGGGTATGAAATAGGCCCTGAATGGGCTCCCCGTTAATGTGCGTTATAAGGTCTCCGGGTCGGAGGCCAGCCTCCAGAGCCGGACTAGCGTCATCTACGGCCATCACGAGGTGATGAACCGTATAGAAATCAGAGTCTCCAAGGTAGACTCGAATTGCGCGGAGTGTGAAGCCGAATCCACGGGGAGCACGTCGTAGGACGATGGGAGGCTTGAGACTTCCGGCAGAAATAGTGGGAGAAAGCTCGCGGCAGGGGGATGTATCCCTAGAAGAGGCCGTACTTGAGCCACCTCCGGGAGATTGGGCAAGAAGATGATGAACCAAGTGAGGATGTGCGCTTCCGGCTTCACCTGGAATCACTAAAGATAAGCCGGATGTTGAAGAACTCTTCAGCCCCTGGAAAAAAAATTTTTATTATCAATCAATCAAGTAGTAACAAGACTAAAATATATACTTGTGAGCGTGAAGAGGATCGCTGCTTGAAATTAGGTGACAAGGATTGAGTGAGTGGATTTTTAGGTCGAGCCCCTCCGCTGGACAATGGAGTAGTAGCCGGAAGAGGTGTCATGATGGAAGCAGTCTGAGGCGGTGTCTCGCCCGTTCCGCTCCGATCTCCTTCTTCAACGGGAGAAAGCTCACGAATATGATCGGGAGTCGAAACTGGAGTAGAGCGTCCAGAATCCTGATTTATAAAAAAATAAAAATTAAGTTTTTGAACTTGATAAACATTTTCAAAATTAGTTTATATACGTCTTTAGAAATGGAGAATCTCGGCAGAGATTTGAGTTCCCGATGGAGCATCCGCCGCCTACGCTGCAACTGAGGACTGCTGCTTGTAGAATCTTCATCCGCTTCCGTCGTTGATTCCGGCGTGGGATGTTGTACGTGACTCATACTAATACCTCCATCCCCAGCATTGCTACTATTGCAAGAAAGTTCTGATTGATCAGAAAGTCCAGAAGTCGAATCATTACTCGATTTAGGATCGAGAAGGAAGAGTCCGTGCGACTTTTTATAGCGCGGGGAACAAGATGAAAAGGAACCAAACAGCTGAGCAGATGGTGAAGGACATTCCGAATCCAATTCCAAATCTATAAATAAATAATTTGCATTTTAGTTTCAAATCCTTCTTTCATAAACAACTTTTAGGCTCTCCCCGTATTCATCTAATAAGTGAACTCATCACAGTGTTATACAACAAAGAGAGAGATCCAATTTCAACTGCCAGGCAATGGTATAGTAATAAGCATCACAAAGTCTCGCAGAATCCCTCGACATAATTGGATACACTATAAAGACGATGAAGGATGAGAGACTAACCTCCGGCGGAAGCATCGTCGTGGCAGTAACGATCAGCCCGAGTATCAAAGTAGCTCGTGTCATTCTCATCATCCAGTTGGGGAACAAAGCCCGCCTTTTGTCGTAACAGAGAGTTCCAATCTAATCCGTCGAAGAATGGATGGGCTTTCACGTCGGCAGCACCACCGCCTCCTCCTCCACCCGTTCCCAACCGATCCCTAGGATTCTGTTGGAGTAGAGCTGTGATAAGATCCTTTGCCTCAATAGGGACGGGCCAATCGTCTTCACTGGGCCACTCAATGTCGTCATTGACGACGTGAGAAAAGAGCTCTTCCGGCGTCTCGCCGAAAAATGGGACGCAGCCAATGAGGAACTCGTAGAGGATGATTCCAGATGCCCACCAATCTACTGGTTTCCCTGTGGATGTTAAAAAACACATTATGAAAATCAAATTATGCAAATCACAAGAAAGAAGAAAACTAGTTCAATGAATAATAAAGTTAGAAAGAGAGAGAAAACTTGTTTACCGTATCCTTGGCGGAGTACAACTTCGGGAGCAATATATTCCGGCGTACCAAAAACTTGCTTGTCGGAAAACTCTCGCGTCTCACGGTCAATGAATCCTTCGTAAAGGTTCGTTGCTAAGGACATGAGCCCCATCTTGGAGAGACCAAAGTCAGTGAGCTTAATGTGACCAAGGGCTGTTATGAGCAAATTGTCTGGTTTTAAATCCCTGTGGACGATTCCGTAACTGTGAAGGTACTCGACTGCCAGAACCATCTCGGCAAAGTAGAGGCGGGCCATGTCACATGGAAAAGGTCCCATGTTCTGTAAACATAAAGGATCATGAAGGATCGATAATATGAGAATTGTGATCCTTCCTCTCTCCACTTTATAAGAGGCCCTTAAAAATATATCAAGAGATGCAATTTGTGTTGGCACGACAGCGACATTTCAATTTCCTTTCTCATATAAAAGTGTCAGGATCCTCTTAAATTTACTATTTACATAGACATTGCAATGGAAAGAAATCAATAAAGATCCTTTTTTAGAAAGAATTGTATGCAGCTGATTCGGAATGCTAGAAGCAATCCTTCTTTGATGTCCGGACTTCCGAGAACAGGGAGTGTTTTTTCTACTTTGATCTTTTCCACACAAATTGTGCTCACCTTGAGGAGCGTGGCGCAGTCTCCACCTTCCACGTATTCCATCACCATGCAGAGATGCTGCTGCGTCTCAAAGCTGCACTGTAGACTCACGACGAACGGATTGTCCGTGAAACAAAGAATGTCCCTTTCTGCAAAAGCCTGTTCGATCTGATTACGAAGCAAAAGATTCCGCTTGTTGATCTTCTTCATGGCAAATCGTTGACGTGTTTGCCGATGTCGGACAAGATGAACGGCCCCGTAAGCTCCGTTAGAGATGAGCTTTACGACCTCGTAATCACTCTCTTTAGGAAGATTTGGGTCTGGTTTCTTCTCAGGAGTTGATGTCGTCATGGTCGCTCCACTCTCAGCAGATGTCTCTTCTACAGCTTCTTCACCCGGCAAGCGGCTCACTTGATCCGGCAGGGGCTCTGGTGTGGAACACGTCTTTTCCAACTGACTTAGATCCTGCTGGAATTCGGCTAGCGGGTCACGGTTGAGACCCAACTGCGTGACGATGTACTGAGGAAAATCCGTCACCCCCTGAATAAATAGATAAAAGTTTAGTTGAAGCCCAAAATCCTTCATGCGAGTCGTAATAGGATTAGTACCTGAGTAACACGGACTTGTCCTTCCGCCTCTTCCAGCATGTGGTAAAACTCTTCGGGATCAAACTCTAGACATTCGAGTAGACGGGCAGGCCGAGATATGATGAGCAAAAGTTTGCGAACCAGTCGGCTGAGATGAGGAACAGCGTCGACGGCTTTCTCTTTTGCTTCCGTCAAGAGCCTCTCCACGTTATCCGACATGTCGTAAAAATAGCGGGACGTGACGAGTCCTTGCTCCGATTTAGCCAGACAGTCCCTGCCGAGCTCCACCACTTGGTGCTGAACGAAACGGACAATAGCGATGGCATCCGCCGGAATGGACGCCGTAAGGGACGATGCCAACGGAGTTGACGGTGACATAGAACCATCCGTTATCGCAGAGCAGCTTCCGGCTTCCGTTACTTCCACCACAGAATTCTCTTCGATAAATGCTTTGAGCCGCTCTTCCATTTGCCTAGTTGCCTGCAAAGATTTAATAATTGAAATTAGGATCGCTTTAAGGTAAGTTGTATAAAGGATGTATACCTTTGGGAAACGCTCTTTATAGAGCATATTCATCATAACCACCTCGCTATCTGCTACGGGTGAGCGGATAGGACTTGAAAGACTTCTGGATCGGGGTCGCATCCGGGGGGATTTCCTTCCGGCAGCTAAACTAACAGAAGACGGAGAAGAGGAGCAGGCCGGCTGCTGCTTAGACGTTCCTGCTGTTGGAGCTTCCGTCCGTTTCTTCGGCGAGTGACTGGTCACCACCGATACCGCTGCTGCTTCCAGTGGCTCCTCCGCTAGTCACGCTACCGCTACCACTCGCTCCCGATTGGCTCTCGTTGGATGAAAAGTGGCGCGAAAGGATCCGCATTTCTTCGGCAGTTGGCACCGTCGGCAAATGGTTCAGCCGCTCTTGACTGGAACACTGCGACTGGAACACCATCAATCAATCCGTTCCGCAAAAACAACCAAACCAAATGTAAAAAAAAGCACAAACATGTAAAATCAAACAAAAAGTTAATAACGAAAAGTACAACCAAAATTAAAAACTAAATAAAAATAAAATAATTTTAAAAGTTTACGCACCGAGACGTTTGAGCTGGCCGGCGTTGTACCGTAGCCGGAAGAGGGTAAAGAAGCGACGGACCATCGTCTACATTCGGCCCTGTAAACAAATCAAATATTAAAAATAAATTTATCTAATAAGATAAAGATAACCTACTTTTTCAGAGGGACGAATGCAAACTTGCTGACTGGGTGACATGTTCCGAGGACTGTCCATGGGACTTCCTATAAATAAAAGAAGAGAAAATGTTTAAGATTTAATAAAGAGAAAATAAGAAATGTAATATATACCTTGGGAGAGAGGTGATTGGCATCTGGGCGGAAGCGTGGGCGACGTAGCGGCAATCAAGCTCCTGCGGTGGTGATAGCCATGAACCAGCTGCAGGTGGTGATGATGCAAAGGTTGCGGCTGGAGCTGTGCTGGCGGTTGAACGCGTGAGCTCCTTCTTGGTAACATTAGATCCCTCTGTGGGTGTACAAAAAACAAAACAATAGACGATCAATAAGGATTTTCGAGTTGGTAACTGACAGATACTGTTCCCTTGGCAACCGACGGCTTCATCTCTTCGCAATACAACAAAAGGTGGAGAGCGCTACATAATGGATCAGGGCACCTCATCTAAAACCCGCGCTCCATCTTTCATCATAATACAGATGATGCTCCGCAAAAAGAAAGAGAGAAGAACGCTTCGTCAATCTCTTTCGCGAGTTCTCTAAAAGGGATCTACTGTATAGAGGAACCTTTACGTCAATCTGAGTTCTTTCAGGCCTTTGCTCTCCAATGGATACACCACATCGAGCAGCTCATTCAGAGAGTGGAGTCAACAAAGAAAGTCCGATCCTCTCTAAAAGGACACTTGAGAGCACATTGCAGAATCTTCCCTCTTCCAATGAAAAAAAAATCGATAACATAAAAAAAGAAAGAAGAAAGTCAAGTTATTCTCAATTTTCCAGTTGCATAAATCGTTTCCAGTAGACTGCACCAGATGAAACAGTCAAACCCAAACAAAAGAAGGATTCATCTTCTTTCAAGGATCGTTATTTAGAGATCACCTTGAGCAACAACAGTGCTGGATGCTGAATGATTGAAGGGCTCGATGGTACAGAATTGGGTACGCTGCTCCCACCGGAGCTGCCCGGTGCCAGGGGGAGCGTTAGGTGGGAGCGCGTTGTGCACCCGCGTTCGCTCACTGAGCTGTTCCGGCGCTCCTGGAGCATCGTCCGAAACGAGTGGCATCCTCCAATTAATAAATGATGATCCGTTTCATCTTCAGTCGATAAAGTCACTTTGATTGATGTCTTCATCTGAGTTATTCAGCACCGTTAGCCAATCGTTTTATGGAGGGATATTTTGGGTCTGAATTTCTCTCTTATTATTTAAGATCCTTAAAGTTAAACTTAAAACTTACGCTGTAAAATAGGAAACGTTGGAGACCGCCATAGCGACAGCTTGAGCTCCAATAATCTAAGGGTAGAGCGGGTTTGACGAATCCCGCATCCGGCGATCCGGATCCATCCGGAAAAGAGAGGCTCCTCCGGGCTGCCCAATTAGTGGCAGCTACTTTCTTATTGCTCCCCATGAAAATTTGTTTACACGACAGAAAAGAGAGACGATCCCTAGTAGGGTAGTAGTAGTGGAAATCCGGCCCCTCTCCGCATGATTAGATAAGAAGTCAAATGGTATTCCAAAATCCCGTTAGGGTACACGCTTTAAAATGCCACTATAAATCACACGAAAATTCTAGAAAAAATCCCTGTCGACCGGAAAAGAGCTCTCTTTTTCAAGATGAACCGGAAGCACTGAATATCAAGTTATTTTAGTATTAATTCATGTGCACGTCCAAAGAAAGAGATCCGTCAACGATGACGGACGGTGGCCGACTGAAGCGTGTTCTAGAGGCCGGTTTACAGAAAGAAAAAAAAAAACCGCACGAGAGGGAAATAAATAAATAAAAAATAGGCAGCCCAAAGGCTGACAGAGTCGTGTGACTTGAAACTGTTATCTCTTCTGAATGATATACCACGATTATTACACAACAACAGGACAGTCCCGCTGAAAAAATCAGGCATCCGGTGGTGGTTAGCGATTTCTATCGACCTCGGAAATCAAGGATTTTCTAAACTGTAGAGCGCAACGGCCGCATAGAATGACCTGAATAATATTGCATACTTATTCAGCAATTTAAATTTTTCAGTGACATCATCATTTAAATAAGCCTTGGTACACATCTCGCACTCTATCTCTCCCGTTTAACGAGGATTGATTGACGGTTGGGAAACACACAGACTTGTTACGAAGTCTACCGAGGATCCCTGATAAGAGATAGACAAAAGAGGCTTATCACTTAGTTTGTCACGTTTATACAAGAGTCCGTATTTAAGTAATGGACTCTCATCAGGATTTTTTTTTATTTTTAAAACCAAGGTTCAATTTGTGAAAGTTTCTTTGGCCATGGATAGCTTCTCGTTCCACTTTTCGCATTATTGCCCAACTTCTTATCTGAATAATGGAATCACGCGAAATAAAAATCGACATGAACGCGTGAGGTAAAAATCTATTTCTTCTCAATCCCTTGTAAAATGAGATTTTACTATTTTTTTAAAAGGCACGCCATTTTCCTTCAATTATTATGGCCGGAAGGGAGACACAAATCACTTCCTGTCCCGGCGGGATCAGGATCGATCAAGATGAACGATCCTACTCTTCTTCTTTAAAAAAAAAACTTCAATGATGGATGGTTCTGGGATCGATCCTTGTTTCAGGATAGAGAGATTCTATTCTGATAATTGTTCTCTCAGCGAAATAAATCAAGAGTCTAGTGACGTCATTGTGATCCTCATAAAAAAGGGATCCTTACATACCACTGCTACATTGGTGAATCGATCCTTATAGGCATCGATCCGGCAGCTCTGTCTATCTATTCAGTTTGCAGTAGTTCGTTTTCATATATAATCCCGTTGGCAGATAAATAAAGGAGAACAGTCGACATCGTCGAAGGAGCGCAAGACGGAATCAATAAGGAAACCCTCCCAAAAAAGGAGCGACCTTTCCTTGTTGGACATGATTGGTGCGGTTTAGAACCACACCAAAGAAGGCTTCGCTCAAATCAATTGAAATAAAGAGGTAAACTTAACGGAGCTTAAAATTCTAGCAAAGAAGAATCGATAGGATCAACTAACCCGATAAAATGGCCCATTCCTGCGTAGAATGGGCATTGCGGCTCTCAATAATCCGCTTGTACGGCACACACATATAAAAAAAGAGAGTGCACTGAACTAAAGGATTTCTTTATTATATCGTGTACCCCCCCCCCCCCCCAAAAAAAAATTGCTCTTTTTTCTCGATTTTATAGGCAGCTGGACTTGCACCTGGGTCTCTCGCTCCGTACGTCACTACCGGCACGTGCGACACGTATAAAATAAACATTTTCTTTCTCTTTTTTAAAAGAAAGTTAATTTACTAGATTGCTACCAGAGAGAAATTCAGACCAATAATAATAAGAGAGAGATATTTTTAAAAAATGCCTGGATGATTCCGGAAGTGGTTTTACTCCGTAGAAGAAAATCCCCACCACACTGGATCGCTTTAGTTACACTACTGAGATGAAAGTGGCAAGAGCTCTCTCTCTCTATAGTACACCCATTTTGAATCCGCGCGCGCGCGCTAAACTCAACTTTTTTTTATATCTTTTATTTGAGTAGGGTACGTCCGCTAAAAAAACGCCTACACTCATTTTTTTTGCACAATTACATATAGATTTTCAATTCATACCGTGTGGGCGCCATTGTTAGATCCAGCCATGGCACCGCCGAGCGTCAGAGACGGGGCAGATTGACCCAGGGTGGAACTCCGGATTCTTTGGAGGTTATTACTCGGCTCCGCTCCTATATAGAAAGAATGATACATTATTACGAAATTCAATGGTTGTACAGAGAGACATTGTGGCTATATATATAAAAGCCTAACGAGATCATTCAAGAAAGGAGCGCTGAAAGGATGGATCGATATTAGACGAAAGTGCCAAGACCAGAGAGACATTTCCAGGACGGACCCTCGTCGTTCGTTAGAGAGGCGTAAACGAGGGAAGCGATAATGACGTTCAAAGTCAGGATCGCACCAGCCATCCAATGAATTCCGATCCTTGGAAGTTTGCGACTTTACCCAATCAATTACAACTTAATTAGTGGATTCTCGGAAAAAGGAGCAACATTAATACACAAAATGTGTTAAACTAAATTATTCAGAACACTTTAATCAAATGAAACCTACGCAAAAAGAGGCAGGATCGTTTATACAGAACTCTCATTTAAGATTACCATCTTTTATGGATACTAAAAGGCCCCATGACGCACGAGACAAGCGATCCTTATTTTATGATGAAAATCCTAGTGCATTATTGAAACAATACATTCAAGGAAAAACAGGTATGTCCTCGTTCTCATGGAATAAAAGGCGACGTCATACAAAGAGACGAGGAAAAAAACCATTTGGCAACGCCTAAAGGAACCGCAATCTAGGGCGCGGACCGTCCCGTTGCGGTCACCATGAAAGCCTGCGGGAATCCAATCGATAGGTTCATAGCTCTAGTCACGCAGCCTAAATCGCGCAAATGAGCTAAATCGATCTATTTCTTACTAAAAGATTATCAGTTTTCTCGCCCGGATCTTCAAGTCCGGTTATTTATCTTTATTTTCCAATATTTTTCCGGGTTAAAAAAAAAGTGGTTGGAATTCAGTTATTCCGGATCATAGAGGGATTTAGTCTTCCGCTCTATTTGCTTATTTATATATACAGTTCCCTCTATTGAACCTTGAAGAGAATCCACCCCTACTGTTTTTCAAGGCTTCCGGGGATTTATCCTTTTTCTGGATCAGTGGTAAAGAGATCATATCACCTTGGAATATTTATTAAACGGAGAAGAAAGCATGAATGAATGATGCAACTCTCTCACCTAGTGAAAGTTAATTACAACCCTCCCACTCTTCAACACTTTCACTGACAATTTAATTCGATCGATCCTTTCTCTCTCCGTTCCAGCCTATTGGGAATCACGCTCTAATTTACCTGAAGAGGCGTAGGAGGCAGCCGCAACAGCAACAGAATGAAGCCTCTGCTGTTGATGCAATCCTGATCCTGTTGTGAGCTGCAAACCGCTCACACTATGCCTGTGATGATGCAGAAGATGCGATCCTCCAGGACCTGCTAAAGGTGAATAGCACGATCCTGCCGTTCCAGAGCCGAACTGGCCAGCTGCGTAACTCTCTCTTCTTCGTCTAAGATCATCGGACAGCTGACGGGCAAAAGCTCTGGGACGTAGAAGTAGCATGGAAGCGGCTATAGAAGAGGAAGCGGAAGAGTTGCTGGATGGTGACGTGCTTCCGCTCGGGTGTCGACTGGTACCGTCCACATCGAGGGAACGGCGGGCGTTGCTTAATTGAAGAGCACCAACTCCTCCTTCCACCTAAATAATATAAAATCAAGATTAATTATTTTTTTCTTTGAATTTCTGTTACAAGCGTTTCTTAGGTAACGGGATCGATTACATTAGACGCCATCTAGTGTTTATATAATATACATGTGTAAACTCTTTTATATATTGAATCGGGCGGGACCTTTGACGCCATCTATTGTTACGCGCACAGACAACAATATGTTAACCTTTTAAATAGATAGCCAAAACAATAAAGACGGCTTCTTCTTTTTTACATATACATAATTGCCCAATCATCTTTTTTAAATAAGAGAAACTTCATTATGTTTTAGCATGATTTGTTGAAAGAGAGAAATTCTGTGTCGACCTCGATAGGTATTATCCCTGAGGCTCAGAAAAAAACATTGCAATGCTGTTATTTTAGCGAAGGTCTCACTGGTCCAACAGGTTTCTTATTTCTCCGCTTAAACAGAAGGTCAAATCTAAGACGCGAATTATTAAACGGTATTCTCATATTCGAGAAAAAACTACCTTGAAGGGAGAGAGAAAAAATTCGAGAGGGGAAGAGAGAGAAAAAATTGTCAAGGACATTTTTCTCCTACTTTTACTGAAAAATATGCAAATTTCAGAAATTTAAAAATTTCAGGTCTCCACCGACGAGAAAAACATTGTGTAAAAGCGGATACGATTACGCAAAAGATTCTACCGTGAGCATTGAAGGAATGAAACGGGGAGAGACGACCGGGATCGGGAGTTTGCGGGACCGTTGCGACGGCGGCGGTCGAGCCACCGTCCCCGACTCTTCTTTCATCTCTGGATTAAGATCCAGTTTCAAATCCTGTCGATCCATTTTCACTATATTAGTAGAATGTTACGAATGTCAACATTTTAAATCCCGCGTGAGAACGAGAACTTCACAATAACAAAATAGTAAGAACTGCGCAGATTAAGGAATTTACTTGGATCACCGTACGTGATGGAGTCTGGTTAACGACTGATGAGATACAACATAAAGACCCCCAAAGGAAAAGAGAAAACGGTGGGGAACGGTGCTGCCACCTACTACAAGCTGCTGACCCAGCGCAAGAAGAAAATCATTTATTTACACACGCGCGCCAAAGTGCGGGAGCCAAAAAGGGCTTTGCAAATCGGAAATGATCTCATCGACATCATCAACGAAAAGTAGCCAGAAAAAGAGATGGCGCCTATTCAAAAATGTCGAGGACAAAAAATTATTAATTTTATTTTAGCTGACTTCTGAACTCTTATCTTTTTACTTGTGTTAACAAAATTAGTAGAGATAACCCTAAGGATTTAACAACTCGAATCTCGTGAGCAACAAATAATTCATCTTATCATTTTAGACGTCATCAGTTAAAAAAATGAAAAACTTTCAAAATTTAAGCAATTAGTATTATTTTTCAAGGCTTCTTGTTTTTTTCACTTGATCGTGACAAGATTGATCATTTTAGCGAGACTTTTCGGAATGGATCAAGGAGGTCCACTTTTTTATTGGGCGTTTCCCTTCCATAAATATTTAAAAACAAATAAATCGACCCTCGTGATGAAAATGTGCAATATCGTGTCACGCAGTACTAGTAATAATAATAATATAGCGTGGCAGGGAGATTAAAAACAAATCCGTGAGCGGATTAAGAAGAGTCATATTAAAATTTATAAGCTGATTTGAAAACATGCCCGAAATTACTCACGCGGGAGTTGCATACTAATGAGTTTTCTTACATATCGATTTAAAATAAATCGATAAATGTTTAAAAGAATACTACGCCCTTTTTAAAAAATTTGAATGACAGCCGAAAGGTGCGAAATAGACGTGACCTTTTTAGCAATCTATAATAACGATTTAAAAAAAAAAAAAAAGGGAAAGCAGGTCATTCAGGTAACAAAGAGTGATAAACTATTCAAAGCTCCCATAAACTACTTTTCTTTGATACTTAAGAATCATCAAGCAAATTGTTTATTCTATACAACTGGGAATGAATCCATCATTAGAGGGCCCCTCCTACTGCGTGCCAATGCTCGGGAATGAATGCCTAATTAGGCTTCACGAGCATAGTGTTCCTCTGAAAATATTCACGATCCAACAAACGAGTAGAAAAGAAATACAAATTCCAAAGAGTCATGATGGTAATCAAAACATAAAAAAAAGAAATGGAACAAACAACAAGAAAATTCCACCAAAATAGGAAAACAAAAGAAAAAGAAAAACACCTTGGACTACTAATAAAAATTGCAAAAAATCTACATCATCATAATCTTTCACTGTTATTTGAAACCGGATTCCAACAAGAAAAAGGGCGATGACCGTATTGATTAAAAAAAGATTATCAAGAATTAGTTCTTATTTTCAATAGAAATTCCTGACAAAAGAAGAGGAGACTGTTGGATGTTTGCCTAAATGAGCCGGACTTCGTCTATTTCCAGCATTAGCGCAAAAAAAGGCGAAACAAAAACAGTAGGCGAAGAGAGAAAGTCATAGCGAGCGGCAACGTTGTCAAGCGTTTTGCCCCAGCGGCCGGACCATATAAAGCCGTGGCGCATGAGCGGGTTGCCCCGGCAACAACAAACTTTTTACTTTATTTTTTTATTTTATAATATTAAGTGCATTTTAATTATTTAACAACTTTTTTGGTGGTATGCCCAGTAGGTTTTTTGGCTTGAGGTTTTTGTGGATGAATTCTTTCGCAGGCCTAATTTAGGTCACACGCTCTGCGGATGCTGGATTCCACACCCTCGACCGCGCTATTTTATTTCCAGTTTCTATTTTTTAGCAAATGTAAATAAAGTGCATGTCCATAACAACAACAATATCCCGCTTCTACAAGCAGGTTTTCTTTTTTTTTCCGAGAAGAAATCCAATCCATTACCGAAAAAAGACAAGTTTAATAACCACTCGGCTGTCACCTCTTTATTTGGCAATTTCCTCGTTCACCATAAAATGCCAAGGTCTTATCGATCAATAGACGGTCCCAAAATACAGTTCTTCTCCATAGTGTTGTATAAATAAATCATAAAGAGTTCCGTTCAAATCCCCGAAATCTCTCATCCATTATTCATCTCACACACAGTAGGATCGATACGAATCAAGATGATATACCCTGAGATAAATAAAGCGGAAGGAAAAAAAAGTGCTTCACACATATAACCTTCGTTGATAATCGACAAGCCTCTGGAGGTGGTCGACATTGACGTCACCAAGGCCAAAAGAGCCATTCGGCGCAGTAGCGTATAAGTGTCCTCCAATCGATACGGGTGCTCAACAGCGCACAAAAATACAAAGTCACGAAGATTGTAAAATCATTTCTCTTATTTTCCAAGGGAAAATCCTTCGTCATTAACCAACTACTCCTAAATATAGATCTCACCCGCGCTCATTATCGCTTCAAAGAAGAAGAAAATATTGTTACCTCTTGAAGTTGAACCCACTGACGAGCTGTCTCTACAGCCCTCAAGATGCGTTGCCGTAAGAGTTCAGAACTTTGATCTTCCTCAGGTACGGCTAGATCCAGATCTTCCGGAAGCAAGGCCGTGAAAAGAGACAGTGGGGTGTCCTTTGGATAGATCTGTAATATAATAGGAAATAAATAAGAAGGCGTGTTGTAACAACAAAGAGAAGAAAGTGGCTTTCTTTTTCAAGAAAAGGATCATTTTATTTTATTTTATAAAGAAACGGATGAAAAAATTCCGGGTCTTCTTACCGAAATGGAAAGTTAGACTTAGTTTTCTAGAAATACAATTCCATATAAAGTATAAACTTATTTTTTTAAACAAAATTTGCTTTGTTTCCAATTCCGCCGAGTAGTAAACCGCACCCATAACTGTAAAACCCAAGTGTCCCATTTCACGCGAAAATATTATATAGCGGTTGACACAGATCTATTAAAAAACAGGTGAAACTCATAAAAGAAAAGAAGCACCTGTAAAACATCCGTCATCTGCGGGAATTTGGCCGTGAAATCCCCCAAATTTTGACCCTGTAGAAGAGGAGAGGTTGTCGGCACGGAAGAAGAACGACCTAACAGTGCTCGACGCCATCGTCTCCAGTGACCTCCTAGGACGCTCCCTGCTCCTCTGAGATCCTCAGGATCCTGCGGACTTGGCTGATGTTCCTGGCTCAAGCTGCAAGTGGCCAGTCGCCTTCTCCGTTCACCTATTTAGAAAGAAGAAAAAAAAATCGATTAAATAATGCGGAGAACGTGTCGACGCACATGACTTTCAAAACAAGACGTAATGCTTTGATGATTGAGCGGTTTTCATCGAGATGCCTGCACGTAACCCATTTTCACACACGTAGGAAATTGAAAAATGTATAAAGTTACCTGAGCGCTCGGGAAGTGACATGTTTTCTACGGCTTCTTTCTCAATCCCGATTCATTGTATATCCGGTGAAGAAAAATAGGGGCGGTGGAACCTGTCTGGATCGAGTCCGGATGGCGACTGATGACGAGAAACGGAAGGAAGGAGAAATCCTTTTTTTTTTCAGACGCGCAGCACAACTGGATGGAAGGGGATCGATCTGCACTGCACCGCTTCGAGTAGTAGAAGGAGCGAAACGTAAACTTGTGATAAAAACATTTGAGGGGGGCAGTTTGCCAAGGAATGCAATCACTCCACCGCCAACAGAAATATTATTTTTAAAAGAGAATAAATATGTGAGGTGAACCCCTTGCCGGGAAGTTTGTCAATACAGATTTGAGAGAATGAGATTTTCTGTTTGCTTGAGATTTTCAGAGTTTGTGGCGAAATGTTGAAGAAAGTAGCTCCCACGATGGAGACCCCATTTCCAGCAGCACCGGATCAAAAGCCACTTTTCTTTCTTCTGTTTGTGGATGACTGACTGGGCTTTCTCTCCTGAGATTCTTATTATTCTCATCTGTTCTTCAGAGATGTAATGTGATTGGATTTCATCGTCGTGCAGCACATGTATATGATGCCTCGGTTACCACAAACAATGACAGGAGGAGCAGCAGTCGAAGGGTATCGCAAGCTTTTGAGCAACTCGAGCTCAAAATATTTGCTCTAAATATGTGAAAACAGTACACCCGATACACCAGACCACTCACGCGGCCCCCACGAACATTTTTTTCTCTCCTTTCATTAATAGAAAATTCGTTGAAACACTACAGCAAAAAAATTGGGGTGACGGATCTTGGTACCGCCTACTCAACCCTCTGCTCTTGCCATTCACTCTTCTGGTATTATGTCATCATCCTGTCCTCTAGCGGACATTTTCAGAAGCTTGATTTTTTTTATTTGGATGAAGGTGAGTGGAATATGAAACCGCTTATTGCGTAAAGGTGCATCATTTGAATAGTAAGCGAACATAATACAGTATCTTGACATATATCGAGGGCATTGAACTGCACTGAAAATGAGTCCTATTGAAAGATAGTATATGACAAATGATTGCTCTCATTCTCTCTTTTTACTGCTTTTGTAACACTAGATGGTTCAATAGAAACTGCGTATGTCGGATTCCTACAGTAGCGACAATTAAAATATGTCAATTATCCGTGGTATTTTGCACAGAAAACAACTCATATAAACTAGGAAACAGAGAATAAAACAGTAACAATATTGTTGTATAAATCTGGTATTTGCATGAATGGAAAAAATATATAAAAATACTAATAATGCATGTTAAATTTGCTTTGGCACACATACGGATTATTTTAAGTAACTGGCTTCCTTCCCAAAAGAATGAAAAATTTGCGCTTCATTTTAAGTTCAATGGTACTCGGATCGCCATCATTTCCCAAAGCTTTTTGGCAGCTATAATGATGAAGCCAAAATACGTCATTAATCATTTGAAATATTTGAAAATATAGGAATTGTTATTTTACTTGCGAACAAATTCTAAGAGAACATCTTGGCCAGCGGATTCTCCGTGTTTCTTCACGTAGTTTTGGTACCCACTCGCAGTAGTTTGATATCCTCCAAAAGCCTCAAGACTTAAATTAACTTCTTCTGCCCATACATCAACTCTAAAAAATACGAAATATTTATCTTTTTGAAAAATTTATTATCAATTAAAATATTAATTAAATCACCTCTTAGATTCTTTATAGGGTAGAATAATGTCATTATATTCATTGTCCACTAGTTCTCGACCGCTACCCCAATACGGTCCAGTCCTAACTTTGTAAAACTGTTGAAAATTCAAATTATTACCAATTTTCAATCGATATGAAATTGACAAATTACCACATCCCAGGCTTCGTGAAGCTGTTTAGATTTTGTAGGATGAATAAACTGCGGGAAAGTGTAACCAATCACGGCTAGAACTCCGTTAGGGCAAAGGGCTCGATCTACTTCTTTGAAAAAAGCGGGCAGATCGAACCAATGACAAGCTTGGCACGTACTGACAACTTGGGCAGAGCCGGTATCGGCTGGAATCCTTTCAGCAGGATTAGTCCTTTTAAAAAAAAGTAATATTAGACAGAGAACCATGACTTAATCAATATTTTTTATACAGAAATTGGATATTGGGTGGATGATTCAAGGTCTTGGCTACATCCACTTGAGCCTGGCTGATATCAGTGGCTAGAACTTTCTGGAAATCTGTTGAAAGTAGAGTGCTACTTTGTCCGTTCCCGCACCCGACATCTACGGTCAAATTTAAGGGACCTTGGTACTGTATAAAACAAACAACGTTAATATATATATAATATAAATATTATCACTTTATACAGCAGTTTCATATTACCTTCTCTCTTAAATAATTGATTATTAAGGGCCCAAGTTGTTTGGGTGGAGTGGGTCGAAATTTCGCGTAGGCGGCGGCGTGCAAAGCTCCCTCGAAAAAACGCTGAGACATGTTATTTTTTTCTCAATTTTATGAGTCAGGTCACCTGAAAATGGTCAACAAAATATTATTCTATTCAAACATTCATTTTCAAAAATATTGATACTGATTAAGTATCAAGCAAATAATGAAATAAAAAAATTTAGAAACTCTATAATGTGACAACATAATACATGCGCGATAAATGCATATATCAAAGCATGGAATATATGTTTGCATGTACCTGCTTGCTTAAAGCTATTTATTAATGGATAAGAAGTACTGTAATATTCAAAGGTCTAACTTCGCGACAGTATAGTAGGTTTATACCTGCAGTGGAGTGCAGGGCATAAAATACTAACCTGTATTGCGCTTATTTCAGTTTACCGTTTGCTAATCTTCTATTACTATTGCTTGACGTTTACAACACGAAGGATTATTATTATTCGTCTCAAAATTTTAAAAATAAATATTACCCAGACGATATCAGAGTGTGAAATATCAAATGTAAACAAACTTTTGCCTTGACAAACAACAATCCAATGTTGTCATATCGACCTTTTGAAAAACTAAATCCACAACCAAAATGTAAAAAAATTAGGAATAAAATGAAAATATTCACGAATTCTTAAATTATTAAATGGAGAGAAATATCCTTATGATATTCTATTTTAATTTTTAAAGATACATAAGAATTCATCGTAATTTCTATTTTTTTTAAATACCGCGACTAATAGCAACACCATTTCACCATACATTTAGTGTATTTTAACACTTCTAGCGTATTCAATACAAAAATAATAACCCATTTCCCAACTATAGTAAAATACCGATTATAAATCTTGTATCTAGTATGTCAAAATTGAATGTTTTGAGACAATTTCATTCCATCTAAAGATGAGCTTTCGGATGTTCCAAGACTAGGCGCCACCAATCGGGGCGTTTCTTAAAGCCGGGTGCCATTCCAGCTTCAAGATGCTTATAAACTTGTCCATCGGAATGACCAAGAGCGGAGTTGAGCACGAAATCTGGCGGTGCCAATGCATCCACTAGAGACACGGCTTCTGGTTTCAATCGCTCGCAGAGTATCTCAACGGCTTCGTGAAGAGCTGCGCTGCTGTCTTTGTGGAAATATCCTCCACGAATCAAGACTGACAAATGCTTCTCTAAATGAACCGCACCGAAAAGGGCAGCTAAATCTTGCAGAACGGAGCGCAGTTCCGCTTTAAGGCCTTGCGAACCGAGCAGATCCAGCATCCGCTGCAAAAATAGAGCCTCTCCAAATGCGATGCTCAAAGGTCGGTAGTAAAAAGCTTGTGACTGGTTCTTGGCAGTAAATGGATCCACCTTCCCATTATTTTGAAGATGTTGAATGTGATCCCAAGTTTCGCGTAGTAGAAAGCACACGACGAAACGTAGCGCATCCAGTGAAGCTATAAGAACGTTTAAATTTTATTTCAAAATATGAAAATTTTATTGAAAATCAATATGTGCACCTCTTGGATCGATCCATTGCTGAGCTCTTTCAAGATTACATTTGGAACCGAGGATCGATTGAGCAGAGTCGAGGTAAACAGCAGAACCCAATGGAGTCAAATGTGCGATGCTCTCCCTTTTCTGGATTTGAGACCATAAACTAAGAAGCCAATTTCCCGTCTGTTGGAGCAGCACATTGTTGTCACCTTCGTAGGTACAATTGGCATCATTATCCTCTTTCAGTTTCCCTAAACCACTTGCTGTGATCAAATAAGAATTTGTTTAAATAAGATCCAAGTTGGTATCGAATTAATAGTGTAAGACCTGCTAGGTATCCATGACCTCCGCAGGCTTCACGAATTTCTTGAATGGCATCGCGGGCTAGCCAACTGGTTAAAGGTTTAGAGCACGAAGCTATAGCGTGAATTTCCGCCCCGATAGAAGCCTATAATTTGAGATGTAAATTAAGCAAATCAATATCTTGAAAGCAGCAATTTTACTTGACGGTCTAGATCCCTCTTTGCTCGTTGATTTTTCGACATTTGGATGTAATCATGAAGTAGAGTGCTCGTGAAATGAGTTAGGGCATATGCATCCGCCAGGAATGGAAACAAACGCCATTGCTAATAGATGAAGAAGTTAAAATATTAAAATTCTCAAGGAATAATTCTATATTTATTGTACAACCTGTAGCTGGTATTCAATAACTGGTAGTTCAACTTCGACCCCATCTTTGGTTTCTGGGCCAAACTGACGGCGGACGGCCGAATAGCGGACGCCGATGGTCACCGCTTTAATTAGATTGGCTGTTGCCATTTTAGAAATGCCAACTCGACCAGACGATAAGCTACCCAACGATGCCCCTGTAAAATGTTTTTACAGTGAATAATAAATCATTTTCTTTACAAAGGACGAATATGGCACTTTACCTAGACGCTTTTTCTTATCCTTGAAGGGCGATACATAAATTCCTGATTCGTTGACGTCACCTGTCCGGTTAAGTAAAGAAACCCTCGGAACCCGAAAATGGTCAAACATCATGACTCTGAAAAGATTTAGGAAACTTAACTTAATATTCTAGATACGAGTAAATTAGCAGTATACCCATTATCAACTCCGTTAAGGCCCAATTTCTCTCCCATATCAGCGATCCTGACTCCTGGAAGATTTTCCAACGTCTTTTCATCTCTAATCTGAATAAAAAACGCATGTAATCCGTGATTCTCTCCATCTGGCGTGATGAGTGACGAGAAAACAACAGCGTGAGTAGCGGTCTCGCCTAAAAATTCGCAGAAAAAAATGATTTTACCGATAAAAGAAATCCTCGGAGGATTTTATAAATAGGCCTACCTAGATTTCCAGCCCAGCATTTAGCAGCTTCAAAATCCGGCGTATGAAGAATGAATTCTTGAGTTTTGACGTCGAATGTTGCAGTTGTTCTCATTGCTTTCGTATTAGTTCCGTGACTGATTTCCGTCAAACAAAAACATCCTGCTATCTGGTATTTTCAGAATAAATACTAAATTACAAGAAATTGAATGACATAATGCTGGAGTTTTTAATTTACCTCATTGGTGATAATTCTCTGCAAATCGCCATAATGTCTTTCAGTACCCATACCAACCAAAGCGCTGGCTATAAAATTGTATAATAATTGGTGCTTAACCAGAACACTCCAATCATAGCTACCCACAGCAACTACAAAAGAGTTGGCCTGTAAATAAATTTACTTTTATTGAGATTGAATATTTAATTTGATGAATAAAGATTTATACCAATTTAGGATTTTTGAGCATTGCAGGCAGTGGCAGTAAAT
The DNA here is from genome assembly GCA_030141595.1 of Chydorus sphaericus. Lineage (NCBI taxonomy): Eukaryota > Metazoa > Arthropoda > Branchiopoda > Diplostraca > Chydoridae > Chydorus > Chydorus sphaericus. The sequence continues at coordinate 7,790,763 of CM057928.1, forward strand.
CCAACTCTGTGAGACGTCTGCACCTTTTTAAAGTTAGTAAACGATATTCTTCAAACGGGGGTCTAGAAGTGGGATGGGAGAAAAGAGGATCTTTCTCGATAATTTCCCAAATTTTATGCTGATAAAAAATGAATTATTAAGTAAAAGCTTTTCTAATTTTGAATTAGAAAAAAAGGGAGGATGCGCTAGTAATACCTTTAGGAGCAAGGAATCCTTACTATCCATAACAAGGCACATTTCCTTCCAGTTGAATGAGGCAGTTTTTCTGTAAGAGCAAAGAGGTCCAGAAGGGAAATCTTTCAGATATTGGAGTATTTCAGAATCCATGGTAGTGGTTGTTTTGGCTGCTATTTATACCAGACTGTAAAAAAAAATACAGACATAAATACAAAAAATAAAATACTTAAATTCATACTTAAAATGTAGGCATAAACTTAAATTCAATGCCTGTATAAAAACCATTTCATCAGATTTCTTATCTTTGTGATAAAAAAGGGACTTAAATTTATATATACATTCAATTTTAAAGGACAGTAAATTTGCTATTAAATAATTAATAAGTCAACCATTTTTCTATTGAACTAAACCATGATATTACTGCAGTGCACTGTAGTGTTGCAGGCAAATATAGTGCATTATACAATCAAAACTAAAACAAAAGTTTTTTTTACAGGACTGCAAAGCTTGAAGTGTCAAGTCATAGAGGTATACCCAAGAAGCTATTTAGATGGATACTAGATAGGCACTTTCATTTGTTCAAATATTAACCGGATTTTGTAATGTTTCAACTGTTTATTATTATGATTTATTCCTATAGAACAGTTCATATACACAAAAATAATGATAATACCAACCTGCTTTTTGTTGTTAAGAATAGAGCACTTTCTGCTAAAAAAAAACTAATCAACAAATTTGTTGAAATAATTCCTTCAAATTATTGAAGCTATCTGGTTCTTTTTTTGGAATGAAACAAGTCTGCCTAAAACCAAGCCATTATAATCCCATGGACTACGTGAATACCAAGATACACTGACACATCCGTCATAGCAACAACAGCTGATTGATAACCAAAACAAACCGACAAATCGCGGGGTGTGGGTAAAGGAGAAATCGGAGAGGCGCACGACCGGCATACAGGACCAAAAGTTCGCAATTCTTCTTCGTCCCGTCTAAAACACCGCGAAAAAACTAAAATCAGTTAAAAAAAAACTAACCACTATTACCACAAATACGCAAAACAGGTAATATTTCGAGCTTATTAGATTAATTTATAAAAATCTAGTCATATTCCTTTAAGAATAAAAGTAATTCGATAGCAATCCCACAGCCAGTCTACACAAATGACACAGATAAGTGACTGGGTATTATTCTTTGTCTGTGCATTGGATTTTGCACATGTTTGCGGATTTTGGCGTTTTTGCAGCACAGTACGAAAGCTGTTACAAAAACGTATAAATAAGGAGGCAAGTGCAATTTAAATTTCCAAGACATACTCGATAGTCTATATCATAGTGAAGAAAAGAGATAATTTTTACATCATGTTCTATATTGTGTACTTTTTGCTGTGATTTGGTACCATTGTTTAATATTGAAATCTAGCAATTAATTTTTCTAATGACTAAACTTAAATTATTAAACATTACTCTGTCACTGTGTGTAGCTTCCTACTTCCTAGCCTATATGTGGCTAAAGAAAGGAATATAAAGCGGCTATCGGGATGACGGTACCAATGAGAAAAAAATCAGCTCGCTCGATTTGGTCTTGCGCATTAGGCTACTTGTATGATCACCGAACTTCTATTGGTCTATATTCAAGCCAAGGTCTTTGAAAGTAAGAACACAATCGACGAAGCAAGCTCATTCGTGTACAGGCCTAGAGACTGAGTCACTAGACTGACAAGCTTTAAAAAATATATATATAGGAAAGCAAATGGTTAAACAATTTTGTTTTTAAAATTATACTTTTTTCCGCATATCCTATCACCTTCAAAACAATGGAAAATGAAAGCTTTTCTAGACCCAAAGGTAAATACTTTACGTTGACAATACATTTCTTTTATAATTTAGATATCGCCATCAAAATCACTGTTTTACAAAAAAAAAAATGTCGACCAATATTCTCCCAAATAAGGCGGAATTGATTGTGAATCGGCCAGGTGTCGCTTGAACGCTGGCTGTCTGCGTGAACCGGATGGTTCCTGGATTTGCATTTGTACACAAGATCTAAGTACTCCAAATGACGACGGATCTTGCCCTCGTGACGTTGGTAATTACACTTTACGATCCGTCTGTCGTCGGATATTCATATAGACCTCCACGCTAAATCATTTATGTACGGACCGTAACATTTTATTGTTTTTTGGTACAGTTGTGCATTCTTACAATACCAATAATGAAGAGAAAAAATTGGGAATGCTGGAAACTGAAACTATGAAAGTAAGAATACCTATTTGATTTGAATTAGAACAAACATTACTGATAACACAATAATTACATACAAGCTAGTATTTCTATTATATGATGAGAAGAGTGGGACGAAACATTATAACCTTTTAAAAAAATTAATCACAGAAGTCGATGATGGAGAACTCCAATTCAATTGAAAGATTATCTTCCAATACGACATCTTGGATTCTGGGGACACCAATTATTGCTATTCTAGTGGTAGCCATCGTGATTATTATCGCAGTCGCCGTATTTATAAGGAGACGGCGAAAACGCTTCTTCCAGAACCGCCGGAATAGCTCGATGATGATTCCCGGTTACGATCTAGCCAGCTTTGGACATCAGAATTCGGGTCAAACAGAGAAGGAATTCATCCTTCTTCGAGAGTGGATCAAAATGGAAGAGGAGATCAGCCAAGGATGTTACCGTGGACGGTACCAACGTCCAGGATCTTCCACATCGGAAACGGTGGCTGTTAAGATTCTTCAGTCGACTGCCGATCATAGAGAACTGATCCACAAAGCCCGGATGATGGCAAAAATCTCTCATCCTAATGTCCTGAGTGCATTAGGCATAGTTTACAATGGTTGGTTAAAATTTTTCAAATTTTTGTTTAGATGATTACAAATTTTGATTCGCAATTTTTTAGAAGGGATATCTGGCCGCACTTGGCTCGTTTTTGAGTACATGTCTATGGGTGATTTAGCCCACCTTCTTCGCACTTCGACGGCTGACTTTTCTCATCCAACCGTACCGTTTGGTGCTGACAATAATCCACCCATCTTATTCCAAGAGGTTGTTTTATATGAGCTCCTTACTAAAGATCGAAACATTTCTATTTGAAAAAAAATGTGTTGGAACAGTTTCATTTGCTGTCTATGGCTGAGCAAATTGCATCGGGCATGGTTTACTTGTCATCTCAGAAGTACATTCACGGAGATCTGGCCTGTCGCAACTGCCTGGTTAATCAACTTCACAGGGGAAATTCGGAAGGAAACCCCGGAATCAATCTCGTCAAAATTTCTGACTTTGAGATGAGCCGAGATGTCTACGCAACCGATTATTTCCGAGTAAGGCATCGGCGTAAAAAGAAAACTAGTTAGATGACCTATAATTTGATTATTCTTTAGATTGCTGGAAGACAAAAGTTGCTCCCCATCAGGTGGATGTCTCCCGAATCGATCCTGTATGGCGAGTCCTCCACGAAATCCGATGTATGGTCTTATGGAATTGTTTTGTGGGAGATCTTTACCATGGGCTCCAGACCATATAATGGTCACTCTAATGAAGAAGTATCAATAATTTTTTTTTTAAATTGTTAGATACAATTTTCTTCGATGGTTTTTATCATAATTATTACTCGCAGGTGATCAAGTTAATCTTGGACGGGGTTGTACTAGTTCCACCGAAATCCGCTTCACCTCTCATCTGCCAGATCCTTCGCGGATGCTGGAAATCACGACCGGATGATCGACTGTCGTTCCAGCAGATCGACGATGACCTGATTGCTGATCAACGGCAGCGAGTTCGTCGCTCTCATAAAAGTGTGTGCAGCTATATCAGTCCTGATAATACTATATTTGGAAACCCAAAATCTAGGATGGTCAATTTAAATAATGAAGATCCTGTCAATTATTGTGAAAGGCTAAGGATGCCATCAGTCGTAGAATCCATCCCCTCTCAAGAGTATTTTCAACTTGCTAATTGTTATTCGCATAGGTTAAGCTGCGAAGAAAATTTTTTGATCAACATTTAGTCCTCGAATGTTATTTTTTCTATAGCATATCCTGCACGATTGATTTACTAGATGTGTGTAACGCAGTTTCTCAGATTTAATTTATGGTGTTATACGAATGTTAACAAGTTCGTGTGGATTACGTACCGTAATTTATATTCGATATAATGCCATACCATTACACAAAAAATGGACTGCAATTTTCCAACATTCATCACTTCATTATATGGTAATAGTTTATTGTTTTACGTGATTCTAGTAGGTTAAAAGCCAAGTATAACTGTGGGAGGAGACGTAGAACAGTTGGAAAGGTGACTGCTCCCATCACATAATATAGAACACGTCAAGGTCTTCTTCGAATAAATAATCTATAAAATGACGGCGAAAGCGAGGCTTGTCCGGCTCAAATCAGCAACTAGTATATCGTGTTTGACAGCACGGAAGTTTCTTTTTTGTAATTGTAGCTGGCCTTTCGATAAAAGTTTTCCTTCCAAGGAAATAATCCTCGAAAGATACTAAAGGTCACCAATGATAGTATATTTCATTACCGGTAAATGTAACAAAATCTTACCGTACAGTATCCAAACATTATATTCGAAAACTTTTTTTAAGAATTGCGATAGAGCGTTAAAGACTGAGCACCGGAAAGCCTCACGGATGAGATGCTAATCCGATTGGCAGACAAAATGCTCCGAGCAGAGCAAGATCCGTTATAATAATGGGATTATTCCTCGGAAATCATCCGGTCGTCTATAAGGAAAGAATAATTACATCAGAAAGTGAGTTCACGGTATCGGGACGGAAAAGAACGAGGAACGATATAAATATGCTGGATTACAGATAAAAGATTATGGGGAGAACTTGAAGATAAAATAGTACTCCAGCTCAATTGTGATCCTCGAATGAAAAAAAATCAATGTTGTACATTTTTCATCGGATAGAACAGTAACAGCGACGAACTGAAAATTCCGAAAATTCGAACTGAAATTCATTTCGGTGTAGGCCTTACTTACAATATAATTTTATGTACAGTACAGTGAAAAGATTTCTGAAAAAGGGTTGACCCATTTTGCCTTAGGAGCGCGCATAAATTACGTACGCTAAATTTTCGGCTTTTTTTAAAAGAAGAGATTTTATAACAAGACTCAAGTAACCTAAGCAGTGCCACGGAGAGACTGAAATACGTTGTTCGAGTTCCCCTTGTCCCACTTTGTGCATTTTCATAATATTGGTCTTCCCGTTTTGTGAGACCTTACCCGTACATGCACCCCGAGCGACCAACAATCTCGTATTCTCACATACATTGTCCTTTGTTTCTGGATCAGAGGGAGATCAGTCACCTTAGCCACACCAAAGCAGGGAGAATGACAGCTACGTACCCTTCTATATAGATTTTCAAGCTGACTGTTACCGTAATGAAAACGACATAATGTGTCTAAGCAGATGGTGTTAGATTGGATGATCTAAGTCCTAGAAGACCTAGATCTAAGTCCAGCTTGACATTCAAACTGGTCTTGCGGGTGTGGGCGATCACGTTGCCTTATTCAGGATCACGGATCTTTTGATCCCTTCTAGGTTCACTGAGAACGATACGCGGATACGCCCTTCTCGTTTTTCCTAGCGCGCATGGCAGTAGCATGATCGCAGCATGTACAAGTTTCATCGGAACAATCTTCCGGTCTTTTCTTCTTTGATAGGGATACTAATGCAGAAAAAAGGACCATTAGAAAGGAGACTAAGGTGTATTTGTAATATGAAAGGGCATCTTTCTAATTTATTGGATATTAAGTTGCTGTTATTAAATAAAATTGTCGGAATGGGTACGATAGTTCGTCGACGTCAATGTAGTAAAGTAAGGAATTTATAAATTAGGTAGCTGAAATACGATGGTAACTTTAACAACTTTGTAACTATATTAGCTTGATTATCTGGAACCAAAGAAGACTAGCTATGTTGAAAGGGAAAGTTTTTCTTTCACTTTCATACAAGGATACTTCAAGTCCCAACCTATAATAAATCGAACCGATTGACTAATTTCTTCTGGGGATCGAGAATGCGCGAGGTTGGAAAATTGGTGATCACACGCTGCGAGTTCGTCGCTTTCAGGGCATAGTGTACACTACATTTCATACCTACATAATTCATAATCTTATCATGTTCCAAAACATAATACAATATCCAAGAAAGAAATTAATGAAGAACTTGTCGAAGGAAAAGTTGTATCACAAGCATATCCATTCCCAATGATACGTAGGCCTATTTGCGGCTGATTTGTCATCCGCACGGGTTAGACGAAAGAAAATATTTCGATCGGTATTAATTCTTTTAATTGAATATACTTTAGAATTTTTTTTATGATGCACATTTTTTTCAAATTTTTTTACCTAAACTACTCAAATGAGTCCCTCGTGCTTGTATGTATCATATGGCAACACTCTGGCGTCGTTTATATAGTTATCGGCTTATTGCTGCTTGACTCAGTTGCTACAGAAATCGAACGTAGTGCGAAACTCGGAAGTGACATCTCAGTGATGTTGCTGGACCTCTGGTCGGTTTTGAACCACAAAGAGCGCAAAGGCGGCCGCGTTGGATGAGTTGAGGATTGATGACTTTTTTGGAATCAAAATTGATATTTATTCAGTTGCTTGGATAAACCAAAGGAATAAAGCTTTCTCTGGTTTTACGGATGTGGGCGACGACGTTAACTTCAGCATCAAGAGTCTCCTGGGTTCTTTCGGCTACACCGAGAACGACATCCTTCCTGTTCACCTTCTCGCTCATGTCAGCAGCATTTCTGTTGTTTTTCAAATATAATTTCATACTGTAGTGTCACCCATCAATAGAGTCCTGTTTTCGTTGTACTCGAGCCTAGATTTCTTGTTCCTCATTCAAAAAAAAGCGCAGCCCGACGAAGTGTCGTTCGGATTGCTAAAATGTGCTAAAATAGTCCGCGATTAACTTATGCATCTGCGTTTCCGTGTTACACTGTCCGGCTTTCTTGAATAAAACCGCCCACAATCCTTTTGGGCGATCCCTGAAAATCTAAGGTGAATTTGTGCTTTTAAATTACTTACGATACATTTTATATACAATTGATTTTTGTGACCGGGACAAGGACTAGGTGCAGTGCAAGCCCCATCATGTAAAATTAACCGTTTAATCAATCTCTTTTTTTATTTATACAAGCGGTAATCAATGTAGTGCTAGAGGAATTGAAATTGTGTGAGTTTTCCTCGTCATCCCACTTATTGGTGAATTTTCTTAATACTGGGCTTCCTATTCTGTGATACCTTACGTACACCGTGCCACGTACCAACAACATCACATGGATAGCCACGCTTGTTTCTGAATCAGCGAGGGAGATTGGTCGCGCTCAGCAACACCAAAGCGCAGGATGAACGACAGCTACGTTCAATGACCTTGTTAGTGAGAAATTCATTCTATACACAGTTTTGATTTTCAAGCAGTAGAATCAGCTGATAAGGAAACCTAGGTAAAAGCACTATACAGTAGTATAATCCGATGATTCTACATTTCTATGACGCTGACTTCGTGTATCGAACCGCACTTCACGAGAACAAACTCAAAAGAAAAGCTCCATCATTTAAGGTCATTGAATAATTATGCTACTCCTGGAACTTAAGAATCAAAAAAAGGTTTTCAATGTATAAGTTCATCAATTATTCTATTTCGAAACAATTTTGGGTGGTCGGTTTGGGAACCGCAGAGATTGCATAGGCAGCCATATGATGGATCGTAGAGCTGAGGCTGGGGACTTCTTTGATAAAAAGAATGAAACGGATCCAGTGGTAGGGCTCGATAAAGCTACTAATGGTCTTATAAATGTGAGCGATGACGTTATGTCTTCAGTATCGCGGATCATTGCGGACCATATCGAGTTCACTGAGAACGACATCCTTCTCGGTTACCTTAACGCATATGGTAGTCAGCAAGATCTCGTCGTAAGCCCTATAAAAAATGTCATATGAAATAAGAAGAATGAAATAAAGTAATCAGTTATTAATAAATATTAATGGTCATACATATATTAAATGCACGATTGCTTCAATTTATCAAGATGCATTGTATAATTTTGAATTGCTCGTTTCTATAGCTGCTATAGGAACCCAAGATAGCAATGATAGGTAATAGTCAAATCCAAATAACCACACTGCGGCAAATTAACATTTTAATGCGTTTCAACATTTGCTATGGTCCTACCGCGCAGGAGTCCTGCGCTTAACTTTGAATCGTACACATACAGGTAATAGGCTATAAATATTCCCATTCACCCGCCAATGTTCAACCATGTTCCAATGGTCGAGTGAACACGATCAAGAGAAAAATTCAAATGTAAAGAGATTAATTTTCTTATTGAAGTCATTACTGTTTCTTTGATTACCTTCCCCTCCACGTAACATCATTAAACATATATTGATGGCGAAAGATATGAAAATAAACAGACTCGAAGGTATGTATTTTTAAAATTCTAATCCAATATCAGTATCTAAATACCGGTAAGCGGTTTTATACATAAATCCGAATACATAAACAAGTTTTATTTTGTAAAATTGTCATGTCATGAAATTTTGTTGTATCATTAAGATCAAAGAGTTCACTATATTTCAAATAAAAATATCTAACCAAAAAGGAGCACTAGATTGCGCATCGGCTAAATGTAGCATGGATACTGGCTGTCGGCGTGAAACGGACGGTTCCTGGATCTGCATTTGCACGCACGACTTGAGCATGCCAAGAGATGACGGGTCTTGTCCTCGTACCGCTGGTAATTACACAATTCGATTCCTGTCGCCATATAGTCCACATGTCCGAGTCATAACCCTTTATATTATTGTTTACAGTTGTTCAATATCCTCGTAAAAATGACTTGGAAGAAAAGTTTCGAATTTGGGAAACAGAAACATTGAAAGTAAAAACAGTTTGCTTCCAATAAATTTCAATAAAACATTGATGATTATTTTATTCTAATAATCCCAAAAAAAATTTACCTTACGGTTAATATATTTTATTAAATTTTCAAATGAATCAGAAAGATGACATCTCATCAAGTTGGAATACATCATTGATCTTATCTCTCACAACGGGTATCATCCTTCTGTTAGTTATCGTCGTAGTTTTAGCGGTTGTCGTATTTATTACGAGGCGGAAAATCCGCTTTGACCAGAACCACTCTATGGTTCCCGGTTACAATTCAGGCAGCGTTGGACAAGAGAATTCAAATCATACAGATAACGGATTCATCCTTCTTCGAGAATGGATCAAACTGGAAGAAGAAATTGGCCAAGGATGTTTCGGTAAGGTTTACCGAGGCCGGTATCAACGCCCAGGATCCTCATCCGCTTCAGAAACGGTGGCTGTTAAGGTTCTTAAACCCACTGGTCGTCAACGGGAAGCAGAGCGCGAGCTGATCCGTGAAGCCCGGATTATGGCTAAGTTTTCCCATCCCAACATCCTTGTTGCCATAGGCATAGTTGTGAATGGTGATTTTTAAAAGTTTATCACGCCTTTTTAGATGCTATTCGAAATGCATGTGATTTTTTTTAGAAGGGATTGCCAGCAGCACTTACTTAGTTTTCGAGTACATGTCCATGGGTGATTTATCCCATCTTCTTCGAACTTCCACTGGTGAATTCTCCCATCCAACTGTACAAGTTGGGGTTGGCAAAAATTCAACCATCGTCTTTAAAGAGGTGGCTTCATAATATTCGCTTTTAAATAAAGATTGAAAATTATGATACCAAATTTTTCAATAGATACATTTGATTTCAATTGCTGAGCAAATTGCTTCTGGGATGGCTTACCTTTCATCTCAAAGGTTCGTTCACCGGGATCTGGCCTGCCGAAATTGTTTGGTCAATCAACTTCACAAGGGAAGTAGCAGCAAGGAAGGACACTCTTCTGGAGTTTACCACGTCAAAATTTCTGACTTTGGAATGAGCAGAGATGTTTACACGACTGATTATTATAGAGCAAGTTGAAATTGTTTTATCCCAACGCTATTTGAAAGAATTTTATCTTAGTTTGCTATTTAGCGCTTCTTGTTCGATTAATAATGTATACTTAATAATTAAAATTTCACTTATTTGATGTGATTCAACCATGTGGACAGATGGCTGGTAGTCAGAACATGGCGCTTCCAGTACGATGGATGTCTCCTGAATCGATCCTTCTTGGCACCTTCTCGATAAAATCCGATGTCTGGTCCTATGGTGTTGTTTTGTGGGAGATTTTTAGTATGGGCGCCCAACCGTATTATGGACATTCCAATGAAGAGGTTTAGCCCTTGTGCCCTACTCCTTTCACTTCTCCGACATACTTTAGTCTCAATTTTATTCATTTGCATTCAGGTGGTCAAACTAATTATCGATGGAAGTTTACTAATAACTCCAATATCGGCTCCACCTCTCATCTGCCAAATCCTTTACGGATGCTGGATGTCTCAACCTCAACATCGACTCACATTCCAGCAGATCAATGATGACTTGATTGCTCATCAAAAGCAGCGAATCCCTCTCCATCAGGACATTGAGCTCAATTATGTAATTCCTAATCCCGTGATGATAAAAGAACCACGGTCTAAGAAAGAAGTAAATGAGAATCCTGTCATCGTTGAAGTTCAAGCAATGCCAGCAGCATCAAAACCCATTTCAGTCGATTCGTATTTGAAGCTTGTTTAAGTCATCCGGGTTTAAAAACCCCTGTGATCTCCCGACTGCTATTCAGTTATTTCTCGTCTAGACTTGAATGAGAACTATTTAAACACAAGGCCATTTCAAATAAAAGAAATGGGACATTGCTGTCATTGGATTTTTTTTTTGTTAAATGTTAACTGTTATATCATTATTCCATTCAATACACCGAGCTTTTAAAAAGAGGTGGAACTTATTTTTGATTTTTAAAGTATCAGGGTTATCACTTGCGCTTTATTGGTTCAAAAATATACAGCATCAACAAGTATGTCATTATGTAGGTATATACTGGGCCAAATATTGCGTTTAGTTGAACACCTCTTGCTAAACCACAATTGTTCTTGAAACTCTTTTAAATAATTTATGAACCAATCAACTAAATGATAAACTAAATCACCAATCAAACGCTTTAAAAAACTACTACTACTTATTAATTCTATAAACGGATAACTAAACCAACAAATCTATTTATCAATTAAATTTTTAAATAACTTAATCAGCAATTATACAACTAATAAAATTCTAAGCTAAATTTAAATTTTCTCTCGTTTTTTTTGTTCACAATAATAAAATATAAATCTATCGGGGTCAGCTCAATTCACGATGCATATACGCGGTATCCAAGAGAGTTCATGATGGTATCCAAGATACACGCAATCTCCAAGTCATCTTTTTGATTCATGAAACGTCTTGGCTGCTTATCTACAGTGTCCGCACATCACCATGGCTATAATTGGTTTATATTTGATATTCTATTTTATTTTAAAACGTGATGTATGGTACATCACCGGGTATAGTTTACCTTTGATGCTTGTTGGGTCGATATTGATGTACTATTCTAGCCCCTTCATTTGTGTGTCATTATGATTGTGTTGTATATGATCGGATTATGATGAGGCAGATCATCGAATTGACTTTTTCGTGAATTTGGCTCTAGTGCTCTATACCTAACAAACTTGAGCTCTCGAAATATGTTCTGGCCGCAAAGTTTCCAATAGAGGTGAATATCCGGTTATGACGTTTTTAGGTTATTTCTATAGAACTCCACATTATATAGGTGCTACGAAGAACGGCTACAAAGAACAGCAAAGCTGCCATGTGCCCAATACCACACGTTGCAATGTGAAATATTACAAGCTTTAGGGTATGTATATATAATAATAACCGTGATATAGGCTAATAAGTGCTACATTTTGAGTTTTATTAATTAGGTTTATATCGAACTTTTTGGTCTGCGCTTTAATAGAGCAGTATGTGTAGACTGTAGGTACTTTGAATCTCGATCTGAGATCATGATACACATGCGTACAAATGTTTCAAGAGAATTTAAGTAATCAAGGATATTAGGATAATATAAGCATAAATATATAAACTGTTGATAAAACAGATGCGGAATATATTAATGACTTACTTAGGCTGATTGCAAATTTGATCGGGTGCTATATAGGTGTGGGGTCATGTGAAATAAGGCATTAATTGCTTTTAATTTTATTGTTACCTTTGATTCGTTTATTTTTAATATGAAAAAGAACGAAAGGTAGGAAACTATTACCATAATTACTAGTCTCTGAGAAGTAAACGAATGGCCGCCCACATCCTCTTACTTTAAATTATGTACCGGTAGTTTAAAAAAGAATGCATATTATATAATCCTATGAGCTGCCTATTTTCCATGTACAGTATCTACGCTGTCTGTATTCCTTGTATCTGTGCGCTTGCGTCTTAAGAGTATATTTCTACTGCGACGATGACTCCTGCTCCTGCACCTTACGTTTTTTACTGCATCATCGCTAATAGCGAATCATATTTGAAAACGCGCATTCATAGAGATTGGAGCAGTTCTCTATTCCAGTTCCACCATCAGTCCATCCTCCAACTTAAACCTTCTTGAAAATTAAAGGTACGTTTATTTAGTTCTTTTCTCGAAATATATAGAACTTAATTGGTTATGTTAGCCTATATATTTTCATTCTATCTGTTACTTACTCTGATATAGGATTGTTGCGGACCTACATTTAAAAAAATAAAACTCACTAGAATCATTATGTTGGGAAAGCAATTGTCGGAAAAGGTAAGAAGGACCTACACAACTACAAGTACTTTAATTCATCGAAATCTATATTTTAAATCTTTGAAATTATAGTGGGCGGAGCATCGGAATAGAACTATTGAAATGGATATTTCAACTACGGATTGCTCATTTCACGACAACTACTCAATATCATTTCTCAGCCCAGTATTCTACATGGACGAATATCTTACTTTCATCCACATCCTTTTCGCCGTGCTCGGCATCCCGCTAAATCTTGCAGTAGCTGGCATCATCATCTTCGTCAAGAGGCTCCATTCTCCGAGGAATTTTATATGGCTGGGCATCGGCATGTCAAACATTTTCATCCTAATTGGCTTTGTTCTTGAAGTTTTTTTCTCACAAATGGAGCCCTCACAGGCTTGGCTGTACTATGTAAAGATAGCGGGCTTACCTTTCGGCTCTCTGATACTAAACTTTCACCTTTCTTTGTTGAATCGGTACATTAGCATCAATTACCATTCGTGGCACAACACTCACGTTACCAACCGATTGATTGTAGCAGTCCAGATTGGATGTTTTGTATTATTTTGTCTGGTCGCGAAATGCCGCGAATTCTTTGATACGAGATGCTTGTTAGAGCAAGTGCTTTCCATCGCGGACGTTTCAGAAGTAGCGAGTTTCGTTGTTGCAATTTTTATATTGTGTATAACTTGCTTTACACTAATGATAAAAGATATGAAAACTTTGGGTCCTACTGCCGATCACCAAGTTCATTATCGTCATCAGCCGAATAACGAGAATGAGTCACATCAACAACTTATGGAGAACAACGATAATGTCAATATTCATTTCGTTCAGGCTGGAAATGAAACAGTTAGCCATCTAGAAATTGAAGCTGGTAGAAGTGTCTTGATATCCATCGCAGCCCTTTCTTTTTTTTGTCATCCCTACATTGTTTTCGTTCAGTGGTTTATATATTTGTTTTCAAGTTTCAGAAGATTGGACTAGCGCATGTGCTAGTTGGTCTAGAGCTTCTTTCTACCTTCGGGCAGTTTTACTTGGTGCTCATTCATTCATGTGTAATCCCATTCTATTTCTCCTTTGCAGCTCAGATATGATTTCTTTTTGGAAACACAGATGTCTTGGATATAGAGAATAATAAGATTACCCGTGCATTTTTTCGATTAGACTTTATGTGTTTTGCGTGTAAACTATTATTAAATATACTTACTATTTGTTATACACACCTTCATAATATGATCGTTACGTTACTCTACTAGTACCAGTATCAAAATTAAAAGTTCGTCTGTGCTTATCATTTTACATGCTGGCTGTCTCTTATTAGAGACGCTTTAATAATATATCTATTTGTGGCATAAAAACCATCATATATCATGTACCAGAACCAGAAGTAGAAATGAGTAAATCGCTCATACTAATTCATTTGAATCCAGTCCACATTGACACACATTTACTCATACGCCACGTAACGTTTTCCAGCATCGGCATTTCCCTCAATCTAGTACTCATTATGTTGTGTATACTCTTATCAACCCGTCTACGCCAATCTCATCCCAATCATTTATGGATCGGAGTCTGTTTCTCCAACATTTTTCATCTGACAGTCCGATTACTCGAAGTTCTCACCATTTATTTCCCCGATTCATCCACCTATCCGATTCTCGTATCATGGCTGGCCGATCTTCCCAATTTGACAATGACATTGAATCTGCTTCTATCCCTACTTGACAGTCATCCCTGTTTCAAATACCCTTCATGGTACAAAATAATTGTAACAAAAAGACTGATTGTAGGAGTACAAATCGGAAGCTTCGTTCTTCTGTTTTTCGTTGCCAAAAGCCGTTACCTGTTTTCCGGAGTTCCAGACTCCAGTTCATCATGTCTTTAAGATACCCCAATTCCCGATACTGTGTAGCATCTTTTTGAGTTTCTTCTTGATTTGTGTAATTTGCCATTTCATTCTGTCGATTAAAATCAAGCCACAGTTGAATTCGTATCCGACCCAAGGAAGACGACATCAATCAATCAAACAATCTATGGCGAATGAATAAGGTGTTGCTACAATCTGCTCCTTTAATGGCCAACTCGATAACGAGGATGGAGCTGATATGACTTGCTCTGGATCGGGAAACGGAGCATCAACCGATTGGATTTTGAAGCTTCACAAAACGCCAAAGAGAGCGTTAAGGAATTCTTGGCTTTCTTGATGCCGACACTTATTGCTTTTGTCATTCTAGCTGCGTGTATTCAATTCTCTCCTATCGATACGTCATCAGCTGACTGTTCTCCTTTGATTTGGGTTGCGTTCTACCTCCGTGGATTCCTCCTTAATTTTCATTCGGCTATTTACAACCCTGTTGCTTTCCTTTTACGGAGCCATGATATCCGGTTCGTACTGAAGCAGATTGTCTCAAACTGGAACACTTTCAGGTATAGACGAATAAAGTAGAGCGCCCTTTTTATTATTGACATGTATGTTTTACGGACACTATATTTTGTACATTTTTTCCCTCACGTTTTCTTTAAGTCTATATTGAATGGTACTTTTGTGTTATTTGTAATTATTTGCTCCTAGTTGTTACATGTGGGAATTTATACTTTTATAGTATCTGGTATAGGTTGGTGCTCTCAATGGTAGTAGTATCTTCACCTCCATTACTACAGGTTTCTTGATGGTTTCTGGGAAGAAATCCTTTTTATCGATAAAAAAAGGTATTTTTACGAATGATCATAATCATAAGCTGACTGGAAAGAAAGAGGTTTAGGAAGAACACGAATTGGATTACGAATTCGAAATCCAACGGCTGGACAACGTTGCATTATTGAATCGAGTGAGACCGCTGCGTCAATACCGCCGATGTCGAGATACTTCATCAGAAAGAATAAGACTATGCAGGCGGATAACTAAATGCCGGGCAACAACCAGACCGTGACGCAACACAGTGAAATATTTAGAGGTAACAATCAACTAGAGAAATTTTAAAATTAGAAATGCAACGCCAGGAAATCCAACCAATAAGTAAAAGTAAATGCAACGGTAATTCCAATTTGGTACGTAATACATCCCTTCTGCAACTAACGGCGAGGTTGTTGCTTGGTCGTTTATTCGTTTCTGCTGCTGAAAGATTCTACTTCCTGAGCATTTAAACCTAAAAAGAATTACATGTTTGCATAAATGTATAGCTGTTTATGTACATAGGCGCCGACTTAGGGGGTGCATCGGTGCTCGGGCACCCTCCGGAAAATGTAAATGGGTGCGGAGCACCCCCCGGAATTTAGTTGGTTTTGGCTATCTAAATTTGGATTGTGTCCGAAATGTCCAAAAACAAGCATTTTTGACCGAAAAGTAGCAATTTATTAGTATAAAACCTCGCTGTTAAGCCCCAGATACTGATGATTGTTTTGATATTTAATATTTTCCCATAAAAAAAATCGGCCTATTCTTTCTCCGCTACAATATTTTTCACCCGGTGAAAAATTTTGAGCACCCCCCGAAAAAAATGGAAGTCGGCGCCATGTTTATGTAGGTAAAAAAAAAAGAATTAAAATCGTATGGTAGGCAGTAGGATTGTTTTCTTTCGAAACAGTGACTGTCATAAGAAAAATGAGGGTTTCATGTGTGTCTAGCGCCAGAAGATGGCAGAGGATTTCTCCTTTGCCCAACAATTGACCAATCTTGACTCTATGGAGAGCCAAGACTCTCGACCCCATTTTCCAAATATTGATGGGCTTTCCGTTTTGGGAGACCAATTTGTCAACAATTC
This sequence comes from Chydorus sphaericus, assembly GCA_030141595.1. NCBI lineage: Eukaryota > Metazoa > Arthropoda > Branchiopoda > Diplostraca > Chydoridae > Chydorus > Chydorus sphaericus. The sequence goes on from CM057928.1 coordinate 7,807,469, forward strand.
AAAATGCATTGTCATTTGTTTCAGAGTGCACGATAGCAACATCAAAGCAGTGAGAACGGTAGATTTACTGTTAGTAATTTCAAGCAGCAAGTTACCTGCAAAGGAAATCTAGGTAACACATGATACTTATCTAAATTCATTAATTCTAATGAACTGATGTCATGTATCGAACTGCATTTGAGGGTAAACTCATCGAACGAACTGCTAAGGGCTACGATGGAGAACTTGCGGGAGATCTCGCACTGCTCCCCCGTCCTTCTCGTTCTTATCAGCGACAGGGTTTTCAAATAGCTAATGAAAGATACTGATGTTGGAACTTAAAGGCTTACAAGGTGGTTTCAAATTCTTCGTTGACGAAACGAGCCTAAAGCAAGGTCAATATTTTAGCGGTCGTTGGGACCAAAGTAATAACAAGGAGATTTCGTAAGCCATGTCCATCAAGTCCTCGGGATAGGAACATTTGCGGGGTCCAGTCTAATCGGCTTGGGAACCGCAGATACCACAAAGGCGACTGCAATGAATCGGAGAGTTGAGGACGATGACTTTGTAGGCATCGATAGTGACTCGGATCCATTGGCTGGGCAAGTCCAGCCGAGTCCGAAGCTCGATGAAGTTGTTTATCTTAGTTTTGCGGATATCGACAATGATGGTCCTCTAGCATCACGTAGGCATCTGTTGAACTTTTAAGGGTTCACGGAGACCGATTTACGTCTCCTTGACATTACCGCACAGAATAGAAGCACGTTCGTATTTCTAGCTGTGAATATACAGTGAAAATTATTTTCTCTATCGTGTCATACGGTAATGGAAACATTTAGCTATAAAGTTGAGTGAATACATATAGTATATAGTATATTGTTTTAAGTTGGAAAGTGCATATAGCATTATCGATGATTTCATTCATCTAAAGTCAAAATTTCTCTGAATTCAACTGTATGTAAAATCTCAAAGTGTACGTCTCGCCCCTCCATGTATGCATTGATGTTGAGGTTCAAGCGGAGGGATTCGCGATCGAGTAGAAGGAAGACCCTCTGTGTACATACTGCACAGGTTCTGTGCAGTAGGCTATAGCTATAATTTCGTCGTTAGGTACCGTACCGTCTACATATTGACAAGGTCGTTGACCAACTGGAAGGTTCTGAATCGGAGCGGTATTGAAAGCCTCGTCTTCTTTTTATTTATTTGTAAAGAAATAGGAAAGAAAGAAAATCCGCTCCACGAGGCAACCTTCATTATAGATTTTCTAGAAGAAACTTATTTTGAGCATCATAGCAGCAACCATATAGAAATGAGGGCGAGTTGCCAAAGTACAGTACCGCGCTTCGTAAATATATATGATGTCGTGTGGGTAGTTATATGGACGACACGTGGATACTGTATATTGATTGTAGAACAAGCTCCATCTGGTATTGATGAGGGCTCTTATTCTATTAATTCAACGATGAAAAACTATTTTTTTTTGCGTTATTAGGCTACTAGGCATGGTATTAGACGTCTCCTTCTAATAGGATCAGCGATGATCATTCCAATGAAAAGGCATCATATAAATGTCACCTGTACTTATTTTCATTTAGATATATGTTGTATAATCATTTTCGAATAGGTGATGAAACTAATAGTCCAAGATGGACGTAACTGACTAGTGCAGAATCAGCTCCAACTCTTGTCAGATTCCACCAAGGATACTGGAAATGTCAACCTAATATAGATCGACTAACTGTCGGAGATCGAGCTAGGATGAGCTGCTACTGATTAAATGCGTCAGCAAGTCAGCAGCTTTTAGAGGAGTGTGTGCAGGTACATAGCTCCTAATCCAATCATCTTTCAAGGAAGAAAGAGGTTTAAGATAGGTTAGTGACGAGCGCTGCTGAAGGAAATAAGGTAGCATCATCAAAGCATCATGAGCATCCATCCTTGGTGATACGTATTTGCAGCTTGTCATCCACGTGGATAAGACTGAAGTAAATCTCCCGATCGATATCCCTTGAATATACTTTTTTTTATAACGATACTCTTTTTTGTGCATTGAACAATTTCGTATACTTAACCATAATACCAATGAGTTCCTAAAGTTTGTTGCCCTATGAAACGTTTTGTGTCATTTATATGGTTCTCTACTCTCCTAATTGTAAATCAATAATTGTAAATCACTTCAATGACAATAAGTGCTTTGAGGCTCTCGTTTTTGTGAAGATATCAAAGTAAGAACATTTGGATGATCACTTTTTCTGTAATCCTCATCCAACTAAAAGCTATGATAATTTGTATCATAGTCTGTTAAAAGTATGCTATGAATGGAATAAGTGACATCAATATCAGTGCTTCTATTTAAAAATAGGTAAATAGGTTATTGTTACCAACTTGGCACAGTATTATCTGTTGGAAGTTTTGCGTAGGAGCAGTAATGATCACGCCTTATTCTCAGCATGGATATTTGGATCAGAACGAGGTGATGTTGAATGCAAGGTTTTCCGTGAAAAAGAAAATCGCTTAGAAAATAAGACTCTCTAAATGTCACGAGTATACGTGTAAGTAGGTAACTTTTCTATAAAGTACCTTCTCTACCTTCATTATCAAGCATAATGCTATTTTTACTAGAAAGTTCAATAAAGTAGGTTAGTAGGGGACAAGTTTTCTGTGTAACTTGTAAACCATGATATCCGCCCAAATTTAATGAAAAAGGATTAATGAAAGGGAATTAAGAGACTTTAAAACAATAAAATGTAATGATAGATGTAGGGGTACCCTACCTGAATTTCCTTGATGAAGGAACTACCTGAAAAGGAAAAAGACAAAAAATTTTTTTTTTGGTTGTTACCTATGCTTGGCTTAATGCAGCACTGCCTAAATGACAGCAGCTATTTATCAGTGGTCATTTATATCAGTTATTTATTTAAAACTTTTCCGAAAAAGAAACATAGAATCATCTCAGATTTTACATATCCTTGCTGATCATGCGCATTCGATTGGCAGCCAACGTATCACGTCACGTTCCATACCTATAATTCTGATAAGTAAACATGTCTGAGGCGCAAAAGATGGTAAAAGTGAGGACAGAATACCCAGGAGGTTTATTCATAAACTTCTTGTATGGTACACCTGGTCAGCTTTGAAAACTTGCGAGAGTTTTTAAAAATCTATTTATATATTTATTTTAAACCTTATTATGAAAAACAAAACCACTAAACTCACAGGTAAGCAGCAATAACAAAATATACGTGTCTATTATATGTAAAATTGCAATTGGTGTCTTTTTGTATAGATTACTTTTGTAGCTGGACTTACAATCAATGAATGTACCGCAATTAATTAATCTAATAACTATTTAGACACCAATTACTTTTTTCGTTGGTTATATCAAGGCGCATGTATGCTCAACATTCTGTAAGACGATTTTATTTCAAATTTAACATCAATGAATGTTTCGAAAAAGGAGCCCCAGATTGTGCGTCAGCCAAGTGTGGCATGGATGCTGGCTGTCGGCGTGAGTCGGATGGCTCCTGGATTTGCATTTGCACACAAGACTTGAGTATCCAAAGAGCTGACGGATATTGCCCTCGAATCGTTGGTAATCTAAAATCCATATTCCGTTTCTCATGCAAACCCTCAATCCTTTTCTTTTTTTCGTTTTTGTAAACAAACTGATTAAATATTTTTCATTCCGATCTTACAGTAGAACAGTATCCTCGCAGCAAGGATAACTTTGAAGACATCTTCGGCACCTGGAAAAATCAATCGCTAAAAGTGCGTGAATTTTTTATAATTGGTTTTTATTATTTCAATGCTGTCCAAAATTCTGCTTTTGGGATTTTTTAAATATCGAAATTATCTTGATGCTTTCAACTAAACACAGACATGGATGACAGAAGCAGATTCTTTTGATGAAATCGTACTGCCGACGAATAGCCGGATCATCTTAATGGCTCTCTCCATGAGTACAATTCTTCTGTTAATAATTGTAATAGCCGTCTGCGTAGCTTTGAGGAAGCGAAAACTCGTCTACCGCCGCCGTCTAAATTATCAGAACCGTTCAATGAATCCCGCCTTTAACGGAATATTACATAGTGATGCAGATCAGCACGATGACACCGGGATCATCCTTCTCCGAGAGTGGATCCAAATAGAAGAGGAGATCGGTCAAGGTTGTTTCGGTCATGTTTACCGAGGTCAATTAAATCATTACCCAAGAGCTTCATCCTCTTCACATGGCGAAACGGTAGCTATAAAAATCCTGAAAAATACTGGGGATCGTGAAGCGGAGCGTGAGCTTCTCCGTGAAGCCCGGGCCATGGCGAAGTTCTCTCATCCAAACATCTTGGGCATCAGAGGAATAGTTTTCAATGGTAATTCATTTACAAGAAAACAACAATATTTCTGAAATATTATGTTGGCTGTTTCTCTTTAATCATAAAAATATTCTATATTATTATTTTTTTTTAGAAAGGAAAGGGGCGATGAGTGGGTCTACGTGGCTTGTTTGCGAGTACATGTCGATGGGTGATTTAGCTCACCTTCTTCGCATTTCCGCCGGTGTTTTTCCTCATCCAACCAACCCGATTAGCGATGCTGATATTTCATCCATTGTCCTGAAAGAGGTTGCTTCTTTCAACATGTTTTACTCTTCTTTAAATTATAAGAAAACTGTTAAGAAATAATTAATCAAACGTGATGCTAACAATAACAAGAACAGATAGATTTGCTGTCGATGGCTCAACAAATAGCATCAGGGATGGCTTACCTCTCATCTCAGAGACACATTCACCGAGATCTAGCCTGTCGTAACTGCTTGGTTAATCAGCTTTACCAGGACAACACGGAAGGAAGCCCCGGAATCTTTCTCGTCAAGATTTCCGATTTCGGTATGAGCAGAGATGTCTATACCACCGACTATTACAGAGTAAGTTTGTTAATCTTACATTGTTTACTGTGCCAATTTTAACTATGAAGATGGACTAAATGTGCTGTTAGATTTCCGGAAAACAAAATATCCTTCCCGTACGATGGATGTCTCCCGAATCAATCTTGCACGGCAAATTCTCGACAAAATCCGATGTCTGGTCCTATGGCGTCGTTTTGTGGGAAATCTTTACTAAGGGTGCCCAACCATATTACGGTCATTCTAATGAAGAGGTATTTTAAGTTCATTGTTTTAAAGCTACATTTGTTGCTGCTTGCATTTTTCCAAGCAATCATCCCCTGCAGGTGGTCAACTTAATCTTGGAAGGAATTCTACTAATTCCCCCGAAATCAGCCCCTCCTCTAATCTGCGCGATCCTTCAGGGATGTTGGAAATCTCTGGATCGAATCACTTTTCAACAAATCGATGACCAGCTGATGGATGACCAACGAGCTCGTCGCTCTCAGAGAATAATTCAAGAAAACTTGACGTGCAATTATATTATTCCTTTTCCTGTAGCGGAATCAACAAGCCCTATTAGGATGGACGATAACGCACAGCCAACAGCCGTCATCTTTACTGAAGCCCGTCAAGCGATCGGATCCATCAGTAGCGGAATCAACAAGCCCTATTAGGATGGACGATAACGCACAGCCAACAGCCGTCATCTTTACTGAAGCCCGTCAAGCGATCGGATCCATCAGTACTATTTCTACATCCATTGATCCGTACCTGGAGCTTATTACTCCACATTCACATGAAGATAATACTCTTCTTATTAATAGTGATCCAACGATTATCGTCTCTTCTGATGAATAATTTATAACATCTACAAGTACGGCTTTCTCTCCTATCTCTTATAACCAATTACCTGTATATCTTACGTATATCCTGCTTACTGTTAACCGCAAAGAGCAAGGCAACCCTTTGTGTATACATTGCGCAGGTTCAGCGCACTTCAGCTATAATGTCGTCGTTAGGTACCGTAAATAACAAGGTCGTTGACCAGCTGGAAGGTTCTGAATTGAAGCGTTATTGAAAGCCTCGCCTTCTTTTAATATACCGTACTTCTAAGGAAAAGAGGAAAATCCCTTCCACGTGCCGACCTTGATTATAGATCTCATAGCAGAAACTTATATCGAGCGGCAGTCATTATATAGCGGCAGTCATATGGAAATGAAGACGTGTTCTTAAAGTACAGTATATAACTAGTTAAATGTGCGACATCAGGAATACTGTACATGGATTATCCATCTGGTATTGATGAGGGCTCTTATAAAGGTTTCCAAGGATTGTCCTTTGCCTAAAAATAACATTTTACCGAACTGTATTTTTTCAGAATTTTATATTATTTAAAATAAACTGAATACAGTGCATGCAGTGGGGTTTGACGACTTCTTGACTTTGACGACGCTCATCTCATTATAACCTCGTCCATTGCGCGAGTAGGGCAAGTGGATCATCACAGGCAGTGGGGATCCCCATAGCGGCAAGGGTGCTAACCTTGTCGGTCGAAGCGTCCAAGGTACGGACGAGGGCAATCCATGGCAGCTGCTCATTAGAAAGAGGACCATCCAATAAGCAATAGAAAGGCATCTATTTCATAAATTACTTTTCCTTTAATTTTTACCCTTTGCAAATATTCAGTTAATGAATCCGAATTACCTTACGGCGACTTTGAATTCTCGATTTCTTGAGGAACTGTACTTGAGGCGAGCTCGATGGACAAACACTGCTTGCGGACGCGATGGGTGGCCATCAAGATATAGATCAATTTTTTTTTTATTTATCAAGATAAGTTGGATAGTTTTTTAGTTACTTCTCCTCCTAGTCCATCTCTCTCCCTTTTATACCCGCAATTATATAGCCTAACAGTAACCCATCATAGGCAGGCCTGCTAAAATCGCTTCGATATCGCTCGATAGTTTATGAAAATAGTTTCGATCGACATTATTTGCGATTGTCGCGCGATCATTTAAAAAGTTGGTGTCGAACGATGATGCAATCAGCGATACCGATACTTTTTAGACTGTCTTGTCAAAAAAAAAAAATGTTTTCCTATTAAATGTTTGGCGTAATACATTGCCACCTTATTGTGTCTGTAGAATAAGATTAATTTCTACATAAAGAAGTTTTCTTAGTAGTTTACTGATAATCGATTACTGAAATTAATGTGTGCTTCAATTCAGTGTATTTCAATAAAATGAAGAAGAAAAGCCTCTGTCTAATAAATGATACGTATACGTGTATGTACAATCACCGATCATAAGTTTCATTACTGCGCATGAAAGAAGATAATGAATAAATAACTCCGATGCATGTCGTCAGCGACGACTGCTAGTAAATTGGCGTCTCACCTTGAACGCGCAATCCCGATGAGTGGTCAAGATTTTTAATTTAGGTTACATAAATCCTACACTAACCGATGGACCGAACGAAGTGGGAGGCTCGTAAGCGACATCCATCTAACGATTGGGAGAGAACATTTACGTGATGGTTCAGTCACTCAGTCAGGCAAGTGAGCATCTGGTCGGTAAATAACCGCAGAGAGCGCAAATGCGGCCGCCAGAGATCGGAAAGAGGAAAACGAGTTTATGACTTCATAAAACCACGAGTGAAAACGATTATAAGTTGCATACCTCACCGAATTTTATTTTAACGTGCGCGGTCGTCAGACCGAATGGTTGCTAATCTGAGACCCTACCTCACCGTAGTATATTTTTTGTCAGCCGGGCAAAAAGAGCTTCATATTTGTTTAAATTTACAATAAATATTTTGAAGAGAGAAAAAAAAACATAGTTTAAGAGGTAAAAAAAATTGCAAAAATATAAATTATAACAGCATTTCAATATTTGGGTTAAGAATTCTAAAATAATCAAGAGTAATTACAAATTACAATGTTCATATTACTGAACGTCTCATAAGTTGCTCATCAAAAGCAGCGAATCCCTCTCCATCAGGACAGTGTGCTCAATTTTGTCATTCCTAACCCCGTGATGTTGTTAGAAGAACCATGGTCTATACGATAGACGTAAATTAGAAGCCTGTCATTGTTGAAGTCCAAGCAGCATCAAGATCCATTTGAGTCGATTTGTCTTTGAAGCTTGTTTAAGTCAACTGGGTTCGAAATACATTCCTTCCGCAACCAACGATGATTGTTGTCACTTGGTCGTTTACTCGTTCCTGCTGCTGAAAGTATTTAATTTCTGAGCGTTTTAAAATCTAAAGAAAAAGACGTTCAGCTGTTTAGGGGTTTCATGTGTGTGAAGCGCCAGAAGATGGCAGAGGATTCCTCTTTTGCACAACACAATCTCAAAGGAGGGCTAAGATTAGCCCTCAATTTTATTATTATCTCCAACTTTAATAATTGCAAAAACACTAATCAAGATCTAGACAAACAGATCTACAAATAATCTACAAATAAATATCAATAATGTTTATAAAGTATAAAATATTATCTATACAATAAATGAATAAGGCAGATGCTGGCAGCAAGCATTATAAACCATCATATTATAAGAATCGTTGAGCCTACAACTATAGTGTATGATATTATGATTCAGGTAAAATGTTAAAGCTTATAGTTCTGAACAGTTACAACAAACAAATTATGATTTATGAATTTTTGTTGGAATGGCTACTCAAAATCTTCGGATACAATTTCACGCGGAATGGCGCAAATCTGATGACAGGTACCAAGATTTTTTAACACTTTTTAAAATAATGAATCCAAGATACATTCCTTTTAGAACATAGTGTTATTTTTTTACCCAGAATAATTTTGGAGTGAAAGTGGCTCCGCATGTGCCAATCAATTCCGGTGGAAAGGTCACTCCTTCCGGCAAACGTATCTGGAAGTTTTGGAGAAGAGAAGAAAGGAAAAGGAAACTAGAAGCCATTGCTAAAGAATCACCCGGACAAGCCCTTCGCCCAGCCCCAAATGGAATGAAGTGATCCGGCTTGATGACTCTCTTCTGATCATCACTCAAAAACCGTTCCGGGTTGAACCGTTCCGGATCAATCCACAAACTCGGATTCATATGGACGGCATGAAGAAGTGGGATCAATTGAGCTCCTTTCGGTATTGTCATTCCTGAAAGAGTTGTGTCTCTTTGAATATTCAAATAATATTTTTATTAAAATTTATCGTTAAAGTTGTTAACATGTATATACTTCGAAGCGACATGGGAAGTGCCTAGTGGAACAACGGTTGCCCTTCTCATTACCTCCAAAAGGAAAGCCTCGGTGAAGGGTAAGTTAGCCATATCTTCCAGAGATGGTAATCGACTAGATAATCAGTGTTAGCTTAATAAATTGCAGGTAAATGTTTATCAATTGTAGGTAAATTTCTAATAAAATATGTTTACTGCCGCCCGACAACGGTGTCCAGTTCTCGTTGGACACGATCTTGGAGTTCTGGTTCCCTAAGTGCAAAAAGTGTAGCCCATCGAAGTGTCGTTTGTATCGTTTCTGTCCCGGCGCTAAAAAGGTCTGCGATTATCTGATGAATCTGGCGATCGGGGTCCATTCCGGCAAAAAGATGACCATCACCGTTTCCGTTATGCATTTCTCGACTTTCTTGAATGTAAGCGTCTACAATGTCCTTGGAAGATCCTTTAGGATCTAAGGCGACTTTGTGCTTTTCCACCACCTTCATTAAAAAGGGTAATAGTCCCCAAGGATTAAAATACTGGGAATTTCACTTTAATCGGTACACATTTACCTGCAATATTGAAATAATAAAAATACATAGAGTTTAGAAAATTTTGGAAATACCTCTTGAGCAAAATGAAGAATCTCGTCGTGATTCTTGCAGAGCCGTTTAAAAGCTCTAGAAAGCTTCGGGAGAAGACGTACAGCTGGCAAGAAAGCAGCTGCAGCCACTACAGTAAAGAGACGAAAGCCTTCTTCGAATAAGGCCGTAAAACGAAGGAAGCGCGGTTCATCTGGACCGAATCGTATGCTCATCAAAGAGGAGGAAATCACGTTGGATACCGAAGATGATAGATAGCGGTCGAGTAGAAAGGGTTCGGATTTCTGCTTCTTAATATAATCTAACATTTCTTTTGCTTCCCGCTTAAGTTATTTTTAAAACAAGAGCGTTGACATAATCATGAACATAGGATATATCCATCTTAATGTACATCTTAATGTACCATGATACGAGTTTCCGATTGTGCTCGATCCATGCCGCTTCTGAACTGCGGAATGCGCTTTCGTAGGAATTGTCGCTGTTTTTTCCACAATTTTCCTTCTGCGTTTACAACCCCTAAATTGGCAAATATTTATATCTGAGGTTTGAAAAAAAAAATCAAGAATCTTACCGTATCCCTTCATTATATTGAAAAATGCGTTATGGGGCCGAGCGTCAAAGACGGGCTGCCGGAAGGCCTCACGTATTAGATGCTGATCTGATAGGAAAACGAGCAGCTCCGAGCCGAGCCGTATGCTAAAACATGACCCATAGTGGCGTGATAAATCTGTCATCTCTCCTTTGAAATCATTAGGCCGTTTTAAGAAGGGTAAATAGCCTAAGAAAGGGAGCCCGAAGGGTCCGGGCGGGAGGGAGCGGAGAAGCCGCAGTTGGATGAACGAACGTCGGGTAAAATAGTAAACAGTAACCGCTATCAGTACACTCCATAGATAGGAAGAGGGCTGGAAGAAGTTGACAATTAAATAAATGATCAAGCTCATATTGAGATCCTCGGATGTTTGAATTTAAATAAGAATATGTGTCCGTGTTTTATAGACATCAAGAGACCCTTAGGGATCCTTTCGCAACGTTGCTTTTGTGGTGCATTTAAATGACCGTATTTTGGAGCGACTTAGTTCGTAGAAAACTTTTGTAAAGGTAACAGTTCGTAGAAAACTTTTGTAAAGGTACCAGTAAAAATGGCGTTTGAAGATCAAGAAAAAAGTGGATGAACATGACGAATTTCATCAAAATTATAGACTCTATACCAATAAATATATACTAGATACATAGTTAGTTAAATTTGCATTTTTTGAAGATCATACAATAACTTTTGATAGTTCTACAACTATTTATGACAGATTAAAACAGAATTTCAAATATTTATGTGTACATTTTTGTTGTACCAACCTTCTCTGGAGTTTATGAACTTATTGTGAAATATGTTGTATAAGGTTGGAAAAAGTCATATACCTGCTATTTCGTAATAGTTGCAACATTTAACGGAGGTTACATAACCAAACACAACCTTGAGATTTTTTTTACTGCCTCTTACTTATTAGAGACGTACTCAGAAAAAGAGATGACCTGATGACATTGTTGTGATATTCTCCAGCAGCAAACAATTAATCGATTGGAATAATCGATAGGGAAGAAATCAGAATCTGTTCTCAATTTAACCGATTTTTGAAAATGTATACTTAAATGTAGAATTAGTGTAAGCGCACTATTTCCTACAGATAGTATATTAAACAGTATTATACTCATAGCAGCAATTATTCTATAATTCTATTTTAAAAATACGGAATTATCGAGGGTGTTAGGATTGTGCGCATTTGATTAATACAGTATATTGTAGGCAACAGTCAAGAAGGTTAAAAGCTTGCTAGACCTCCGAAGAGGAAAACAATATGTCAAAGCCAAGCCAAGTCAACTCAAGGTATCTTTGAATAAATCAAAAAGCGGAGGAAGCGTAGTTCACCCGGGCCAAATCGGATGCCCATCAGCGAGGATCATTGAAATCACATTGGATACGGAAGATCGTAGATGGCGGTCGAGCAGAAAAGAATCGGAGTAAATGCACCACAATATAATCCAGCATTTATTTTGCTTCTCTACAAAAGTTATTTTTTTTTAATCAAGAGCATTGCATTATATTGGCTATACATGGCAGTTCATAATGTGAATGCTGAATTGAGAGATACAGTAATACAATAAGAAATAAACCTAATATTTGACGCTTTATTTCATGTTCTATTCTTTTAACAATATATACATTATATGCAGTAAGTAAGGTAACATTGAAAAGTAGGACACGGTGAAGCGCAATCCCCTTCTTGTCCGCCCACGTTGTGCAATTTCCCCTTAAATTTAATGAATTTAGTTAAGAAAGATTGTACAGGCGGGTAACTAAGTGGTGCTGTAGAGGGATCAAATTATGTCCTACTTTTGAAATTTTCCAAATATTGCTGGGCTTCCCTTTTTGTGAGACCTTCCATTTGTCAACAATTCAACATGGATTGTCCTTTGTTTCAGGGTGACGGATTTCATCGCTCGATAGACTAGAGTTACTTAGGCAACCAGCAAGAGTTTGTAAGCTAAAGTGACGTCCATGAAGTTCTCGGGAAGGGAACATTTACGGGGCACAGTCAAGACAGTGGACTTTTGGTCGGTTTGGGAACCGCAGAGACCACAAAGGCGATTGCAATGAATCGAAGAGTTGATGATGTTGACTGTTTGCATCGAAGAGTGACTTGTATCCAGAGGCTGGGCAAGTTCAGCCGAGTTCAGCTCGTTGGTTATCTTAGTCTTGCGGATGTGGGGAATGTTGTCCCTTTAGCGTCACGTAGGCCTATCTGTTGTGCGCTTACCGTGTCGGTTCACAAAGAACGACTTTCTTTTCGTTGCCATTAACACACAGAATAGCGGCACGTTCTTATTTTTAGAAAAAGAATATGCAGTGAAAATTAATTGCTCTATCGTGCCATACGGCGACGGACACCTTTTTACTTATAAAGTTGAGTGAACACTTATTGTATATATAGAGTTTTAAGTCGAAAAGTTGCATTTTGAGCCACATTTTTGTTTCCTAAACACTTCAGAAGGTTGTGTGACGTAAATGTATTTTTAGAAAATCTTATTATTTTTAAAATGTATCGCCGTAATTAGGAAGTGGAGAATGAGAGGAAACCATATAACGGGCTATCATGTGATAGTGCGCAGGAGTCTTGCGCATTATTGTTAAGAATCGTATACATATGTAGGTAGGGTGTACGCCGGCTACGGATCTTCAGATCTTCCGTCAATATTCAAAAGCAACCTAAATTCCGAAGGGTGAACACTATCTGTAGCAAGCTCACTAAATAAGAGACTTCATCTTATTTTCATTCGGCAGCTTGTAAACATCACGTGATTAGGTGCGATGTAGTTCAAACCCTGTGGGTTAATAATATTATACCGTTAATACAATGATGGCAAACGATAACATCACCACCAAAGGTATGATTTTAAAATATAGCTGCATAAGAACGCTACTTTCAGAAATTTCAATGAACTTTACAATTTTTTTCACAAGATTCAACTCGTTAATTTTATCATCATAAAAACACACACACAACCAACAAAAGTTCAACTAAATATACCTAGTAGTAACCCAGCATAAACAATTGAATACATTTTTATATTATTCTCATTCATTATTGAGTTCATATGGATTTGAAATTTGTTTACTTTTTGTATCAAACAGCTTGAAATGATTCATTTTTATATTTAATTGAAATTTCATTACCAAGACATTATAAAACTATTTTATTATTTAATTTTTTTACTACGTGCATTCAAAAGGAGCACCAGATTGTGTATCAGCTAAATGTGGCATGAATGCTGGCTGTCGGCGTGAATCGAATGGCTCCTGGATTTGCATATGTACGCAAGACTTGAGTATCCGAAGAGCTGATGGATTTTGCCCTCGGATCGTTGGTAAATCATATTCCGTTTCTCACATTTATATCCCTTTTTTGAGGAAAGAAACAGATTTCATATTTTTCATTCTGACCTTACAGTCGAACAGTATCCTCGCAGCAAGGATAACTTTGAAGACATCTTCGGTACCTGGAGAAATCAATCGCTAAAAGTGCGTTAATTTTTGTTATAATAGATTTTTATTATTTCAATATTAGTGCTACAAAATTCTGCCTTTGGAATTGTATTAATATCAAAATTGTCTTGTTGTTTTCAACTAACGCACAGACTTGGATGACAGAAGTGGATTCTTTTGATCAAATCGTACAGCCGACGAATACCTGGATCATCGTAATGGCTCTCTCCATGAGTACCATTCTTCTATTATTAACCGTAATAGCCGTCTGCGTAGTTTTGAGGAAACGAAAACTCGTCTACCGCCGCCGTCTAAATTATCAAAACCGTTCAATGAATTCTGCCTTTAACGGCATATTAAACAGTGATGCAGATCAGCACGACGACACCGGGATAATCCTTCTCCGAGAGTGGGTACAAATGGAAGAGGAGATCGGTCAAGGTTGTTTTGGTCATGTTTATCGAGGTAAATTAAATCGTTGCCAACGGGCCTCACCCTCTTCATGCGGAGAAACAGTGGCCATCAAAATACTCAAAAATACTGGGGATCGTGAAGCGGAGCGAGAGCTTCTTCGTGAAGCCCACGCCATGGCGAAATTCTCTCATCCAAACATCTTGGCCATCAGAGGAATAGTTTTCAATGGTAACTCTTTTAAACAAAACAAACAAAAATAATATATCTGGAATATTTGGTAGAATTCTCCTGTTCATTTGTAAACACATTCTTTCTAATAATTTATTTTTTAGAAAGGAAAGGAGGAGGGGCGACGAGTGGGTCTACATGGCTTGTTTGCGAGTACATGTCCATGGGTGATTTAGCTTAGCTTCTTCGCATTTCCACTGGGGTTTTTACTCATTCAACCATCCAGATTGGCGATGGTAATAATCCATCCATTTCGCTGAAAGAGGTTTTTATATTTCAAACTTGCCATGTCAAAGAAGAAAACTAAAAAATATATATAATGAACGTAATGTTAACAATAACAGGTTGATATGATGTCAATGGCTGAGCAAATAGCATCAGGAATGGCTTACCTCTCATCCCATAGGCACATTCACCGGGATCTAGCTTGTCGCAACTGCTTGGTAAATCAGCTTTATGAGGGAAACACAGAAGGAAGCCCTGGAATCTTTCTCGTCAAGATTTCCGATTTCGGTATGAGCAGAGATGTCTATACCACCGACTATTACAGAGTAAGTTTTTTTATTTTATTTTTACCGTAAGTTCGAGATGAACTATACGTCGATTAATTATTGATAGATTACTGGGAAACAAAATATGCTTCCCGTACGATGGATGTCTCCCGAATTGATTTTGCACGGTAAATTTTCGATAAAATCCGATATCTGGTCTTACGGAGTCGTTTTGTGGGAAATCTTTACTAAGGGCATCCAGCCATATTACGGTCATACAAACGAAAAGGTATTTGCCGCTCTTTATTTTATGTAATATTTTTTGCTGTTTGCATTTTTCCAATCAATCATCACCTGCAGGTGGTCAACTTGATCTTGGAAGGAATTTTACTAATTCCCCCGGAATCGGCTCCACCTCTCATCTGCCAAATCCTTCAGGGATGCTGGAAATCTCAACCTCTGGATCGACTCACTTTTCAACAAATCGATGATAAGCTGATGGATGACCAACGAGCTCGTCGATCTCGTATTATCATTCAAGAAAACGTGATGTGCAATTATATTATTCCTCATCCTTTAGCTGAATCAACAATACCACCTACTAGGATCGACGATAACAAGCAGGCAACAGCCGTCATCTTTACTGAACCCCATCAAGCAATCGCATCCTTCAATACTATTATTGTATCAAATGAACCGTACTTGGAGCTTATTATTCCGAATTTTCACGAGGATGGTATCGCTTCGATAGATAGTAATCCGGCGATTACTATCACTTATGACTAATTTAAAGCATCTCAAAGAGAAAAAGTTTGAGTTTCATTTAAAAATCTCGACAAGACGTTAAACAATGAAATTGAAATTTATAAACATTAACGTAAATGCTTAAATTTTCTTTTTCAATGGCTTGATAGCAAGCAACCCTCTGTATATGCACTGCGCACGCTCAGCTGTAATGTCGTCATACTACAAGATTGTTGACCAGAGAATTCTATATGTGTTCTTGGCGAACTCTTAGTTTTGATCAGCATCAAAGGTTCGAAGCGGCATTGAAAGCCTCATCTTCCTTTTATATTTGTAATGAAATAGCTTTCAAGAAAAAAAAACATGTCATGTCCACGTGACAATCTTCATTATAGATCTTTCAGCAAAAACTTTTTCCGGGAAACACAGCTGCAGCTATAAAAATAGGGGCAAGTTGTTCCATATTCAATTTGTTGTAAATCCATGTTATTTTCCTTTCAAAACAGAAAAAAATATACAAATGCCACACCATCCACAATTTTCCCTTCATTTCTATCCTTCCGAGGTTACTGCGCTACTTTGATATGCGCAGTCTCCTCGCAAAGATAGCACTGAAGGCATGTTTTTCAACATCTGGCAAAAAAAGCAATCGAAAATTTCTTTTTTTTTTAAAGTAGTTCTGCAGGTGAATATGTTAAAAACATAAGCAAATGAACCAGCTTTTTTGTATTTATGTTTGCAACTGATGCGCATAGACGTAGATATTGGAAGACTTTTCTGATAATATTTTGTTAAATGCATCTCGAATAGTACCATTCTGCTTCTTTTAGTTGCCTTGGCTGTCTTTTCTCATTTTTGAACCAGCAAAACGCAAAATGATTCAGTTTATTTAAACGCCGGCGGTAGATTATTCAAATATCTAATCTATCGCTGGTGTATCTAATATCTAATCATCTGCGTGCGATGCATCTCAGCCATACGCTAATGAATTATTATAAAAGTACAGGTCATCATTGTGCTTAACAATACGCTGGATTGATTATTTTTGGGAAGTGATTAAATGCTGGTCATCAAGGGGCCCTACGGTGAAACAGTGGCCATCAAAATCTTAAAAATTACTGGTGATCGAGAAGAAGATCATGAGCAGATTCGCAAAGCAACGATGGCGAAGTACATTCATCCAATCATCCTGGGCATTCGAGACTTGGTTTTCAACGGTGAAAGCCGTGAAAGAGATCATTGAATTTTTTTCCCCCAAAAAAGTAGGAAAAAAAGTTCAGTTCGTTTGAAAGCCATGATGACTTGTGTACAGTACTGTATCTATCTACAGACTAAGTATAGAAGAATCGAACAATGGCGTGGAGTCCATAGAGCCAATGAAAGAATGAAAATACAATAGAATCGAATAAAAGCTCCATTTGGCAGAATGAAAGACAATCTTATTCCCTAAATGACTCAAAAGAAATAGAATGGCACTAAAAGGTCACCGATAGTGTTTCTTTAGTTCATTTTATCCCTTTATAAGATTCGCTTTAGAAAGCCATAGACGGACTGCGTGGGCGGGAAGGTTCGATGGGAAGGCGTAAAGCTTTGTCCCGTAAAAATCCCACAATGATAATATAGTCCGGTCATATTTCTTGAAAAATATCTGTTCACTCATTAAACAAAATGCAAACAGTCCAACTTAAACAGAAAGCAAGTCCAAAGGGTCCAGGCGGGACCAAACGTAGGAGCCGGGCCGGATGGGCGAACCCTTGGTAAATAAGTACCGAACAGTATCGAAATAGACTCTGAACGGTAGTAATATATACCGTATTACTGTATTAATTGCAAATAGTGGTATATAACTTACACTGAGGTTATCAGTGCCTCTACATATCCATTGCTCACGCTTCAGCTAACGACGCTATAACAAATTTCACTTCAGTATGTGTGTATAGTGCCAGAAGATGGCAGAGGATTCTTCTTTTTCACAAAAATCTTGAAGGAGAGCTATTTAAAAGATATGGTGTTCAGTCGGCTCTGGCGGATCAATGTTTCGGATCAATCCATAAATCCAGAACGAAAAACAAGGTAATTCATTGGGCTTATTTTATTAGTATTTACCTCATGCATGCAACATGAAGTCACACAATTCTTATATTAATGCCAAATAATAATGTTAAAAAATAAGAAGGAAGTAACCAGCGAGCTGGTCTTCCTCATCTCATTTCCAAGTCCTACAAAAATTATTTCGAATGAAGATGTGAAACCAGTGTGAGTACACTTTTTTTTACGTCAGTACAGGGTCTACTAATAACCCTTGAGTTTTATTTAATCAAGAAATATGACAAGGAGGTGTCACGATTCTGCGCATTCGATTGATATTTAGGAAAGAGGTATGTTCCATATAGCTGAAATCTTGGCAGAAATATGTTAAAAAGTGGAAACTTGCAGTACAGCAGGTTTATTCATATATCTAGACTATAGATGTCCCTTTAGATGCTACACAAGTCGTAGATATATGTCAATACTTGATTTTTTAAAATCGGTAATTTACAAAAAGTATTAAATATTGTGATGAAAGAAACCGCTACTAAGCTCAAAGGTACATATGCGAAAGAAAACTAATTTTTTTCCATTATGTTAATGGTCTATTCTTACTTACCGTATAACACTAACTGTAATTTCTTTAAGTCGTTGTTGTAGTTATTATACTATTTGTCTTATAATAATCAGTAGAAATATTCATAAAGTTTATTTTTGTCATAAATATATTAAAAGTGCATGTATCTATGCAAATTCGATGTAACTTTTTTCGCCAATATTTACCATATAATTGATTTCTACAAAAAAAAGAGCATCAGAATGTGTATCAGTCAGATGCAGCATGGAATCTGGCTGTCGGCGTGAATCGGATGGCTCCTGGATTTGCATTTGCATGAAAGATTCAATAATCCTGGGAGCTGATGGATCTTACCCTAGAATCGTTGGTAATTCTTTTATTTACATTCAATTTCTTGTGTATTACTTTTATTTCATTTCGAAGTTTTAATTTTCCATACAATTTTGTCTTTTCATCCCTTAAAGTTGCGCAGCATCCTCACAAAGATAGCACGACTGAGGGCACATTCACTAACGCCTGGCAAAAAAATTCTATCCAGGTAAGCTTTCGTGTAAAACTAAAACACATATTCTTTTCAACATTGAACATTTATTTTTACTGTTCATACTTTCATTACGTTCACGTTCATACTGTTCATTAGGAATACGAAAATTATATGTGTGTGTATATAATATTTATTTATGCGTGTGACTTATGGATATAGATGTGGATATCGGGAGACTTTTCTGATGCAACTTCAGTATCGCCGATGATTCCGACGAATGCATGGATCGCATTGGCTCTATCAACGAGTACCATCTTGCTACTTTTAACAGTCTTAGCCGTCTTCGTGTTGTTAAGACAACGAAAAATATACCGTCGGCGTTTAAATAATCTGGATCGCACGACGAACCCCGCTCTCGACGGAATACTAGTAAATGAAACTGCTGGTCGACAGCAAAATGCTGAGCAAGACGCTGGATTCATCCTTCTTCGCGAGTGGATTAAACTAGAAGAAGAAATTGGTCAAGGATGTTTTAGCGTCGTTTACCGAGGTCGATTAAATGCTGGTCATTACGGCGAAACAGTGGCTATCAAAATCCTTAAAAATCCTGTCGATCGAGAAACAGAGCGTGAGTTGATTCGTGAAGCCCGAAGCATGGCTGAGTTTTCTCATCCAAATATCCTGGGCATTCGAGGCATAGCTTTCAACGGTGAGTCTGCTGTCATAAAATTGTGCATCAATGCTTAAGAAATCTGTGAATTAAAAAAATCTTTTAGAAGGGGAAGCTGGCCGTTCTTGGCTGGTTTTTGAATACATGTCTATGGGTGATTTAGCTCAGCTTCTCCGCATTTCCACCGGTGCATTTTCTTCTTCAACAATTCCGCTTGATGGAGTAGCTGAAAATCTATCCATTATTCTTAAAGAGGTTTGTTTTTTAAATTATTTTTTTTACTTATTACTTTTATTTTAATTCTTTTTTCTTAACTGCTTAATGTTGTGTTTGGTTTAATTAATCAATACTCAATATAACATCAGACCGATTTGATGTCGATGGCAGAGCAAATTGCATCGGGAATGGCTTACCTTTCATCTCAGAGGTTCGTTCACAGGGATCTGGCTTGCCGCAACTGCTTGGTTAATCAGCTTCACCAAGGCAACACTGAAGGAAACCCGGGAATCAATATCGTCAAGATTTCTGATTTCGGCATGAGCAGAGATGTCTACGCAACCGACTATTGCAGAGTATTTTTCATACTTTTTTAAATTCAGTGTTTATTATGAGATTGCATTTTTATTTATTAGATTACTGGGAGACAGAACATGCTTCCCGTACGATGGATGTCCCCTGAATCGATCCTGCAAGGAACCTTCTCGACAAAATCCGATGTCTGGTCCTACGGTGTTGTTCTGTGGGAGATCTTTACTAAGGGCGCCCAACCAAATTACGGTCATTCAAATGAAGAAGTATGTGCATTACCTGATTAAATTTTGAAATTAAATCTTCTCAACTCATCATTCAATTTCATTTCAAATTTTCTTTAATCATCCGCAGACGGTCAAGTTAATCTTGGATGGAATTTTACTAATTCCACCGGAAACTGCCCCACCTCTAATCTGCCAGATTCTTCATGGATGTTGGAAAACTCAGCCTTTAGATCGACTTACTTTTCAACAAATCGATGATCAGCTAATGGATGACCAACGCGCTCGTCGTTCTCATATTATCATTCAAGATAACGTGATGTGCAATTATATCATTCCCAATTCTATTGATGCATCCGAAAGTCATCTTAGGATGAACGATAGTGAACAGCACTCCAACGGCACCCACAACAGTGAAGCACCTCAACCAATCACATCCATCAGTATTACTGTTACTCCCACTGCTCCGTACTTGCAGCTTATTTTTTCGGATATGGACGAATTCGATTCGATTCCTTCGATCGATAACCCTCCAATTTCTATGACTGTCGATGAATAGTTTGAAACAATAATTGACATAACTTATATGTAATGTTGTATTTCACGTTCTATACATCTAGTATACACAGCTGTTCGTCATCTTTCGAGAGGATCCAATTTCTATACGTACAGTAGAATCCTTCGTAAAGCCATACACGCTTGTTTAGCCTGAAGTTGTACAATGTCGTTGATAAAATTAAAAACACGCTATGGTGCATAAATAGGTGTAAGAAGTTTTTTCCTCCTTTGGAGCCTAAAGTTTTGTTCTGGAAGGTTCTTGATCGGATGGATATATTGTATGAAAGTTACTTTACTCAAGGGGATTGAAAAATAAGGAAATTCCTTTCACTTGCCAGCCTCATTGCATATCTCCTAGCGCCAACTTATTTGAGTAGTGCAGCGCAGAGAAATGAGAGAAAAGTTTTCAACTTATCTTCCACATCAAGCTTTAATTATGGATGACGCCGTGCGCATGGTAGCAGTGTTTATCTTGATATTTTTGCTCTTCAAAAGAACGGTCACGATCTATACAGAAAATCATTAAAATGTTCAACGCTCAAATTAAATCATAAAAGATAAAAATAATATTTAAATTGTTTTTAAAGAGGAATGAAGTACTTTTATGTAACAGCTAGCGAAAGGTGCTTCTGCCAGAGCTTGGGCATAAAAGAGCGGCTGTAAGTCTGAGACCAAAGATGCCGACCTGTTTGCCGGTCTCTTTACCGACTAATTTGCCGGTCGTAGCCCCGATAAACCCGGTCGGATGTCCAGCCCATTTACCCACAAATTTACCGGGGAGTTTGCCGGCCGATTTACCAACACATTTTCCTTATGTTTTGGTTGTTTTAAAGTTGACTCGGTGGAACTCATGTCAACCCGGCAAGCTTCAAAGCGCTTTTGTTACCTTAGCTAGATTTATAATTAATTTATAAAATGTCACATTTTTCGTATTAGTATCGCTCAGCTGTTCTCCTTTCTTCTGGTTCTCTTCTCATCAGGGTTCCCAACGTCGTAGGGAGAGGACGGGACCATGAACCAAAATCATGGCCTCTTTGCAACCTTTACACGATTACTCTTTGAATCTTTATGAACAAAAAAAAAATCCAATCTTTTAAATTTGTTTTACTTATTCTCACATTTTTCTCTTTGTGCATCTTGATTCCTTCATGCCTCTAACTCTCTTGGTACTTAGGCTTTATTAAGTTTTCCTATTACCATTATTAGCTTATGACCGGTTCATCACTTTTTTATTTGTATCTCATGGATGATGACTGTGGACTCTTATATTAGACCAATGTTGGAATGACATACAAAATCAAAATTTTCAAACGGTTTTTTCCGTTTTTTTTTTCAAGATATATAATAATCACACTCACCGTGTAATGGCATAAGAATATTTATAGGACTAGTTGTATATAAACGGTAGAACTTTATAATTTAAAAAATACACCAGGAAGAGAGCTGTGAGTTAAGAGGCCTCGCGAAGGAGAGAATATATTTCTTATACAGCAAAACTTTCGTCAAATTACTCATGAATCTCTTCTTGTGTTGGGTACACAAAAAGTAAAAGAAATACTGGACAGTCGATAACTTGTGATAATAACTACAACAGTATAGGACCAGCAGAAGTTTTATTTGATAAGAAATACGGCAAGAATCTGAGATTGCGTGCGCATTCGATTAGCAGATAAGGAAGACGAATCCTCCATTGCTAAAATCATGATAGGATCTCCGAGATGAAAAAAGATAATAAAAGGTGGGAACATGTGATCTCCAGTATGTTTGTTCATATTTAGTCTCTTGATGGTGAACAAGTCGTATTGCAAACTTCATTTTAAAAAACTTTTTCGGTATAAATTCAAATCAATTTAAAATATGGCGACGAATGAAACCAACACCAAAACTATTAAGCTCAAAGGTATGCGACAGGAGGTTGATTTTGTTTAGGTTAGACTCGACTATAATAATGATATAAATATATTTTAAAGTAATAATTGAATTCTACAAAAAAAGGTGCATCAGATTGTGCATCGGCCAGATGCAGCATGGACTCTGGCTGTCGGCGTGAATCGGACGGCTCTTGGATTTGTATTTGCACGCAAGACTTTAGTATCCTGAGAGCTGATGGATCTTGTCCTCGAATCGTTGGTAATTCCTCACCTTCCCTTCCATTTATTTTTCACATTTTGTGTCTTTTTATCAGCGCAGGAATGATAGTGTATACCATAATATATAATTTTTCATTTATTTTTGTGATGCTTTTATTTTCGTCATTCACAATTTGGTTCCCACCTCCTCTTAAAGTTGCGCAGTATCCTCGAAGAGATAGCACCAAAGGAACGTTCATCAATCCTTGGCAGAAAAAATCAATAGAAGTACGTGAATTCACTTTTTTTAAATGTATTGCTCACTTAAATATTTATGCAGGTAGATTTTTAGTATACGCATACAAAAAGAACTAACCTCTTGTATTTAATTTTGTAACTAATGCGCATAGACATGGATGGCAGGAAACTTTTCTGATGAAATTTCGGTACCAGCGGCGATTTCGACGAATGCATGGATCGCATTGGTTTTATCGACGACTACCATCTTGCTACTTATAGCAGTCTTAGCCGTCTTCATATTTTTGAGACAGCGAAAAATATACCGTCGGCGTTTGAATAATCTGGATCGTACCATGCAAAGCACCTATGGTGATGGGTTAGCAGAAATAAGTGCTACTGAACAACATCGCGCTGAACAAAACGCTGGATTCATCCTTCTTCGTGAATGGATCCAAATGGAAGAAGAGATCGGTCAAGGATGTTTTGGCCAAGTTTACCGAGGTCGATTAAATACTGGTCGCCAAGGGGCCCACGGTGAAACAGTGGCCATCAAAATCCTGAAAAATAGTGGCGATCGAGAAGCTGAGCGTGACCTAATCCGTGAAGCTAGGACAATGGCGAAATTCTCTCATCCAAATATCCTGGCTATCCGAGGCATAGTTTTCAATGGTTAGTTAATGTAATTAAAGTATATATCTCTATTGAAACTAAGGAATTTGACAATGATTTTAGAAGGGCAAGCTGGCCGTACTTGGCTGATATTCGAGTACATGTCCATAGGTGATTTAGCTCAGCTTCTTCGCATTTCCACTGGAGCATTTTCTCCTTCAGTAACAATTCCGATTGATGGGGCAGCTGCCAATAAAACCATTATCCTCCAAGAGGTCTTTTTAAAATATTCTTTTCTTATAAAAGCAGATTTTAAGTTTGGTTAATAAAAACTTTGTACCATCAGGGCGATTTGATGTCAATGGCAGAACAAATTGCATCGGGTATGGCTTACCTTTCATCAAAGAGTTACGTTCACCGAGATCTAGCTTGCCGAAACTGCTTGGTAGATCAACTTTACCAGGGCAACACGGATGGAAGTCCAGGAATCAACATCGTTAAGATTTCTGATTTTGGGATGAGCAGAGATATCCATTCAACCGATTATTACAGAGTAAATCTTAAGATTTGGATGGTTTCAATGCGTATGAGTTTTTTTTCTTACTGTTAATTCAGATTTCTGGGAATCAGAACATGCTCCCCGTAAGATGGATGTCCCCCGAATCAATCTTGTACGGTAAATTCTCGATACAATCCGATGTTTGGTCCTATGGCGTCGTGTTGTGGGAGATCTCTACTAAGGGCGCTCAGCCAAATTACGGCCATTCAAATGAAGAAGTATGTGTATTACCTGTTTAAATTTTGCAATGAAATCTTCTCAATTCACTCATCATCCGCAGGCGGTCAAATTGATCTTGGACGGAATTTTACTTATTCCACCGGAATCAACTCCACTTCTAATCTGCCAGATTCTTCATGGATGTTGGAAATCTCAACCTTTAGATCGACTTACTTTTCAACAAATAGATGATCAGTTAATGGATGACAAACGAGCTCGTCGGTCTCATATAATTGTTCAAGATAACGTGATGTGCAATTATATCATTCCCAATTCTATGACTGTATCAGTAAATCGCGTTAGGATGGACGATAGCGAGCAGCCCGTCGTCGTCACCCTTAATAAAAGCGAAGCTCCTCAAGCGACCTCGTCTATTAGTAGTACTATAACTCCCAATGATCATTACTTGCAGCTTATTTTTTCGGATGAAGATATTCTTTCGATCGATGGCGCAACAAATACAAGTAATGTTGATGAATAATTAAAAAAAATATATTCACATAACTTATCTGTAATGTTGTACTTTACGTGATATTGTTTATTTTCTGTTGATTGTCTATTTTATATGTATACACTTATATACACATGTTTATCTTTCGAGAGAATACTATCAATTTCTTCTTCTGAGATATATATAAATGTCTATAGTACTTTATTCTAGCATTTTGTCGTAGAGTTATTATTAGATAGCCTGTACAGAACATATAAGTAAAATTAGTCTTTTTAGCTAAGGTTGTAAACTTGTTATAATACGCTGTATGATAAGGTAAACTTCAGTTAACTTCAGTTTTTTCTCTTTGGCGCAAGAGGTTTTCCTCTAAAACGTTCTCAATCGCAACTATATATTGGATGAAGTATATTCGATGCAAAATGGAAAAAAGAGCACATACCCTCCACTTGCTAGCCTCTTTGCACATTTCCTAGCAACAACTGTTTTTCGAGCAGTAGAAAGCTAGTAGATAAATAAGGAAAAGATTTCCAACTTAAATATTTGAAAGCTTTACGGATGACTTCTCAAACGTGCATATCGTATTAAAAAGGTTTTCAGCCCTATTGATAAACAAGAGGATAAACACTTGCATTCAATATATGCTAGAATCGGACTTCCCACTATTTGTTTAGAGAGAGAGAGAGAGAGATTTAGTTTTTTTTTCTTAGAAAAAGAAAATGCTTCGTATATGTATTACTGTACAGATTTACATGGTACAGAAAGCGATATATTGGAGATTGGCAGCAGAAGATTTTCTTTAAATGCGCCGTATAAATGGGATTGGTATTGGGATGATTTAAAGGCGGCCGGCAGCTTTCAGATCAGCAAGCATCTTAACGACGTGTTCCGGCATCGGTGGTGGGGTCGGTAAGTGAGCCCCACTGGCTCGGAAACCATTCTCATCCGCCGTCCACTCAACAGTCACGGTGACTCCATCGGGTTGAACGTAAGAGTAAGATCCGCTGGATACTGTACCGATGTCTTCCGGCAGTGGCCCGACTCTCTTCTGGAAACCACTCTCTTGCATCTTGGTGCCATCTTCACTCTCGTAGCTATTTTAAACAAATATTTTTAAAAATACATTTTGGGAAGTATTTCGAAATTTGAGTTGATCTTTAGAAAATACCTGTAGCTATAAGATCCATCAAGACCCATCTGACTAGCGGATTGCAGGATAGCAATCGGCCTCCTTTGAATCTCAAACGAAAGAGCCACAGAGAAAACAACGACCAAGATCACCAACTACGTATTAAAAAAGATGTGCATTTAAAAATATTAACCCGAGAAGAGTAGTATTTTACTTACCGATTTCATTTTTTGTTCTGGAGAAGGAGAAGGATTCTATTCGAAGTTCTACTTAAGATTGAGGTACCTTATGAAAGAGCGGGATACCTTTTTATATCAGTCACATTGCCTGACTACTAACGTTCATAAAAAGAGAAGGTCCGAGAGGTCGACCTTTAAAGAAAAAGGGATGAGAGACATTAAAAAAGAAAAGATGAGAGGCGAAACCACTTCATCCAGGTATGCGTATGTTTACCTATAGGAAATAATATTTGGCGGATTGGATAGGCAATAACATTTCATGACAAGTGAAGGGAATGCAACAGACAGGGAAAAGTTTAGACCTTCATAAAGTGTACGAGTGGCGCTGATGGACATATGAGGGACTCTTCATCGACTCATCTTTCCTGTTTTTCCTGGATTTTTAGTGGCTACTATGTCGTCCCGTTCTCCTTTTTTAAAAAGAAATTATCAGAACTATAAATAAGTAACATAGTGACAGTTTTGTGGGTGATATCCATTTGGGTGGCACCTACTACATGATGATACAAATAAACCCTAAAAAATCTGAAAGGGAAAGTAAAAAAGTGAAAGGAGATGGCGGCGGCGCATCATCTGCTAGTCTTTTATTATTTAATAAAAATAGTTTTGTTCTATTTAGACGAAGAAACAAGTAAACCTATACACTTCCATTTCAGAAAGTGTGCGGCATCACCAAAAGTTGAGATGAAATGAGCTGCCGGCGTTGGAAAAAAGGCGATGAAGATGCGCTGCTGCACTCATCTATCCCCTCCATGCTTTAGGAATTATATAATAAATATCGGATGCATCGAGATTAAGAGAACGCAACTTAATACCCTTCACGTCACGACATTTTGGCGATTTCTTATATCAATCAATATTGCGTGTTTCATCATCCATCATCATCTAAATAACTAAATTGCATTTCCAAACCAACCCATTCCAAATACACATCATACAGATCCCATCTACTTAGTATTATATAGAGTCTTCTTATTTTAAACTTATTGGTTGAGGCCATTTTTGATCTGGCGAGCAACTGGGTTGCGTGAGAAGGACTGGGTGGTTGCATTAAATAGCTGGTACAGAACAAATAAGTAGAACTTGATGTCCGTTGTACTATAAGTTCTCGATCGGATCATATTGGATGAAAGTTAGCTTATATTTGAGGCGAATCGGAAAAAAGAGCACATACCTTCCACTTGCTAGCTTTATTGCAAATCTCGTAGCAACAACATATTTTTCGAGCAGCACATCGCTAGCACATAAGTAAGGAACAGATTTCCAACTAATATATCTGAAAGCTTTATGGATCATTTACCATTCGTGCATGTCGTATTAAAAAGATTTTCAACTGTATCGATGTAAACCAGAGGCTAAATAGTTACACCCTTCCATTCAATATTTTTCGCATTGCCGCACGGCTCATTATTGTATCGTCCTGTTTCGTTAACATCAAGGCTTCCATAAGTATTAATGTGTTTGCTGTTAGCCTATGATCTCTCAAACCAATATGTATAATAATACATTTTACCGAAAAATATTTTTTAGCTAAAATAAATTAGTAATTTATCATTAGTTATTATATTATATCGATGGAAAATAGGTACGACTAGGTAGGTAGAAAGTGAACAATTAAGAAAACATTTTAATGTCTAATAAGGTGAAATTATGAAATTAAAGCTGTTAAAAACGAAGTATACTATGCAAATCTATATTTATTAGACAAGTCACTTTTTAGTAAAAAATACTTTGTATATGTATTACCATACAGATTTACATTATACAGAAAGCGATATACTGGAGATTTGGAGCAAAAGATTTTCTATAAATGTGCCGTATAAATGGGATTAGTATGATTTATATGGATTAGCATGATTTAAAGGCGGCCAGCAGCTTTCAGATCGGCAAGCATCTTAACGACGTGTTCCGGCATCGGTGGTGGGGTCGGCAAATGAGCACCACTGGCTCGGAAACCGTTCTCATCCGCCGTCCACGCAACAGTCACGGTAACTCCGTCAGGTTGAACGTAAGAGTAAGATCCGCTGGATACTGTACCGATATCTTCCGGCAGTGGTCCGACTCTTTTCTGGAAACCACTTTCTTCAACGTTGGTACCATCTTCACTCGCGTAGCTATTTAAAATATTATGTAAATTATAGTTTAGAAAGTGGAATTGATATTGGCCTAGAAGCTACCTGTAACTGTAAGATCCATCGAGATTCATCTGATTAACGGATCGCAGGATAGCGATCGGGTTCCTTTGAATCTCAAATGAAACAGCCACGGAGAAAACAACGACCAAGATCACCAACTAAATATTTAAAAGGATGTCCATTGTAAAAAGAAATTCAAAGTACAAGAAGAGTAGTATTTGACTTACCAGTTTCATTTTATGTTTTGGAGAAGGAGAAGGATTCTATTCGAAGTTCAACTTAGGATTGAGCTACCTTATGAAAAAGAGGAACCCCTTTTTATATCCGCCATTTTACCTGACCACAAACGGCACTCACACACAAAAAAGTGAAGGTCCAAGAGGTCGACCTTAAAAGAAAAAGGGATGAGATGAGACGTTAGAAAAGAAAATAAGAGTGGTGAAACCCTGTCATCTCTCCATCCAGGTTCTCATGTACCTATAAGAAATAATATTTGGCGGATAGGATAGGCAATAATATTTCGAGACAAGTGAAGGGATGCAACAGCTAGGAATAAGTTTAGACCTTCAGAAAGTCTACGAATGGCGCTGATGGGCATTTGAGAGACTCCTTATCGATTCATCTTTCCTGTTTCCCATAGATTTATGGCTACTAAGTCATTCGAAAATCGTTCGAATTTGAACTATAAAAATACAACATAGGGACAGTTTTATGGGTGAGATCCATTTGGGTGGCACTTAAAGGATGATACAAATAAACCCTAAAAAATGTGAAAGGGAAAGTAAAGAAGCGAAAGGAGATGGCGGCGGCGCATCATCTGCTACTCTTTTATTATTCAATAAAAATAGTTTTGTTCTATTTAGAAGAAGAAACAAGCAAACCTATACACTTCCATTTCAGAAAGTGGGCAGAATCATCAAAAGTTGAGATGAAATGAGCTGCCAGGATTTTTAAAAAAGGTGATGAATTTGCGCTGCTGCCCTCTGCCTCCTCCCATGTCATTTAAACTGCGGTTGTAAACTGTCATCTTTTTATAATACGCCGCATAATACGGAAAATTTAGTATAAACAAATTGTTTTTCTTTTGCACATACAGTTTTGATCTGGCAAGTTCTCGATCGGAACATATTGGATGAAAGTCAGCTTATATTTTAGGCAAATCGGAAAAAGAACACTTTCCGATTGCTAGCTATTATACTTATCATTAAGAAGATTTTCAACTGTATCGATGAACCAGGGGGTAAACAGTTAAATACTTCCATTGAACATTTTTTAGCATTCCTACACGGCTCATTGTATCTCTTTTCTTTCAATTACATCAAGGCTGGCATAAGTATTAGCATGTTTACTTTTATCCTGTTATCGTCTTAAACGAAAGTGTCCGATACAAATAGATTTTGCATTCTTTTCAAACTTAAAGAAATTATTGATTTATCCGCCATTAGTTAAACAATGGATGTCCAGAAAGTGAACAGCTAAGAATACATGTTACAGTCTAATTAGGTAAAATTGTTAAATTAAAGGCCTACTGAAAAAAATGAAGTATACGATGCAAATATATATTTATTAGAATAGTCACATTTTCAATTTCCCAACTATAACAATAAGTAAAATAAGGGCTTATTCACGCGATAGGATTGTCATCACTTTTTAAAAATCTTCATCAGATAGTTTGAACGTAAATTTCAATTTATCCCATTAGATATTTTAAAGCTATATATTATTCAATAACGAATGCATTTAGTGCATGCGGTGGGACTTGGCGATTTTGACGGCGCTCATATCCTCATCCATGGAGCTGGCAGGGCCACAGGCAGTGGGGACCCTCATGGCAGCCAAGGTGCTGACTTCCTTGCCGGCCAATTCGTCCAAGGTACGGACAGACATGGCGGCCTTGAGCTCATCGGAAAGAGGACCAGCCAAGACGCAGTGGAAGGGCATCTATTAAGAAAAAAAATAATTAATGTAAATTTTACCATTTTAATTAGTTAATTAATGAATATGAATTACCTTGACGACTTCAAAGTCAGTGGGCTGGCAACCCAAACCGCACTTGAGGGCAGGCTCGATGGAGAAACACCTCTTACGGCCGCGGTGGATCATACGGTTGCGGGTGATCTCGCACTGATCATCCTGCTCCTTCTCATCATCAACACTGCGGATAGCCAAAGAAAGATGCTTCTGCTGGAACTTGGGCATCAAAGGGCGGCTGTCAGTAAGACCGAAGACGGCGGAGGATTCCTCCTTGGCGCAACGATCCTGAAGACGGGCCAAGATTTCGCGGTCGTTGGGGCTAGCGTTGCTACGGCAACCGGCGGGAGTGCGGAGCTCGTAAGCGACGTCCATCAAATCCTCGGGAAGAGAGCATTTACGGGGTCCAGTCAAGTCGGTGGACTTCTGGCCGGTTTGGGAACCGCAGAGACCGCAAAGGCGGCCGCGATGGATGGGAGAGTTGAGGATGATGACTTCGTTGGCATCGAGAGTGACGCGGATCCAGTGGCTGGGCGAGTCCAACTCGATGAAGCTATCGCTGGTCTTGCGGATGAGAGCGACGACGTTGCCCTCAGCATCACGGATCTGCTGAACGCTTCCGGGTTCACCGAGAACGACGTCCTTCTCGTTGACCTTAACGCGCATGGCAGCAGCGTTCAACTCGATCTTTTCGCTGTTCAAAAGAACAGTCACGATCTGTACAGCAAATCATTGAGACATTAAGTAATATTAATTTTTATTATTAAGAAAAATAAATTACCTTCTTATTGTTAGAGTCCTGGCGGGAAAGGACGGCCATCTTGTAACGGCCAGAGCAATCCTTGGTGATGATCTGATTGCATCCGGAGGCAGTGGCGTTGTAAGTAAGACCGTCGTAAGTGGTGACGGAATCACGGTCGACCAAGCAGAGGCCGGGACCGCCGTAGATGGCGCGGAAAGCGGTCATACGGGGGTTCAGGGGGAGAACAGCCTCGGCGACGGGGTGGATGTTGATACCGTGGTAGAAAGTGTTGGATTCGGGCTTGTAGACGCGGAGATCAATAGAGCCAATAATCGCTATTTTTTAAAAAGGACATTTTAATAATATAATGCCTTGATTACGAGATAAATCAAAGACTTACGGTAATAGACGGTTTCAATGCGGATTTGGTTGGCAGTGTTCTTCACATCGACTTGGTTGTCGGACATGTGGGCGCCCATCCAGTGGTTCAACAGGTTGGAGGCCTTAACAGTGACGTTGCGGACAACACTGGGCATCTATTTTTCAAAATAAAATAAAAAATAAAAAGATTTTCATAAATACATATAAAAAAGATTGAGTACCTCGTTGTAGTCGATGGTGATGACTCCCTTGTTGAGGATGGAAGCCAGACGGCGGGCGCTGAGGCAGTGCTCGCTGACTCCACGGCCGAAGAGCTCCTGCTTGGCGCATTCGCGATCCTGCCACTGAGAGTTGACGGTGGAAGGCAAATCCTCTTCACTGCGAGCCATCTTTCCCTATTAAACATAAATATAGATAAAAGAGTTTCACAAATTATAAAAAAAAAGTTTAAAAATTACGGTAATGGTGATTTTGCGGTCGTTGGTGCAAGATTTGCCGAAAGCAATCTTGACGGTAGAAGTGCGGGTGAGGTCGTCACGGAGGAACTCTTCACGACGGACAACAACGGGCTTGGGGACCTTGGCGTCCAACTCGACGCAGAGAACAAAGTCCTCTTCTTCACCATTCAAATCCTTCTCCATCATGAGGTTTCCACGGTGAGAGAGACCGTAATCACCGACACCGTAGGACATGGAAGAACCGTAACGGCGGGGCTGAACCTGAGATTCGCGTCCGATGAACTCGACGGCAACGTCAACTGAGTAACCAGCGGGCTGGGCCATAGAGCGGACCAACTGCTTCAACTTGCGCTGCTGCTGCTGACGGGGATTCCATTCCTGATCCTTCTTGAGGGAAAGACGAGAAGCCTCCTGCCTCAACTGGGACTGAGAGCTCAATCTGCTGAAGATGCTCTGGTTCAAGAGATCCTCTTCCTCTTCGATCTCTTCTTCCTCAATCTTGCTGCGGACCTCATCGGATTCCTTGGAAGCTGTAAAACAAAAATGTTGTAGTTTAAAAGTAAATTACAGGTATTAAAAGACAATGTTTACCCCAAGAAAGGGTGGTCTTGATGGTCTTGGTCTCGGACTGAGTGTTGTCCAAATAGAGGTTGCGCTCTTGATAACGG
Organism: Chydorus sphaericus; assembly: GCA_030141595.1. NCBI lineage: Eukaryota > Metazoa > Arthropoda > Branchiopoda > Diplostraca > Chydoridae > Chydorus > Chydorus sphaericus. The sequence continues at coordinate 7,839,968 of CM057928.1, forward strand.
AGAGTAGTGGGCAAGCTGGAGAAGAGGAAGGCACCAAGCCAATCCTGATCGTAAGCGTTAGGGGTCTTCAAAGCCTGAACGTCACCACGGGTAGTGTAAACCATGTTGAGACCAAGGGATCGCTGACCGAAGACGCTATCCTCCTAAAATATAAATGAAAATTTTAGCTTGTTTGAAAGCAAAATAAAGATAATAATATAATACAGAAACGGGACGATCGAGGAGCATGATGGGAGTGGTCTCCTTGAGCAACAAGTTAGGGGTGTAGTCGCCGACAGAGCGAACGGTGGTGAAAGGAATGACGGCCCAACGTCCAAGACGAAGTTTCTGTCCGATGAACTCCCAGCTGGATTCAATCTTACCGTTCTGCATATCAGCAGAAACGGAAAGACGACCAGGAGAAGCCAAAGTAAGCTCCATATGGACACCAGCAGTAGGGTAAGCGCGAGCCCAGGGAACCTCGACGGTGATCTTAGAGACAACTTCGATGCTCAAAACAGGCTTGACAGTACCCTCAACGTGAGTGATGAGAGACTTCATCGACTTGAAATCAACAGAAGTGCGGACATCAGCCTGGATGGAGACGAAAGTGCGAGCTTGAGCGATGGAAGAGTAAGCCAAACCCATGGCGGAAGGAACGCGGAGGAAGACATCGATCAAGGGAGTGAACTTGTGCAAGTTGATGCTGGGCTCACCACGAACGTTACGCTGAACGCTCTTGCTCATCAAGTCCTCAACAATCTTCTCAATGGAGTGAGGAGTGATGGACAAGAAACGCTGGTAGTTGTCCATAAGGTTGACGTAAATGAAGATCTCGGGCTGACCGGTAGCCCTGGCTTCGATCTTCAGATCCTTGTGGATCTGCTCCAACTCAGGGTGGATATGGGCGGATTCATCCTTGTTGGAAGAGGAGCGAGTAGCGGGCTTGCCGAGCAACATATCGATGAACTTCTCGGGCTGCTTGCTGTTGATGGCGATGTCAGCGACACGGCCGAAATAGGGGCCAGCGTTGACGTAGAGGCTATTGTACTGGTTGGAAGGAAGGAAAGACTCGAAGCCGGGGAAGCTGACAGACTTGGTCAAGTAGCCCAAACGAGAGCTCTCTTGGTAGCCGGCCTTCATGTAGTTGGAAGAGACGTAGGAAGTCCAGCGCATGGGCTTCATCATGGGCAAAACGGCTTCGGCGCGCTGAGTAACATCGCGACGCTTAGGATCCTTGTTGGCAACCAAGCTGCAAGATAAATAGGATTGAATTACATTTTATACAATAATTGATAGTCAAAATAAAAACCAACCTGCTGATGGTGGTGTAAATGTAGTGAGCAACCTGATCGTTAGGCTCGGTCCAGGTGCTAAGAGCGACGCGCTCCCAGAAAGCCATCGGGGGGATGGCAACGAAGAGCAAAGAGAGGGCAGCGAGACGGACCTCGGTTTCTTCGGCCTTGTTGAAGTAGATAGGCATCAAGATCTTGCTGACCATCTCGTTCTGGTTAACAGCCAACATGGAGAGAGAGTAGATAGCCTTGGTGCGGAGGAGGTTGCAAGAGGCCTGATCTTCGGCGTACTGAGTGTTGTGAATCAGTTCATCCATGTAGTCTTCCTCGTCGTCCTCATCTTCCAACTCGATCTCCTCTTCGTCATCGTCCTCGAAACGACCACGGATCTTTTCAAGTTCCTAAAAAAAGAGTTTATTAATATTTGGCCATTCATTCGTTAGATCATGTCTATACCTTCTGACGGAGCTTCTCTTCCTTCTTCAACTCAACCTTGATTTCCTTATCTTCGAGTTTCTCTTCCTTCTTGATGGATTTCAACTCTTCCTTCAAGGGAGATTCCTTGACCTTCTTCTCCAAACCCTTGACAGACTTGATCTCTTCCTTCTCTTCCTTCTTCACAGACTTGAGCTCTTCCTTATCTTCCTTCTTGATGGATTTCAAATCCTGCTTGTCTTCCTTCTTAAGAGAGTCCTTCTTGCGATTGGGTCCGTGGTGGCTCTTTCCAGAACCAGAGCCCTTCTTGTCTCCCTTAAGCTCAGCTTCAAACTGGTCCATCAGCTCCTCAACAGAGGCCTCCTTGCCGTGCTTCTTCTTGTAAGCCAACCACTTCTTCCTCCACTCCTTCTTAACAATAGGCTCTTCCTCATCACGGCGGCTAGAGCGACGGTGACGCTCGTACCATTCAGCCTCGAATTTGCTTCCAGGTTCGCAGCTGCTGATGTGGGGCATAACGGAGGGCAAGATGACCTCGTGACCGATGTTGCCGAGAGCAGCCATCATAGCAATCCTCTCGACGTCATCAACAGCCTTCTTGAGCTGCTCATTGAGCCAGGGAACCAGCTTTTGGGAGACAATGGGGTCGTTGACGGAGCAGAAATCACCCATAGCCATCTTGGGGAACATGTTGGCGCTCTGGGTAGAGTTGATACAGGCCTGGTAGACAATGCGAGAGACGGACAAGGCAGTAGCGAACTTGAGCTGCTGGTGCTTGGAAACGATTTCGGATTTCAAAAGATCCTATTCAAGAAGATCGATTATAGTAAATAGATGTGAAGTTACTTTTAAAATAGAATCATACAATGAGGTTGCTCAAGAGCTCCTTGGTGGGGGTCTTGACGGTACCGGGAAGCATGGTCATGGCATAGACGGCCTGCTCGCCCTGGAGGTGACCTTTGAGGATCCATTCGCGAACGATCATCAAAGCGGGGTTGGTTCCGGCATTGACCAAAGCGTCAATAACGATCTGGCTGTTGAATGTAAAGAAATAATAATTATTGTAACAAATATATTTAAAATAATGAGTTGATTCAACTTACTTAACAGTGCTGGAAGAATCGTTGGGGGTAGAGAACTTGGCGACGAAAGCGTTCAAAGAGCTAGCATCCAAGTTGGAGAGAGCCTTGTGGAGCATGTTCATCTTGTCAGCAACAAACTTGCCACTGGGATCAGCGTAGAACTCGGAGGAGGCCAACTGGCTGACAACTTCGAGCAAAAGACGCTCAGCTTCCTTGAGAGCGACCTTCTCATCAACGCTCATAACCAAAGGATTGTTGTCCTCGCGCAAGCTGGGCTGGCTCATCTTAGAGCCGCTGGTAAGGTGCTCTTCATCGAAGGAGAAAGTGAGGGTCTTGATGGGCTGAGCATCACGGGGCATAGACAACTTAGCGGAAGACTTGGGCTGGATGTTGACCAACTGGAAGTTCTGAATAGACAGACCCTCAATGGCTTCAGTCTCGTAACCCAAGGGCTTGGCAACCAAGCGATCCATGGTCTTGATGCGCTGGACGAGGAAAGTATGATCATCGACCTTGCAACCCAAGATCCTAACCATATCGACGTGCTGTTTTAAAGAAACAAAAGTTTATGAAACAATTATTTTAAGAAGATAATTTAAAAATAAAATTACAGCAAGAGCATTCTCGCATCCAGCTCCACGGTTCAAACCGCACTTAATGCCAGGGATGTTAATGTAGTTGTAGAGGGGCAAAGACTTGCACTGGTCGAAATCGCGGTTCTTGACGATCTCGTAGACGGGCATGTTCTCGCACAACTCGGGAACGGACAAGAGTTCAGGGTTGGAGCGGATCTCCTGAATAGGGATACGGCTGATGTGGTACCAGGTCTGGCACTCACCACTGGTGCAGCCCTCCATGGCGTGGTAGACGGTGTTCTCGGCATAGTAGTTGTTCAACTCGATCTTGTGGAAGACTCCGGAAGAGCCATCCAACTGGAGCTGGAGCTGAGCAGCGATAGCGCGCTTGAAGTTGACGGTCCACAAAGGCTCCTCCTTGCTGATGGAAACACTCTCGATCTATTTAATAGAATATAAATTAATTAGAAACTATTATAGCGTATAGAGCCATTGAAACTAACCTTTCCGTTGGTAATCTTCAGCTGGATGGGCTTCTCCAAATGCTCCTGATCCATAATACGGACCTGTTTGCCAGGGTTGGCCTTGACGAACTCCTCCAAAACATTCTCATTGAACATCTTACCGCTGACACTTTTCAACTGTAACATAAATTCAATTAAAACTCATGAACAAAAAATGTATATAATGAAAGACAAGTACGGCAATGGTGATGGTGTGCTCATCGGTAGGCTCGACGACCAAACGACCAGAGATGGATCCACCAGAGAGCTTGGGGCCGATGCCCATGATACCGGCAGAAATAAATCCAGAGTAGTCGTATTCGTAAACGTGGCCAGACTTCCAGACTATCAAACAAAATTAAGATTTTCATTATCTAATAAAGTTATATAATCAAAATACCCTTAGTGGTAGAAACGGCTTCCTTAAGCTCGAAAGCATCGTGATGGCGGGAGAGATCGGGCATCTCGAAACCCTGAATCTTCAAGCTGGAGAGGATTTTGGAAGAGGAAGAAGGAGTGGACTCCTTGATCTTCTCAATCTCTTCTTCACGATGTCTGTGGTGATCACGACCGTTATGATCAACATTGCGCCTATACAATAAATTTTAAAAAAAGTTAAAACCAGAATTAGTTATTAATATTTTGTCAGTCCATACTTCATATCCTCAGAGCGGGACTCGTAATCGGATTTGGATTCATCGAGATCGACGGGCATGACAAGTCCGCAGGTAACGTAAGCTCCGGTATTACCATTCTTCCAGCTCTCCTGATCCTGGCCGCGACCGAGATCGTCAGCTTCAGCATGGATGACCAAAGCACGGTACAAAACGCTGTTGGGGCTCTCTTCGTAGAGAGACATCAACTGGGACAAGATATTGATGTCCGTGCGGGTAGCAGGGCTGGAGGCAACGGTCTATATTTTAAAAAATAAATTGGATAACGTATACTTTATTTTTTTTTTTTATTATTGCATCTTACCTTGACGTTACCAAGATCACCGGCGTGACGGTTGAGATCACGGGGACCACCGTGCTGAGCTCCCATCGGGTTGAAATGGGGTCCAACAGATTGGCAGTTGGTGCCGAGAGTCTTGCCTTCGTGCACGTGCATGCCGTGCAAGCCCTGCTCGAGGCCGTAGATGCTACCGCGAATCTTCACGGGGCTGCTGGGAGAAGCCTGCTCCAGCACGATTTTGCCGTTAATTTCGGCATCACGGAGGGTAACAATAGCGCGACGGGGTCCTTCAACGGACTTGCCCGACACGACGGCCACCACTAAAAATATGATATGAATTAAGTTGTAGAAATAATTAAGTATAGATAAATGCAACTTACAGAAAAAGAGAGCGAATAATCTCATATTGTTAAAGACCATCTAGTCGTCCACTAAAGTGGAGATGGTGACCAGTGGTATATTTTGAGACGAACGAGTCTCATAGAAGCCATTGCAAGGCCCTTAAGTAGCCTCCGAGCAGAGTCTATTTTCTAGATCGGTGTTCTAGCAAATTAGATCCACTATATCAGCTACTTTTTATTTGCTGTTGCTGGGTTGTTTTGAATCTCCAGAAAGAGGAGATAACCCTTTAAGAGTGAACGTGATTTATGCTGATGAGGCTCGCTCTAATTTCAAACACATGGAACACCGGTGTGCCGTGTCAGCCGGATTTTGTTGCCTCTATATGAATTCGAGATGATTTCCTTCCAGAGTCCTTGTTCTCCTTTCCGTTACATTTATTTGTATTCTGGTCCCTTATTTATTCTTTCGAAACGAGTTAATTTAACTTACTTTTATTGTATAAATATTAATTAACGAAAAAGTGAATGAACGGAAATCAGCTATTCATTTCCGGTGCATCGCTCTGGCTTTATCTATACTTGGTGTGGCAAGATCGAAATGGCTTTCACGACATTTTGTGCTCAACTTGTAATTTGAAGGAATAAGCAGATATTGACCGTTGATCTCCGATATTTTTTGCCATGTTTTGTAAATGTTGTAAGGAACAGATGATGAAATTCTAATATAAAAATAGCTGAGAATACAAATGTTTAATATTTTGCGGTAAACACGTGAAACATAGTCCGCATGTTGGCTGTAATTTATTGAAATATATCGGTCAGTTACGTATCCCAGTTTAGTTTTTCATTCAAGTCTGTGTTACGAAGATCTTACTTTTTGCGCAGTTTGTCAATTTACATTTTATTATATAAGAGGAATTATAAGCCGCTTACATAACAGAAGCTCATTTATGATAAGAATGGAGATACACCATTCTATTAGACACTCCGCAGATGTTTAAACGTCAAGTGCTCTTCATCAGTTTTAATTTTTTTTTTTAGCTCATCACAATGTAGAGTCCCGGATGAACTTGCGTATTTACCTTGATTTGAAGTGAATTTACCATTTAACAAGAACTTTAGAGCAAATGTGCAATAATGCTTTAATATGAGTTTTAATTTTTATTTTAAAAAGCAGCATAGCCAATTACCCAAATGAGATATAACTTCAAAGATGTCGTCATCAGTAATTAAAGTGCGGAGGTCTGTAAAAAGTAATCAACTAGAAAAATACTTTTTTAGGTATATAATTATATACCTTATTACATTTATTCCTCCTTTTTCACTTTTCTTTCTACCATTTAGCGGCGTTCTATTTATTGCGCATTGAATTTCGGCAATCATCGGCCTGGGCGGGAATGCCTACGATATGCTGCACTTCTCCTGACCGTTACTAGATGCCGTTGATGGATCAAAACAATCCAACTGTCCTGAGGCGTAATTTCGTAACTCGTTCGTCTGAGAGTGATGAGTCATAAGAAACCCCTGTAATTATAATGGTGTAACCGTATCGAGGCAACCGGAAATTTCTTGGTTATACTCTTTGTAGTCTTTGATTACTAGCAGCTCAGTCGCTTTATAGCTTCAGGATGGAGGTGAACGCAACTCTCACGGAGAGTGATCAGAACACGAATTCATCGAGTATTTTGGACACACTTAACAGCACAATGTCCACAAACGTTACTGATACAGAGCCAACAATCGTCCGTGATGACGATGAAAATCTCATTAACATAGTCGTCCCTTTGATTGTCATTGGAGTGTTGGTTTTGGCAGCTACAGTGGTAAGAGATAAATAAATAAATAATCCAAAAACATTTTTAAAGATTTAAAATGTTTCTCATTCAATAAAAAAAAGATCTTCTTTGTGATAAGAAGACGAAGCACCAGGCAAGAGAGGCAGCAGTTTGCTCCAGTCTACTATTCTGTTGAGCACGAAGAAAGTGGGAATGAATGGGAATCTCAACTTATGGAAGATGAGCTTAACAAGCATGTCAGCATTGTCAAGGTAACTTTAATTTTCCCCCATAAAATTAATGTTTTCTCATGTATTTTTTTTTATATAGCCAAATCGTGGAAACCAGGCAAGATTAATGTTTGAAAAAGGCAACTTGTGATTGCCACTGGAGGCACAATTTTTCATTATATTACTCATTGTGATGCAACCCTAGAACACATTTCGTGATGATTCGTTTGATAATGTAATATTTAAAGCTAAATAAAAAAATGGTTTGTAATTGAACAGGATTTCTCTATATTTTCGGAAATGAACATGGCCAAATAAATTGAGTAACCCTGTTAGCATCCCAAAGTATCATATCTGGTTTAGGGCAGATCAACTTGGAAAAGCCTTGGACATTTTACATCACATCAAACATCAGTGGTTGAAAACTAAATTAGTGTGTGCATGAAAAATGTTAATAATTCATCTGCATAACACCACAAAATTGACTGCTCCCCCATCACGAACTGTTACTACTCTGGGAGTCGGTGTTCATCGAGAAAAGCCCATCACCCGATGAATCATCTTCGTCAGTGGCCCAAGAAGATGAGCTCCCGGAGCTGTCATCATCATCGGATCCATCTACATCCAGTCCATCCTCGTCGTCGTCCATCCCATCACCTCGAACCAGGTTCTCGAGGTCGTCCAGCATATCAAGATCATCTTCAGAATTGTCGGATCCTTCATCTCCAGAACCCACATCAGGTGCTTCCTCCTCTTCTTCCGCCTCAGAGCCGACATCTTCGTCATCTCTCAAACGTCCCACGTCATACAATCGAACGATGGACTCGCTGGGCGAGTTGTACTCTCTCGCATTCTCCACCACTGCGATCTGGGTGTCGTATTTGTTGGAGCAAAGCCCGTAGATGCACCGCTTCACGTCAATGGTGGCGATAGGCGAGTAATCACCAGCGTCCAACGTCTTGAAAGACGAATCGTACATGGGTTCATCCTTTCCCTCTTCTTCCAGATGAACAGCGTAAATAATATCACCAGAGTTGGAGAAGGTTACTTGGCACTGGTCCAAGGTTGGCACGGTTCTTAGCAAGTGGAACGTCCTAATGTCCCATACTTCAGAGCTGGCGATTATCTCGAGACCATTAGGGTGAAAGGTTCCGCTAAGTGTCTGGTTCAACTTGTCAAATTTGTGGATTTGTGTTCCAGAAGTGGCGTCCCATAGAACACCATCTGACAGTACGAGCTCATCGCTAGGATGGAAAGTGGCCCGGTTCTTAGAGTAGTTGTTAGAAGTAGTCGGTGTTAAACTCATCAATTTCCGACCGGTGGCTACGTCGTAAATTGTAGCCGTCTCGCCCTTGGTGCCCACAATCTTGTCTTGAACAGTCTTACTAAATTCAACGTACTCCTCCTCATCGAACGCGTGTTTCAGGTCGAAGAAATCCCCTACGGCCCATAGACAGGAGAACGGAGCACGGTACATGCCCGAGGTGAGTAATAGGTCGCCAGTCCAGTTTGGTTCGATGCTAAACAGGACGTTCTCGTGACACTGGTATGTGGCCTGAATAATTAAAAACACGTTTAAATAAGGGGCCATAGAATCAAACACTTTCAATTTGTTTAAAACTGGAATGAAGCGAATTAGATTCCATTTCAAAGCCAAATTTAGACATACCTCTTCGACGGCTGTATGAACGTTGTATAATTTGAGCTCTCCAGCCTGGTTCCCGATCATAAGGAATTGCTCACAAGGGGAGAATGCGCAACAAGTGAAAGTTTCGGTGTCGTTACGATAGGTTCGGACAGGTCGGAATCGCGAATAGATGAGTTTCCTGTCCATTCGAGCCCCTTCAATACCACCGTAAGGTGGATAAAGAATCCGTTTAGATACGCGTACTGCAAAGTTGGTTGGGGCAGCACTTTTCGATTTGGCATCCGGACATTTGTGCGGCGTGAACAGGTCGAATTGGGGACAAGTCACCTTTGGAACACGATATATAAAATTACACAAAATATTTAAGAACATTTTAATTATTCATACCATTGGAGCTTTGCAAAGGGCGTGCTGATTCATAAGATACTCGGTGACGATGCCATCCAGTGAAACCCCGCGGGAAGTTTCTCCACTACTAGCTCCAGGTACCATGGTACCACTGCTTCCTGCTGCAGCGGAAATCATCAAGCTCGCATTGCTTGTCGTCTTGGGAGATTCCCAGCTTATAGCTTTCTGTAGAGCTCTGTGTTGTTGGCCGCTTCCCGAAGCCTGGACGGAGGGACTACCAGCCATGCCCGGTCGAATCCGATCATTTCGTCTAAAATGAATAAAAACGTTTAATAACAATTATTGGGGATCTGCTTCTTTATGGACCGTACCTCGCAGATAGATTAAGCTTGAGAGGTTGTCCAACTTGAACGTTGGGAGTCAGAGCAGAAGTGGAAGGTCCGGCAATAGCTGGGGTGCCGGGCAGAGTGGATGAGCCGTGCGAGCTGGCCCGGTTCGTCCGGCCAGGTGTTGTAGGAGCACTCGCTGTGCTAGTGTTGCTGTTACGGTACGGAGGAAAGAGGCTACCCGGTTGTTTTATGGGTAAAGGTGGAAGACCAGCTTCTTTTAGAAGAGCGCCTGCCGCTTCCGTCAAGTTCTTACTTAGCAAATGTTGATGGATAAGTTGAAGAAGCTGTTTTTCATTGAAAGTGATTCTTGTCTGAGCCACCTGTGAAATAAGACCCCAATTTTAGATTACCATTTAATTATAAACATAATTTATCTTGACTTACCACATCCGCTTTGTGAATCTTGGCAAGTGAAACTTCAAATTCATTAACATTAGATTTCAGGCGACCCGAGACTTGTTCTAATAGCTCGTGTCCATATTTTTGAAACTTAACATGCTCCTGCCTCTTGTCTTGTAGGACTGGTTCTCTCATCAAAACCTAAAACGGTAAATGAAAAAATAATAATAATACGTTTACAATTGGGCTAAACTCAATAGACAATACCTGCAACTGTCCAGAAGTAAATAGAGGTAACTTCCCCATAATCTGTCGAGCATTCTCACTTCGGGCTAGGCCCAGAAGAGCTTTACAAGCAAGAGCACGAATAGAGTCTGCATCAGTAATGGGCGTCTTGACGGAGAGCAGATCCATGAGAACCATGATGCCATTATGGGAACGGACAGATTCCCAAACCTGGTTTAATACCTCCTCGCTAGATCGACTCAACTGCAGAAAGAAAAGTCTTTAGTTTAAGTATAGTGGTTTATTTTAAATAGGAGGAAAGGTACGTACCACATTGCGCTTCTTGGCGCTTTGAGGGAACCGAGCTAAAGTTCCGCCGACTCTGTGAGTCGGTGCGCAAACACAGTGGATAAGGACGGCTAAAGCGGCTCGTTGAACTTCTGGATCCGCTACAATATCGCCTTCTGCTGCGCCGAGCAAAATGTTGATTCCGACGGCATTAGCGTCATCCGGGATCTGGGTCCGGTCACAAAACATAGTCTGGACCCTTGGTGAAACTGAGCACACGCTCAAGACATCCTAAAATGCAGAATGAAATTGATTATTACGATAGCACATAAATATGAGAATTTTTTTTTAAATTACCAAAGCACTGCGGACAGTTTCGGCTCGTCCGGTGAAATTCCACATGTAGCTGACGGCAATAACTTGTAGTAAAAGGGGTATACCACCTAACCGGACAAACTCATTGACGGGAGGCCAGTTAGCCCGGAAGGGAAGCAATTCTTGGGCCGTCATAATGAGCTCGTGCACCTGGTCTATTCCGAGCTTCACAGCTTTGTAGTGAGGAGTAGAGGGCTGAGGTGAACCGCCCATTTCTCGGACACGTACTCGTTGCAAATGTTCAACTTTCCATGCCAAATGAATTTCGAAATCTGAAATAATAAATTAAATTTTAATAAGATAAAACTTTGTAAAATTGAGAGTAAATCTTACATCGTTTGAGGGCGGCAGTTACGTGCCGAACAGTCTGTCGAGCTGCTTGAGATTCCTCGTCATCCAGCAGATCATCACGAAGATCGACATCCAGTGAAAGAATTGAAAGAGTACTAATCATGTTATAAAGCCTACGAAGCCCATCCTGAGCGTCAAATAGATCCAGAATCACTCTGAATTGAAAAGAGGCGCCGAAAAACATAGTGGCATGACATCGGCTGGACTCATGGGAACATTCGAGAAGCCACAGGGCGTAGCGAACCAGCTCCTGCAGGACGTGCTCGGGCAAGAGACACACTCGTTCCATAGCATCCTCGCAGTAGGCGATGTAGTACAAACACATAGATACGCCCTGTATATATAACCCATTAAAATAAGAATTAAAATGAAAAATTATTCGTTTAAGAAGAAATCATACCGTAGCGGCGATGCTTGGTCGAGGAATTTCAAGAAGACGGTGAAGCCCTTGCCCATGAATAAATTCAATAGCAAACTTTTTATGACATAAAAGGGCTCCGAGATATTTTAAAGCCTCGAATGATAACCTCGAATCCCTTATTTCATCAAAATCAATGTAGTTCAGAATGAGGCCAAGAGCATTCTGTTCAAACATGTGAACCAGGAGCTCTTGATATTCTCCCATAGGTGTCAGGTAGCGCAAAATGAGAATCTGCCGCATAGGATCTTTCAGTGGGTGCATCTGGTAGGTTCCTGGAAAATAATTATAAAAGGGCTCAATTACTTAATCAAACTGAATATGAACAGGGCAATTTACCAATGACATAGGACTCCATTTCTGCCCACGAAGAATTGCTTGAATCATTCAAGGCAGAGCCATTAAGTGGCCCGATCCCACCGCTCCTACTCGACTTTCCATTAGTGACTCGATTCGTCTTATTTTGGTATTTTTTGCTCGACTTGTTTGTTGCACCACCATTCTTTACTGGCTTGGGTGTTCTCAAATCAATCAAATCTTCCGTTGATGGACCAGGCATTAGCTCGGCATCGTCTTCTACAGGTGTGTTAGCAAATTTCCTGACTAAACTCTTGCTTGACTTGGGTGTTTTTGCTACAGCTGGTGGATCATTGGTAATCTTGTGAGAACGCCTAGCAAAGCCTGGCAGAAGTCGGCCTATAGTGGATGGATTACATAATTTTAAATTAAATCGAATTCTGAAATTAACATAAATATTTATAAATTACCAGCTTCGTCGTCTTTTTTACGTTCTTCACTACATCGCTTCTGAATTTCCCATAGCCTTTTCAGCATCAAGGGAGCCAAGTGGGCGTTTTGCTCACGGAAGTTTGCGGCCAGGTCCTGGAGTTCCATTGCAGCGGCCAGTAAACCGGTAGCGTAGCTCTGAAGAGGTTCCTGGGCTTTTTCTGCCCAACTAAATAGCCGGTTAATAAGTCCGTCGGTATCTTGAAAAACGACAGAAATTTCTAGACCAGGCATAAGGTCTAGAACAAGTCTGGCTGCTGCTGTATTTAAATCTCTGGAATCTCTTGTTGAGATCCCCAATCTTGTCCAATAAGTGTCACGAAGGTAGTCCCCGACAAGCTGTACAAAGAAAAAACAGTTAGCTGATGCCAAAAATCTATAGTTAGTGTACAATGACACTCGCCTTTTGCATGAAGATTTCTTTCTTAAAGATGACCTTGAGCATATGACCGAAGCTGCAGTTGGGGTTTCGTGAAGGATTCCGGTCATCAAATGGATCAGGGTCCATTTTGAGGTAATTCTCAGTTTCTATCTCCAACAGTTCTGCAAGCCTATGAGAAAACAAGTAAGTGTTAAGTAGAGTGTGGTTTGTTGATGTGAGGGAATCTTTATACCTAGAGAGGTATGGAACTGGATCAAACGTTGGAGCTACATGATGCTCTTCAAAAAGCTTTAGAATGGCACTGACATCCACCAATTCAGCCAAATTCACATCAGAATTAGCCATTTCCAAAAATCTGTAAAAATCATAGAAAGAAAGTGAAATCCAATTGCTGAGATTCGAAAGCACAACGCGAGAGCTAAAAATTCAAAACGTAAGGACACTGGTTGGAGCAATTTTCCCATAGGAAACTAAGCGACTTGAACTGAATCAATAATGGCTTGTGTGGGTTCTATGGATAGCTTAGACATACCTCTAGAATTTGTAACTATAATAAAATAATATTTGTCTAAACTTTTTGGAAAAGAAATTCTTGAAAAAATCCGAGTTTCTGGAGAAATACACGAGCACGGAGAACGAGACAAACAACCAGTCAACCACGTTTTTTGCAGGTTGCCACATTTTTATTACGCAATATCTTAATGACCGTAATTTTAAGTTTTTATTGGTTCATAATTTTTAATTTATGATATTTCAAATAAAAAATATGTTGCTTCAATATATTTAAAGGGCTAATTTGTATATTTTCTCATTTTCTATTTTTGTCAAGAGTCCTTTCTAGCTGGCAACGCAGGGTAAATGGCGGCTTGGGTGTCTGCTTCTGAAGAAAATCTCTTGTTTATAGTTTAGATTGGTAAACCGATTTTCATTAAATTAAAAATATTCGTTTATTTAATTTACAATATATGTCATTTCATTGTTACAAGGCACTATATTTAATATTATATTCATAGGTATACGCGAAAATGGCTGACGTGTTAGACATTTTGGAGCTGGGAAGGCCTGGTACACCTGAAGTGACAAAAGAGAGTATCATGGGAACCCAAAAAGCCAAACCAAAATATAAACCCAAAAATGAAGTTATGAAGAAGCCAGAAGGAATGGCTCGTGAACTTTTTAACCTACTGGTTAATGATAACAAAGATCCTGCCCCACTCTTCCCAACAAACACAGGTAGCTATCCTTGATACCCTGACACCCAGTCATAATTTTAAATCTTTACACTTATTTAAATAAATATAACTTTCTGTTCCTCTAAATATAAATTTTTTAGAATTCCCTTTATCATTGAAAGCCAACTGCTCATCAAAAAAATATTTTATATCAATAATCTCTTTATTAAAACATAAAAAAAAACTATTTTCTCTAAATATAAATTTTTTAGAATTCCCTTTATCATTGAAAGCCAACTGCTCATCAAAAAAAATATTTTATATCAATAATCTCTTTATTAAAACATAAAAAAAAACTATTTTCAGGCAAAGGCTACAAGCAAATGAAAGCCCAGTTGGGTGTTCGTAAAGTTAGACCATGGAAGTGGATGGCATTTACTAACCCAGCAAGAAAAGATGCTGCTGTGTTCTATCACTGGCGCCGCGCTGCTGACGAAGGAAAAGAATATCCATTTGCCAAGTTTAACAAGGTATGCACTTTCTCAACTCTTTTTTTTGCTCTACAATATTTGAAATTGAAAAGTTTTTTTTTCCCGTTATAGCAAGTACAAGTTTTTACGTACACGGATCACGAATACCAGCAGTACCTCCATTTGGATAGCTGGAAACGTGAAGAGACAGACCATTTATTCGACCTTTGTCGTCAGTTTGATTTGCGTTTCATCGTCATTCACGATCGATGGAATTCAAGCAAGTTCTCCTCAAGATCCGTGGAAGACCTGAAAGAGCGCTATTACGACATCGTCAACATATTGAATCGAGTAATTAATTTATACAGACTGTTTTTAACCAACATTAGTGTCAACTATTTTCTTTAATCAAAGGCTAGACACAATGGACCGGGTCCAGAACCTAAACAGATTGCATATGATGCAGATAATGAGAAGAGGCGTAAGGAACAGCTCAAGAGGCTCTACGATCGGACACCTGCCCAAGTCGAAGAAGAGGCCAACCTTCTACAGGAATTGAGGAAGATTGAGGCGCGCAAGAAGGATCGTGAGCGGAAGACGCAAGATTTACAGAAACTCATTACCGCTCACGCAGATGGTGATGAAAGTGGCCGTAGAAATACATCGGGTGGCCCCGGTGGAGAACGTGGTGGCGATCATCATCATTCTCATCATCGAGACCATCATACGTCCAGCACCCGTCATGATCGTGGTACACCACCTGATAAGAAGCAGACTGCCCGGAAGAAGAGTACTCCTTTTGCTACACCCAAAGCTAAGCTCGAGCTCTTGGTAAGATGGATTTTTTAACAGTCTCAATTTTTGTGATTTAATTTTTTTATTATTTGTCATTTTAGCCGGTTTTGGAAACACCTAGTTCCGGAATCAAATTCCCAGAGTTCAAAGCCAGTGGAGTATTCCTGCGCTCTCAACGTATGAAACTCCCACCAAGTGTTGGGCAGAAGAAATCGAAAGCCATTGAGCAAATGCTCATGGAATTGGGATTGGGTAACTTTTACATTCAATTTAATAAAGAGGTCACTTTCATAATTGCTAAAATATGTAATATGTAGAACTTAACCCGATGCCGACCGAAGAAATCTGCACTCATTTCAATGAGCTTCGCAGCGATCTTGTGCTACTCTACGAACTCAAAATGGGGTTGTCCAGCTGTGAATACGAATTGCAAGCTCTTCGGCACCAGTACGAAGCGCTCGCTCCTGGCAAGTCATTGGAGATCCCTGCGTCTCTACTTAGCAGCGCGAGTGGTGAGGGGTCATCTACATCGATAAGCAACGCCCTACCGGAAGAACTGTTACAGAGCCGGCCGAAAACTCTTTCTGAAGTGATCGACGTAGTTGGATCGGCAGCCACTCCTATGGTAATAATTAAAATTAATTTTCAAATCACTTTTATGTCATATTCACTTTTTATTTTCATGGAAATAGCGCAAGAGGAAAGCAGCTTTGGAGCAGAACAACATGTTGAAAAAAATTAAGAATCGCATGTGATGGGGGAGCAGACATTTTTTTTTCTCTTTTTTCAAATTTCTCAACGGATCAATACACTTTTCTCTTCTTTTTTCTCAAATCTCCAAAAATCGACTTCAATATCCAGCGAAGTATGTTTGTGAAATTTGTAAGTGGAGGGTAGATCGTAGCGCAGCTGGGCTAGAACCGTCGCGTTGACGTTCCATCCGGGAGCTTTACGCTGGAAGTGATCTCTGGTTGAGGATTTGTGAAGAGAGTAGAGAACACCGTTCTTTTCGAGACACTCGAGACCGACTTCAATGAAGAGGGAATCCAATCCTTTGTTATGTTTAGTTCCAAATGGAGGATTCATGATGACGGTATCAAATTTGCGCCCCGATAACACTTTGGGTAAGCACTTTACATCGCACTGTAGAAGCTCAACATCCGTCAGTTCAAATTGTTGAATGTTGGAGGAAGCTATTTCTAATGCATCATCGTCAATGTCTACACCCAAGACGTAGCCTGCGCCTAAAAGGTTTGCTCCTATTCCGAGGACAGCGCAGCCACATCCGAGATCAAGAACGGCTTTATTTCCTAGATCTCCGTAAGAGCTTTCAATGGTGTGCAACATACAGGATGCGATGTGAGCCCGAGTTTCGTACTGTTCTAGTAAAATTTTTGGTTGAGAAAAGCCGTCCAGTTCTTGAAGATGCTGCTCCAACTCTTTTCTTTTCATTATTTTGGGCATGGTTGAAATAAGTACTACTTCGGAGCCTCTAAGCGAGGAATGACGGGAAGAACAAAATTGCCAAAACAAGAGTCTGTAGCGACGAAAAAACCAAATGAGGTACTGTGAGCGTGAGCTAAGGCTTGACGTTGAGCCGGAGAAAACGTATCAGAAGAGGAGCTCTGAATGAAAGAGAAACATAAGATAATATGAATTATTGTAGACATGAAATTTATATGAATTTATATTTAAACAATTATAATTCTTAATTACCTGGGGAGGAGCAGGCGCAACTGGAGGGACAGAATTTAGAGTAACTCCAGCACCTTGCTTCAGGAGCTTCTTTTGCATTTGCACCTCCTCCAAAACTTTACGACTTTGATCTATAAATCAATAAATTCCAAGGTGAAAATGCATTAAAAATATATTTTAAATAGGAAAAGAGACCTTGGCGAGTGGTAGGTGGTTGAAATGTCATGATATTCCCGTCTAGAAGACGCAAGGGATGAATTTCACCCTGAGAAGTTGCACACGAACGAAATCGAAGAATGAGTTTCTGAGTCATAAAACAAATTGTTAATGTTCAACAGCAGTGAAAGAAGTATAATTTACTGATTTTTAATGTTTCTAGAGTAAAAGTACTTACGATTAATTTGGAAAATACAAGGCAAAATCGTAAACGTCAACTCCGATTTTCAGAATTTCTGATATGCTTATTCACGCTGTTGCCATTTATTCAAAATACGATTGAAATAGTTAAATAGACAATATTACTAATTTCAAATTGATAATATTACTAAATTTAGTTCTAAAATATTATAAAATAGAATTATTTCGTAAAAAATTTAAATAATTATTGGTCCCTGTTCAATTTGGCAGCACGCTTTCGTGTAGCAATTCAAAGGAGTAGCAGACGTAATTCGGTTTTTCAGTGCCCCAGTGGTGAGTGGTCTGTTGTGAAAGCTCCAAAAACGAATTAAAGTCACTCACAATTTTTTTTTTCTAAATTATATCTTCTTAAAAAAACATTACCATGGAAGAGAACATTTTGGATCCTCGGCTTGATGCATCTCCTTTAAAGGATACCATCGATTCTTTAAGCAAAACAGCTCACGGACAAATTTTATACGATCGCAAAGTACTCTCTCCCATCTTACCGGCGTTTGATAATTCCTCCGGAGTTTTGATACCAGAGCGTGTGTTCAATAGACGCAAAACTTCACTACTTTTGGATCGCAGCTTCCAGGATAAATTAAATCCCCAGGCAATTCAACAGGCTAGTCTTTTGGTTGCCAACAATCACAACAACCTCAATTCGTTAACAAAGTGGCAGACTGAAATGATGCTGAGAAGGAGTCCAAATGAAGAAACTACTCCTGTATTTAGCCTAAGTCACCACATGATCATGCAGCTCTTTGAAGCTAGAGAAAAGGAGCAGGGAACAGTAATTATTATTTTATATTTAGCTTTTTATTATGATACAAGATTTTAATAAATGGGCTTTCAAATTACAGAATGTTGCCTCCAGTTTCAAAAAGAAAATGGAAGATTTTGAGCAGTCTTCACGTCAGGCAGCCGAAGAGGATTGCTCTCGAATGAAACGTGAATTAGAACAACGGCTGGTGCCCACCTCGGAAATCGACCTAGAACGGGACATGCGTCGAATGCAAGAGGAAGCCCAATTGAAATCGAAAATTGAAGCTGACCGGCTCGAGAAGAAACTGCGGGATTTCCAGTCTCAGCAAGAGCGAGAACAGCAAATGATCAAGGATGAATTACGAAGACAACTTTTAGCACAACAGATGGCTGAAGCAACACAACGGTATTTTCATGTTTTTGTCCAGGTTTAAAATGTTGCTTAATTTTTTTTTCTTTCATAGGAAAGCGGTCTGTGTAGATAAAGTGGAAGCTAGCTGGCGGAAATTTGAAGAGTCTCTTAACACCTGTTTGGCAAGAGATGCTTTATTGGCTAACATGCAAAGTAAACTGAACAAAATCCAAGGTGAGATCTCTTTTGATTTTTCATGGACCGATTCAACTTATAATAACCTTTTTTTTTATTTCTTTAGCTCTCAAAACTCAGTGTGACTCATTCAATCTGTCCGGACAAGATCCACTTGCCATCGTTGCACAGTGTGAAGCCACAACTAAGCAGCTGGAAGAATTAGTCAATTCCCTCACTCCGGAAATAGAGGCGCATAACAAGTCAGTTCGCGAGAATGAAGCAAAATTGATTGCTTCAAAACAAGAACAGCCTCCTGCTTCCGTTCCTCAACCCGACCAGCCGAAACAGGCACCAACCCAGGAGTCTAGTAGTACGGAAGAAACATCAGACTTGGTTTTCAAAGAGGACTTCAACTTCTACACCCAACGACAGTCGGAACTACTCGGTTACGAGGCCAATTCTGCGGCATTCATCTCTGATCCAAATCTAAAATCATTGCGTTTTGATTTGCAAAAGGCTATCACTGCTCCCATCAACGAGATTTCTGATCAGTCGGGTCAGCATCTTCAAGAGAAGCTGGACAGGATTAGAAATTTACTTTTAGGCAATCTTGTTGACGTTGGGCCAAAGAAGATAAGAGCAACGCAACACTCGGCCGGTTTACCATACTGCCTCAACGTCCTGGCTAGAAAAATAGTCCAACAAGGAGAAGATCAAGTGAACGTCAATCCTAAAGCGGCCTTTCCTATCGCAGCTGTTGCTACAGAGCTCTGGGTTGAATTTCCAGAATTCGGTCGGCTTCTCCTTGCCCACTTTTACAAGCAGTGCCCTTATCTGGTGCCTTACTACGTTCCTCAACAGGAAGGCCAAAGCGACGAGGACTATTACCGATCTTTAGGCTACAAGTATTCCAACGGAAAAGTAGAGCAGCAACCAGCCTATCTCAAACGAATGACTGGTGTCGTCCGACTCTTTGCTGCCATTATGATCTCCACTCCAAGACGGAATCAACCTCATCCGTACGGGCTGAACGAGGCTTGGCGCTACCTGGCTGCATTGTTGAACCTACCTCCACGGAACGAGATCACGGCCGGAGTCTTAGAAGTCTTCCTATCTGTTGTTGGGAATGCGATGACCAAAGAGTTTGGACAGCAGTTCAGGAAGGTCCTTCATTTCATATGTACCGAGTACCTCCCCATGATTCATCGTGTAACACCAGCTGGTTCTGGCGGAGGTCCCGCATTCCGATTAGAAAATTTTCTTCAAGATTCCATTAAGGCTGGTGGAATTGCTCCTCCTTCCGGCCAACTGCCCCCTCGCTTTTGGTAGTGATTTTTGTCATACCATGCACTCTGTTTTAAACATGTCTCAATCTGTATAGCTATTTTTTTCTATCAATAAAGGAAGCTTCTGTTCAAATAAAAAATAATTTCGCATTATCAACATGGATTGTTGTTAAAATTTTATTCAAAAGTAGCCAAGAGGACTCAATATTGAATAACAGCTGTTACTTGTTAGCTGACTATGCATAGATAATAAATTACTTTTCCCAGTGTACTGTAGTCTTCACCAAAAAACCTTTTAATACAAACTACGGTATAGATCATGTTTGTTTTGCGGTATTAGGCCTGAATTCGAGATTACCTGTAGGTTCTCGTGTAATACGTTTTCGTTTATTACCGTGCCTTTTTTTTAATAAGCAAAGACGAAAGTCAACAATGATTTGGATTTTTTAATTTGCGTTGTATTTATTCCGAGTCATTTTTTACAATCCACAATTAGACATAAAAAGGAGGGCTCAGAATTCTAGTACTAAATTATATATATATTAAGCGTCCGACAAAGCATTTCTGTTTTGCAAGACAAACATCCTAAACTACTGCCATTACATTAGATTTTTTTTTTTTACTTCTTAAACCTTTCGGCTGAAGAAATAGGTGTTTAGTAGGCGGGGACGCAGAGAGTAGGGACATTGAAGACACGGATGGTGTCGACCTCCTTGCCCATGAGCTCATCAAGGGGACGGCGGGACAACTCCTCGCTCAACTTCTCGGAGAGCTGGTTCTTGGCAATGCAGTGGAAACCCAACTGAAATGTAATCAAATATGATTATGAATATGTTATCAAGGATTGAATTGTTTAGTATTTTACCTTCTGCTCCTCGGTATCGACGGGCTGGCTGCCCTCAACGCACTTGACGACGGGCTCAGTAGAGAAGCAACGCTTGCCATCCTGAACGATCATCTTGTTACGGAGAGTGGTCCACTGGGTGGGGCGGCGGGAAGCCTGGCTGGAGTAAACGTTCTGCTGGAACTTGGGGAGAAGAGGCCAAACCTTGGTGGAGCCGAAGACGTTCTGGGATTCCTCCTTCAAGCACTCCTCCTGGATGCGACGGACCTGAGAAACCTCAGCGGAGGAGATCTCGCTCTTGCAACCGACGGGAGAGTTCTTGATCTCGTAAGCAGCACCCAAAAGATCCTTGGGGATGGTGCACTGGCGGGGGCCCTCCAAATCGGTGAGCTTGTTGCCAGTCTGGGATCCGCAGAGACCGCAGAGACGACCACGGTGGATGGGGGAGCCCAAAACAACGACCTCCTGTCCGTCGGTGAGGACGGTGATCATGTGGGTAACGGGAGACTCAACCTGGATGAAGTTATCGGCGGCCTTCTTGACGATGGCGACGATCTCGTTCTGGGCGTTCTTGATGGACTTGGGCTGGCCAGAGACGGAGATCTCCTGACCGTTGACCTTAACCTTCTGCTGGGCGGGGAAGATCTCGATCTTCTCGTTGTCGAGCAAGACGGTGACGATCTAATTTAATTAATAAAACGTAAGGATTTATAAAGAATGTTTCAATTAAGGAATACAAGTAGTTTATATTACCTTCTTGTCGTTGACTTCGCGGGACAAAACAGCCATCTGGTAACGGCCAGAGCAATCCTTGGTCAAGACCTGGTCGCAGCCGGAGATGGTGGCGTTGTAGTGGAGGCCATCGAAGGTGGTAACAGTCTCGGTACCGACACGGCAGACACCGGGAGCGGCGAGGGTGGGGCGGGTGAGGGCCATGCGCTTGGGCAAGAAGACCTCAGCGACGGGGTGGACCTCAATGTTGTGGTAGAAAGTGTTCTTCTCGGGCAAGTAGACCTTAACGTCCATGGAGCCGACCAAGGGGTAGTACAAGCTCTCGACGGTGATCTGGTTCTTGCCGTTGTTGACGTTGACGACGTTCTCGGTCATGTAGGGGGCATAGAAGTACTGGACGATGTTCTCGATCTTGTTGGTGATGTTCTTGACAACGGCGGGGACCTTTAGAATAAAACAATATCAATTTCTATACTGTTTATACATATTGAAATGTTCTTTATTCCAACCTCGTTGAAGTCAACGGTGACGACGGCCTTGTTCAAGAAAGAGTTCAAACGGCGAGCGGCAACGCACTCATCGCTCTGGGCGCGGCCGACCTTCTCGTGCTTCTGGCACTGAGTCTGCTGCCACTTGGAACGGAGGGTGGGGGTGATCTGGTCCTCGCTGCGGGCCCACTTGGTCTATGATTGTGTAAATAAAGTTAACAAGAGAAATATTTTTAAAATCATAATGGGTTTTTAAACTTACGGTGAAGGTGACCTTGCGGTCATCAGTGCAGGACTTGCCGTAACCGATCTTAACGATGGAGGTGGGCTCGTAGTCTTCATCCTTGATCATCTCCTTGCGCTTGAAGATCAAGAAGTCGGGGAACTTGGCGTCGATATCAGCGCAGAGAACGAAGTTGCTCTCGCTATCGCTCTCGAGCTCGTGGCGTTTCTCCATCATGATGCTGCTGCGGGTGGACTGGGAGTCCATTCCGTAGACGATGGAAGAACCGAAGCGGCGGGACTTGATGGAAGAGGACTTGCTAGTGAGCTCAGCGGTGAAGTCAAGAGTGTAGCCGGAGGGGTTGTAGAGGGACTGGAAAACGTGCTGGAACTTCTGGGTGTTCCACTCCTGCTCCTGCTCCTGCTTGACCCACTTGTTAACCTTGAGCTTATCACCATAGACGGACTCGAAGAGAGACTTGGTGTGAAGACGGCTGGACATGGGGATGTCGCGCTGCTCACGCTGCTCGCGCTCGGCTTCAACGGTGGACTTGGCGGCTGTGTAATAATTTACAAATATAAATGAAAACAATTCACAAATATTTAGATTACAAATGAAACAAACCGAAAGAGAGGAAAGTCTTGATGCTCTTGGTCTCAGAGTTAGAGTTGTCAAGGATAAGGCTCTGCTCGTGGTGGCGGACAGTGGAAGGGAGAGAAAGGAAAGTCAAGAGACCGAAGAAGTCCTCGGTGTAGGGGAGAGCGGAGTTGATGGCGTGCTCATCACCGATCTGGGTGAGGATGAAGTTCAAGCCCAAAGATTTCTCACCGAAGACGGACTTCTCCTGCAAATATAATATCAAATGATTAGGTTTATACCATTTATTAGAAAGTATAATAACTCATCTTACCATCTTGGGGGACTCAACGGGGGTAGAGATCTCAGTCTCCTTCAGGAGAAGGGCGGGAGTGAAGTCTCCAACCTTCATGACGGAGGTGTAGGGGGTGACGGAGCGGTGGAAGACGCGGACCTTATCTCCCAAGAATTCCCAGCTGGTCTGGAGCTTGCCGGTCTTGATATCAGCCTCAACAGAGAAGCTACCGGGGAGGGCGAGGGTCAAATCCATGTGGATACCGGCAACGGGGTAACTGCGGGCGAAAGGAGTCTCAGTCATCATCTTCCTGACAACGTGAACCTGGACGATGGGCTGGATGGTACCCTCGAGCTCGGCAGAGACGGAGCTACGGGACATGATACCCTCAACGTTGACCTTAGAGGTGGACTTGACGGAGATGAAAGCGGCAGCCTCACCGATCAAAGTGTAGGCAAGACCCATGGCAGAGGGAACGCGGTAGAAAGAGTCGACGACGGGGACAAACTTGTGGAAGTTGATGTTCCATCCGGTGGAGGATCCCTGACGGAGCTTCTGCATAAGCTGCTTCTCAACAACCTTCATCAAGCTGCTGGGGGTGACGGTGAAGAAACGCTGGTAGTTCTCCAAAAGGTTGACGTAGATGTACATCTCGGGCTGGCCAGTGGCGCGAGCCTCGACCTTAAGAGCCTCCCTGATCTTCTGGAGCTCGGGGCTGGTGATGGAGGACTCATCCTTCTGGTACTGCATGGAGCGGACTCCGGGCTTGCCCAAAAGACGATCGACGAACTTCTCGGCGTGCTTGCTATCAACGAAGATCTCAAGAGCCTGAGAAACCCAGGGACCGGCGTTGACGGTCAAACGGTTGTAGATGTGGGAGGGGATGAAGGACTCGTAGCCGGGGAAAGTGGTGGTCTCGGTCTGGTAACCCAAACGGGTCTTCTCGGCGTAACCAGCCTTGAAGTAGTTCAAAGCGACGTAGGAGGTCCAGAAGAAGGGCTTCATCAAGGGAAGGGCAGCCTCAGCACGGACGGTCTCCTCACGGTTGACGGGGTCCTTGTTGGCGACCTTGCTGGCGATGGTGGTGTAGATGAAGTGGGCAACCTGATCGTTGGGCTCGTACCAAGTGCTCAAAGCAACGCGGTTCCAGAAAGCCTGGGGAGGGTTAGAACGGAAGAGCATGGACAAAGCGGCAAGACGGACTTCGGTCTCCTCAGCCTTGTTGAAGAAGACGGGCATCAAGAGGGTGCCGACGATTTCCTTCTTCTCCTCGGCCAAAGTAGAGAGGGCGAAGATAGCCTGGGCGCGGACAATGTTGCACTGGGCCTCATCCTCCCAATCAATCTCGGACTCCTGCTGGGAAGCCCACTGCTGCTGGCTCTCGAACTCATCCTGCTCGAACTCTTCCTTCTGCTGCTTCTGGCTGCGGTACTGGATCCACTTCTTCTTCATATCCTTCTTGGAGAGGCCAGACAGATCGCGCTGGTTGCGCTCGTACCACTCGTTCTCGTAGTGAGAGCTGGGCTCGCAGCTAGTGATGAAGGGCTTGATGTAAGGGACGATCATCTCGTGACCGACGTTGCTGAGGGCAGTCAAGAAAGCAATGCGCTCTCCGGCGTCGCTGGCGGTCTTAGCCTGCTCGTACAAGAAGGGGACCAACTGCTTGGAGACGATGGAGTCGCTGGGGCTGCAGAACTCACCCATGACCAACTTGGGGTACATGTTCAAGCTCAGGGTAGTGTTGACGCAGGCCTGGTAGACCAAACGAGAGAGGGAGAGGGCAGTGGTGATCTCGAGCTGACGGTTGGTCTGGACAGCCTGGGACTTGAGGAGCTCCTGTATAATTATTTAAAAAATTAATTGATGCTGTCTTCATTACAAAACATTTTAAAAGTATTTTTAATGAATGAATGCTTACGAAGAAGGCGGAGAGAAGCTCCTTGGTGGGAGTCTCGATGGTGCCGGGGAGGAAAGCAACAACGTTGGCGGCCTGCTCACCAGTGATCTTACCCTTGGTGATAAGATCGCGGAGGATCATGAAAGCGGGGTTGGTTCCAGAAAGAACCAAAGCGTCGACCATGATTTGGCTAACAAGGTAAAGAATAAAAATGTTATAGAAGTTTTTTAAAATTGTATTTTATATTTATTAGATACAATACCTCTTAGCGCTCTCAATGTTGGACTCAATGGTCTTGCTGACGACGGTGACGAGCTCAGGGTAGTCCAAAGAGGAAAGAACACGACGGAGCATGTTGATCTTGTCGGGGATGTACTTGGAAGAGGGATCGACGTACAAAGCCTGGTTCTCAAGCTCGCGGACGATCTCGTTCCAGAGACGCTCAGCCTCGCTGATCAAGGTGGACTTATCGACCTCCATGACCATGGGAGAGTTGACATTGCGGAGAGTGGGCTTGCCCATCAAGGGTCCGTGGGTCTGGTAGTCGCTATCGTAAGAGTAAGCGAGGGTCTGGTAAATGTGGACATCCTGAGAGATGCGGGAAACCAGCTTGGAGGAGCCGGAGTGGCGGGCAGACTTGAGGTGGAAGTGCTGGATGCTCTGACCTTCGATGGCCTCGGTCTCATAGCCCAAAGGCTTGGTGACGAGCTTGTCAACAGTCTTGATGCGCTGGACAATGAAGTGGCCCTGCTCGTTGGTGCAACCGATGATGCGGGTGGTGGAGACGTGCTGGAGAAGAATATGCATGTTAAAAAATTACTCGATATCGTTTTAAGTATGCAATTTTTCATATACCGATTCGGTGTTCTCACAGCCGGCGCCGGTGATGACGTCGCACTGGGTGGCGGGGGCGCTCAAATAGTTGAAGACGGGGAGAACGCGGCACTTGTCAAAATCGCGGTTCTTAACGATCTCGTAAACGGGGAAGTTCTCGCAAAGCTCGGGGACGGGAAGGAGTTTCTCCTCCTCGGTCTCGATCTGCTCGACGGGCAAGCGGCTGATGTGGTACCAGGTCTGGCACTCACCAGTGGAGCAACCCTCCATGGTGTGGTAGACGGTGTTCTCAGCGTAGTAGTTGTTGTACTCATCCTTCTGGAAGACTCCAGAGCTCTCATCGAGCTGCATCTGGATCTGAGCGGCCAAAGCGCGCTTGAAGTTGACGATCCAGAGGGGCTCCTCCTTGCCGATGGCGACGCTCTCAACCTTGCCGGAGACGATCTTGATCTGCATGGGCTTCTCGAGGTGCTGCTGGTCAACGATGCGGACCTCCTGGCCGGGGTCGGCGATCAGGAATTTCTCCATAACATCTTCGTTGAACTGCTTAGCTTTAGTGTTCAGGAGCTGCGATAATGTAAATGAAAAAGTATTAAGAACTATACTATAGACATACTATGCTATAGACAAGGATGAAGGTTTTAAAACTTACAGCGACGTTGACGGTGTTCTCATCGACGGGCTCAATGACCAAGCGACCCTTGATGGCACCACCGGAAACCTTGTTGCTAATGCCCATGATGCCAGTGGCGATCCAACCAGCATAGTCGTATTCGTAGGTGTAACCAGCGATCCAGACTGCAATTTGATTAATGTTAAAGTTAAATTATCCTCATTATGAATATAAGTGGGAATTGTCAATACCCTTGCGGGTGGGGACGGCGGATTCGAGGGTCAAGCTGTCGATGTCCTGGTCCTGGCGCTCAACTCCTTCCAAGTTCAAGTTGGAGGGAACCTTGCGGCTCTCTTCAGCGGCGCCGAAGTAAGGGTGACGGACGTTCTCCCAGGGCTTCTCACCGTTCAAGATGCTCTCTTCGATGCGGTGAATCTTGTGGGACTTCTCCATATCAAGAAGGATGCTCTCCTTCTCGATGGGACGGTACTGCTGCTCAACTTCAGTGGGGCGGATCAAGCCACAGCCGAGGATACGGCTGTTGTCGGCCAAAAGATCGCTATCCCACTTCTGCTGCTGCTTGTTGACGCGGCTGAGATCGTCGGGGAGAACGTGGATGACCAAAGCGCGGTTCAAGACGTTACGGGAGGTCTCGTCATACAGCGAGATCTGGGAAGAGATCAAGCTGATGTCGGTGCGCGAAGGCGATCCCGAGAAAGTCTAATGTAATGATTTAAATATTATAAAATCGTCTAAGGTTAATTGGAAATATTATGAATGTTGTACCTTAACGTTGCCGAGGAGTCCAGCGGGACGCTCAGTCTCACGCCTCTCGTTGGGAAGGAACTGTTCACCAACGTTTTCACAGTTGGCACCCAGGGACTTTCCAGCGTGGACGTGGAGGCTGTGCAAACCGGGCTCCATTCCGTAGACGACACCGCGGATCTTGACGGGGCTGTTGATGGAGGCTTGCTCCAACATGATCTTGCCGTTGATGTCATTACCCTGGACGACGACCAAAGCGCGACGAGGGCCTTCGATCGACTTTCCAGAGATGCAAGAGACGGCGATAACTATGATTATAATAAAGAAAATTACATAAAGTAAGACACTATTGAATTATTTAGTAGCTAAAAGTTAAGATTGAATACCGAGGAAAAGGGCGAGGAACTTCATATTGTGATCGTGCCCGAACCGGGGAGGTACTTGACACAAGTCAGAATGAACTGCGTCTTTTCCACTTCAATCCCGGCACATTATATACTCGCCGAGTTCTCTACTTCATCAGCATATCGTAGTATCAATTGAGGACGAAGCTGATGTCATTAGAAATGTTCTACTGCACCTCGAACGGATGTAGCTCGCTAGAAGGTAACGTCATCAAAAATTAAAGGAACAGATGACCCTGAGGATATTCACACAAGTATACATTATATCTGCACCGTCTACGTTTATGAAACAGATCTGTTGCACGGTCAGAGCAGCTGACGAAGAGTTTTTTTTCTAGATATTTCTCTGTTTTGCATCAGTCATTCAATTGATCTGCTATTTTTACGCTTTCTTGCAGTTATACAGTCGATCTCCTTCCTTAGAGCTGATTACATAAAACCGCTTATATGATTAGGTGGCATATTGTTATGTAACTTTGCAAAGTACTCGAGCTCTTGTTTAAGTGTATAGTATACTTTTGCTGGGGACAGTATGGTGAGGTAGATATGTTTAAAATGTTCAAAGATCAACAGGATGTTCTGTTCTAACAGCAGGCTTTCTAATTCGCCATATGCTGATTTCTGACTTCCCATCCAGACACAGTTTATGATTGTATAAGCAAAAATAATATGCCACTCCTAGACTCTATTCTTCATTCACTAACCCTTATACTTTTTTCATTAAGCGACAAGAAACTAGATATCTCTTTGACTCTTAAAAAAAGTTTATTAACATCTCAATTGGCTTGTAATTAGTTGTTATTTCTGATCTTACTATTGAAGCTTAACAATTAACATGATCAATTGTTATCTGAACGTTGTAATATAACGTATAAAAGCTAAAATAAGCTTCTACACCATTATAATTATATGACAGATCACGACCAACACATTTATTAAGAAACGATAGACTATCAGACACAGTGGGAAGAATGAAGAAAAGGCATAGGAAAAAACGCGAAGAAACTAAAAACAGGAAACAAGAAGAAGAAAATATAGCTGTTTTTAAACTTAAATCTGGATGTAACAAAAACTAGTAAAAAATGAAACTATATCGTGCGTGTTCGTGTATATGAAATTTATAAAACCGTGTTTCAAATTGACCCATTCCACATAATCAATTTTCATACAGAAACGGATTGAAACAGTTTTCTGTTTTGTCATAAACTTTTCCAAGTGAAGACATTTGTTACGAAGAAACAGGTTTCTCGGGCACATTGATGCTGGTTCAGTTATAGTTCTGATAACCTTTGCACTATGTACTTTCTGTTTGGTTGCCATTTACTAGATAAATAAAATAAATAAAAATCAGCAAAACAAATATATATTTTTATAAATTTAGGGGCCTTAACGTCATCTACCAGTCATTTTTTAGACTTCATTCAATTCCAAAATTCTATTTGGTTCTAAATGCTCATTAATCGTTCGGTATTATATAAAAAATGCATAAGTATGATACCGAAAGCTTCTCGTCGTATGGGCTCATTCTTAAACTATCTTTAAGATATTTGCACGATAATTAGAAGACGTTCTCATTCGTAGAAGGAAATCCTTAATTAGAATCAGTTTGAAAGTCGAAGAGAAAGAAGTAAACATCGCACGGTGTTTTGATAAAATCACATGATATGGTAGTAATGGTACAGCACAGTAGCCTGATAGCCTAGCGAAACGTTGTGCAAATTATGGGCGTCGTAGGAAAGCGTTGTTCAAATAAAGGAGATGAGTAGGTTAAAAGTGTTAGCATTTATATTCCATCAATTCTGTTATTCTATCCCATCAATTCCGGTTAGAGACATTCAGGCCTGATCGGAAAATATATACAGTTCCGATAATTCAAACTTCCTTAAATTTTTTAGGTATTATTCACCAAAGATTTACAAGAAAGATATCAAAGAAAATTTACTATAGTTTTTAATATATGAAAAAAAAAATTTAAACTATTCAACCGACTATTTTCTGTACGTGGTTTGCGTTCTTTTTGTGTTATTTAAGCCGCATTATTTACCCGGGGATTTTCAATTTTCATCGAATGACTGAGTAATTTGTACCAATCAAGCTTTTATATAAGTATTGAGAATGCTTACCAACAAATAAAATAACTTTTTTCTGTAAAAAATAAATCGCTCAAATTTTTTAATGGCATACCGTTTTAGAATATAAAATTCGAATATTATAAATTTGCTTTACTTCCGCTTCTATAGTACTAGGCCTAGTGCTTAAGTGTTGCGTTCAGGTTTTATTGATTCCTTTGCTTTTTACAAATACTTGAGTTGGCCATCAATTTCAAACCTGTAAAGATGATCATCAAATTAGACTTTAGAATGGCGGGCATACGACTTTATCATCAATTACATGAATCGGTGTGATATTATTGGCCTACTTCAACTGTGCTTTGCTTCAATTGGTAGATTCCTTGAATGAAACAAGCTGTATTTTGCTAATGCCGTGATCATCAATCATCATAGATAGACAGCTGTAGATGATCGGTGACAAAAAGATCAAATACTTACTCAACAGAACGGAGACGAATAGAAAATTACAAGAAACGTTACAAAGAGTTATTAGATAAAGTTTTAATTACAAAATTACATAATTACAAAAAGTTACAAGAAAACACAGCAAACATTTGGAAAACCCAAAACCGATTTTTTTAGAGAAATTAAAAGTCTTTTCAAACGTTCAGAACTGTTGTCACTCATTATCATCATAATTACCACGATAGAAGAATTAATTATCAGGCCTCCTCACCATATCACCACGTTCAGTTCCCATCGTCATCATAGTTATTTGTGTATCGTAGTTTGTAATTATCCTCGATCATCAAATTGTAAAGTAATGATTCATTATCCCAGTAAACTAAAAAATGCCTTTTTATTTCATACTTCATACAAAATATAATAATAAAACATAATAATCAATGAATTTAAAACCATAAAAACATATACAGGTACCGTAGAAAAGGTATATACTCGTCCGTTCGTTGCAACTTCTTTATATCATATATCCCATCTTCTTTTTTAAAAAGATAATTTTCATCGCCCTCCGTCATACCGCATTAAGTACCGTGTATCTCGAATGATGGTTAATATGTAATAGCCTAGCGCCCTAGCCCAATTTCAGGTATCATATAGCGGCTACAGCTATAGTATAATAGTATGAATTTACTATTTTAAAAGTGTTTAAACATATATATTCAGTAATAATAGATGCCCAATAACGAAGCGAAGATATATAACTGCCAAAAACATAAATTGAAGCATGACTACTATTAATCAAATTTATCAGTATCCACTATCACCCGCTTCACTTACTGAGGGAAGCAACGTCGATGAACATTGCATTACTTCAGAAAATGATTTCGGAATAGGAAGTAATAAAATAGGCCTACTTTGGCAAAAGCAGAGTATAGCATCGTCATGTGTGTAAAAGAATCCACTTTGTCAGCTGGAGAAAAGCAAACTGCTTCCGTATAATAAGTCCTAAATACTCTAGTTATGATTTATAACTTCTTTTAAACAAATAGTTTTTCTTTCTTTCTTTTTCAAGTACGGTATAGACTGGATACCGATGATCCTATTTCAATCGAAGTCGCACATTCCAATTGTGTTTTTTTCTGATGTTCGAGGAGCGAAGAAGGCAATAGAATTTCTTCGCTACGTCTAGGGAGTCAATTCAATTCAATTCACGCCTAAAAACCCCAATTCGAATATGAATCGCAATTCACTAGGGTCAATTCGAATGAATAATAATATTCAGAGGACCGATTCGAATGAATTTGAATTCAATTCGAATATTTAAATGAATATTGTGTAAATTCGAATACATTCGAATATTCAAATGAATATGACAACTATTCATTCAAAAATGAAATATTAATTGGAATATTCATTTGAATATTCGTAATATTAAAGAAGAAACGAGCTAGAAAGGCTTTCTTGCACTCTTTTCTTAATGAAGGGCAGTGTCGGCCACATCGGCAGAATCGTCTACCAATAAAAAATTTTACCCTGAAGATTCTGACAATATGAGCTCTTCAATATAGCCGCTATCATACCGCACAGCCACACACAGCGTCATCTTTGACTCACTTCAGAGACCTGCACAAAGGATAACAAAGAGGGCATTCTGCGATCATCAACGTCCCAAAAACTGGTTCTACGCTTTTTTTAGCAATCCGAAATGACGAGACTTGAGTGACGCAACGATCGGCTACGAAGCTAGAGGTATTGCGCATCGTCTTATTATCTAAGAGTCTTGACGGTGACTATACTACTTCTTGCCAAACGGCGACTGCTTTTTCAGCTAAAAGACGATAAATTAGGCTCTTTTCCAGCTCTCCGATCACTTCAATATAGTATCCACATCTATTCAGTTGATTGTTCTTCCCACTTTAAAGTCTGGCGATCTTCGATGTCGTAACATTTTCTTTGATGTATACAAATGATTCACATTGACCTGGCTCATGTGTACTTTGCCTGCATCAAAGGTCTATTGTATTGATTCAATCATGGTATTTGTCCAACAGAGGTTATTTAATTTATCTTAGGTATATCGGATCAGGATGTATCGGGAAACAATCTAAAGCCACATTTTCCTTGGATTGAAAATGAATTCAGCCGGTGGACTCTTCTGCTTTGTCTCAGCATCGCTGTAATAATTGTCCAGATTAAGATTGTCCAACATACTGCATGAACGTACTGTATGATCTTAGCATCAAATGATGTAGATAAGAGCAAGTTTTTCAAGAGGAATACAAAGTAGAATCAAGGGTGATACCATCGGGAAGGGAGATAAATATTATGCCTACACGTTCACATAAATCCATTTAATTCAATAGCATTATCAGGACTTCGATGTTTCAAATCTGTTATTTCTAATGATAACTTAAACTAATGAAATATTTCTTTGAAAAGACTATAGTTAGCACATATCACTTTTCCGCCTCTTAGTCTTTCGTTTTCTCATTCTTTACCTCTTTCCACAGTACCTACATTTTAAGCATTTGGAAACAAAACAACTTTTAAAGGAATTTAGATTGGAATCGATTGGAATTTAATTTTGGGTTATGCTATTCATTTTTACAGCAAAACTTTAAAGAATCGTCAAAAAGTTTTGGTCAATTAAAAGCAGATTCTCAATGTGTTCTTTCCTATTCTCTGATAATCGAAACTGTAACTAAAATATGCTATTTTAATATTGTTTGGTCAAACTCTATTAAAAATAGAATAAAATTGTGTTGTGGCATATATTATATTTTGATGCTTTGTGGACGCAGATGAGAAGAGTTCGTGAAACGATCACGTCCGATAGAAGGACTAGGCCGTCCTTATACATGGATTGAAATTGCAATGTTCCACAACTATTAAACTACGTACTTGGATTGAGAGGGATACCTCAAATGCTGCATGATTATTAGGTTACCACCTCCAACAGAGAGAAATTTTATCCGTAGATAATATGCTGATAACGAAAATCATGCCAGTTCACAAACTGAAGTCACGTCTCATCAAAACACGATTTACAGGATCCTAATTCTTTTCCCTTCTTTTACAAGAAGATTTGATCAGCAGCAAGAGTCGTCAATTGGCCTTTATAAACCACAAATCTATCTTGGGATCAAACATAAATTTTGGCGAGTATAGTACCGTATCTGCAAAATGAGCAAATCCATCATTATTCTTGTCGTCGTCCGTAATATAATTAATTGGTGGAATGTCTGGTACGTTTTGAGGTGCTCGAAATGATATCAGCCCAGAAGTAACGTTACGTTATGTGCCGTCAAAAAGAATAACTATAAAATCTAATACGACTGGAAGCCTTAGAACGGAACAAGCAAAAGTAGCAGTTGTGATGGTAATAAGTCCAGAACAGCCAGTCAAACTGCTTCCGCCGAAGCTGCTGCTAGCCGAGTAGCAACTTTTCTTCAACTTAAACGTTTCAGCCGCCCTAGCAGAAGCAGCTTCTTTTGCCGTTGCCATCGAACCAGCACCGAAAGCTGCTCGCGCCTTACTAGTCTCAAATCTCTAAATACATCTAATAATATTGGTCGAACATTGACAATGGTAAATCAACTGCATAATTCTATTTAAAAAATTGTAAATCACGTCGTTTATCACTCAATACTTTTCTATGTATTTCTTATGTATTTTGTTAGCGAAGACGATGATCGATTGGGGGGGGGGGGGGGGGGGTGACAGCAACATTACGCAAATGACTATATTGATTTTAAATTGAGTTGTAAAATAGTTTTCTATTATTTATGTATAGTTTATACACCTATTTTTTACGGATGAAACATGGTGATTGAATCAATCGTATATTTTAAACAGGGCATAGATCAGTTAGATTCTTGGTGCTCGGAATGAGACAGGCAATCGCTCCAGAAGTAACGGTACGCAATGGCCTGGACTGTTTGCAATTTTGCATATTTTTAGGTTGGTTGGTCGCCGCTTCAAGAATTTAAGCTGAGCCATTATGTCCGAGGATCTGCAACCTCAATCTATCAGAGTAAAATAATTAACCCTGTTAATAATTAACTCACAGTTAATAATTAACCCTGCTGACCTAATCGGAAAGATACGGCACAGTACAGTATCACACACGGCCGTAAATGAACTGTAAAAAATTAGCTTTAACATGACCTATTGTCTTACATTACTACTGTAAGTGTACGTAAAAGGGCGTACCCTTTTGAACCATTTAACTTATCTGGAAGAACTAGAGACTTGATTTAGTCATCGATGAAAATTTGTATATTAGGGTTTGTTCCATTTCTACTACTAGGGGTTACACTTATTATTTTTTCTACAAAATATTTTTATTTTCCATTTTAGTAACGAACAAATAATCGGGGTAAGTAAGCATATACACTAAAATAGGGGTAAGTTGATATAATATCTGTGATGATGCCTTTAAAAAATATAATGTTATTTTGACGCTATATGGCAATAAGTAAACTGGTTCGAGCGCTTTCGAAAAACAAATAAGTATGATTAGTGCATTATTATTTTTGGAACAAAATCAATCATCATCATCAATAATCTTTCTCAATTTCTAACGTTGGGTCTTCACATGACATACGGGTAATCCTACTATGTATAGATTTAAAGATTCGTGCAACAGAATTTAATATGACATAGGTCGTACCAGGTTCATTGTTAAAAGTATATAAATCTTAGGCAAACTAGGTCATGTATAACTCGCTTTCTTTGATGATTTGAATGATTAAGATCAACGAATTTTTACCGTAGTTTTATACATAACAGTCACCACATAGATGCATAACATTTTTTAAAAAGTATATGGCGGTTCGCGATATCTTGAAACAGTCTCTCTGCATTAGCAAAGAGCATCGCAATCATGCGCACTCTATTGTTTATTCATTAATCAACCATTCACTATTTCATTGATTTAATTAGTAAATGCGGATTAGGCTCACGAATGAGCTTTAAGAGTTTTAATATGAAGTTGATATGAACTTCTAGTAAAGCTGACAAGATGTTTATAAAATATAAAATATGCATTTAAGAAAATGCTAGTTCTAAAAACAACAGTTCCTACAATATATTAAATCATGTATTTTTGGTTGATTGTATACCGGTACAAATTAAGCGCAATAAGTATTGACATGTCTCCTTCCAGCCTCATTGTTTTTAAATAAGCATGCGTATTAATCTATGTTAGGGTGATACTGTGTGTGCTAATCTGCATTCCACAAATCCATATAAACATGCTAGTCAGCTCTTTTGTGTTCTTAGAAATTTATGTGTAACTATCCCATATCTCATAGTAATAGAATTCCTCATCTCAATTAAACCGTTAGTTAAAAATGCTCTTCCTACTTTTTTGTTTTCTTTGGCGAATTGGATTCCTTCAGTACTATTGCTTTTGCACATATAATATATATGATGCGTTTACTATGTCTAGAAAATGTAGTAGCAAAACATGATTAGTTTGCTACTTATTAGTGCTATTACACTATCAGGCGATGGTCTTTCTTTAAACAATTGCAAATTTGCGAGCAAGATTGGCTTATAACTTTATTTTTCTTCGTTATTGAAAAGGCATGTTTTGTGTATTCAATACCCAATTTTTGGATTCTTCTGTAGCGAAGTTGATTCCTATGGATTAAATTTATTGCATTTCTTGATGTGGACATTCCTATACATAGTTTGAGTGTTTTTGATTAAAAAAATATTTATTTGCTCTATATATTTCCATCTCGAATCTTCTGATCGTTGAGAAGAGAAAGGCTAAAATATTTTAGTAGTGAAGTCGTTGACACTTCTTATCAGTTTTACAGTTCATCAGATAATCAAAGGGCGCCGCGAGAAACTTGATTCGGTTTTTATCTTTTTGGAATTAGCATGTTATATGATACCGGATGCTGACAAATAAGTTTGCGCTTGGACTTTTAAATACGAACCAGGAGTAAAATAAATTTCTTGAACTTGAAATAAAAGCAACAGAAAGTGATTTTATGTTATTTTTTTATGTTTCTTTTTTAAAATATGAGTGAATCGTCTGGATGAATGATGAATTCTGATAAAGAATATAAATTTTTTTGGATTTCTGCAATCAAATAAACCAAATTATGTAAGACAACTTATATTACTTCCTCAGAGCGTGCGAGTTGGTTGAACTCGTACTGTTGCTAGATGACTAATCAAAAATTTGTTCGTCATTAAAATTCTGCGAAAAAAGGATTGGCTGGTGAGCCCTCAAATAAGAACCAATCACGATGCATTAATTTTTGCGTGATCACTAACGTGATCCTACTTGAGTTGCAAATGCTTGATGTTGTGGCCTCTGTATTAACGAAAGGGTTCAAATTTCACCCCATCAACAAGTCTCTATTGGTGCTCAACAACGTTAGTTCATCTAGTCCAGTACGTGATAGTTTGTGGATGATGAATTGACATATCCGGACAAATAATACGCAGAACGATCCTTGTTGTTGTTTATGGTCTCCAAGGGCGACATTCAAACTGCTGACCAGGATGGTTCTCGCTCGACGACTATATAAGCCTAGAAGAGCTGATGGAGAATTCGTGTCATAACCATTTTTGTGTCAAGTACCCCCTCCCAGCGGTTCGGGCACAAGAAAGATGCGTCTTATTACACTCTTCTTCGGTAAGTTAAACTATCTAAACAAATTACAATAAAGTTAACTGTAATCTGTTCCTTTTCATAGTTATTGCTATCGGATGCTGCGCTGCCAGGCCCAAGGTTACCGAGGGACCCCGCCGGGCCCTCGTTACCATTGAAGGTATGGACATCAACGGCAAGATCATGTTGGAGCAGGCCTCCGTCAACAGCCCCGTCAAGATCCGTGGTGTTATCTACGGCCTCGAGCCCGGACGTCACGGTCTCCATGTTCACTCCGGAACTACTCTCGGAGAGAACTGCGAGAACGTTGGTGGCCAGTTCGTTCCGTCGGAGAAATTCGACACTGAGCGTCCCGCTGGTTACCTCGGCAACGTTAAGGTATAATTGACAAATCATTAAAGATATAATGATTATAAGAACATGCTGACATCTATGTTTCTAAAATATAGACTTTCTCGGGTTCTCCTTCCCGCACTGACATCAACTTGATCTCCTCGTTGGTGTCCTTGTACGAAGACTCTACCCGCAGCATTGTCGAACGTGCCTTGGTCATCCACGCTCAGCCCGATGATTGGTCTCGCGCCCGCAAGGCTTCCGTCGCCTCCGCCACCTTCGACGACCGCTACTTGGCCTGCGGCCTCATCCGCACCACCGAAATCGAGCAGTCCATCCAGCTGAACCTCGAGAAGCCCTACAAGGTCGACAAGATCGAGCAGAGCATCTTGGACGGTGAGAAGACCTGGGAGAACGTTCGCCACCCCTACTTCGGCGCTAGCGATATTGATGAGCGCAGCAAGATCCCCTCCAACTTGAACTTGGAAGGAGT
This sequence comes from Chydorus sphaericus, assembly GCA_030141595.1. Classification (NCBI taxonomy): domain Eukaryota; kingdom Metazoa; phylum Arthropoda; class Branchiopoda; order Diplostraca; family Chydoridae; genus Chydorus; species Chydorus sphaericus. The sequence continues at coordinate 7,877,441 of CM057928.1, forward strand.
TGAGCGTCGCGACCAGGACGTTGATAGCCTGACCCTCGAGACCACCGTCCCCACTCGCAAGATCTGGCAGACTGGTTACACCTACGAGTACGATTATGCCGGCTGGACCTCCACTGGCATCATGGGTATCAGCACTAAGGTTACCGGTGGCTCCATCAAGGGTCGCTTGGTCATCGAGCCCGTCGAGGAGAGCACCTTGAACGTTGCCCTCTTGAACACCAAGGCTAAGCAATTCAACGAAGATGTTATGGAGAAGTACAGCGAAGTCGACCCCGGACAGGAAGTCCGCATCCAGGATCAGGAACACCTTGAGAAGCCCTGGCAGATCAAGATCCTTTCCGGAAAGGTTGAGAGCGTTGCTATCGGCAAGGAGGAGCCCCTCTGGATTGTCAACTTCAAGCGCGCTTTGGCCGCCCAGATCCAGTTCCAGCTTGATGAGGCCTCTGGTGTTTTCCAGAAGGACGAGTACAACAACTACTATGCTGAGAACACCGTCTACCACACCTTGGAGGTATAAGATAATATTATACAACTAAAATTGGTTTTTAAATCCTTTGAATATTTTAATAGGGTGCCCCCACCGGTGAGTGCCAGACCTGGTACCACATCAGCCCCCTTCCCCAGGAGGCTGTTCAGGCCCAGCCCGACCTTCTCCCCGTTCCCGAGCTTTGCGAGAACTTCCCCGTCTACGAGATCATTAAGAACCGTGATATGGATAGCTGCCGCATTTTGCCTGTTTTCCAGTACAACAGCAACCAGGGTTACAACTGCGACATCACCAACGGTGCCGGTTGTGAAAACGATTTCTCGGTAATTATATATTTATATATATTGTTATTAATAGAAAGGGATGTCTCAATAATAGTCTTCTTTAACTTTTTTAGCACACTGATATCACCAGGATCATCGGTTGTACCCACAGCCAGGGCCATTTCATCGTCCAGCGCATCCACTCTTACGACAAGTACGTCCAGAAGCCTTTCAGCTACGAGACTGAAGCCACCGAAGGTTTGACCATTCAGTACTTCAACCTCAAGTCTGCTACCCCCACTGGATACTCCAAGCTGGTTTCCCGCATCTCCCACGATGTCCATGTTTACCAGACCCTCGCTTACTCTTACGATGATGACTACAAGACCCACGGACCCTTGATGGGCAAGCCCTCTCTCCGTGAGACCAACTCTCCCATGGTTATGGAAGTTGAGCCCGAGGTTCTGAAGAGGGAAGCTCAGCGTATCTTCTCCGAGATCTACGCTGACCTCGAATCCGAGAACTACTACTTTGATCCTTCTACCAAGCACACTTCTGACAAGTACAACATGCTCCGCAGGGTTTTCGCCAACTTCGACTATCCCGAGCTGTATTCTTTCATTGAGAAGAACTGGGAAAAGACCAACTCCAAGGATGAAGAATTCAACTTCAACTGGTCCACCAAGAAGTAAAAACAAAACATAAAAAAATTAAGATATAAAACTAAAACTGTGTACATCATTTCAGTCAAATCTTGTTCGACACTTTGATCTTCACTGGCTCCAACCCTTCCCTCTTCGTCGCCAAGGAATACATCGTTAAGGGCTACGTCCCCGCTGAGTTCGCCGCTCAGGCCATCTCTGCCATCGTTCCCAGTGTCGAGACTCCCACTAAGGAGCTCTTGTCCAGCTTCTACGTAAGACATCATCATCATATTTATTAAAATTATTATTAATTTGTTTGAAATAATCTATCTATTTTCAAAATTATTCGAATTAGGATTTCTTGAGGTCCGAATACGTTCAGAGCCACCGCCAGGTTGAGATCACCACTGCTCTTGCCCTGTCCCGCTTGGTCTACCAGGCTTGCGTTAACACTACCTTCAGCTTGAACATGTTCCCCAAGTTGGTCATGGGTGAGTTCTGCTCTGCCAGCGATTCCATCGTTGCCAACCAGTTGGTTCCCTTCTTCTACGAGCAGATCAAGACCGCCAGTGATGCTTCTGAGCGTATCGCTTACCTCACCGCCCTTGGAAACATCGGCCACGAAGTCATCGTCCCTTACTTGAAGCCCTACATCACCAGCTGCGAGCCCAGCTCCACCCACGAGAATGAATGGTATGAGCGCAACCAGCGCGATTTGGTCAACTTGTCCAAGAAGGAGATGAGGAAGAAGTGGGTTGAGGCCCGCAAGACCTTGAACCAGAAGAACGTCGAGGAGGACGATATGTACACTCCCAAGATCAACGAGGAGTACGAGGATGACGCTCTTTGCAACATTGTTCGCACCAAGGCCATCTTCGCTTTGGCTCATTTGGCCATTGAGCAGAAGGAAATCGTCAGCTCTCTGCTTATGCCCATCTACTTCAACAAGGCTGAGGAGACCGAGGTCCGCCTCGCTGCTCTGTCCCTTCTCTTCGTCTCCAACCCTCCCCAGGCTTTCTGGAACCGCGTTGCCTTGAGCACTTGGTACGAGCCCAACGATCAGGTTGCCCACTTCATCTACACCACCATCGCCAGCAAGGTCGCCAACAAGGATCCCGTCGACCGTGAGGTTACTTTCCGTGCTGAGGCTGCCCTTCCCTTGATGAAGCCCTTCTTCTGGACCTCCTACGTCGCTTTGAACTACTTCAAGGCTGGTTACGCTGAGAAGTACCGTCTTGGTTACGTCTGGCAGACCACCAACTTCCCCGGCTACGAGTCCTTCTTCCCCTCTCACCACTACAACAGCCTGTACGTCAATGCTGGTCCCTGGTACACTAAGCTGTACGAGTTCGCCATTGATGCTAAGCATCCCGAGAAGTTCATCGACCGTCTCTTCGGTAAGCCCGGAGTTCGCTTCTCCCCCAACAAGGATGAGTCCTCCATCACCAGCCCCGAACTCGAGAAGATCCACGATGAGCTCAAGATTGAGGCCCGCGCCACTGGCCAGCCCGAGATCTACCTCTACTTGAACTTCTTCGACAACTACCAGCGCTTCTACAGCTTCAACCCCAACAACGTCTACAAGACCATCCAGAAGCAGATCATCCAGAAGGCTCTCCGTGAGAACTCTGGCAAGTTCGAGATCAACTACCACAAGTACATCTCCGCCTTGGATACCTTCACTCGTATCCCCTCTGCCATGGGTCTTGCTTACACTTCCATCAAGCATCACAGCTACTTCTTCTCCGTCAAGTCCCAGGTCGAAGGTGCCTTCAGCTTCTCCAACTTCAACGCTAAGTTCGAAGGTTACTTCAAGCCCGCTCTTGTCAAGAGGATGACTTACCGCCTGATGGCTGAGACTCCTTTCGCCCGTACTTATCCCACCACTGGTGTTGACTTCGAATTCGCTTTCACTTTCCCCGGAAAGTACTACATCGAGGGTGACTACCAGACCGGCAAGGTCCAGACTAGCTGGGAATTCGTTGGTGACAAGATCCAGTTTGCCAAGTACTCCGTCGTTCCTTTCAACACTATCCGCAAGATTAATGACTTCACCCCTGCCTTCCTTTTGGCCGAGACTAAGAACATCTCTTACACCGAGCAGCCCAAGGAGGTACGAATTAAAATAATAACAAATAACGTGTTTAATATTAACAATTAAATGTTTTATTTTCTACAGGAGAGGTACAGCTTCGGCCAGCAGTTCTTTGGCTTGAACTTGTACTACCAGATCAAGTCTGACGTCCATGCCCACTACCAGTCTTTCCCCTACAACGAGGACTTCTTCGGTACCCTTGCTTTCTTCACTCTGCCCTCTACCCTCCGCCAGCACGAAAAGCACTTGTACTTCGATGTTTCTTCTTCTGAGACCAAGGCCATCAAGACCTACTTCTCCTGGTGTAAGTATATTTTGAGCAATGCTTTTTAACGTTTTCTACCATTGAAATGACATTTTTTTTCTTATACAAAGCCGCCAAGTCCGACTCCAAGTTTGACACTCCTCTTTCCACCCCTCTTCACTCCCAGAAGTTGTTCGACACCGTCTATGGTGACAAGATCAAGAGCAACCAGTGGGTCAAGCAGCAGGAACAGGAATGGCACTCCCAGAAGTTCCAGCACATCTTCAAGTCCCTGACCAACCCCACCGGATACACTTTCGATTTCTCCGCTGAATTCTCCGGCAAGACCAGCCGCCGCTTTGGCTCTGCCATTGCTTACGGTATGGACACCAAGTCCCACCGTGCTAGCCTCATGATGGAGAAGCGCAGCGAGCTCAACAAGGAAGAGGGAGATAACTTCGTCTTCTGCGCTGATTTCGACGCCCAGTACCCTGACTCTTTGATCTTCAAGCGCAAGGAGATGCTCCAGGATGACTATGAGCCTTCCTCTCACTTCAAGATTGGCTTCGGCAAGTCTTGCACTGATGACCGCAAGATCGAATTCGCCGTAAACTTAAATTCATAAAACTGTTCGTTTATTTTACTAGTTCAAGCATTATAGTCTTACGTTATTTCTCGTGTAGACCAAGTGGACCCGCAGCGAGGATCAGGTTACTCCTAACATCCGTGCTAAGTGGCAGAAGACCCAGTGCAGCAAGCACGATCCCCTCGGCCGTGGCCAGAGCGATGAGTGCGTTGCCGCTCGCCGTCTCGCTTCCTACTTGAACAAGGGTGTCACCGTTGTCAACTTCAACGAGGTAAATTAATCTTATACATATTCTTATACAAGTTTTTATATAAATTTAATTAATATTTAATCAATATTCACAATTTTGATTTGTAGTTGCCTCCTTTCGTCTACAACGCTACCTACAAGTTCCAGAACTTGTTCCGTCACTTCTATGGCCCCTACATGTCTGACAACCGTTTCAACGTCCAGAACCAGCAGAACCAGATCACCATCGAGAAGGTCTACTACCCTTTGATCGGCTCCATGGACGTTAAGTTCTACTACCCTGAGGAGAACGTTTTCTACTACGACATCGATGTCCACCCCATCGCTGAGGTCTTCCTTCCCAAGCGCATGGCCGTCCCTCGCTCCGTCTTGGCCGCCCCCGGTGTTTGCTTGATCGGCTCTGAGACCGTCACCACCTTCGATGGCCTCTTCTACAACGCCACTTTCTCCGGTTGTGACCAGCTCTTGACCAAGGATTGCTCTGGCCGCTACAAGTTCGCCGTTCTTTCCCGCGAAGAGAACAACAACAAGGTATATATTACATTTCATTAATACAAAATAGCTTCTTCACTTTTATTTTCTTTATTTTTATATTCTTTTATTTATTTTGTCTTTTAGATCGTCACCGTCTTGCTCGACAACGAGAAGATCGAGGTCTTCCCCGCCCAGCAGAAGGTTAAGGTCAACGGTATGGACATCTCTGTCTCTAGCCAGTCCTACTCCCTTAAGAACTCCCAGAACGAGATCGTCGCCGTCATCAAGAAGACCACCGATAACTTCGTTGAGGTCGATTCTCCCGTCACCCACATGATCAAGGTCCTCACTGACGCTAAGGAGGTCGTCGTTATGGGCTCCCCCATCCACCGTGGCCGTCTCTGCGGTCTCTGCGGATCTCAGACCGGCAACAAGCTCACCGATTTGGAGGGCCCCCGCCAGTGCTCCATCCCCCGTGATCTCATGGATGCCGCCTACGAGCTTAAGAGCTCTCCCGCCGGTTGCAAGAGCAACATCAAGTCCAGCGATGTTTCCGAGCTCCGCCGCATCCAGGAGGAGTGCTTGAAGGAGAAGTCTGAGAACGTCTGGGGCATCAGCGATGTCACCCCCTTGTTCCCCAAGTGGCAGCAGAACGTTTATTCCAGCCAGGCCACCCGCCGCTTCCCCACCCAGTGGACCGTCTACCGTAACAAGATGATCGTCCAGGATGGCAAGCGTTGCTTCTCCACCGAGTCTGTTCCCAAGTGCGCTGAGGGCAGCCAGCCTTCCGCCACCCAGGAAATGAAGGTATATTCTATCAAATACACTTTTAAATAATTATGCTAATATTACTTAATATTTATCAACAGTTGGGTTTCCACTGCGTTCCTAAGAACGTCCTCTCCGAGAAGTTGAGCGAGGAGCTTTCCCGCCGCCCTCTCGATGAGTTGATGGGCAAGGAGATCGACGTTATCCGCGTCTTCACCGTCCCCACCAACTGCATCTCTTACTAAACATCATAATAACACAGCTAAACCCTCATAACATCCGAGGTTCAGCTTAACTAACTTACTTTTAACTGATTAACAGACCCTCGCTTTTGTCCTTTTCGACTTTATCCTTCCAGACAAAAATATCTTTACCCCGTAATTGTGTTGGACAAGAGATGGATTGACTCTCATTATATAATCACTTTCCGAGAGTATGTATAGTTGTATGGGATTGTTTTTAAGGTTCGATTACGGGCCATAATGGCAGCGTAATCGTTTTCTGTCTATAATTTTATGGAAGAGAGAAGGCAATTCCCCGAGGATCAGAAATAAACAGCAGCATCTACAAACAAAATGTGTTAATTCTTTTCACTACATTTAGTAAGTCTTCAGTAGGTTGCTTTCTTCTGGCATCAGTGTATTCACATATTTTAATACGCTGTCGAGCAAGATCAAATAACTTTTAGCTTCGAAGCTCTCTTTGAATTAAAAAAACGAATCAATAATATTCAATTGAATAAATTAGAAAAGAATCAAGATTCAGCTAATTCGAGCCTGTGGCCGAAAAATAATGTTACATAAAAAAATTAGCACAGAATTCCACATCTATGCAAGTAACCTGAGGTAAGTTGATTTCCAACACGCATCTAGATCTCGATGGAGTGAATCAACGCGGATTTAAATTAAAACTATAGTAAAAACCGGTGTTGACATAATTTCTTTCCGCAGAAGTGACCAAATTTATGTTTTAAAAGGCATAACCTTAAAAATGAAGATCATCTCTTTGCTTATTGAAAAGAAAATGTCAAGAGAGAAAAATCTAGGCAGTGAAATCATATGAGAGAAGAATACACACATAACACTACAAAATTGAAAACTGTTTACATGAGCAATTTTCCAGAACACAGTGGTGGCAAAGAATTGTTTTTGAAGTACTCCTGCGTTAGTTATAAGCTGTACACAATACCGCGATTTATTTTTCATAACTCTTGAAATCGGGCGGGTTACTGATTCATGTATGGAAGACGTCCTATTTAAGCAATAGAAAAAAAAAATTAAAATCCTTACCAAGAAAAAAAAACTAGATTGTCAAATATACCTGATCCATGTACTGGAGGTCCTGTCGGAGGACCAGGTGGTCCACTTCGACCCATCTGGGCATAAGGAGGAACCCCGTATTGAGATGCTCCACCAACCGGGGCATTCCGCGAAAAGTTTCCCGGTCCACTAAATCCAGCCGCTAGAAAAGAAAGCTTATTAATTTGACTGAACATCCGTAAGATATTCGAAATAAAATTACCAGCTGGATGGCTTCGTGTTGGTTGCCCGAAATGTTGCTGAGGATGGTTGTATCCCGAAGGCTGTTGTTGGTGTTGATAGCTATTGTAATAAGGGCCACCAGGAGGTCCGCTAACATGACCGGTCGCAGGTCCTCCACCGTGAGAGTTGATAAAAGATTGAGATCCACCAGAAAACTGATGTGGAAGAGGATCCTGACGTTGTGGTACCGGAATAGGGGCTTGTTGGTTCGGATAATAATTCGACCTCGCTCCAGAACCTGAAATAAGATAATAAAAATTAAGTAATGTTTTGCATCAAACATTATTTATAAAGAAAACTAACCTGGAAAATTATTATTCGGTTCACCGGCGTAATGATGAGGAGCACCACCTCTGTGGCTAGACTGTTGATGATATGGAGCCTGCTGAGGGTAGTGCTGAGAAGCTTGGCCGGATGGAGGAGGTAGTGGCGGTTGCGGAGCAGAATACCCGGAATTCGGATACGAATTTGAGGAAGGCGGCGGAGGCAGTAATGGATACTTGCTAGATGGAGGATAATTCCCGAAAGACTTGTTGGGGTGAGGATGATGAGAAGGGCTACGATTCCGTTGCGAATGCCTAGGAACATTGAATCCTTCGGTCGTAAGACCAGAGGAAGACATATTCATTGATGATGATTTTGAATGATGATCATTCCACAATCTGGGTTCTTCTACATCTCTTCGAGGTTCGACAGAATGTGAGGGTGGAGCAGGACGTTCCGGTTTCACTTCAACGGGAACCGGAGCTGTTGAGCTGGACGTTCCGCTTGCATCTCGACGATGATCCCCTGCTAGTGGTAGGTCGGTCGACTGATGCCAATCCGTCTTCTGGCTCTGAACCATTCGCTTTTTGAAATGATGATGGGCATCGCCACAGTTGGGTTCTAGCGAGGATGGCCTTTCATCAGACGGTTCTGTCTCAACCTTGATAGATGAAACAGCAGTGGATTCTTCAGGAGCTTCGTTCATCTCTTCAGACTCATTATTCTGGGTTGCTTCATCTTCTGTCCTCTCCCTTTTGAGTGCCTCATCCAATCTTGATTTAGAGTCGTTGGCAGCCTGGTCCGGACAGTTGTTGATGGCTTGCTCTTCCGATGCGACAGTTGGGATCGGTTTCGCATCTTCCATAGATTCTTGTTGATTCTCAGAAGGTTTCCTTGAGGAAGATTCTTTGCTGGAACTGCTCCGATGAGACTTATCTCGATGTCGATGACGATCCTTGTCTTTGCTGCTCTTGTCCCGGTGTTTACTACTGCTATGTCTTTCTTCCGATCTTTTGCTTTCCCCACTGCTGCTCCCTTCTTTACTTCCAGATTTACTCGCTTTATCACCACTTTCGTTGCTGCTGCTCTTCTTACGGTCACGGTCTCGATCCCGATCCCGGTGACTGTGTTTACTACTACCACCGCTGCTGCTACTGCTGTGTTTCCGATGCTCCCTATCCTTACTATGCTCCTTATCTTTACTCGACGATTTCCTATTTTGAAAATAAAAATATAAAATAAATATATTTGTATAAATAAACCATAGTTAACTGGAACATACTTGCTACTCCTTTCGTGATCAGAAGATTTTTCTCTTTTCTTATCCGACGATCTGGATGAAGAGTGCTTTTCTTTCCTCGAACCAGTCAGATCCTCGCTGGTGGTACTGTTCGTACTACTACAACTTTGTTTAGACGAGGCTTCATCCGGTATCGTCTTGGAAATCTCCGGTTCATGAACAGGAGTTGCTTCTTTGCTGGTGCTCGTTGATGTAGATGGGGCTGGCATTCCATCTTTCCCACGCGGAGACGAGAAGGGTTCCGTCCGAGGGGAACAGCTCTCGGTACTCCGTCGGCGCTTATCCATCTCTGTAGAAGCGAATGCCATCATCCGGTCGAAACTTTGAGAGATCTTGTCCTGCCATTTTGCGTTCTTCTTGGCCGGCTGACCGGTTGTTTCCGTACTCGAACGTTTCCTCTTGGACGGCGTGGTGTTTTCTTCTGCTTCAGATAGAACAGGCTGAGGAACATCTTTCTCCGGAATCTCTTCGGCCGGTACTCTAATACGGTCCCTTAGAGAAGCTGCTAGGCCTTCTTCGCATTCCCTCGGCTCGACAGAAGTCGGAGTTGACGAAGCAGGTGGCTGTGTGAAAACCTCTTTGCTCGTGTCCGTGCTCCCCGGACGAGAAATCGGAGAGTAGGTTCTAGAAGGTAATCCAGTGGATGAAATTTCCAAGCTACGCTCGATCTCACCTGTCACTAGATCACCAATGGTGCGCACGTAGCTCTCACTAGGAGACTGATGCTGTTTACTAGGAGCATACAATCTCTCCTGAGATAGATGCCGTCGTAGAGCCAGTTTAGCGGGAGAAAACTGAGTGTAATCCGGTTGAGATGGTTGGACGTGGTGAGCAGTTAAAGAAGATTTCATTGGCGCACGAGCAAATAGTCCTTCCCGTTCAGGAACAGCGAATTGTTGCTTGAGAGCATCCGATACAGGTGGTGGTACAGGGCTAGAAGTACTGGCTGGAGAAGGACTGTTGTCATTCAGTACGCTGGTAATGAGGTTCTTCAACCGGTCTTCGAAATCGTTCACTCGAGGTGTCGTGTCTGTTGGCATACAGTTCATTTTACTGTTCTTGGATCCGATTGGTGATGTCGTTGAGGGCGTAGTGGATGCTTTGGTAGCGGCAGGTCCCCTTTGGATCTTCATTGGAGGAACTTTACGTTCTTTTTTACTGTTTTCCAATGGCTGTCCAACAGAATTGTTGGTCTGGTGGACTCGAGGAGTGAGCTCCGTGCCGTATTTAACGGCTTCAATCTGTCGACCCGTTTCGAGGATTTTCTGTGCCAAGATTTCAGGATTTTTCTCTTCAATCTTGCTGATTTCGGGGATATCGGGCCATTCTTGGTTTCGCCGCATACTTCCGGCAGAGCTGGGCTTCCGCTGCTGCGTAGTGGATTGCTGTTGTTGATGCTGCTGATGTTGAGGCGATGCTTGCAATGGCGGAGGAGCGCGGTTATTGGATTGGTGCTGTTGCTGCTGCATTACCGCCATCGTCGGCTGAGACGGTGGGAGTCCATTCTGAAGTTGGGCGGAAGAAGTGAAACTTGATTGAAGAAGTTGAGTCGAAGAAGGTGGACGAGGAGGAAAGAAGGAAGAGGACGACACAGCGGCCGTGGCGCCGGTTCGCTCCAAAGATGACAGTTCCGACGTGAGTTTACTGACCTGACCGTTCAGCCTTTTCCGCTGATGCAAAGCCAGAGAGATCTCTTTTAGGATCGATTCCTGATTGAGCAATGACACCTCCGCTTGATAATCCTACAATAAGGAAAAATAATTATTTTAAATTCATTTCCGTCAAAAATAATGATAATAATAGAATTTACTCCATTATTGAAAGGCTGAGATTTTTTGGCTCGGTTGAAAGCCTCTTGCTGCTGTCTATGAAGGAGATGATGGTTTTCTTCTTGCTCCAAGAACGCAACCTATTGAACATAAAAAAAATTAAATCATTTTGTTAAATAACTTAAAATTAAGTGCGAGATTGATTACGTGTTGCTGCATAGAGGCACTTTGGGATTCAAGTTCCTTATGTCGTTGAATAAGCTCCTTTGCTTTATCAAAGATATCAGCTGGAGTTTTAGCTTGGATACCAAGCTCGGCAAGCCTCGTTTTAAGCAAGGCCACACTTTCGTCGACTAACAGTTGAACTTGTTTCTCAAGCTTTGCAGCTTGGTTTTTAAGCAGTTTTTCTTTCTCCCGCTCTTCCTCAATCTGTTTCTGGACGGTTTGTCGGTAATCAGGGCTCTTAAACTGAGCAATCGCCGACATCATTTGATTCCGATAGAGATCCAGTAGCACCTAATCAAACAAATAAATTAAGTTTTGAGATTACAGATGTGAGAAAAATATTAAACAAATAAAGAACGGTACCTGTAAGCCGTAAGGAAAGTTGGTGCCGTCGTCTGCTGCAATTGCAACAGATGGAGGAATTTCCTCGTGAACCAGAGTTCCCGGGAGCACATTTCGGGTGAGCTGTTGATCGATACAGCCCGGCGCTGGAGGTAGTTTTTTGCCTTGCGGTGACGTGCTAAGCAACGTTTGCGTGTGAAGGAGGTCCAGTCCGGTTATCTTGAGGCTTCGTTTGTTACGTGGGCCACCGCCTCGTTTGGCAAGGCGCCCTCGGGGACGTCGACCAGGACCAGGTTTCACGCCCACTTTAACAGGATTCCTTTTAACCAGTTTTTTCCCTGAAAATTACGCAAAGAATTAGCAACTCCTTTTAATAGAAAATATATTTATTAATTACCTTCGTCTTCTTCGCTGTTGCTTTCATGATTGCTGTTATTCCCGCTTTTGCATAGGTCGTTCCAAGCCCGTCGAGTAGTTGGGCCACCGGCCATGTTGAGCCCGTCCACGGATAGCTGAGTATAAACACCTGGGCCGGCTCCTCCGCCGGTGGCACCGTCATCCGAATCCACTCTAGAGGGTGGTTGAGACTGAGTAAGTGAGTCACTGGACGATGTGTCACTCTGAAGTAGTATCTTGTTAGGATCTTTTTTATTGCGGCCGTGAGACTGAGCACCTGCGATTCCCGACACAGCTGTGCGCAAACTGTTCTCCTCTTCCTGCTATTTAATCAGAAAAAAGGTTAAATAATAAAAAAAATTTTTAACAAATAGTCAAAAACTACCTTTAATTTAGGTTTCTTCAGCTGCTCGAAATAGTTTTCCAGCTAAAAAAAAATTAATTACATTATTGTTATTCATTTTAAAACTTAAGGAAATAATATTACCTTTGATCGATCGATGGTATGTAAGTAATAAGATACAGGTTTGCCCGTCCAGGACACAGATCCTCGCAAAGGTGATAGTTCATGAACATTAATGATAGTTCCAATATCTGTGGATTGAAAAAAAAATTAAATTATAAGGCACGTATAAACAATAAAAAAAATGAACAAACCGCTCAGATTGCGATCGGTGATACGAAAATTGAGTGGACAGAAAGCCCTAGATGAGACGATACGAGCACCGTCTCTGAGATCAGCGAAACGTTCTGTAAATTAAAAAAATAAAATGTACTGGTCAGTTTCGAGGGTGAGAACGGAATGAAAAAAAAAAAACTGAAAAGAATAGAAGAATGACCTTTAAGCTGGTGGTCCAGGTTGGGTCCAAAGGCAAAGTTGTTGACAAAGATTATATTGGCCGAATTTACTTTCTCAGAATGGATAGAGTCGAGGAAGTCCCCTTTAATGAGTTTGTATTCTCCGTAGCGCTTCCCCCACCATCGCATCCATTTCTTGAATAGCCTGTCCATGTCCTTTAGGGTCAATACAAACAATAAAACACATTAAAATATCAACTGGAAAGCCATAAATCTCTCCCTTATTTTAAAAAGAAGATCAAGTACTGTACCTCGGCGTAGCGGCTCGGACAATCAGCCCTTTCGATGCCCCAGGCCATTTTGCACGGAGTAGAAGCGGCCAACTGCAGGACTACCTGACCTACACCCGAACCCAGGTCGATGAACGTGTCTTCCTCCGACACTTTGACGTGATCGATCATTTGGCACACCAGATCGTATGAAGTTTCTCCGTACACCTGAAAAATTATAAATTAAAATTAAAATTAAATCTTTTTTTTTAAATAAAATGTTTCTTTCTTTAAATTACCTCCGGAGAAAAAGGTTCGTATTGGTTGAGCTTATCCGGATCGGTCACAGCTTGATTGTAGACCTGCTGGAGGATGTGACGAAGGAGACCCCTCGAAGGCCGGCGATTGAGGCGCTCTGCCGTCCTTGCCGTTCCTTTTTCCTGTAATAAACAATAATAAAAGTGTCAAAACATTTGGCCCTCAAAATAGGCATAAACTAGAGTATATTTTAAATAAGATTACCAGATGCAGGATACCATCAATGGCTCGGTTAAATTTTTCAACCATATTCTTCATACTCTCATAACTGTGAAATAGGAAAAATAATTAGTTGCAGAAAAAAAATAATAAATTGAATTTAAGTATAAAAACCTCTTTGTGTCATAGTCAACAAGGATATGGGTATCCAAGGCTACTTTCATGTCAGGGAATTCTTCGGCGACCACCCATCTGAGAGGGGGAAAAAACATGAATAAATTGTTTGACAGAATATATCAAATAGAGGAAGTTACCTCATAGTTTCTAGAAGTTCAACAGCACCATCAATTTTATCCTGTAATGTAAGGGGAGAGAATGTGAATTGAATAACATTGCAGTGATCGGTATGAATCGCTGGAATTTCAGAACTTACAGCTCCTCGCCCAGAAGTGAGTGGCCACTGGTAAACAGCCGGCTCTGCCCCAGCTGGACTATGTAATTTCAGCTCCAATGCCATGACCATAATGTCGAAGGATTATAAAACTCTAGCTTCATTCGTTTCCTCGTCCGAAAAGAGTGTAAACAAAATCCCGCCAATGCACACTTTTTGAGTCGACGTTCGTTTTCGGTTGAAGGAGTAGTCAATCACTTTCCTAAATATGTTCTACTCGGATATGTTCCTCGCTCGATTGTAGTTATTTTTCTCTTTTCTATTCCCTCGTCAACACGAGTTTAACCTCAACGACAGCCGCATCTTTCCGATCAAAACAACGAGCTACACACTCACACAGAGGTCTCACAGAGGAGATGCGTTACGCAGCGCCATCTTGGGACAAGCAGGCAATCAGTGCGTCAACAGCGTTGCCTTTAAAAGAAGTTATGGTGCTCTTGACCCGCTCTCGGGAAAAGCACCCTACAAAGATTACGATGACGGGAGAAAACTTTACTTCTTCCGTTCACGATTTAACGCCTTAGAAAATGAGTAGCATTCTATTCTTAGCTACTGAATTCATTCAGCTCAAAATTCTAAAAAAGTAAAGTTCAAATGGCATCGTATTTCCAGAGGTGTTGAAGACGAACAAAAAAAAATATCAACAGTTTGCTTGGAATTGCAAAAATTTCTTATCACACTTTCGTGCTTGTTTTCCCGCCCGAAGGTGAAGGAACCCCAGGTAAGAAAAAAACGAGGTACTTGAGCGGTCACTGACTCCTTTCCCGCATAGTGAGTATTCGCATTCTTTCAGTGGGTCGTCGTACGCTCTCGCTAACGGTGAATGAGTAGTCCCCGCCTAATATGGGCGTCTCCCTTTTATCCCGCGTTCGATAAGAGGCTTAACGCCATCTACTGGTAGAATTTATAACTTTTATGGCGCTTAATTTAAAAGGGAAAATGTATTTTTAAAAATCTCAATCTCATAGTTGTTTACTCATAGTTGTTTATTGTTTATGATTATTGTTGGTTATGGTTAATTTGAGCATATACAGTACTTTCATCTTCTTTAATGGAATTCTCTTTTTTCACTAATTTTTTATCATTTTCAGTGTTGCCAGGTAAAATTTCAACTTCGATGTAAACGGGCTCTGCATTGACAGAGACCGGAATGATGTTTTCGTATGCCGATTCTTTGGCTGGATTGGAGCGAAGTACGTCCGGTTCGTAATAGATTTCTTGGTGAGCAGCAATAGAGCTCCTCTCTTTACGCCTATTTTGGTTATTCTGTCGAATTATTCTTTCCTGCATTCTACAATTTACAAGTCAAACAATATTTTCCCGAGTAAAGTTTACCGCAGTTTAATATAATACCTATGCCTGAAAATTATTCCTCCTATTATAAGAAATAGTAGGATGAAGGCACCAACAAGTCCTACGGTACCACCAACTATCCATCCTTCATCTTTCAGAGGTATTGGTACTGCAAGTAATAATTAGATTTTATATATATGGAAATGATTTTGATTTAAATGAATCAATTTAATTTGTCATCACCACATTTGGGCTCAATTCCGGACCAACTTTTGTCATCCATACACTTTTGATGATACGTGTTGAGTTTGGAATCTAATTGGAGAGATTTATCTAAGCAGCTGACGTAAATTAGTTCAGTGTTACGAGGGAAACTGCCATTTCTTTTGTTGATAACGTAACCTCCAAATTCAAATCTGACTTCCTTTTCCGGATGAAGTGTGAAATTGCACCGGTTTGATACTATTTACATTAGTAACTCTTTTTTATTTTCAATAATAAGGAAAAAATATTTAATACACCTAAAAGTATAAGACACTTACGGCACACTGGTCTTTTTCCGCTCCAAGTGCTATTTGATTGACACTCAATGAATTCAGTGCCGTTGCATAAGGTTTGGGTATCAGGGTTCACGCACTTATACCGAACAACCGTTTCGGTTGGGTATGTTGTGTTCTATTTTCGAAGTAATTTTACTGAAATCTCAAAATGTGCTAGCACATGCATCCATATATTTAAAAATACCTTCCTTCTTAAATTTTCCGCTTCGGTATCATATAATGAACTATTAAAAATTGGTTCAGACCAGTTACCCCGATGTATATCTTTTACATAAATAGCCTGCTTACCGCCGACTTGTGGAACCGAACAAGATGCTGTAATCATTAAAACACGCTTTAAACCGAATACATTTAGAAAACTGAAGTAGCGTTTTAAACTCACCATTTGCTACATTAGTACTGGTAGTTATTATCACGCTAAATATTAGGATAATTTCCGTTGTTGACAATGAAAAACGGCAACTTTTTTGGTGCATGATCAACAACCAACTTTAACCGTTTTCTATAGAAGTGTATTTGCCATATTATTTGACTTGTTCGTTTCCTTCTCTGATTCACACGAAGACGAATACTTACAATCACTTCGCCACATCCGCGCAAAGTTCGGTTGATTTAATCAAAGTTTTTCACGACAACTAATTAGTGTAATTTTGCCTACGTCGGCCTACACGAAAATGCTACATATTATATATACATCGTTTATAAAGATGTGATATTAGCATAAACGACAGAAGATGATTTCTTGTTATGCAGTTTGCGCGACGACTCCGATGGTAATAAATCGAGCGGCGGTGCGGATGGTTTTGCAGTTTCGACTTGAATATAGTTGAGCTCTTGGTTTCCAGGAATCGGAATGATGTTCTCATAGTGCTTATTCGGATCTTGATGTTGTGCTGAAAGGTTGGTTTTAGGCAGTGTTGGGTGGGCTGGAGGTGAAGGAAGCTCGTGGACAGTAAAGAAACTGGTGTCTTCTTCTACCAAATTACTAGAAGGCTCACTATTCCTACAAAAACAATTATATATAATGAATAATTTTTTGGGGGGTTTCTTTAATAAATTTTAATGAAAAAACTTACCTTCTCTTGCAATATTGAAAGAAGGCAAATGCAATTAAAGAGACTCCTACGAGCGCTGATACAGATCCTATGATGATTGCATTAGTATCATCACTCCTACTATTGCCTTGCTTCACAGGAGGACGAGGACTTGTAAAAACATTATTAGGCCTATTCGTTGCAGTAATGCAGACCGGTTCTTGGCCACTCCACTCTCCATTTGCTTGACATTCTCTACTAACATTTCTTTGCACTTGGTTATTATTTGGCGATTGGCAGATGTGTTTAGCGTTTGTTCCAAACGGCCACTGATTTTCAAAGTTGGTGTTGATATTGTTATTAGTGTTGATCACTTGAAACTGCGTTCGTCCTTGGGATACGGGAGCACGACACCAACTTGGCGCTGTTAAAGTAGAAAAGAAGAGAATCGTATAATATTACGATCATTGTAAAATGTTTTGGGTATCTTACCACATCTGGGTGTCCTTCCTGACCACGTACCATTAAAGAAACATGTTCTAATTTTATCACCCAACATAATATTATTTATGGGGTTGCATGAATAGTCCGCCACCGATCCTGGAGCGATTTGTTGGAAACGTATTGGAGCATTTGGCCTGTATAATATCTGGCCCTTTGAAGTTCGAACAAGCTGTATAGGGGCTGAAGGGTCTTGATTGGGGAACGGACACATACAGTAAACTGTAACATACGTAAAACTTAAATCCGTGAAAATTAACCTTATTACAATATGGAAATCGAATTTTACCTTTTTCTATAATGATGGTTGAAATACATACGCTCAAGAGGCAATACGCACTAATAATGTGGAGAGCCATATCGTCACAACTCCGTAAAACTCTGACTTTGAAAGTTTATAAACTGTTAAGTGAAAAAATTGAACTTGCTACAGCTTTTTTCAGGGAATGAAAGAGGAAAATATGAAACCGACCGCATGACGTTGTGAAAACAAGAGTTCCGCAATTAAAAAGGAAATGGTGCGATCGTCGTCGGCTCTACATCGTCACTGAAAAACCAGCACACATACATAGGTTACGAAATGAAATTTGTTCAGAGATGAATCTTTTGACCCAGTTCTAATATTAAATTGTAACTTGTAAAGTAATTTTTATTTAATTAACATCCGATTACATAATATTGACTCGAATTGACAGTGGAAAAAAGAATATATTATTTGAATGATGAAGTCATTATTTGTACACTTGGTGAATATCATAAAATCATTATTTACACGCCTAGTCAGGTATGAATTACACAACTTCTTCATAAGTATGGTAATCCCAATTTTTCCCATAATTTAATGGAGTAGAAAGTGTTCTTCTATTTTCTTCGAGATATGCTGGTATTGGGATTTGATACCCTGCGGGATCGGTTAAAGATCGAGAGCTTATCGCTGGTCTAACTGTGTAATAAGCACTGCTCCCATTATTATTCACTTGATAACGATTTATCGGACCTAAATCGGTTAGGGATCGGGAGCTTATCGCTTGAGTCACTGCTGCGAAGTAAGCAGCACTGTTCAAATTCACTGGAGATAATATGGGAGCCAAATATCCGACTGAATCCGTTGATGATGATGCATCAATGATGTTATTGACATTTTGATTGAATAGTCCTATTGGAACTAGATATCCAGCAGGGTCCATTCCATCCGGTGTTGTGAAGAAGCGCGAGTTTCGGTTTAATAGACACTGACGCTGCTGCTCTTCACAATCATTACTGGTGCTTGACACCTCGTTTGTTTCATATTGACTATTATTTCTATTGAATTCTAGCCACTTTTTACTCGGCCACTTAGGTCTTGAAGAAGTTCTTGAAGTTCGATTTGAAAAAACAAACATACATATTTACCCGATTCAATGTTTTTAAAAATGTGTTTACCTTCTAACATGGCGAATATAGAGGATAACTAAAGTGCAGAAAACGAGGATGATGAAAAGTGTGACGGAAATGCAGCTAGCAATGATGAGACCAACAGAGTATTCAATTAGCTCCCTATTAGCCATGCCCTCAGTACCGCCTATTTGAATAAACTCAATTTATTACAATAGGTCCGTTATTATTAAAATACATGTAATAATCAACTTACCGTTACATAAGAGTATAGTGTCATTCCATTCTCCACTAGGAAGACACTGAAGGATTCTTTTCTCCTTCAAATGGATACCATCTTTTATGCACTGATACATCACTGTAGTATTTACAGGGTATCGTCCACTGGAATTAATTTGAGCGGATAGAGTAAACGATGGATAGCTTATTATATCAGTGGAACTGACTGCCTTGCTAAGATGAGGTTCTTTACACGATGAAACTACATTTAACGATTCATATTCAGAAATATGCAAGAAGATTGTAGTAGTAAATAATTGTAATACCACATTGGATTTCACTAAGATCACTCCAAGATCCATCATTCAGACAGTCAACTTTATCAGGGCCCATCAGAAGAAATCCGGGTTCTTTACAAGTAAGTTGCGCCCTTGTACCGCTAAGATACCATCGACCACTGATTGCTGACGCATCATGTAGTTCGTTGTAATAAGTCACTTCCAAATTGGTGGATAAATTTATTTCGGGACAGGTTTTGACTAAAAGAACCAGTAAAAAAAAATGATTATATGCCCGCTTAACAAATGTTTATCAGATTTACCGCATGATGGTGGGTTACCATCCCAAAGAGTCATCAAATGATTTTCCTTGCATACCAGCGTTGAGTTTCCAATTAGCGCGTAATGTGTGTCGGCGCACGTGAAGGTGGCCGTGGTATTCAGTGGATAACGACCCTCTGGAGTTGGATTTGAAATCAGATCTTTTGGGGTGTTGTAAATAACATTAACTCCGGCAGAACTAGTAGAAGAGAAATCATCACAGGTGGGAGCTTATGAAAGCAAAGTATTACATGATTATTGATGATTAAACAACAGGTATAATAAAAATATTAGTTATACCACATATGGGTGGAGTGAGAACTGTCCAAGAGCCATTGTCATCACAAATAGATGAGCTAGTTCCACGTAATTGGAAACGGCTGTCGAAACAGGTAAAAAGAGCCTCAGTCCCGGAAAGATAACGTCCGGAGAATACGGACGATTCCTTTCGGCTAAAAGAAACGTTCACTTGGTTACCACCATCGTTCATCTGCAGTACGGGACGGCCATCGCAGGTAGCAACTAAAGAGAATAGAAGAACCTTTTTTTCGTATTCTAATAATTTATTTTAAAATAAGACGAGTTATACCACATTTAGGCAGTTGACTGCTATTCCATTTTCCATTCTGGCACGTGAGCTTTGAGTTCCCCACCAATTCGTAAAGTGCTCCATTATCATTGCTATCAATACTGTCGCATTTAAAAGTGGCCGTAGTATTTGTGCCGTGGCGACTGTTGAGCATGATGTACGATTTTGAGTAACCGCTTAAAACTGGTGGATCAAAAATGACAGTCATGTGAACTGATGCAAAACTATCATTCAGATGTAGCGGAAAGCAAGATGCCTCTAATAATTATTTCCAATCAAAAAATAAAATTATTATTGTTATTTGCTGCTTCTAAAAGAATAATACCACAGTAGGGTAAGGCGCCATTCCATTCAGCTGACTGCTGTTTTCGAATGCAACTTAAGTGACTATTTCCAATTAGATTATGATGTGGATCGGCACAGTTAAATTGCATTTTTCCCAACGGATAGCGCCCATCTGGGAGCGGCGGTAACTCAGAAGTTATGCTTAAACCAATGGTGTTTAATTCTGAAAACCCTGGACACGATGGTTCTATATGAATTGGAGTTTATATCGAACTTAAGAAATCCTTTAAAATGATTCCATTTTGGTGTATTGATTTATACCACATGTTAAGTTACTGAGTGGCTTCGAGATCTGCCAGGAACCGTTGCTTTTACAGATTCCAATCTCCGATGAGCCTTGGATGTAAGAGCTACCTTCAAGGCAGGTAAATGTAGCTACAGTTGCAGCCAGGTAACGATCCTTGAGTGAACTTTTGTTTTGATCAAAAGTCACCTTCATGTCGGGTGATTTATGAGCCAAGATTTCGTTTTCGTCGCAAGTCGCCACTATTATGGAATCAATTTGGATCATATTTCACCTTTTCATCATCACACGCTCATTATACCACATTCCGGATGATGATCGAATTTTCCGTTTTCACCGCATCGGGAAATTGAGGAGTCATTCAAGATGAAGATATGGCTGTCTTTACAGTCAAACATAGCCTTGGTTCCCATAAGAAATCTATCCTTACTGACTGGAAGTTGATTCAATTCAATTTCGAGGTTATTTCCCTTTGGCGGTATGCATGTAGGAACTAATGAAATGTTTCGGTTGCGTATTACAATCGCTTGCACGTTTAGACTAATTCATAAACTACTCACAGCATAAAGGTAGGGAACCAATCCATTTTTTCGAAATAGAATCGCAAAGGAGCTCGACACCTTTCTCATCGGGATCCTTGTTATTTTTATTCGTTTGATGGAGGCTCAAATGATCATATTTCTCGTCCAAACACCAAAATTTAGCAATAGCATTCCTCGACTCCTTGTCTACTGATATATTGAAACCCGTCCATTGATTTGTTTTCGGTTCCGAACATTGAGCTGCGTGTGATATAATAATAATGAGAAACCAGAACAAAGGTATGAGTACCTAAGTTATAGCATTGAAAGAAATAACTATTTCGATATTATTCCTTGAATACAATAGTAACTTATTGTGGGGATTTAGTGTGAATTTGACTTACATGTTGGATATTGAAAGTCTTCAGTTTTAGCTCCTGCTGGGAAAAGGCCGTAAACGATTGCAATGATAACGCATGATTTATTTACATTTAACAGCTGCCACAGAAACATCTTCATTAATTTGGAGGTAATACTCGTCATCGTTTTAAAATTTAAATTCTAGCAGCAGCAATCTTTCAAAGCCCCATTGAGATGCTGTCCTCGTACTCCAATTAAATACGGATTGATCGCATTTCATCTGTTAATATTCTTATCAAGAAAAGAAGGGCAGATTAAGGTGAATAAAAACCGCCCACGGAAAAAGGGCGCTATAAGATTATTGTCATATGGAGCCCGGTATTATCGCCATTTTAGGTACACAGGTTGTTGTTTACACCTTAATCAAAAGCATATTTATTCAAACAATCATCATTTGTTCGATAGAGGTCATTATGGATCTGCGCAGCACAGTAGCAAATTTTATAGCGACAGCATAAAACAATTAGAGTTTTCTGATAGCGTATCTCTGTCGGTATTGGGAAATCTTTAAACTCCTGTTTCGAAATCAAGCTCGCGTTTGCACTCCGCATGCTTTTAGAATATACGCACTTACATTATTACATTACTTTCCCAGCATTGCCCATTGTAATCAATTATTAGCGTGGGTTACCATTGGTCGAATTATAAGGGTCATTGAGTGCGACGCATCATCATAGCGGTTTCTTATTGCGACGTATTGAGATAGGATGCTCTTTATTGAGCATGATGGAATACCTACATTACATAGTAGGCTACATAATCACGTTTTTGTATAAATTCCCTGATGTGAATGTTATTTTAGTACCGTCTTTTCAAAAAGTAACTTGTTTTGTTACAATCAATTTATCATAATATAGTATTCCACCATTATTTAGAGTTTATTCATACATCAATGAAGAAGACAATCAAAATTATTATCAGCACTATACTAAGAGAATCAAAATGTGAACCCAAAATTAAATTATTGTCGATTACATTCGTGGTTACATTGCTTAAAATATACAACAGGAAATAAACCACTTAGTCCACAATATATACACAAGGACTTGAATCAATAATATTAGTATAGGGTGTCTCGCCTATTTTTGGGTGTGTTTTGAGGAAATATCTCCAATTAATCTCATTTCGGGGTACCCAGCACGATGGCTCAGACGATAAGCTGTGATTATTGGAAAAAAATCAAATAAATAATTGTATATTGTTAAAAAATCTGTGTATAGGCTCGATTACCTCTTCGTTTGGCTTCGGTCCCTACATTTTTTATTAATATTCATTGTTACTGCTATTGCAACAATTGCAATAAAAATACAAATGCAACTAAAAATGAAAAGAATATTTTCTGAAGAGTGGTCCGGATCGTCTTTCATTTTCGCATTGCTGATTTCCTTCAATAAAACAATCTCAGTTCTCGTAAAAATCTCACTTTCACCAGTTGGCGATTCTGAAAAACGAGGGAAAACTATAATATTCTTATACAGACATATAATAGACTATAACTTGGAGCGCATACCACAAAAAGGTAACGTTTTATCACCATCTCTCGTCCATTCCCCATTCCGACACTTCATCGTCACATTTTCTTTTATTCTGTCAGATATTCTGTTGAATTTTGCATTATTATTGCAACTAAAAGTAGCTACTGTATTAGCGGAGTAGCGGCCGTTAAGGGACGTCTTCGAGCGGTCAATAAAGGCTGGCGAATCGAAACTTACAACCCATGCGGATTCCTTATTTCCAATCAGGTTTATGGCACCACAAGTTGCTTCTACAAGTTAGCCACGATGTTAATTGAATTGAAATAGTAAATTAATTTTTTACCGCAACGAGGTAGAGAATCGTCATTCCATTCGGCGTTTTTCTTTCGATGTTGAATAACACAATACAAATGAGTGCTTCCGATAAGATCATGATGTGGATTGAAACAGTTAAAGTGGGCTATGGTGGCCAGAGGATACCGGCCAGTAGGTATGTTGGAAAGCGGTGCATTAGGAGGCAATTCTAACGATACATTTAGTGCAGCATCGGTTAGAGAGGGTAGCTCTTCACATGTTTGCACTATAGTACACAATTGGATTTCATTAGTAATTTTGCAATAATTAAATTTGATATTTATTGTAAATCAATAAATTACTGCAATATGGTTTCAAGTTAGTTTCTGTTGATCCAGACAGGATCCAAGAACCGTCGTTTTGACAAACTGCGGATTTCGCACCATGAATGTAGGTGCTCTCATCTGTGCAGCTGAGGGTAGCCTCTGTTCCAGCTAGATAGCGACCTCTGAATGAACTTTCGGGTTGGTTGAATACCACTTTCATGTTGGAAGATGTTTCGTACGCTAGAATTTCGTTTCCATCGCAAGTTGCAACTGTTATATTTTTAAAATAAATAATCGGTTACTGAAATAATTAGTATGCATAAAAAAAAATTGTATTAACTACGATTTATGAGTTTTAGTCAATAATCAGATAAGAATACTGTAGTGCATATGTAACCCACCACATTTTGGGTTGTGGTCGAATTTACCATCTTCACTACATTGGGCAACTGATGATTCACCATCACTCAAAGCGAATACGTTCTCATCTTTACAGCTAAATCTGGCTTGTGTTCCCAACAAGAATTGATTCTTTTCAACTGGTAGTTGATCCAATTCAATCTCAAGATTGTTCCCATTAGGCGGCACACATGTAGGGACTATTGTATCAATTTTTTGGGATAATTGAACATTTGGCTTATGAATATAAGAAAAATTGCAGCGACTCACAGCACAACGGGAGCGATCCAATCCATTCTTTGGATTCCTTGTCGCAGACCAGACAAGAGCTATTCTTATTGGGGTCTTTGTTATTTTTATTTGTTTGATGCAAAATCAAATTTATGCCATTGTCCAAACACCAAAATTTAGCCGTTAAATTTTGCGTAACCTCATCCGTTGATATTTTGAAGCCGGTCCACTGGTTGGTTTCTGGCTCCACGCATTGAGCTGTTAAGAAAATATTTACAAAGGCGCAACTTAAAGATTCATCATCACTTATTCAATACAACTGGAAATCGAATTTCTTCTTTTTAATTCATATACTTACATTCGGACTCCTTAATTTCTGAAACGACAATGCGCAGCTTGTTATACGGCCAATAATACATTTTGACACATAAAGTCTTTTCTTGTTTTTTGATCAGATTATTCGCGCGTTAGCAATAATACTAAAATGCTGCGCAAAACTGTAGTAATAAATGCTGCCTCACCCTTGAAAAGCACTAAATGACTTATTGTAGGTATATAATGTTCCGATATCATATTATCTTATATTGTAAAAAGGAAATAGATTAACTTATTTACGCAGTACCGGTAAAATTCATATGATCCAGAGTCCTCTGACTGTCACTTATTTTTAAAGCATTGTTAATATATCGCGTCTAGAATAGATAAATGTATTTGTTTGTTTTTTCACAATATAGTATATGACCAATAGTCCGTGTCATGCAGTGCGTGGGTTAATGGATTTTGATAGATACTAAATAAGCCTACGCTAGAAAAACCCACACAAATAAGGTGATATCTAATGGAAAATACTGAAGAGTAAACAGTAAATATGCGTGGGGCGTAATTTATCTTTTTCTGCGCATAAACAACAGTTATTTACAATAGCTAACAGAGAAAAAAAATGATAGCTGCTCGTTGGATTAAACTTTATCTTAATGTCAAATGTAATTTATTTACATCGTCCAGAAAGAAATATGGCCGACTTAGATAATAGCGGTGCCTTGTTAGGAGATATGCGTAACAATTTGATAAACACTTCAATTAAGATTACGGTATTCAATAATGTATTTCCAAATTTTTAAATAATTTCTTCGAGTTTCGTTCCGTTTTTATTATAAATTATTACTGCAGTAAAGTAAAAATGTGAAAAATTTAAGAATTCGCAAGGTTCTCTCCTTCTTCAGGGTTTGAAATTGGTGTCTTTGAATAATCCCATGCTATAAAGCGGCTACATCCTTTATGCCCTGCTTTAAAAAATTTAACAGAATAAACACATTATATGTACAATTTTAAAAACAGCATAACATAAAAAATACAAAGAGAGCTCTTTTGATTACCGGTACCTTTGCATTTCTTGATGTAAAACATAATCGCAGCAGCAATTCCGATGAGTAGGCCTATAGTAAAAACAGGCACAAGAATTTTTACAAGTTGGGATGATGACGCCGACTTCTCAATATCAGCAACTGTACAATAATCATCTCATAGCTATTATTTTTACGTGATAAGGGAAATGATAACATTTATTACCACAGGTAGGGGAGATTCCGTCCCATTCACCATTTGAACGACACTTTTGAGTCCGGCTGCCATTCATCTTTAAACCGTTTCTGCTGCATTCGTGCGTAACAATTGTGCCAAAAGGGAATCGATCTTTGGGTTCTTCTAACACAGAATGAGAAAATGAAGAGTTGATGAGAAGAATATCTTCATTTCCAGTTGAGAAATATGGCTTTTCGCATGTAGCAACTGTACATAAATATAGACAAAAAATCACTATTACCACCTCACATCAGAAATAAGGAAGTGAATAACACAGTATAATAAATTACCGCATAACATTTCGTCTTGGTAACCTTTCCAAATTCCTTCATCCGTGCAGAGCATTTCTTTTGGTCCAATAAGCTGATTTGTGGAATTCTTGCAATTTGTCGTAATTTTGGTTCCAGGTGAGTAACGTTCAGGTAATGACTTGCTCGCGAGACTTTCCTTGTTATAATTGTGATTAATTATTGATGATGGAAGAAGCTTTGGACAAGTTTTCTCTGTATAAAGTAAAATCATCACCATTGATATGTTTTAAATAAATAAATAATAAAATATTTTTACCGCATTTCAGATGACCAGGGTCTGTCCACGACCCATTTCTTAAGCAGATAGTTTGGGCTTCTCCTGTGAGTGTCATGTCGTTATCTCTACAAGTGACCGTGCCCAATGAACCCGCTCTATACCGAATATCTCCTGTGCTTATATCGGTGAAATTTTTGCCATCTACTTTGACTTTCCAGAAAAATTCATTATTGGAACCGACGAACTGATAAGCTGCACAAGTTGGAACTGCATAAGAATATAAATAAAGCACAATCTAAGTACCTAAATGTTTTGGTTCAAATACCACAATGGGGTTCTTGAATCATCGCCCACTCTCCGTTTTTCTTACAAACGGACGTCGATTCTCCAACCAGCTGGTACAATATTCCATGGTATGTATCGCAACTGAATTTTGCTATTGTATTGACTCTAAAGCGCTCGTTAAGAAATGATTCAAATCCTCCATTGATAGCTAATGGCTCGTAGTGCACAATCAAAGTCGAGCTATTGGGCAAAATGGCGGCACAAGTAGCTTCTGCATAAATATTAGAATGAAATATGTAAGTCCCATAAGACCAATGTTAATCGCCCTTCGCAAGACCGAGCTCTGGATCCGCCCCTGATCAACATATTTTTTTTTAACAGATGACAATACTTGATTGTGGCGCAACTATTTCCAAACCAATTTTTTTTCCTTTTCTTTATCAGTCAGTCAGTCAGTGACATCACATTTTGCTTCTAATGTAAATATTCAAAAGGAATGCGGCCATACCGCCCGATGGTACTGCTAATGGTGTTTCTTGGAATTCAAGAATTTATTATAAAAAGAATTAATGGAGTTATATGGAATAGACATTTTTTTTCTATTTTGAAATTTTGAACTCAATATGTTAAGGAACCGACATTATACTGAACGCATGTACAGAGGGACTGCATTTAATAAAATATATTTACTTCATGGCATCGCATCAACTTAAATGTGTCGGTCTATTTATTGTTATATGGTCACTCACCACATTTGGGACGTGAAAATTTTTTCCATGATCCGTTTCCATCACAATAAGTGGAGGATGCTCCCTGCAGTAGTAGGTGATCTCCATTGCACGAGAAATTCACAGATGTACCAGTTGGGTGCCCACCCAACGCAGTCGATTCTTTCTGGCTGAAAGTTATTTCCAGAAGTGGCTGTCCTTCAGAAAGAACTTCCTTTCCATCACAGGTTTCACCTTAAATCGAATATTGAGTTAGAAATAGTATAACACAAATATCAATTTCTGAGCAATTGCTCAGAAATTGCAAGCAATAAGCATATTACGGCACAACGGCGTTGTACCCCTATATTCCAAGGGAAGGTTTTCACATTTGGCGTGCATGATCTTTTGATAACTCAGGTCGTTTGTGTCATTTGTTCGGACAAAGGTGTAATCTATCTGATTTTCTAGTCTTTGCAAGCACAAAAAATCAGCTATTACTTTTTCGGTCTCCATGTTGACGAATATCCGATCGCAATAATCATTTTCTAAATAACATTTCGTATTGTAAAAAAATATTTCATTTTGAACCGTAATAATACATATAAGATTACATTAAGATTGCTTTTACATTACCTTGTGCATTGACACCTCCATAGAATGAGACTGTTTGAATGATTGCTAATACCACTGCAATGATTGCTGCTAGCAGGCAGCTAGTGTAAATCAGAACCATTTTTCGTATGTCTGACACAGGGAGTAAATGCAAGAAAAAGTCATGGTTCAAAACAATTGATTAAATCACTGTAATATGCCAATTATAGTTTACCTGGTTCTTTTAAGCAACGATTCTAGGTGAGCTTCGTGGCGTATAATGACTCGGTATAGGCGTGCCGATATATATCGTAAGACACTAGCAATAGATTAAAAGTTCTGTGTGATAAAAGTTGAAAAAAAAGTGAAAAATTAAGTTATATTTCTTATCAGCACACCCATTGATCGGACGACTCAACTTTTTTTTTATCTGACTAGATTCAAAATTCAGTAATTTTTTAAAGTTTGAATCTGAATAGACTCAAGATTCAATTTTCCGAAATTTTGCGAGTCGATTCATGTGACTCAAACTCAAATTTAATTTGAATCTTGCGTGATCATATGTGTATATTGTTATTGCATTGTTTATCAGTGTACAACAAGAGAAAGTTGAGGTTCGCTAGTGCGGGATTCAACAGACTCATTTTTAAAATAAGGAGACGAACTCAAGACTAGACGATTCACATCGATTTAATAAACAGTGGACTAACTCGACTCGATTCTTTAGTCTTGAATCCGTCGAATCGATTCGATATATAGTCGACTCGACATTTAGTCGTCCGATCACTGAACACACCATATGAAACCAAAAGTTCAGGAAAAATCCATTTAAATCAGCAACGTTATGCATAGGTTAAATTAATAATAATCAATCTAAATATTATAAACGTTTGCAAATAATAGATAGCCTCTTATAGGAAAGATGTTGATTATAATTTATGATCTTGTCAATGATCTCATGACTAGACCTATTAAGACCATCCATTCTGGAAATACAGATCTTGGACTGGAAAGACTATTTTTTCTTGTCAAGACGTAAAAAAAGTAGTTGTCCGAAATTTCCTATTAGCAACTGATTCTTTAGCTTCTGCATCGTGATTCTTTGGCTTCTTCAGCCATACCTATGTCTAGTTATAGTATATATATGCTTTATCAGAATTAAGTTCTCATTTTGGTCAGTTGATCACATTGTTGCGCTTCATCAATTTCCGCATCTTCAACCGTAACTATTACTTTGATGATTATTATTAGGGGCCTCGTTTCCACCTGGATGTACACTTGATCACGTAGGAAATCCCTTATCTTATCAATATTTGTTAACCTACTGTGTAGCTGCGCTTATGCCCAAATAAGGCAAAACAATTTAATTCAAATAAGTAAAAAAATGTAGAAATGATGTCATCCATCGATTGGTATGATAAACAGTCATTTTTTAAGAGGCTTAATACTCATTATTACGAATTAATACCCTAAATTTAATTTTCGTTCTCCCTCCGGGCGCGCTGACGTTTCTAGCAAGAATTTTAGTTATGGTTAATATTTACGTTTTCAAATTTATTTTCAAAATGCAAAGAATTCGACATCATAGCTGCAATCAACCGTCAGCTTTGATTCACAATGTATCATAGGCTTGATCGCCACCCTTATTCTTGTCGCTTCCGTTTTCATCATCATCTTGTAAAGCAGAGGAGGATTTTGCCACGGTCTGCGGATTCTTTGGTTTCTGAATTTGAGCATAGATGGTTGATGCTTTCTCAGAATCCAATTCCTCCTCCGTAAGGTGAGCATTCATCTTAGTGAGATAATCTTGTTGCGATTCATCAATTTCAGCATCTTCATCCTTAACACTTTGCTGATTATTAAGGGGTCCAGTTTCAACCTCGATGTACACCGGTTCTTCTTGCATGTCCACCGAAATCATGGGAACGATTTTCTCTTCGTATCGAAGTCTTTCATCATTATCGGTGATCTGAGATGCGTTAAGTAGTTCAGGCTGATCATCAGCGGATAATAATTTGCGATTCGCTCTCTCTGTTATTGGTTCATTATACGGTATAATCCCCCTTTTCTTCGACTTCTGTTTCTTCTTTCTATAGAATAAATAAAATAATAATAAAATAAAATAAACGCATCGAACACGAATTTATATAATTTTACTTTACCTTCTACTGTAGCAAAAGAGACCTATGATTGAAAGAACTAGCGCCACAATCAATCCCAAACAAATCCAGACCCAATTGTAAGTGTAACCACTTGTTTCTCCTGATGATGTCGATCTTCCAACCATATCTATACGCAACAAAAAAAGTAAGTTGTTCAAAGAGAGCATCAAATAGTTTAGTATAAAACTGTCTTACTGCAAGTAGCAAATGTTCCATTCCAGTTTCCACTGGAGAGGCAGGTTAATACTGGATCACCATTCAATTTTAAACCGTCTTTATCGCACTTGAATGTCACTGTAGTGTCAGTAGAATAACGTCCTACAGGTTTGACTAAACTTGGTCGGCTGAAAGACGGAATAACCATCGCATCTGAATACTTGCTCAATCCTTCCAGAATCGGCTCTCCACATGTTGCAGCTTTAAAGAATCACCAAAAGTTAAAGGTCAATTTGAAATTGAAAGAATGCTTTCTAAATTTACCACACTGCCTGTCACTGATGTCATCCCATGATCCATCATCAGAGCAATAGATCTCTTCCGGGCCGATCAATAGAGCCGCTGAGTCTTTGCAAGATAGAGTCGCTTTAGTCCCGAAAGAGTAACGTCTTCCAGTAAGTTTATTTAGATGTAATTCATTATAAGTTACATCTAAATTCATGATTTCTGAAGGAGGCAGCTCGAGACAAGTTTTATCTGTTAAAAAATTGATCAATTATTATTTTCAAAAATCCAATATAAGAGAATATATTTACGGCATGTAAGTCGTTGAAAATCTTTCCATGAACCATCACTCAAACATTCTGTTTCTCCAATTCCAACGAGCTGCATGTCTCCGTCTCTACACGTAAAAGTAGCCCTGGCACCTTCTCTGAAACGAATCTGTCGGGTTTTAGCATCAGTAAACAATTCACCGGCAATGCTGATTTTCATGAAAGTTTGTTCTTCGGCCGTCAAAAGAGATTCACTTCCGCAAGTTGGAACTTAGGATTTAATATTTTTATTATTATCAGAGAATGTGCTATGAATTATTTTTAATGAAATTATTACCACAGATGGGTTCCTGTGTGATTGTCCACAGCCCATTTTCTTGGCAAATAGATGTCGATTCCCCAACCATTTCGTATACCACATTACTATTGTTGCTTTCGCAGTTGAAATGGGCTTTAGTGTTGGCGGAGAAGCGGCCGCTGAGAGAGGGCCTCGATCGGCTCTCTATTGCCGGTCGATCGTATTGCAATGAAATGAGAAAAGATTCTTCTATGTCGTCGAAAGCCATTGCTTCACAAGTAGCCTCTAAAATAATATTTGATAGTCAGGAACTTTAAATTTAAGTTTAATTGTAATAATTACCGCATCTGGGTTCGGTCCCATTCCATTGAGCCTTCCATTGGTTATCTTGTAAACACGTTAAAGAGGAAGGTCCAATAAGATCGTGATGATCATCTGTGCACCGAAAAACGGCCGTCGAACCGGCCGAGTAGCGACCGTCGGGAGCCGCCATCAAAGTCGGGTCAGGGGGACTGTAATAGCTGACAGCCCTGGTGCCTTCTTCGGAAGGAAATCCATCACAAGTAGGAACTAAGAAATATCAAATTATTTAAAATCACTTTGATTAAATGATTAATATTGAGTTAAATTTACCACATGATGGTTTGATAAAATTCCCCCAAGATCCGCTATCATTGCACACAGCCGAAGTTGCTCCACGAAGTTGGAAACGAGGATCGGAGCAGCTGAAAACTACACTTGTCCCGGAAATGTAGCGTCCCGAGTACACGGAAGATTCTTTCCGACTGAGAATGATTTTTACTCTCTGGTCATCGTTCATCTGCAGAATTTGGCGCCCATCACAAGTTGCCACTACATAAAAAAAAAATTAGGATTGCAGAATCCTTGCCAGGGTAAAGGAAGAATAATACCGCAATCAGGTATTTGATCACTGGACCATTTCCCATTCTGGCAAGTAAGTGAAGAAATGCCGACCAATTCGTATGGTTCTCCTCGCTTGTTGTAAGTATTACGACAGCTAAACGTGATTTTAGTTTTATTAGCGTAGCGGCCATTGAGAGACGTCTTTAAACGTCCTGTAATGGCTTGAGAATCGAAGTCTGCTAAAAGACTCGACGACTTTCCGCTGAGATCTATCGGGTCGCAAGTAGCCTCTGTAAAGTAATATATTTAAATCAAGTTAAAATGTTTTTAAATGTGATTAAATAGGAGTGGTTACCGCAATAAGGTATAGCTCCATTCCATTCAGCTTTAGTTCCATTTGGTTGACAAAGTAACCAAGATTTTCCGATCAAATCATGATGGGGATCGGAACAGTCAAAAAGGGTGGCGGCACCCAATGGGTAACCAGTGGGTAATGATTTCAAATAGGACAATTCAAACTTAACGCTCATTCCTTTGTCTGATAGGTCTGGAATATTTTTGCACGATGGCACTATTTAAAAAAAAGTTAATGATGCTAAATTGTTTACACATTTTTTCAAAATATTTTACCGCAAGTTGGGATTTTATTATTCACAACAAGATTCATCCAAGATCCGTTTGGTTTGCAGATAGTAGACTTGGCACCTTCCAAATAAGAGCTGCTTTCCGTGCAACTGAATTGAGCTAGTGTTCCAGGAAGATAGCGCCCTTTGATCGGACTTTGAGGTCGATCGAATGTCACACTTATATGAGCTGCCAATTCTTCCGTAAGGATTTCTCCTCCATTACAAGTGGCCACTACACATAAATGACCAATCATTTTTTTAATTATTCTTTTTGATTATGGCTTATTTACTTACCACATTCTGGTTGATGATCGAATGTCCCATCTTCACCGCATCGAGCAACCGAAGATCCATTCAGAACGTAAAAGTTACTTTCTTTGCAGCTGAACTTTACCTCTGTATCTAGTAGGTAATAGCGGCCACCCCCGGCGGAATTTCCGCTTACTATCAGCTTATCTCCCCTCGGTTGAGGGCACGCTGGAACTGTAACGAAGAAAAGTAAAATTTAAAGAAAATTATATTTGCTTCTCAATAAATATCATATTTACAGCATAGAGGTAATGGAGCATTCCACTCATTCTTTATCGGATCACATGTTAAGATAACTTTTTTCTGGTTGGGATCTTTCTTATTTGTTTGATGTAGGATCATTCCTTTTCCATTATTATCCAAGCACCAGAATTCAGCTTTAAAAGAATTCATTGGCAAATTCACCTCTGTCCATCGATTCGTTTTCGGTTCCGGGCATTCTCCTGATTTCATCACAAATATTTAAAATCAAATGTTTGATCACTTAGCAATCAATACATACCTTTGTTAATCCCAATAAGAGTTGCGATAATAATGGCGACAACAAGTCGCCAATTGTCAGTCAACTCCATCCAAGGAGGAAATTAAAAATCGCTTTCTTTCTCGAAGTTATTCAATGGTAAACTAGAGCGTTTCTTCTAACTGTATAATGTAGAATCCTAAGTGAGGGTGTGGACACCGAAGCGATAGTTGCCGACTAAAATATTCTTTTACCTTCAAGGGAACCTGTGTGCTGTGGAGGGTAATAGCAAAGCCTCGTGATAAAGGTGAAGGGCGGTCTGTACAAGATCCTTGCTAAGGTACGCATAGTATGCTTACTGATAAGGATAAGAAGAGCGTCCAAAGCCGCACCTTTCCGCTTTATCTCCATTTGGTTTTCGTCAGAAAAGAAAGGAAATACTAGTTTTAAGCATTAAAACCAGTGCGATGATCTAACAAGTATGAAATGTCCATGTTACGTATTAGTATAGGATAGGTAATAACATATAGCACATTCTTTTAGCGTCTTATCAGATTATGAAAGTGGTGGGGATATGCTAAATGCAACACAGGAAGATGAACAGCATCGAAGCTCAAATGTGTTAAATATATGTATTATATATAAATATCATATTTATGATGGACAATTTTTCGTTATAGGGTTATATCATCAGCATCATCCTGCTGTTTTTTGAGTTTCTTCGTTTTATCAATTTGGGCATAGACTGGCGGTTTAAGCTCTTTTTCTACATCTACTACAGTTTGCGATGAAGAACCATTTCCATGAAATTCTAATGGTTCAATTTCGGCGTAGATGTTACTATTAGGAGTTGAATTAACTCCTTGAAAAATGCAAAGGGCGGAATCAATAGTACTGTAATTAGAATCAATTAAATTAGATGGATTATCAGATCTAAAGTGAATGGTCAGGTCGGAACCGACCAAATCTTTGTAAATTTTCATCTTGTTCGATGATTTATCAATTGGTGATGATGGTGAAGAATTATTGGCACCGTCGAAAGATTCATCGTAATTTATGATAGGGAATGAGCTTATTGTGTTTTTGGAAGTTGTTGAGTTGCGTTTACGCATCCTTATAGAACTATTGAAAAAGATGGATTGTTCTAATTATTTGTGGAAGAAATTATAAAAATTACTAATATACCTTTTTCGATAGATAATTATCCCGATGATAGATAGGAAAATGGCGAAGAAACAGAAAATTCCCATTATCCAGTAGTATATCTGAAAAGAATCAGTGCTGCTGCTATTATTCGTCTCTTTAGAATCACCTTCCTTATTCACATCTTTTCTTTGTATCAGGCCTTTTACTGGATCGATATCTACAAAACAAATTTGCCACTAAAATTCACTCTTATGTATCAGACGTTGTTGCTGGAAAATAATAACCATAAAAGCCACATATTGGAAAATCCCCACTCCAATGCCCATCTGAATTGCAAAACAGATAGCTAGGTCCTTCAAGCCCTTCCTTAGGATCGCTACAATTAAATCGTATCTTAGAGTCACGTGGAAATCGGCCTTTCCGCACGACATCAGAAATTTCAAAATACACGTTTCCCGCATTGAGAAGTGATAAAATATTACTACCATCACAAGTCTTTTCTGTAGAAATAAAAAATATATATATATAATTTGTTTTAAAAAGGGAATAAAGCATTACAAGTTTTTTTAATTTTTTAAATTTTTTTACTATTACCGCAACTAGGTGGTGTATCTCCTTCCCAGACTCCATTTGGTCCACACATCCGCATTCTGCTTCCTTCCAGTTCAGTTCTGTTATCGATGCAATCGAAATTCACTTTTGTTCCCTCAATGTAACGACGGTCATTAAGAGATGGGGAATTACTGTAATTCAAATAGATTCCATCCATGTTATCGTCATTTACACGATCACAGGTTGCCACTAAATATTAAAATAGTGTAACTTTATATAGTAAATTAGTAATCAGAATTTGGTCAATTTTCAACGACGGAATTTCATACGATACCACATTTAGGTACTGGGTAATCAAACTTCGCATCGGCTTGGCAGCTGGAAAATGATTCGCCTTGGAGAAGGTATAAATCAGGTTCATTGCAACTGAATTCCGCTCGTGTCATCCATAAATAGCGTCCTTCATTTGGTCTTGATTTGTCAATGGCAGGTTGACTGAAATTTGCGATGATGTTGGGGTCTGTAATTTGTAAATCACATGTCGGTACTGTATCACACAAGTAGATTATTGTTGAGTTTTATTATTGATTTTAAAATTATGTAATATCTTTCTATAACTTAATTACCACACAATGGAAACTTCCCAATCCAACTCCCATGAGACTTTGATAAATCGCAGTTAACTCGGTTACTTCTCGTTATTACTCCTTCACTTTTTTGTTGAAGGTACAAGTGAGAAAATTCATCCGTTTTGCATGTGTAAATAGCTATCACAATGCTAGAGATCGGTCCAGGCACTATAGTGCTTATATTTGTCCACTGATTTATTTCTGGCTTTGTTGGACATTCAGCGCTCCGTGTTTGGTCTAACGAATTCTTTGTTTTACTTATGTTCTAGTATTGATATTTCTTTTTCTATGTTATCTTACCAAGAAGAACCAAGAAAAACGCAAAGTTCAAGAAGAAACGGTTTTGAACAATCGTTGACGATGGTATAATTTGATTCCAAACGATCATTATTAAGCCACTTAAACGTTGTGCGATTAAGTCCGCGTAAATAAAAACTGTAAGACATCTAAAATGTTTCTATCATTGTCATGAATTTCTTTTTCTAGGAAAGCGGATATGACGTACACATGCCCGGAAACCACTGTAACCGCTTTCCTATATTTCACGTACCAAAATATAAAAACACACAAGCTTATCACTGTGCTAGAAACGCGCAACACCTATTTCGCAGTTATAGAAACAAATTAAAGTAATCCATTTTAGAATTAACTAGTTAATTATACTAAATTACCGTGTATTATCAAGTCTTTCCCATAATAACACGAACAATGATCGAGATGTTTTTATCAAGTCTTCTAACCTAATTTTTGAACGTGAAAATGGATGGCAACATTTAAAAGTGGGAAAAATTAATGTTTATAATTGTTGTTTGAAACAAAAAAAATGTGCAAAAAAATGAGGCTGTATGGATGCTAATGTAGTTCTTATAACGCACCAACAAAACAAAACAAAACAAAAATGGCCTAGAAATCTGTGATTCTGTTCACTTTTACTGCATCTTTGAGCTGATCGTTGACTGCCTGCTGCTTCAGCTGCACTTCTGGTGACTCGTTCCGATACACTAAGGGGATGTAAGACTTCCGACTAGGCGCTGGTTGCTCATCACCCTGTCCGAACGAATCACTTGCCAATGAAGAATCGTCGTTTATCATTCTAGATTGCGGGTAAGATGTTTTGGCTCTGTTGTTCGACGGTCTTACTTGGGCATAGAGAGGGGACGTTTGATCAGCACCTACTGGAGGACGAGTCGGAGAGGCTGGCGGAGACCTAGTACGGGGCTCATGCGCTAATTCAGCGTACGTTAAATCCCGTTGATCGGTTGGTGGCTCTGGTGCTGCACGATACGACACTGGCCTATATAAAAAAAAAGTATATATAAAAATCAAAGGCCTATATAAAAATCAAAGTTTTTGCGGATTTATCTGATGAAAAAGTACCTGGATGGTTTAGCAGCCGAAGTTTGTCTAGATTCGCTTTGGTAAGGCGCGCGAGCATCAACATCAATATATTCCTCATCGGCGGGATATCGACGAGAGCTTCGAGGCTCATCTTCTTCATCAATTCTACTGATTCTTGAAGACTTTGTGGAAGTTGAGCCCGTCTTAACTTCTTTATAAGGACCCGAACTCTTTTTAGTTCCATTGCTCTTATTATTCTTCTTGGATTTGGATCCACAGCAAGTTAACCTGCAAGATTAAAGAGATAGTTACATGTCGTAAGAATGTCTAAATAAGTAACGCCCTTATCAGGTGTGATGTAAGTGCAACTATATGACGAGCCGACAATTTATGATTTTTAAACTGTAATAAATTCGCTATTTACTTTCCGTATTTTAGAAGGATGAGCAGTGCTATAATGAGTCCGAGGGCAAGAGCAATGCAAACGACAATGAGAACGATTTGGAAGGTTTCCAAACCGCCTTTGTTGACATTTTCACCTTCACCGTAAAGGATCGTGGTCGTCGACATTCTGTTATAATCACGCAATTATTATTTTATAAACATTTATCACTAGTAATTTATTCAACGGAAACTTACGTAGTAGAAGGAGCCTCCCAGCCTATAAGTCAATTAAAAATTAATTTTTAATTAATTGAAAATTGTTGAGAAAAACAAACTCAAATTACAAGTTGGTTGATCTCCAGTCCACGAGCGTCCGTAACAAGTCCTTACTCGGTTGCCCCTCAATTCCCAACCATCTCGACAGGAGAACTCTGCCTCTAACGTGTTGGACGTTGTAGTGCTGATGTTCATCCTTCCGTTGGCCGGAACTTCCGGCTCTCCGCAGTCGTTTAAAACTAGTAAAAACGTGGCCTATGAATGCGCTGTTTAATGCAAAAAAAAAAATAATATTTAACCTTACCTGGGTTTACGTAGACGGTCACTTCACAGATTGAAAAAGAGACTGAGTTGTCGTACTGGAAGCGGACCGAGTTAGACAGTGGCGCGTTCGGGTTGTACGTTTGAGTTTCTTCGGCGCATTTATAGATGAGAGCAGATTTGTTACCACCGGTCTCAGCGCAAGTGGCTCCACTGGTTCCAATCATCACTTTCTTTCCCACCAAGTTATTGAAATTACCTTAATTTGAATTACAATTCATGAGCTTAAAACTTTCAGACTTAATTGTGTTGTAAGAGTTATTTACTGTCACTCTTGGAGTAGATGTTGACATTCCGAATGATATAGTTCTGCCCTAAATCAATTGAGAAGAAAGAGCCAGATCCAGAGCTGGGAGCGCGAAGAGTTATGCATTCGGCAGCATTAATAGGATCTGAGCTATCCGCCAGAGCATCTGTTATCAAGTTTGTGCTGGTCTGCCCTGTGTTGCTTTGAAAAGTTGACGACCTCCCAAACGCCACGTTCACATCTAACATAATTTTTTTTTTTATACTTCGGAATCAAGAGAAAAAAAGAAATAATCTTTTTACCGCAATAAGGCCTGGATCCGATCCAGGTGCCGTCAGTTTGACAGGTGCGATTAATGTAAGGACCGGACACCTTCAAGACGTCCAATCGGTCCGTCATGCACTGGTAAGTAATAACAGTTCCAGGCTCAAACTGCTGATCGTAAGAGATCTCTCGGAAAGACGGCACTGATTGCTGGCCGAAACCGTTGTAACCTCCATTATTATTTCCGTACATGTTGTTGTTATTCATCATATTGTTAAATGGGTTCGATCCGATAGGTGGTAAAGGGATTCCTCCACCGATGACGAACGCATTTTGCGGTTTACCGGGCCAACCACAATCTACAATTAATTCATATAGTTAAAAACGTAAATTTTGAGGTTATTGATTAAATGAATATACTCAGAGCGTGAATGTTGGTAAATCCCAGGACTAACACGAGGAGACTAGGTAATAAGAGTTTCATGATGAATAATGTTCCACTGCGATGATTCACCATCAACAGTTCACAGAAAGAGGAACAAAAAGGAGTGCGAAAGTAGGATGAAAAAGTAATCCAAACGGTCTAAACTTGAAGAGGTTTCTGGTTGAAAATGTGTTGCTGCAATAACTTGACTGATTTCCTTATCAGCTCTGACCACCTACAGCTAGAAACGGGCACGCACACAGCAGAGCAGAGAAGTTATCTACGCTTGTACATAGTTGCTGAGTTTCACCGAGCGGGCGGCCACACCTTAACCGAGAGATAAGAGAGTCAACGAATAGATAGATATACGTTGCTCCCTTGGCTTCTTTTCTTTTACCAATATGATGAGCAAAACATGTTCTGTGCATGGCATCTCAAGGGTGCGATACGGCGTGTATTGTAAATTAACGCCCACCTGATTGCGAAACCCAACGACAGAATGCAGCTGATCAGTCAATACGTTGGTGGAGTTGTGGGTGCCGTTTCCTACGATGTTAATACTAGTTAGCAAGTTATTTATTATCATGTAATAATTATGTTGGTTCAAAAGAAGAAGGAAGGAATGATGATTTTATTCTTATATATTTATAAAATTGAGGTCGGATTTGTTTATCTTATAGCCTACGCGATAGAGAGCTTATTTGGCCTACATGAAACACTACTCTCATCGTATCATCACCGCTTTTTTATTTATCAAACTTTGATGATGAGAACAGGGCACTGCCATCGAGCCATAAACTCACGTTTCCTTCCCATATAATAATAAAAACAGCAAGCAAGGCCGCATTCTTCACTCTCTTTAGGTACCGTACTGTACTGTACGCAGAATATGGAAAAAAAACTCTAGAATAATCTAAGCAATAGTTGATAGAAAAAGATTTCATATGCACAGAGCCGATAATGAAATAGCGTGGTTAAGTAAATATTTATCGACATATTGTTGCCAAATTGGTTTTACACTTGAACCATTCCCGGGTAGCACACGATATTGGGAATATATTGGTGGTTTTTTGTTTTGCTCTTTTGGGAGTATGTGGTGATCGTCCGTCGGGCCTCACCAATGCCAGTCAAAAATTTGTATATACGGCCAAACCCCGTAAAAATTTTAAGGCGATATTTTGGGAAGATATTGGAAAGCGTATTTTGCCCTTTTAATATTGGCGTCCAATCAGCTCCAATACATTTCCAACATACCCCCATTAATTTTGATGAAATTGGCAAAATGTACGGCTTTTTTACTGGCTCTGGTGAGGCCCGGCGGACGATTCCAAAATATCTCCAATATAACAAACGATTTTGCCCCAATATATTCCCAATTTAACTGTGCTACCCGGGATTCATATTGCGAAGCTCTTATAGTATAGAACCTATATACCGCCGTTATACAATTACTTTAAAATACTAATGATATTCTGTTCTTACTTTATTGGTAAAAATATAAGTAAATGTAACGGTAAATTTTAAATATATAGTTCATATATATGTGGCATAAAGGGCGCACGTGTCGAAACAAAGTTTATCCGGAAATCATCAATGATTCTTTGGGAAAAAGGAAAACCACTTTTCTTTCCTAGACTTCCTACACTGTATATTTTCACAGTCCGTAGAAGTCGTATGTATTAAGATTGTGTATAGGTCTTATTATTATCAATATATGCTTGAGCAATCATCCATGGAGAGTGGATCACCCTGTGTAATAGACCTGACCGCATATGGTATACAATCTATAGCGTCCATTCATAATATATGGATTCTTCTCTGATGATTTAATTTTTAGTCAGTAGAAGACTGTGAAGACGGATAGAGATGAGGCCATCCACTTACTTGTCTTATATCTTGTTAGGGATAGTTGGTTTAAGTTTAATAACCGATGTAATGCTGGTTACCAGTAATCCATCCCCTCAGCAGCAGCGGCAACATCCGTTGAGGAAGATTAAAAAACGGCCGCAAATAGCTGGGCTCAACCAGCAACCGCATCCAACTTCCAGCATTCAATTTTCTGCAGGTAATTAAAAATATGATGAATGTCTAAATTAGTTAAGTCTTGCAACATATTTTCCGATCCATTTAGAATCGAGGAACGATGATTATTCAAATCGAAATAAAGAAGAATCGACTCATCAAATGTCTTCAGCAGAGCCAAGCCAATTATCTCTAATTATTCGAAATGATGAGATCAAACCAATAACTCGTCCATCACAAGAGAATAAGTTCTTGCGTAACAATCCCGATTATTCCTCCGAATTTGACGAAGATGATCAATCGTCAGCATCAACTCCGAATCATCTACGAAACGAACCCAAACATGGATACGGTAATTTTTGTTATAATAGCGGTCAATAATTAGCAATTCAATAATATAATACGCCTTTATTTTTTTTCTTTTAATGTATTAGATGACGAACCACTTTATTACCCTCATAACAATTATGGTTCCAACTATAATAGCCATCATCCGGAACCATACTATCAACATTTTTACGTGAAAAAAGAATTGGGTATCGTCGCTAAAGTCCTCTTGATTGGCTTCCTCTTGCCTTTAGTTATCTTTCTCTCATTGGCTTTACTTCATTTTCTCTTTCACACTGCTCGACACTATTATCGTCATTTCTACCATTTCAATGGCACTTACTATAATAACAATGGGACGTACTTTCAACATCCTTATCCATATGGATGGTTTAAAAGAGAGGGTTTCTTTCCCGGCAAAACTGTGGTGAGCAATTTGGTTGTGACTAATCCACAACCTCAGCAACAGCAGCAGCAGAGTAGTAG
Organism: Chydorus sphaericus; assembly: GCA_030141595.1. Taxonomy (NCBI): domain Eukaryota; kingdom Metazoa; phylum Arthropoda; class Branchiopoda; order Diplostraca; family Chydoridae; genus Chydorus; species Chydorus sphaericus. Next base: position 7,919,047 of record CM057928.1, read on the forward strand.
CAGCAGCAATAGCAATAACAACAATAACGACAACAACCTCTTGGCAGCAATTCTTGCAAACAATATGAATAACGATGGCGATCATCATCATCATCGCTACCCTTTTTTCTTCTTCAATACTTCCACAAGTGGTCGTGCTCTGAATCAGCAGCCTATCCCTAACATTACGCTTCTTAATTGATGAATTCATGAAATAATGAATGCTATAATACACGAAACTGTTCGTGGGTAGCAGCTGTTAGCGGTACCTACTCGTTACATAATAAATGACTCCCGTTTCTTTAAGTAAAACAAATTTTTTAGAAGATGTATATACTAGAATGTATATGTAAATTTTGTCTTTGAAGGCGCAAACATTGCACAAAAAGAATGTCGCGTGTGTGGCTGCCATTTAAAAGGATGTTACTTTCCCTTAATTATTACATGATGCTCTTCGTCTTTTTGCGGCGAAAGAACATATGTGACAGAAATAAGAGCTGGATATAACTCTTTTCTATTTCAGTTCCCTTTGACAAGTCACTGCTTTAACAAGTTTATAATTTTTAGTAGTTACTCATTTTTTACTCATACAATATTTAAATAAGTTTCTTTGAGAGTTTTTAAAATGAAATATTTGAATGTATTTATTTGTGGTGTCTTTTTTATTGCGGCTGGATCGGCCCCTTTTATCATTCTATTGAACCCTGTCGTGAGACATTACGATGAGACGGACAATCATATTAAGGATTATACTATGGATGCTAATTATAACAAAAATAATGAGGAACGTGAAAACCCAATATCAACTGACGATATTATCCAGACCAACGAAATCGATGGTACTTCAAGAGCATCCAAAAAACGATTTCTTGACAATAAAGAATATGAATTGTATCTCGTCAAGAAGAAGAAAATTCGAAGAGGTACCGTATATTCAATTCATCCACTTAACTTGAATGAAACGTAGATTATTGATATTCATAATCGTAGGGTAATTATTACTATTTATGGTTATACTTATTTATTAAAGATCCTCAAAACGATATTCCATCAACCAATAACGGTCCTGCTTTGCTTCGCTCAAAGATTGGTCGTCTGTCTTTAGATTCTCCTCTTCCTTTGGTTGTTCCTCTAAAGTCAGTCGATTTATCTAAAATTCTCATGGCAGTAGCCAGAAATGATTACTATAATAGCCACAGTGGGGGCAGCTATTCATCGCCATCATACTCACCTGGATACCATAATAATTACAATGGAGGAGGATATTCATCGCCATCATATCCTGCATCACCGATAATCAATAATATGTGCTGTACCGGTAAAGAGATCGGTGACATCATTGGGACGATCGCTTTAGTGTCTTTGGCCGCCATCGGCTTACTCTTGGGGTTAGCTGCTATCCGATCACTCATCATCGCAATGACGATAATGCCTGTATATAGTTCTACGCAACTGTTACAACAAAACACAGCGACGGCGTTGGCGTCCAATATTATTTCGATATTATCTGGGACTGCTCTGCCCATCTCTGCATCGGCGTCACCACCCTTTTTTACATCGACGTCGATTCCACCAATATTGACATTGATGAATCCGCCAGTTGTTTCATCGACGGCAAGACCCATTTCTACAACGAAGTCGACGAAGAGGCCTATTACTACCACACCAAAGACCACTACGACGACCAGCAGGACCACTACGACGTTAAAGACGACTGTCACAATGAGGACCACAACTCAAGCGAATAATTCACCCATTAATGTGCCTATAATCATGACCAATAATAATATCAACAACCAAAACCAAGGTTCATTTGGTGGGATTGCTGGAGGGAGCGCGACTGCTGGAGGAGGTACTGGTAGCGGAGGAGGCTCTAGTAGTGGAGGAGGCACAAGTAGTGGAGGAGCTGGCATTACTGATCGACCAATTAATATGATGCCAATTATGTTAATCCTCCTGAACTCAACTATGGATAACCCTATGATGGGTTATGGGTACGACAAATATAGCGGTTCGATGATGGACGAATTTATGAATGCTATGGCATCATATAACTACATCCGTTAATAAGGGCTAATAAAGAATGTTATTATTACCCCTCTTTCAGATGTTATACGGTACGGTATTGGTGATAATATCTCAATTTATGTATCCGTAAATTAGGTGGTGGTCGACGCTTGGGTATAGAATGTGATAAAAACAGCTATTTTGCGGTTCGGATTGTTCTCTTCTTTTAAAAAAATATATACCATATAATTAAGATATTATTAAAATATTATTGTATGAAGCAGAAAATACAATTGGTAGAATAGAGAATTCCCTGGATGTATAAATTTCAGATTTCAATCAATTATAAATTTGAAATGATGGCATGTACTATGTTTTTAAGAAGGACTAATTATCAGAATAAATTATGGGGACTACTGATGTACGTGTAGTAGGTACGGCTACGGCCATCACACTCGAAGTCTTTCTGATACCAAGCGTAGCGACGTCTTCTTTTAAATACCGGTAGTGTTAAAACCGTAGACCATAACAGTTGTATAAGAAGTTCATATGAGAAAAAAGACAAACACATTATTGGAGACACATAACATAAGCAGTAAAAGAGTATAATAAAATGAAAAATTCAATAAGAGACTAAGGGGTGTAAAAACCTATGATGGGCAACAAATTAAGTTCATGTATTAAAATAAAAATGTGCAATAGTCACAAGAGGTGCGTAATAACGGTCTAACGCTATTTCTTAGTAAACTTTTGTTTTGTCCGGTAATAGCTACATTTATAGAATGCCAGTTTCGGTGTTTCCTGTTTGTTGCCTTTTTACTCGAGTACAAAACAATTATACCTGTAATAAGCTATTCTGCAGAAAAAAGAACTAAACTCACTTTCGTAACCGCGCCACTTTTGCTTGGCCGCTTCAATCATTGAATAAAGATCCATTTCCGCTGTAGCAACAGGTGTTCTCATACTGTTTCCTACAGAGTACTATTAAAGGTTGTTATCAATTTCTTTGGTTCTAGTTGCCTTATTCTGAGCTCTTCCATCTGCTGCAAATAAAGATTATTTAAAACGCTATAAGATATTTATTTTATTTGTTATTACCAGCAGGATCACAAAACTATTAAAATATTTATTATATGTCCATATTAGTGCATCGCTAATTATTACCTACGAATGGATGAGAAATAGTATTTATGGGAGAAGTCATAATATATTTAGCTAATTATTTCTTTTTCTTTTTAAAACGGTACGGTAATAATAATGACCATTTTTCATTCAGAATTTCAAGAAACTGAGGAAAGAAGGCGAAAAGATTTTTAGAAATCTACAAAAGTTAGAATGTTTGGGAAACTTCGATGAAAATGAAACTTTTGAATTAATGATTAAAAACCTTAATTTCTACTGCCTAAGACAGGTACGATATGAAATAGGTCTCCGGAACGCCGGAACCTTATACCCAGCCAATTCTAGGTTGTAAAACAAGAACATATGTTAACACAAAAAAATACACTATCGGAAAATTGCGTTGGCCGGGAATCGAACCCGGGTCTATTGCTTGGAAGGCAACAATGCTCACCACTATACCACCAACGCATGTTTAGTAGGCGAGATAGAAAGGAATTAATGCCGCGGTATAATCAAGATTGAGAAATGCTTCTCATTTTCCAACACTGTAGCAGTGTAGCTATGCACTGATCTCGGCGCTGATGTACAGTACCACCACCTGATATAGCAATCCCAGTAATAAGATCTGATGTAATACCTTTTTAGAACGCTGTTACGAAATCGTATTCTCTCTCTCTCTGATTCTAGCATAAGTAAAAAAAAATCAAAATTTTTAGATGATTTAGGGTTGATAATATACATTGATTACATGATTGATAATATGTGATAATACACATAATGATAATAGCATTATTTTAGTAGTGTAGCAGACTTCTCTAAGTTATCATCAAAAATCAAAGTGATGAATTAAGATACACGAACATTCAGTATGAAAAAAGCTAATAAATTGTATACCGGTGCGGTTTTCTTCCGCACGGAAGGTGGAGGGGCATACCGAATTTCACTCTTCCGCGGGAATCACAAAATCTCATATATATACCATCTATAATTATATTGACCGCCAATGTTTACATTAATTTTCAAATGCTGGATCATAATTCATTACTTTTATTATGACAATGGAAAAGATGGATGATGGAAGACTGAAACTTGGATTAACTGTAACTCGGAGGCCTGATGTCTGATGGGCGATTACACCTCGTCAGCCTTTCATTCTCTCACAATACTTTATAAAGGGGCATTTGATCTCGTCAAAGTCTCTATAGAAAGACATCCAGCTGAATCATCGTAATAAGTGACGATTCAAGAACACATACGTGGTCACGGTATAAGCGCTGGCCATATCCGCATAGCCTGACGATAGTGACCAGCAATGCACTCACACTGCGGTTTGGAGTAGGGATGGGGGAGAGAGAAAAAAAAATGTTTTTTACGAGATCACATAAAACCTTTCATACTAGCCCGAATTCCGTTGTGCCGTACCTCTTTATTGTCGCTTACTCTTGATTATTCCTAGCGGCTGAAACAGGACCTATGGTATTACGCAAGTTGCCTGAAGTAATGAGTTAAACATTTATATTTTAGTTCTCACTGAGGATTCACCCTCTACAGAAGCCACTAGGGTATACTCAGTGCCTGATACAATTAACATTTGAATTCGTAAAAAAGTATTATTCAGAAGCCTATCAGTATGAAACCTCTGGTATGGCTGGGTAGTTGTGCTCTTTTGTCTCTCATTGCCACTGGAACGATCCAACTGATCATCAATAACGATACAGCCAGTAAAGAAGAAATTGTCATTCGATCAGTAGTGAGTGCTGCTCGAAATGTTGTAATGGAAAATTGGCTCGAAATGTTGAATCATCAGAAAAATAAAGACGATCCAGATAAAAACCGAGAACAGAGGGATACCCATCGATATCAAGATCGACATCGCCGCAAAAATAGGCCGGTTTATGATCGTCCTTACGATGATGTCATTAAAAGAATTGGTTACTCGTCATCAGGTAAATTAAATCCGCTTGACAATTAATTTAATAAAATTCGTATTAAATTTATTTTGTAGATAAAATGGGAAACAGATACAGTCGCTTACCATCGAATCCGGCCGAATTGATGGTGGCATCCGCCAGTGATTCTTACAGTGGTGGTGGGCAGTACCCGGTGTCTTACCAGAAATACGACCTATCCCATTTAAAACCGATCCTTTGGCTAGCTGCTCTTCTCATATTCGGTTTCTTAGTCGGACTAGCTGCAGTCCAGAACATCCTTGCATACATCTCAGCTTACTGCTGCAATTCTACCTTATTTACGACCTCAACTGGACGGATAGTTGACTTGATGCTGGTACCCCAAAGAATCGCAGGTGCTTCGTCATTGATGGGTTCAGGTAGAAGAGCGACTACGGCCCGACCATCTCGACGACCAAGACCGGCTACTACGAAAAAATCTGTGAGACCTAGCACGGTAGCTGTGCGAAGGACCAGCACGACAACTCGTCGTCCATCGGTAGCTCCGAAGCAACAATCAGCATTAGTTCCTCCTGGAACAAAGGACTTGTCAGGACTTCCATTCTTCTACATCCTTTTCAATGAGACTGTCAACGATGATGATGGGTCTAATGATTTGATCTTTAAGCGGCCTTTTAATGTAAACTCTTTGAAATAAAAGTTGAAACGATAAATACAATAACTTGGACCGTGTATAGCTCAAGTAAATTTTTCCATTTCTAAATTTTTTTTCTGAATTTAATTTATCTACCTGAAGATCAGCAGTGGCGTAGCCAAAGGGTGTGGTCTGGGCGTTTGTCCCCTCCAGACCATAAGATTTAACAGAGGAAGATAGGGCCCAAAAAAAATTTGCATATTTTTTGGCTAAACTATAGAATGCGACTACGCTTTTTCGTCAATTAGTTAATCAAATCACTTAAATCTCTTAATTGAAAAGACATGGGGTTTTGTATAAGAGATACTTAATTAACTTCAATCATTGAAATAACTTAATTTTTTTAAAGCATTTAAATTACTTCAATTCCGTCAATTAATGGAATAGAATGTTATCCCGTATGGACTCAGAAAAAAAATCTTAAAAAAACTAAAATTTAAATTAATTTAGTATATTAAGTAAATTAAGCGACTATATTAACCAAAGAGCTCAATGAGAATCGAACCTAATATCTTGCTCTCATGAGCCTAGTACTATACCAATGAGCCAGCTAGACGACGAAAACCCAGCAATTTATTAGCTAGTAAATTATGTATCTTACATACACATATATATATTATATGTATATTTAATTAAATTAAGTATTTTCATAATTTTAAGTATTTAAGTTTTAACGAAAAAGCGTAGTTGCATTCTATAGTTTTACCCATTATCATTCATTATGAGCGTTATGAGTTTTAAAACGATACAGATAAATCTATATTAATGGTTTACGATTTACGATTTCTGGCTGCTTTAAGTTCCGTATAAAACTTCACCGTGATTCTATAAGCCTACGCCTATACTAATGAGAGGTAATGCTCGTATTATGTTACAACTTATACCCACTTGACATCATCTTGCGGTGTACTTTTACGTCTTTGGAACGGCTATTAGCTAGATGTCGTTTGTACCCAAATACTTCAAATATGGTTCGTGGTTAAAAATGTGTGAATTAAAACACCATCACGTAACATAATAAGCCATAATTTTTTTTAACATAGGTGCACTACGCGTGATAGCTGTATAAGAACGTCATGCTGTTATTCAGGAAAAAGAAGTAAAACTAAATTTTGCCATGCTTCTGATTTTGAACGTTGTTGAATAATGCTGATGTCGTTCGGTTTCCCCGCAACATATCAAAATGATAAGAGAGACGACCGCACTGTTATTCTCAAATGAAGATGGACGGCCGACCGGACATAATAACTTTCTTCTTCTTCTTTTTGTTATGATTCGATATAAGGAACAGATGTGAGTTTTTGTTTCTTGCATCCGGAACAGGTGTGAAAGTCTTTCGAACACGTATCGGATTAGTTCTCTTCAGAGATTCGCCACCATCGCACACCAGTCTCCAAATCAACGTTCTTATATTAATATGAAACCGTGGAAATGGTTGATGGGTTGCACCCTCTTGCTCGCCGGTGTCAGTCAGGTGATTTTTAGTGGTCCATCAGCTGCACCATTTGATACCGGTAATGCATCATCCGAGGAAAATAGGGATGAAGAGGACGAAGCCCGATCTTATCGCAAACCAGTGAAACGGATTTTGAGACCTATTCGACCGTATCATCGCACACCTGAACCCGACAGTTTTCGTCCCAGCAATAAGAACCAGCCCATCCGCAGGATGATATATCGAGGTAATAATGTTTACTCCTCTTTGAAATAAATTTTAAGATTAAAACTTAGTTGAATTTTAATTTAGACAGGAAAACCTCTAAATACGGCTTACCATTCGATTATACGAGCGGAAATGATTGGAGAATGGCGGAGTTGTCAGATACTTCGGATTTATTGGGAGCTAGCGATAATGCTTATGACGAATCCTATGGTTATGGAAGTGAAAACAACTACCAGTACAATCATTATGAAGAAGAACATGAAGATGAAAAGTATCCAGTAGTATACTATCCAGTTCCAGAAAAATCCGTGGATTTATCAAAGCCACTTTTAGCTTCTACCATCTTCGGAACTGGTTTTCTTTTGGCTCTTGCTGCCATTAACTATCTTCTCACGTAATAATGCTATATGATATAGTATCATTAAACAAATTTATATTTTATTTTAAGATATTAATTTTGCACAGAACGTGTAACACCACGGAGACAACGACGACGACGACTACGACTACAACAGCTTCAACTACAACGGGATCGACATCCACGACAACGGAAGCCACATCAACAACGGCCCGCCGCTAAATATCGAATAATAAAAAAATAATGAACACAATCATATTTTAAGTCTAAATCAAGGCTATTGTTGTTAAAAATAGAATGATAAATATAAAATTTAAATATCTACATTAATTATTATTGATTCTTTTTTTAATTATTTGTGTAATATCTTTAAAAAATGCCTACTGTTGTTCAGGTTTATTATTGACTAGACACAGAATATGTTTAAATATATTGTACCTCGCCTTGAATTATAAAGCCCTCACCATGTATAATAGGAGAAACAGGTGTTCTAAAGTATACCATGATTACATCGCATAATCCGAGTCATTTACGAAAGGAAGCTCACCACAGCGGAACCGTAAAGTGTTGAGAAACCTTTTGGATTAGCACTCTCTTGTGATCCTCCACCGTTACAAGTTGGTTCCGTATTTGCTCTCTTACTAATAGTAATTTACTATCAAGTAAAATAACTACATATACGACTTCTTAGATATACAATTCTTATATTCGTATAAAAATTTACTTTGCAGAAATATCAAGCAAGATGAATTCTACAAAGTGGTTGACGTGTATTGCCATCATTACCATCGCTATAGGAGCACTTCAAACAATTCTATCTTCCCATAGTGTTGTCAACATTAACAAAGACAAAAATGGTGGCGAAATTAGAAATGAGGAATCGGTAGAAGTCGCCCGCTCAAGCTATCATCGGTTAGCGGTTCAATTCCCTCCTCAGACTATCAGATCATCTTTGACCATTCCATCAGGTAATATAATCGAGTCGATAATAGACTAGCACTTTCTTATTTATTTTTATTTTTTAAACCAATGAAAGAGGATCTTATTAGGAAATCATCTTACGAAGGCGGAGGTGGATATTCGCCACCAGTGAGCTACCTTGAAAATACTAACGACTTGAAGAAATACGAGACACTCATCCAGACGATTCTTTTCGGTGTGGGTCTCTATTTGTTCATCGGAACTGTTCAAAACATGATTTACATCTTGACCAACAGGATTCAGACTAATTGCTGTACAGGTACATCTGACGAAGACAACTCGGGTAGAGAAATGGGCAAAGATTCTACTATAATTGTTGCGACTCGTATGCGACCTGCACTTCGGTTCCCTTTCTCTTTTATTGTCAATTCCATTCAGCGGTTCAGGAAGATTAATAATAAAAAGACAGCAAAATTATTACCGGAAATTAAAAAAGTTAAAAAGAAGGTCTACTATCACAGTAGGTAATAATTTCTCTGAATGCTGTTCACATGCACTGCTATAAACCAAGTTCATTTTTTAAGATGTCAGACACTTTTATTTATAAATATCTATGAATACATCCGTTGAATTAAAAAAAAGGTTATACGGTAGTGAATCTATATTTTTATTTCATGCGCTGTAGCTTCAATGCTGCATCAGTTAAAAGTGCATAAAAAGGGAACATATTAGCAAATTCAAGGTAAAATACAATAAATATGTAACAAATAGTGGAATTTGCTTTTGATGGTGCCTAATATATACATGACCAATAAGCCTTGTCTAGCGCATTGTATTAACTTTAAAACAAAATACATTTTGACTCTTTATATCCTTGATGTCGACATGAATCACTGTATCTTTACATTTTTTACGAAAGTTTATTTTCTGAGACCATCCTATTTATTAAAATGTATGCAGCATTCATAAAAAGAAGGTGATGAGCAGGTGAACGACCCAAACTCAATAATACGGTACCTTTATGAGACACGCTGTTTCTCCCCCCCCCCCACCCCCCTGCCCCAAAAAATGAATGTGTTAACGTGTATATACATTTTCCTTATTATTATCATACAACAAATTTTAAGCACACCTGTTAGTATAACAATCAATAGTGAATGGTTTTCAAGATTATTTGAATTAAATAATTAAGTTCGATGGTATATTATATTTTATATAGGTAAAAACACCTATATAACTAGATATAAAAATAGATTGTATTAGCACAAGAAATTTGAATTAGTAGATAGTACACACAATTTATAAAGACAAATGTTAGAAAAAGAACACGTTAGAAATATTTAAATAATCATAAAAATAGGACAAAAATAAAGGCTTATAACGACGATGAATTTGCATGGTGGTCGGTCTTGAAGTCGTCGGATCATAGTTTAAAAATCGTCTACCGCCTGCAATGGCTGTGGCCGAAGCACTTGCAGATATTGATTCGGACACTGTATTCGTGTTGGTATTACTGATGTTGGCAGACTGCTTCATCTGCTGTTGTTGACTGTTTACGATATTGACGGTAACTCCAGATGCCTTGATTCCACCTCCATAGTAGCCAGGAAAGGAAGGAAAGAAAGGAGTACCAAAATAGGTGTAATTGTTCGTCAAAGTCCCGTTGTACTGGGGAATCAAGGAGAACAGAGATCGACCGATACCTGCAACCAGTGGGAAAATTGCGAAGAGCCAAGCCAAGGCGACAGCAATACCAATAGGAGCCAAAAGTGCGTAAAGGATCAGTTTGGCGAGGTGCTTTTTATCCGATCCATAATTGCCATAGTTATTAGATTGCTGGTAATCGTCATATCGGCTTATTTGATGGGGAATATTATAATGCTGATCATAGCCTCCACCACTGTAACGGTGATGATAGGGCCGATGATGAGGAAATGGTCTTCTAGCTCTTTCTGATAAGTAAATAGTAATTAGTCGAATGATGAAAATAAAATCGTGATTTATAAGAAATTCTTGTGAATTTTAGCTCTATACTCATTAAGATAAAGAATAGAGCTAAAATAATCGACTCACTGTTTATTCTCACCGCAGGGTATGATAATTCATAAATCTTTATTTGATTATCTGTGTTGAGAAATATCATTTATTGGTAATATTCGACTAGATGTGTTACATATAAGACCTACCTTTAATTGTTGTTGATTTTTCAATAATGACGAGAATGATAGTGACTAATGAAATGAACGATCTCATTCTTATTCTGTTTCTTATATAGATTTCTTTGTCTTGAATTTATGTATAAGCCAGTGGCAGCTTGGATTGAAACGATGTAACTAGGGGCATGGCTAACTTGAGACTCCCGGAGCAGACCAAGACATTGAAAAGATCTCTCTCATCTCGGGTCCGCATCATGCAGTGTTGCATGTATTACTCCTGGGAACGTTTCGCCGCACCTATTTTCTTTTGGCTATGTTTTACGGGTATTCAACTTCAAAGCGCATAACAGGTCTACCTTAAAATCTTGAATACTCATGCACAAAAAAGGTGAAACATAAAACAACACTTAAAAATGATTATTTATGCGTTGTCATATAAAAATTCCTGATCATAAGGCTTCCCTATGCTAACGAATAAAAATCTCGATGCTGAGAAATATTCCTTTTATTTAGCAGCTGTATCCATATTATATTTTTCTATTTATATGCTTGACTTTTTAAAAATATAAACTCCATATTTTAACAGTCTAGACCATATTTCAACATTAACTTTATTATAAAGTTAAATATAGACTATAATAATGGTATTATATACAAAATGCATAACAAAAATCATAATAACACTGGCTTAAGGAAAAAAAGGATTTTTCCGAATAAAGTTTTTCATAATAGGTCTGTCAGTCGGATCGTAGTTTAAAAATCGTCTACCGGCGGCCATGGCCATGGCCGTAGCGCTCGCTGTGATACTCTCCGTCACGGTGTTGTTATTCATGTTGCTCACGTCAGCCGACTGCTTCATCTGTTCCTGCTGACTGTTGACGATATTGACGGTCAGTCCAGACGAAGGGCGCGATATGGCTCCATAATAGCTCGGATAGCCGAAATTATAAGAAGGGTATGATGGATAGGTATAATTGAAAGTAGGAAATGTCGTTCCATTGTAATAGGTAATAAGTAACGAGGATAGAGTTTGACCGATCCCTGAAATCAAAGGGAACATGGCAAATAACCAAGCCAGAATAAAGGCGACACCCACCGGAACCAGGATGGCGTAAATGATTAGTTTGGCTATATGGTTATAATTGTGGTTTTTATAATATCCATAGTTGGCGTAATGGGGTCTTTTCGTTTGCTGATAACCGTATCGATTTTCTGGGCGGTGATGGTCATAATAGCCTCCGCCACTGTATCGGTTGAAGGGTCGTTGGTGGTGAAAGAGTGAAGGTCTTACAGTTCTCTCTACACATCCGATATAGAAAACAAAATTATGAATCATAATTTATTATAATTTAACTATACTCACTTTTTCGCAATGATGATGTCGGTAATTTATTTTCGGCGTCGCAACCTGTGATGTAAAACGTCGGTAAATCAATATTAACAATAGGTTCTAATTATTTTATTCATTACCGATACCGTTGATTGTTGATGATTTTTCGATGATCACAAGAATGATGGTGGCCAACCAAATGAACCATTTCATTTTGTGGACCCTTTCTGTTTTTATATCTGATAATGGTGAGAGACTGAGAGTTAGCCTGGAGCCCAGTTTGAAATAACGATGCAACTCGGGTCATGTCTAACAGAGGACTCTTGCAGACCCGCACGCCAGAAAGGGCTCGAGTCTAGTCCGCATCGGGCAGTGATATACATCAACCAACCAAACAACGCTTCTCGTTATACTCAAGGAAAAAAAATCGTCTATTTTCTTTAGGCTACATTAACAGTTCCATCTCCAGTCAATATACTCATGTATAAATCTGTTATTCTGGAATGTTCTAAAACATCTCTTTTAGTACTGTTTTTTAAGTATAGCCTTTGGTAATCCCTCGTCCCTCTCCCCCGTGGCTGTGTACAGTGTACCCACAAAGGCCGAGCACAAAGGGTTATTACTTTTTCCACTCAAACCCTAATTTAATTTTTTTATATTATTGTAGGTATATATAAATACTTTATTTTTTGAAAATTTAATCAAAACAGCTTAAATATACTTCCGATTACTTCTAATTTTCGATTTTAATTCAAAAAATATATGTAATGTATACAATTCAATAATGCTTTTGATAAATACTATATTTACAAGTGTAAAGGCAAATGCGTAAAAAAAAATGAAAAGAAAAACTGTTATTGCGATTGATTTAGGTAATCCTGAACTCCAAAATTCGGGAACCCAAAAATAGAAGAATTACCTAAAGTAGTACCGTTAGGATAGAGATAATATGGAAAAAATAGAGACCGGCTGATGCCAGAGAAAAATGAGAGAAGAGGAAAGAGGATTGCCAGAGCAGCCGCGATACCCAGTGGAAGAAAGATGGCAGCAAGGAATAATTTGAGGAGGAGGCTTGGTCCGCTGTCGTAACCAGAATCATAGGACTGATGCTGTTGATAATTTCGATCGTTATAACCACCACCGCTGAAATAACGGTGATCAGGCCGACCATGGTAAAGGGCTCTCTCTAAAACAAGAAATACATATTATTTTGAAGATATTTTAAAAATATATAGTTTAATTATGCGACTTACTATTCCAATCTGCCATAATCAGTTCATTAAATGCAGCATCTGTTGTGAGAACATGGTTATTACGCTGACAAATATTTGAAAGAGTTGATACGCGTATTATTCACTTACCTTTAATAGTCGATGATTGATCAATAACGACAAAAACGATCGTGATCGTTAGGAGAAAGATTCCAATTGGAGATTTAAGCATTTCTCATATAAATCCTCTCGTTAAAAAATATGTTAGTATATGATAGAGCCAGCAGTTTTCAGACGATGCAACGCGGCTAATGTCAGTCTTAGAAATGACTCACGGAGAAGAAGAAAAAATCTCAGCCGGTTTTGTTATAGTGGCTTGGCATGCAAATAAATGTTACCATCAGTTTTCCTTAAGCAAGACGTTCGCTTGTAGGCCCGCCTTCATTTTCTGTATTTCAAAGTGCAAATGAAATATCAAGAAGTGGGATTTTCACTCAGTATAAATATCGCAGAGAAACAACTTATGAAGAATTGGTGAACATCGCTCGACTAGTCTGATTTGCCGCTTCCTTTTTGTAATTTGCGTAATAAAACACATTTAATATTACTTTCATAAATTATGATGAAATAAAGATATTATCAGTTCTTCGATGGTTACAACTATATAGGAACAGAGGATGATGAGAGCGCAGGAAAAAAAAGCTAAGAGCTGATGGCTGTGTAACCTACAATACTTTCTGAACTCATCAAGGCTTCTTTTCATCATCTTATGCTCTTTTCTGCATTTCGATTTTTAAATAATAATAATCGAGTTCAAATTGGATAGAAGAGTTGAAAAAACCTCTATAGTACCACTCCTTACATAATAATTAACTGTGAGCAGCCAAATGTTCTTGACTAACAAATGGCGCGAACAGCAAACACTAATTCAACAAGCTTGGTTTCATAAAACAAAAGTATGCAATTAGACAAAGATTGATGGGGCAGCGAAGAATGAATATACAAACACCAAGAGCATAAGTGCTCAGGAAGGTTTGGCAAATTGGGAGAATTACTTCCTTCAACACGTTGCTGGTTACATCAAGGAGAATTGATATAGACTAAATCCATTACGGTAATGCAGTCATGTCTGTTTTTTATTTCCCTTATATCCACAGTGCCGGTAGCCCGGTATTCTTTCACCAGCAGTATAATAGAGCTAAATATCATGCCTGCGGTACATAAATGTAAAATGCATGTAGTTCCTCATTATGGATATGATCATCTAGCATTCTAGCAATCTAGCTCATCATCATCATATGACAGCGCATCAACCTCATTAGTGGACAGATTGAAGAATAGAAACCCAAAACGATATATGAAACACGGATAACGGAATGTAGTGGATTTTAAATAATCCCCTTTGAAAACAATAGAAACTTTGAACCATTAAAAATTCATTTTAAAAAAAACCGTTGGAATCGTCATATTTTGAACCTACTATGCTTAAGACACATCTTCTTTACAATAAGGTAACCATATAATCAAATGATAACTCGACAGAATTGTTTTAAAAAATAAAATTTTAAGTACAGGATTTTTGTTTCTTCTGATTACATTTTACAGGTTATTGTGGTACTTTTCTTTTTTTCTTTTTTTTTTCATGATGAACATCTAGTTTGAAATCCACCGTTCTGCAGCGTTTTGTCATGATTCCCGTTCACAAGCGTCACCTAGCGATTAGAGAATTTACTTCGTCATGTTTTACGCTCAAATACTACGTTTAAAGAAAACCGGTTTTTGAAAAATAAACTATTGTGACTTAATAATTGTGGTGTAGTATTTTGAAAATTATTTCAAACTATTAGATTTTTTTTTTGTGAACAGCAGAATGGAGGTAAAATCAATTTTCACAATGTATACAATCATTGTTAAATTTCTTAATCGATGAAGATTAGGATCTCCCGGGGGATCTCCAAGTTTCAGCGGGTATCCGCTCGTGTAATATTTTTAAGAAGCATTTTAAAATGGTTTTATAGGCTAAAGCGCTAAACAGTCCCATATTGTAGTTTAATTTGAAAGCAATTATCATGGTTATGAATTGATGATTGTTTCAGTTATAAAACCTTGTTCATTCTTAATTTATTACGGCAATACAATCAATGAGGACTTAGTTTTTTTTTCATTTTTAAAACATATTTCATATCAGGATTCAAGAAAAGGGAAATCTTTATGATCCGCATAATTTATTAATTTCACATCAATATATCAAATTATATGGTAATAAATAATGCATACCGGCATACCTCTCTTTTTATACATGTGCGTCTGGTAAATGGTAATGTATATTCCTTCAATTTTATTTTTTATACTCATAATTGTACTAAGGCGTTTTGTTTTTCCTATCTGATCCTTTGCTTTGACTTTATTATTGTATCCATTTCTGCTATTAGCATACCGTAATTTATTTATAGCACGACAGAATCAAAATCATTAATAGGAATGTTTATTTTTAGTGCCGTTTACAATAATTTATTTTTATGACAATGTCAATAAGCTCGACATATTTGTATCATAATCATGATGGCTCATATAATGGCGGAGAAAGGGATGATGATTGTTCATCATCGACCTGCCCGTTGCGTTGATGATGATGAAACCAGACCCAGTAGCGACAACGAGATCGTTATTATTGTTGTTTCCGTTGTTATTGTTATTGTTGCTCGATTGTTGTTGCTGCTGCTGCTGACTCAGACTGGACAATCCTCCGCCAAAGTAGCCTGGGAAACCAAAGAAAGGGGAACTACCAAAAGAGGTAAAATTCGTTCCATTAAAGAATAAATAGTAAGGAAATAAAGAAAATAAGGATCGACCGATCCCAGCGAATAGGGAAAAAAGGAGAAAGAGTACCGCCAGGGCAACGGCGATACCCAACGGGATTAAAATGGCAAAAAACAGGATTTTGAGTATGATGCTGGTATGTTTGCTTAAATCATCGACGTAAGGCTGTTGATGGTAATATTGATGATGGTGATTATAGCCTCCGCCTCCGTAACGATGGTCAGGTCGATGGTAATAGCGGGGCTCCCTTACCACTCGCCCTAATATAATATTAATTAATATTACGAGTTTAAATTTTGTATAATTTACTGTAGAAAAGTATTTGAAAAAAACTTACTATTTTGTGCTGGCAATCCATCAATTGTACCATCTGTAAATATTTCAAATAAATGTCAACAACGAATAACTTGTTGGTCATTATTGATGACAGATATTACCTGATTCATCTGTGATAACGTAGGCGACGATAATCGTTAGGAGGAGAAACCAAATGAACGATTTCATGATTGAAGCTTTTCAAAAGGCATACTACTGGGCCGCAGCGGTATGATACGATGCAGCTCGGTTCATGTCTCACAGAGGACTCCCGCCGAAAAGAACAGGCTTCCCATGGTCCCTAGAAGACCCGTACCTGTGCGGATTATTAACGATGATGGGCTTCTTCGGAAAACTGTTGACCACCTGTTTTCCTTTCTCATTATTCTTTTTTTTTTAAACTATAATAATAGGTCTCTTGTGTAAACGTTTTTCTTACATTAAAAATGTATAATAGAAAAGTTCTTTCAATGTATATTTTAGAAAATAGACGTCATCAAATGGGTGCTGACAACAATTTAATAAATAAAAGTTAGGAACATTTAGTTGCAGATATTTCAATAAACCAAACCAAGTCAATTTTTGATATTTTTTTTTAAATCGATACCCCGAAATAATGTCATTAATATTTAACGATGGGATCGAAATTTGAATCTCTTGCTCATTTTCAAAGATCTTCCAATGAAGTTTGAACCATTAAAGAAGAATGGATAAGTGCCATTCGTAAAGATAAAGTAAGGGAAATGAGAGTCTTTTTTGTTATTATTAGTCGATGATAAAAGAGCGGCAGTTAAAAGCGCGTTATTATTGTTGTTAGCAGCGTTGTTGTTATTGCTGGCTTCCTGTTGCTGCTGCTGCTGACTGGCCGTGGCCACGGCCTGACTGCTCGTTGCGGCCGTTGAGAGCGCAAAGGCCGCTGCGGCTCCTAGAAACAGGGCGATCGGGATGAGTGCAAGGAAAAGAGGCGTAAAATCTACCGCTGGGCTAGTTGCAGTATAAATGGGCGCCACTGGATGTTTGCTGTACGAATATGATTCGTCAAAGGATCGGTTCTCGTCTTCAATTTAAACAATATTATGGTTAAATAATGTACTGAATTAAAAAAGGTAATTAATATAATAAATACCAGTAGTGTTGTTGGACATTTCCAAATCATTCAGCACACTATCAGTAGAGGAATCCTCTTGATTATCGTCATCACAATTTGAATAATGAATCAAGAGAAGGGAAGCTTGAATTAAGAATAAGATAATCCATCTGGACTTTGTAGTCTTCATTGTAGATCGAATAATGGATGCGGAGAGAAAAGGACGGGTGGTGATATTACTCAAAGAGCAGGCGACCCGCGACTGACGAGAGTTCCTTCAGGCTGCCTCCATTACGAAGCACTAAAAGAAACTCGTGATATAGTGAGGAAACACCTGATGTTTCTTTTTTTACAGTCTTTTCTTTCTTTCCTTGGAATGGACGAAGCACACACGTGCAATCAAGCAAGCAAAACGCCGTGCTATAGATAGGCTATAGACAAGGGTTTTTCATTCGTCAATCCATTTTTTTATCGATTTTTCCCATATAATATTTTAATTATAGGTCTTTGTAATACAATACACAACGCTTTGGATTAATGGGAAAAAAAGTTATCCAGCTCAATTATATTGGAAATATCTCGGAACATATTTTTATATGTTTGCTTTCAAAGTAGATTTTTTTTACCGTTGTAATTAAAATCCTTTTTTATTAAACGTATTAGACGCGTTCACACGGCCGTTTTGTTACGTTCTTAGGTACTTGAAGAATTATAGCGCGGGGGTTCTTAACCTTTTTATTTCTTGCCTCGCTTACCTTAAGTTTTGGTCTGCACCTCCTCAGTAATTTGAACGACTTTTTTATTCGATTCACGTGGCACAATATCGGTACAAAAAGTCACTTTAAAAAAATGTGAAGCTCAACATATTTTGGTGTAAATTTCTTTTTAAAGCCGTTTAATGTAGTTCTGGAGGTTTTATAGTTCTTGTTTATGCTACATAATAAACTACTTTTAAATCAGCAGGTAATAGTGTCGCCAGTGATAGCCGGCGCTCGAAAATTTTCGTGATTTTTAGATTTATAAAGTACAAATGCGATAAGTAAATCATTAAGTACTAATATTTTTCGTACCAATTTAAGTAAAAAATATTTTTTATTAGACAAGCAGTCGGCGAAAGTGAAAAACTTCCCTTATGCCAATGCTTTATGCACATACGACCGTCAAAAACGTGCCGCGTGAGCGTACCTTTTGCTAGCTTTCAAAATTCTACGTGTATACGTGCAAATGAAAAGAAAAATGGTTTTTCCCAGAAGGTAGGCTACATACATACGGCGATACGGGATCCAGTAATTACTTCCAGTTTTAAAGTTTAGAATTTATGATAAGCGACGTTTACATAACGGATCTATTCTATAATTGAAACGGCAATAACTTTTTACTTTTGAAAATA
Organism: Chydorus sphaericus; assembly: GCA_030141595.1. Classification (NCBI taxonomy): domain Eukaryota; kingdom Metazoa; phylum Arthropoda; class Branchiopoda; order Diplostraca; family Chydoridae; genus Chydorus; species Chydorus sphaericus. The sequence goes on from CM057928.1 coordinate 7,938,010, forward strand.
TGTTTATAAAATTCATTTTGTAATATTCAAAGTTGATATCTTCAATATAATTTAAATTAAGATGTTTTCCTCCTTTGGACTCTATTACATACTAATGAAAAGTTGATAGTTCAAAATGAACTTGTTATGTTCGTTTCGCTCCATTGATTGCCTATGCATATTAATATGGGCATCTTTCCTTTTCTATCATTTAACCGTTTAAAAAAAATAATAACTATAACTAGTTAATTCTTAAAAATGAAAATGCCAAAACTCGAAAAATAAAATACAGCTATTAGGCTAAAGTTCTTGGAACAATGACCGCGAACCCCGTTAGTACACATCCTAATTGTGAGAGAGAGTGCTGTAGCTGCGACAGTAGAATTATTAATACAGGTATGGCCATATGCTTGTATGTGCAGCTAGTTGCACTAACAATTATTTATGAACTCGTTTAGATATGTAAACTAGCCCCAGGGTTCCTTCTGTTCGGTTCACCATCGAAGAGTTTCCTCTTATTTCATATATATCAGTTCTTTTTTTTATTATTTGAACGTATATTACTGTAATTTACTCAAAAAAGGAGCGTTTACCGCTGGGTCGTCGCTATTTAAAGTGAAATTATTTGCTTTATATCATAAAGAAAGGGCATTGCCCTCTAAATTTTCGTTAAATATGTTCAATTCAACTTAGGGAATGTATTTGTACGAAGACCTTAATGAGCAATAAATTCATTCTTATCATCTTTTCATCTCTCTACATAGCCTATAATACGTTTTTAAAAATTTATTCGGCTATTCGTAAAAGGGTATTATATACTATAAAGACACTCATCGCTATCATCAGATAACAGCTGTGCATTCCAAGTAAAGCTACTTATTACGATAGATATTAATAGTTTAGAAATTTCAAATTTGATTTCTTAAAGAAGATATTCTGTGGTTCAGTGATTATTGTTTTAACCGCACACAATAACCGAGTCTCTCTATATGGGATAATATAAACCACATTTTAAGACCAGGCAATGTATACCTATCTATTATTGATAAAATAGTGTAGACCTATATCCCACCTGTTGATACCGCGTTTTAAATTACTCAACTGAAACTGTGTATAACATATAGACTGAGTATAATATATACCGGTACCGTCTAGACAGACCTAGGCTCCCATTACGGAGTGGACGCATCGTTCGTTTATCGATCATTCCCATCATCACTGAGCTTTGGAATTATATATCGTCGTCCCTACACTATATTTATCTCATTTTAATATGTCATTGTATAATTCTCACTGTATGTTTTCCCGACTTCCCGTTAAGGCTTACCAGGTACCGTTAAATATAATATGAGTAGACCAATGATAATAAAAAGAGCGCGCATGCACTTCTGTATTTCGACCATTCAAATCATTTATATACATCTTTATCATCTAAGAGCTTTATAAAGGTAATATTGATATAGTATTTAAAAAGCGTTTTTAGCTGTTTTTGTAATACGTTAAAAAGTAATAAGTGCTGAATAAGAAAAATGAGAGTCATTGAGTACAAACGAGAGCTCAACCTTGTAAAGACTAGCTGCTTTTTTTGTTTTAAAAACCACATCCTCTTGCGTCTATAATACACATATGTATATGATGGCATGTTTAAAGACTGCGGTATTTTGCCTTAGAAAGTGCTGTCAATCTGTCATACTAGATAACTTTTTTTTTAAAGAAAAGATATATTGAAACACACGCAACAGTTTTTTTTTTACTTTTTAAATAATAAAATATTATCGGTTCGTAACAAACCACCTTTCGTGTTTTTTTTAAAGAAAAAAAAAGGTTTTATTTCCACTTTTATTGCCATGGGCGCGACGAAGGAGCAGTAGCAGCCAATCAGCAACAGGTGTGAAAGCCTCCTCTCAGCATCTCATAGACACGAAGCTCGTTTGTTTCGCTCAAACCAGCAGCTCCTTATTTCGCTTGTCCTTAAAATATGATACTTCCTCAGAACCATTCCGGCGTTGTTATTCTAGAACGGAACAGCAAAGAAGCAGTATACTTTAGTTTTTCGTGCAATTTTAAAATGAAGCCCTTTACTTTGTTCATCGCTTGGATTCTTATAGTAACCATCTGTACGGCTCAGTTAATCTTCAGCAGTAGCTCCGATAATAAGGAACAAGAGAATAAACATGACGACGAATCAACTGAATCATTGAAGAAGAGTTCAAAAGCTAGAGCCATTCAACGGAAACCAACTAAAAACAAACCTTTTCCAAGTGAGTGATAATTATTTTAATAAATAAAAAAATTTCTATGAAATAAAAAGTCTATATATATTCATAAAGATCATCCAATGCATGAAAGACGACCTTTAAATTCATATCATCATCCATCGTCTTCAGTGATACGCAGAGACGATGGTTACGGCTACGCTGGAGGTCACGGAGGTGGTTACCCTCCCACTTATCCTCAGTCACATCATAACGAGTTGGCATCTCTCAAACCACTCATTTTGCTCTTGGTGGTTCCGGTAGCTCTTTTATTAGTCTTGGCCACCGTTCTAGCTTTGGTAAGGTCAACATCGACCACTTCAACGGCTGCCGCCTTGGGTCAACAACAACAGCAGCAATCGGACAATAATAATAACAACAATGCTGACAACAATAACAATGCCGTCGTAGCAGCTTTAACAGGTGGTGGAGGAGGTTATGGCTTCCCATTCTTCATCATCATTAACGGCACTGGAAGAGCTCTTCATCGTCGTAGTTTATACAAACATTTAAAATGATGATTTCTAAAAATACAAATGCGCTACGTGTATTCTATGCAGTTTTTTTTTTAAAGATAACTTTATGAAAACCTCATATTGCTAATATTTCGGAATTGGCAATAAAACTGATTCCATGTTCTTGGTTTTGAATGTTGTTGAATAGCTACAGAATAATGATGCCTTCAGTTCCCCACATTCTATGAAAATAGAGACTGCACTGTCATGTCCAAATGAAAACGGACGGCCGGAAGTAATAACTTTCATCATCTTCTCTCTCGGAACAGATATGAGTTGTTTTGTATTTCCCTGGAAAAGTGGGAGTATCAGTCTTTTGAACAAGCGTATAGGATTAGTTCTATTCAAAGATTCACCATTACCGCCCAACCACTACACAATCAACGGGACGGGATGAGCCCCTTCATTGTCCTATATAGTTCGTTAACAAAGTTGAAATGATTACTATACTCTCTCTTCCCTGGTGAATTCTTATTATCGTTTTCAAAATCAATAAACTTTTGTGTGGGAAAACAATTATGTAGTTTATTGAAAAGCCAGAGTAATTTCAATATATATATATATACATCTTCAAAGTTGATAGTTTCAACATTTTCCTCTGTAATTAGTTTTTTTTTTCCTCGTTACAACTCTATTATTCATATATATTAAAATGAACGAATGTTAACCGCAAAACTCTGTCTCGGTTTTCTAATAAATATTCACCGTCAGTAAAATATAGTCTATATAGCTACCGAAGCTGAAAATGTTCAAACTGAACGGTATAATTATCGATGTATTCAACATCGAAGGCATTTGCGTTGGCAATTTACGTAATATTGGCATATAATGAGTCATCAATCATTAGAGGCGATCTCATTTCTTCTTTCTTCTCCTTCTGCCTTGAGCCGTCCCATTAACAACAATTATGAAGGGTGGATATTGCGGTTCCGAATGCAGACTTTGGACAAGAGCGAAGGATTCCAGTAAGGCTGAATTGCTGTTCTGGTTGTTATTGCTATTGCTATTCTCGCTCTGTTGCTGCTGTTGCTGAGCCATAGCGACTGCTTGATTAGGGCGAACAGCGGAAGTTAGAGCCAGTGAAGCAGCGGCCCCCAGTACCAAGGCGATCGGTATTAATGCTAGGAAGATAGGACCGAAATCCACACGCTGCATCGGTTGAACAGACTGTTGATAAACAGGAAGATGAGATGACGCTTGAACTGGATGAACATCATAGTCTATCCTGCTTTTAAAATGTTTGTCCGTTTCTAAAGATAGTACAAAAAAACGCAATGCAGAAAGAAATAGCTTAAGGTATTTTAATTACTTATGAAATATGTAAATACCTTTTGGTAATGGTGTGCTATAAGAATATTCTTCTTTGTCGGAGTCTTCTTCCTCTTCCTCCTCCAAAAACTCTTCTGCGTTTTCTTAAGAATTAAATCATTATTATTTTTTTATATCAATATATTCAATTACCATACGTACCTTTGAATGGTTTTTCGGTTGTCGTGGAACTAATGGTAATATGATTTTTGCCTTTATTTGGGAACATAAAATGGTTTGGGGATGATTGAGAAATCGGTAGTCCCCAGAAAGGTTTCATGGGATTATAATGCACTGCGTTGACATTAATAGGTTTCGGTGGTACTTTTGGAATGGGCGGTCTGGATTCACCTGCAATCACACATACAGATATATAGCATTTCAGAGTTCGATCATACAGTAATTGGTTATATGAATTATTACCAGACGAGAATGAATAATCTTCGACATCTATTGAAAGATGTTTAACATTACCATCATCCTGTTTCACTTGAGGATACATTTTTCCAAATTGATTTGGCGATTGATTTGGTACATTCGAAGATTTGCTGTTAAAATCTTTTTTTAGTTGGTCGATAACGGTCACTACGGAAGTTCTTAAAGGATCATTTGAATTTATGTCTAATAAATCTGCTAAAACATAAAACCTTTTTATAGCGGAACAGTACATTGAAAAAATAAATAAATACCAGGATGGTTGAGGTCATTATCATGATGGTTAGAATGAATGTCGTTGATTTCAAAGTGAACCTCACTAATCTCTGGCAATTTAGAGAGAACAACATCCAACATAGTCCAAGGACGGTAATCATTTTGCGCTGATTTAAGGTTAGGCCTATTATGATGTTGACCATGATGCTTCTGGTAATTATTCCGATGAATCCCAAATGGTTGACGAGTAGGTAAATTCCGGCGAGGATGCTGAGCGTAAGAGTTCAATGATGTTGGTCTTCTGTCTAGCATCAAATTTCTATGCGTCATCAGTCGATTATTTGGAATCCTTTTCTCTGCATTGATGATGATCCCTGATGATATCCAATTCAGTAAAATCCAATAAGGCCACCAACAATAATAAAAATAAAGCACACAATAAGGATTCACTATCATCTTTTTTGCGGGTCAGCCAGTCTTTAAAATAAGTGAGAGCGCAACTTGTAGCGCTGCTGACCGATGCTGGTCAGCAAATGAAGGAGGAACGCCCATTGTTCAGCGAGACTCTCAGCAGCTCATAGCATTGTAAACCGACTGTACCTTAAACATCTGCTGCATATACTTAATCCTTTCTATCAGCTTTCGTCTGCTGATGCCAATAAGTTCTCCTTATAAACCAGCAGCTGCAGAATGTAGACTATTTTTAGGAAACAATGAAAGGAAAAGCAGTATTAAACTATGACGGATTTAATAACCTAACAAAGCTCAATTCAAAAGACGTTCGGTTTATAATACCTACTCACCCTTCCATGCATATTTTTCACTGGTAAAATAGGCTAAAATTTTTATTTTCGCGATGTTTAATATTTTTTTAGTGACTGAAGATACGCATTGTTACGTTTTTAACAATAGCCTCTTTTTTATTGGGTGCTTTTAAATGTGCTTTGTATGTCTATACTATATATCTAATGTCTAACATATATATCTGAATTTGTTCTAGTGTTTTAACAATGTATGGTCCACTTTTATCCATAATTTATCTTCATTTCTTCCTTTCCTTGATAATAATGAATTGGTAGTTTTTTTCATTTTTATTTTATTTTTAAAGAAAAAAAAGGAAGAGGAAGAGGATTATGTAGTCATTCAGGATAATCATCACTGGCCATAAGACCCGAAAAGAAACTATGTAGCGTATTAAATTCTCTGTACAAGGCGCTTTTACAAACCATAGATTCAAATTTAGTCACGCGGAAGCCGTTGCGGAGCTTGAATTTCCGTTCACAAGCGCCGACTAGCGATAAGAAAACTCACTTAATGCATGTTCCTCTTTTGAAAAATAGTTGCAGCATGAACCAAGCTAGAAGAGCCAAGTCTCCGTTTATTAAAGAATATCAAATATTAGATGAAAGCTGTATCAAACATTTTAACTTTTGAGTGTAAGATAATTACCGTACCATATTTATTAGGCTTGGAACATTTAGCAAGTTAGATACATTTCTGTAATAATAATAATTATGACAAAGCTCAATTGTTGAATCAGTAAGTGCGGTTCATTGATTCATTAATTATCTGTCTGTTTGTTGCATTAATTTTGTTGATGCATACATATACCTTCCACTGGGGCGGGTAACAGCTACAACACCACATTACCCTTAATTATTAGTTTTACCATAAAAAAATTCAGGCCCATCAAATTTAAAACAAACTTACTTCTGAGCATTTGCTTCAACTCCAATTCAACTGTTTTGGTTTCAAATAAGTGAATTTTGTGCTTGCTGGATTTACCAAACATCAGTAATTTTTTCTCAGGAGCAGCCATTCATTCGTAAGCAATTAATTTGTGAGAAAGGGATTCTTATCCATCGCATAGAAACTTGCCTCTCGCGTTAAATGCAACAGGTGGCAAATCCGTTCTTTTTCTCATAGGTTCCTATTTACTTTCCTTATCACATTATTAGGTCTATAACTTTGCATAATTATTACCACTTTTATTGAGTGAACAGAGATTAAGACAACGAATGCTTCTTCCAAGCTAGACGCACTTCTCCGGAGTTCTTATTGTGATGCGAAATCACAAGGAAGCAACTAACTTCTCGTTCAGTCTCTTTGTAGACTATACTGCTGCCTACCTAGTGTGTGATTCAGTTAATCTTCAACACCAATATGAGATTCTTTATTTTGGGCATTATTTTTACCCTAGTAGTAATGATCGGGATGACTCATTTACTTCTTAGAATAAGTCCTAACAGTTATCTTCATCAGAAGCCAGAAAACGAGGATAGACAGATGACCGAATCTTTTATCGCATTCAAGAAAAATGCAAGAGCAATAAGATTCAGTTATGCTAAACGAAGACCAGTGCGCTACAAACTTATTCCATGTAAGTAATGCTAAAATTTGCTTCAGAACTTGAATGATGGTAATGTTCTTAAAAATATAGATCGTCATCTTCCAATGAACAGATTTAATGAGAGACCTTTACATTCGTATCATCACTCTGCTATAATGCCTTCATCATTGGTACAAAGAGCTGGCCATTTTTATGATTATCCAGAGATTGACCGAGGTGGTTATTACCCACCTGCGCCAACTTGTTACTCCAATAACAACTTTCCATCGCTTCTGTACTTGGTGATCCCATTTGGTATTTTATTATTTGTCTTCACCACTGTAACACTGATGCAGACTATCACGATCACTGCAACTGCCACTGCCATGGCTTCAAGTCAACAACAGCAGACGCAAACATTGATGAACATGAATAGTAACACTATTACAAATACCAACACCATGACAGATACTAACGATATCAACATCAGCATCATTGATAATATGCTAAAAAAAGGAAATTTGTTTAAAAACGCAAGTTTCACCCCCGCTTTCTTCGTCTACGGAACTGATCTCGGGACTGATTATTATGACGATGGTAATGATACTGATACACGAAAAATTCTTCGTCGTCATAGCAATAACTTGTTGCAGTTGAACTCCCCATTACTCGAGAAATAATACTGCCATTTTTATTGACATGATATGTAAAATGTAATGACTGAAAATATACAGCATCATTAATATTACTAACGAAGGGAAAACTTTAATTTATACTGTCTAAGTCTATAAAGTTCTTACTATGCACAGGAAAATATTATATAACTGAAAGTTAGTAAAACTTGTCGCCCCTGCAATTAGATTCTTCTTACATTAACATTCAAAAATTATAGTGGGAAGTAACGGACCATCGATGATGTTTGACCACCCTAATAATAGTTCTTGCGGTGCTCTTTCTCGCATCTCGTGTGGATAAGACGGTCCACAGCTAGCGCTCTTAGTGCCATTCCCACACTGACCTGTTGCTTGTAAAACTGAATTATCCGAGAATTCAAAAATAGATCGAATGGCTTGTAAGATGTTTGGTTTCTTTCCAAAAATGGTTTCTTTGTTAAGAAGAATAATTGAAAATCAAACTTTCTTGTTTAGCTTAAACTTTGTCTCTATATTAATTATTAGAGATCTTACGCAAGAGGATTGGTGCATTTATAGTTATTTCCGTTTCGAGATCCTGGTCGACAGGGATTCATTAGTGAATTCGGTAGGTTGGCGGTCACATTGACCCAAAGTACCATGGGAATAAACCCAAAATGAGGAAATCCCTTTTGTGTTCGTTTATATATCTTTGCTATTCTTGCAAACTCAGAAAATCGATTATCGAAGCGAATAGTTTATTTCAAACGAATTTTGATAATTTGGTTTTAAAATGAAAATTTAAATTTTGGCGGTTGTTTGTGTTTTTAAATGAGTCACGTGTAAACAGTTTTTTCACGATTGATATATATCCCTCTCAGAGACGAGAACATTCGCTGGATACTCTCTGGGGCTGCATTGGCTATGCGCATATTTATATATTTAAATAAAATGCTATATTGAGGGATTTGATAAATGAGTTCCAGACTATTTCTTACCAATTCAGGAAATAGAGACGAAAGTTCCATTTCATAGTAGCTCTTTAATCTGGCAGCATCCTATGATTATGGGATATTCACGGGGTTTAACTATCTAGTAAATAATGAACGAATGTTTAATGTTGTTTTACCTCCTGATGGGTTTGAGCGAGAGCCGTAATATTTATGTCATCATTGTCATCCCCAAAAGGATTGACGGCTGCCCTACCAAAACTCAACCAGGCAAAGTAAACGAAAAACTGCGAAGACGGAAAATATGTATGGCTTATTTTTTTCCTAATATTTATTTAGTCGTTATTCATTTCACCTGTACTCCTGGCCAGACTGGAACATAATTTAGAAATATTCCCGATGAAAGTTCTGGATTATCTTTATAGTTTCGTGCTATTAATGTGACCATACCGAAACAATAGACGCTAAGAACGACAGCCTATAAATCTAAAAATGCTTGAATCCAAAAACATTTTAACTTAAGGAATGATTCACCTGAATAACGGCATTTGGTATATTTTGCATCGAAAATTTAATGATGTTCCCGCAGCTTTTCTTGTAGGACATGAGGGCCTCTACGTTCTTTAAGAAATTGAAATCACAAAAGAAACGCTCTTGTTGAAAAGTCTCTTTCAACAATAACGCCATCCCTGAATTTGTTATGTTATAATTTAATTTTCATGTAGTTTTTTTTTATATTCATAATATATAATCACTAACAGTCAATGACGACCAAAGGGCGCGGAGTATTCCTTCCGTGGACTTCTTCGTACTCGAGCAACTGTCTCTCTTTCTCCGTCAAATAGCCTATACTTAAAATTATTGTATAAGATTTCTTGTTTTTCGATCTATAAAAGTGCAACTTACCTGCTATCTGTAGCGATTCAAGAGTTGGGTACTTGTCTCGTAAAGGCCGGCAAATGACACGGAAAGTCAGGATCCAAGCTAAAATTTGCCAGCGAGAAAACTGTTCGATAATTGCCGGACCCTATTGCAATCATTTTATGAGTCAAATGTATTGTGAAAATCAATTACCTTTAATTATACCTCTGGTAAATTTGGCTTAAGGGACATGATAAAGAGGGTGATTGATCTAGCCGTGCCAGGCATGGTGGTCTGCATAGCAAACAGCCTTTGCATGGCTGTGCTGGTGAAGAACCCCAACATAATCATCAAATTGATGGACCCCGTATGTTGTGAACAGTATTGAGCTATAGCCATAAAGTTCCTGCCATCCAATCATAATTTCAATTTTATATTATTAGGGAATCAACGGGCCAAATATTCGGTTACTTTTTGTTGTCCTCGTCAAGGATGATGCCGTAAAGGATTGATAGGAATATGTAAATAATTAAATACGCAAGCATGTGTTTCCATACTAATTTATAAACACTATTCTTCCACCTACATGGATAAACAAAATTATTCATCTTGTATCCTAATAGTAAAATGCACTATGCTAAGTAATACGAACTGGAAAAGTACAGTGAAGCTCTCTCCAAATTGGCTGATGTTTGGAGCAGTACTAATCAAAAGATTTTTAAAAGGATGAGTTAATTCAATTTAAAAAAGGAATGAAAATGTTTTATATACCTGGCCAAAGTATCGATAGAACGAACTTGAAATAATCGAGATGTTTTTTTCATCATATCTTATATCCTCCTCTGCTTGAGATAGTCACTCTTCCTCAGTTCCTCTTGACTACTGAGACGTTACTATACCATAACTATCTCCTTAATATACACTAGAAGGGATTCAAACGTGCAATCAAGTAAGAAAACGCTTTGCCAGCCATTATTACAGTAGATTTCATGTTTCATTCGCATCGTGATGGTAATAATGCCATTTTTTTATTGCCTTCAGATTTATTTTTTTTTACCCTTAAAATTACCCTTAAAAATTTCTAACTGTATTAATTAGTTTGATTTTCCTTGGTAACCTACACTATTATTCATGAATTATACCTAAAATTCAAAATAAATGCAGGCAAAGCTCAAAACTCTGTCACGGTCTTTTAAAATATACAGCGATAGTAAAAATATCGTATATTTACTGCCATAGTCTAGCTATATAGGGCCTTGTACCATCAATGGTTTCTAAGAATGTGTTCGGGAAACAATTACCGGTATATTTTATTACCCAGCCAGAAAAAAAACAACTATACATTCATATTTATAAATATATTGTCTTATCAACAACAACCGTCATTAGTTTGTTTTTTCCTCGTTATGCTATATTATTCGTTAATACAATGGAAAAATGATAATCTCAAAACTCTTTCACGGTCGAGTTCACGGTCATTGAAAATATAACTAAAGCGTCGGTATACCTTAAATAAACTGCATAAAAAATAAAGGTTTGATTGGTTGATAGGTTGAAAACTTAAGTACCGTAAGTTCTTCTCTCTTCTGTCTATGACAGCGGAGCTAGTAGTGTAGACAGAAGCGAAGGTAGCACCTACACAGTGGAGATCAGGTACTTTATTCTGATGTACTTAAAAGTTCGTGGAGGTCAAGTTTTTTTGCGGTAATTCAGTATCATAATGAGACTTTAATTAAGTCCTCTGCGTACTTTAAAGGACCCGATCACCACTGTGTATTTTTAAAAAAATTCTGCATCAATGATGATGAAACAATAAATAAGCATAAAATAGAACACAAATATCATAATTTTCACGGGTCACTGCTCACTAGCGAGCCTTGAAAAAGTTAGAGCGCAATAACATCCAACGCTGCTGACCGAAGCTGGTCGGTAAATGAAGAGGCGGCGCTGAATCTCCAGAGGAACTCTCGGTAGCTTAATATAGTATACCTAACGGTAATACGCAGGCTACCTTAAATACCTGTTAGACTGTTACACCATTTATAATCATTCAATGTAAGGTGAAGGGCTGCATTCAAAGAGGTTTTTTTTTGCGAAGAGCCCAACTCACGCGGAAACCGGTGGAGCAGAAATATTCATTCACAAGCGCCGACTAGCGATAAGCGAAATCACAGAATATTGCATGAAAAAGGGTTTCACTTTGCGGTATGATATATATATAGTTATTTTTTTTATTGAAGAATAAATAGTAGTAACTATTAAGGGGAGATGAGAACAAGGATCGGCCGATCCTGACAAAGACGTTGACATTTAAATAAAAGGCAAAAACAGCTGCAATTTACGGCAGCGGAGATACCCAGCGGAACCAGAAAGGCGAAAATTGATCTCGTCGTCGTCTTATCATAGATTGCCATAATTTTAATTTAAACTGCTAAATTAATCATCATTTCAAATCATTAAAGGAAATAGCCTCTCGATGACTTATTGTTTACTGTATATCCGTGGCGACTTGAGGCGCGCGCGCATCATCTTTTTTTTCAATCTAGGTTATACTAGTTAATTTCCTGATTAGCCTTAAGTGAAAAAACCAAACAGCTGTGGTGGACCGTTATAGTGACTTCCTAATTCATCCCCAACAATTACGTAATTATTATACTGCCACATGTCCACGTTCATGCTGCGCGAATGGTACCATGCCCTGCACGCGTACTACGTTTCTTTGAAAAAAAAAACCTATTCTATATTTAATAGATCATAAGAACATATGGTGGTGGTAAGTTCACTGCAATAGTTAATTGAAAATAAGTTTTTTTAAATTTATCTTTGGAAATTTTTAATATTTCGTATTTTTTTTAAATAATTTATTACTTATTACTTAATAGAAATAAGCAGGTATTTAAACATTATTTTGTTTCGGAGATTTAATAAGGGGTTTTATATTACATTTTTCCAAATATCAATTTTCTCAAAGGAGGAACCAGCATGCATCAACCATCAGCGATTAATTGGTGGAAAAAATATCTTTACGGTATGGCACATGAAAAAGACACCTGTTGCGTCAATGCAACAGATGTATATATGAGTAGTACACCCTTTCCCTTCATCATTAGTTTCTTCTATTTGCTTTTTCAACTATACGGTATCCCACGGCTATTATAAGGTCCATAATTTTTCATACTTATGCTACCTTACTATTGGGTTAGCAGAGAGCAAGAGATACATAACGTACGTAATTACAGTAACTAGCCGACTGCTACGTCCTAATAGATCTCAGTTGCAAAACCACAAGGGAACAGTTCACATCTAGTTTTTTCAGAAATTGGACATTCATCAGTTTTCATTGATAATCGCCAATGAAACCCTTTATTTTGGGAAGCTTTTTTACCCTGTTCATCGTAACGATCGGGATGAATCAGTCATACCTCAGAGCGAACCCAAGCAGGAGCTATCATCAAAAACATCGTCATCAGCAGTCTGAAAAAAAGGATAACCGACAACTAACTCAATCCTCCTTATTTATACTGAAGAAAAATAAGCCAAGAGAAGTAAGATTCAACTATGGTAGAAGAAGACCAGTGCGCTACAAACTTGTACCGTGTAAGATTTATTTAGTAATACTCATTGTCAAAATCCACAATTTTAAAATTAACGTATATTACTTATAAATGATTTTGTTTTCAAATCTAGATCCTGTCCCATCAGTGAACAGATATGATGATGAAATACCGTTACATTCGTATCATTACCCTGCTATACCTTCACCTCTAATTCACAGATCCGGTTTTTATGGTTACCCAGAAGTTATGGTTGACCGAAGTGGTTATTACGGCCCACCTGCCCCAACTTGCTGCTCCAATAACAACTTTCCATCGCTTCTGTACTTGGTGATCCCATTCGGTCTCCTATTATTTGTATTCACTACTGTAACATTGATGCAGACTATCACTATCACAGCCAGTGCTACCGCCATGGCTTCCAGTCAACAGACGCAGACGCAAACGTTGATGAACATGAATAGCAACACGATCACCAACAACAATAACAACAGCAATGCTAATAATAATAATATTAGTGTCCTCATTGAGAATTTTTTAAACCGAAGCGCTATTGCTAGCCCCGCTTACTTCTTCTATGGTACAGATTACGAGACATCAGGTAATGACGATGAAGAAATTAGGCAACACATTCTTCGTCGTCGTAAAACTGATATATTTAAGCTAAACTCGTTATTGCCTGAAAAATAATTCTTCCTTTTATACATACTTTTATAATTGGTATTGTCAGTATTATTATGTTAAAAACTTGAAAATGAAAATATACATAATCGTCATAATTATGATTACAAAAGGAGGGAGAGTATAATGACTGTTGTAAAACTGTTGAAAGTGAGATCTTTGTAATGCAGGAATTCAATTATTTTGGAAGTTTAGATATTATTTATTCTTTTATTAAAACTTACATAGAGAAAAATAACGGATAACACTGGTCCGGAACGGTTGTTATGTCACAGTTAGCAGCCGGTTAATGGGCGATTTACTTCCGCAGTTCCGCTTTATGCATAATTTCATATTTCAGAATCTCGTTTCCCCCGTCCCCATAAATCATCATTATTGTTAGGTATTTAAGTTCTCTTACCTATAAACATCAATTAATTTTAGTTAGAACTGAACGGGCCTCTACGTATTAATTTGTAGAAAGAAACAAAAATCGTGTTTCTTTTACGCTTTATTATATCTAACTTAACATCTAATGCATTAAACTGAATTTATTAAACCTTTTAATATTTATTATGCATTAAATTCAAACTCAAAGTTTTACATTTGAAATAGGTAAATAAAGAGCAACAAAGAAATAATACCGTAATAGTTTTTACAACGACAAAAAAGAATTTGAAATATTTGTATCGTGGAGGCTAATAAGCTGGCGGAAGAGGGGCCGATTATTCATCATTGATCTGCCCGTCGCATTGAAGATGATGTATCCACCACTCCCAGAAGCAACAATTTCGTTGTTGTTGTTGTTGTTGTTATTATTATTGTTATTACTGCTGCTTGACTGTTGTTGCTGCTGCTGATTCAGGACAACACCAGAAAATCCTTCAAAGTAGCCTGGGAAGCCGAAGAAAGGAGCAGTGTTGCCAGTAAAAGATGTAAAATTTGTCCCATCATTGAAAGATAAATAGTAAGGGAAGAAGGTGAACAAGGATCGACCGATCCGAGGAAAGAGATTTAACATGGCGAAAAGAGCCGGAAAAGCAACGGCAATAACCAACGCAACCAGAACGGCGAAAAGAATCAGTTTTAAAATTTTGCTACTGCTGCCATTGTGCTGGTCACATTGATGATTGCAGCCTCCACCACCGTAACGATGATTAAACCTATGATGGTAGCTTCGTGATGGTTGTGAAGCTTTCTCTAAATTTCGGAGGAAAGGTATTATAGGGTTATAGTTAATCTTAATATATTTAAATCATAGAATCAAACAATTCACTTGTCATGGGTTCCAATTCACCGATTTCAGCATCTTTAAAATAAGATTTTTCAATCATTCGTCATGTTAATATCGATATTTAACGGCTTAGGCCTTTAATAATTACCATTGATGCTTCTCGATTGATCGATGATGACAATGAGAATTGCAAACGTTAGGATAAGAAAATAAGTCAATGATTTCATTATTTTTTCTTGTTTGCTTTATTCTATTGTTAAGGAGGCACTTGCAGATTCAAATGACACAACTCGGTCCGTGTCTAGCAGAGGACTCATTGTTCCAGAAAACAAATACTCTAAATGGTCTTTTTAAAAAATCCACATGAAATGTTAACGGTGAGTTTCTTCAGTTATTATTGTTTCATTTCCGCGCTATAAAAATTATAATATTCGTTATTTATTTGAGCACACCCCTCTCTATCCTGCAACTCAAGAGCATTCTTCATTTATTAGATGACTATAAAAGATGGGTTAATAGCTGCCTAAGAAAATGATACATACCGTAGGAAGCAGCTGCAACGAGACCTTATAGTTACCGTACCTGTTACCTCCTACTTTAAAAATAATACGTATACGATTAATATGTACCCAATGCCTCTACTACTTAACTGTTATTACCGTATGACGATCTTTAATGCCCTTTGCTTAATGATACTGCATGAGATTATCCCTTCTTTCATCCTTTGCTTTTAAATACGCGCTAAAAAACATTATTCTTACTTACTGTGTGATATAATGCTGAAGCCGTAAAAAGACATACCGGTAGCTGCTTTATATTTAATAACTTATATCAACCGAAATTTAGATATTTCCCCAATTTAATCAAATGATGGGATTCGGTTAATTTAACAACTGGTTCTTCAATTTCACACCTTATTGCTTAGCCCTCACGGATTGTCATTCGGCAGACGTTATTTTTTTGCTTTTTCTCGATTCCACTTACATACTTCTCACGTAAAACTTGAAAACAATTGTGATGTACCGTTACTGTACATACAGTACGATAAGTTCCCTCGGTTATTAATCACCCATCCATCGCTTATATATTTTACTAGCCTACTCAGGAACTATGGCAAAGAAACCTGTATAGACTGTATAGACTACGTTTTATTATTCTACACGCCGTCTGTGCGCGAGGGTAATAGCGCAGTCATGCTGCCATGCATCAGTCGGTAGCGGCCGATGAGGTAGTAGCGCAACAGGTGTAAAGGCCCTTTCCCTTTCCATTTATAGTCGCTTATTTGCTGTTACTCACTGCTGTAATTTAAAAGTATATTGAGAGACAGACAGCTTCTGCTTCTGCTGAAATCTTGTTCTGCTGTGATGTTACAGAGAAGCAGTTCACTTTTTTGTTTAGTTAATCAGTTCGTTGCTGAATGTAATCAATCATCCAGATGTAACACTACAATTTTGAAATTACTGCTTTTACCTTTATCGCATTGATAGAGATGCCTCAATTATTTCTTAGAGTTAACTCAAGCAGTAAACTTTTCCAGAAGCCAGAAGAAATCAGATGTACTTAATAAGATTCTATATACTTCCTAACTATATTAATGAAAATTTCAAAACAATTAAAAGACAACAGTGGGGTGGCTGATACTGATGGATAAAGAATTTCTTCTATGCATCTTTTAAGTCACTTAATTAAGTTGAAATGTTGCTTGAACACTTATGTGAGTATTTTTTCTTGGTGTGGCGGTCTCTTCAATATTAAAATTGAAAAAAACCATTAATTTTCTCAAAGTTATCGTTGTCGTATTTTGTTTCATTTTCCTTCTCACATTTAAATATATATTTCTTTCAAGAGGAGCGGCAAACTGTGCCAAATTAGGCAACGGTAAAATTGGGTGTAGCCTAACTGATACCCATCGAACCCATTTGAATTCAGACTAATATTGGCACTAACAAGGGATTCCAGCAAAACGAAATCACCATTCTGATTGTTATTGCTGTTGCTATTTTCGATCTGCTCTTGATGCTGCTGCTGAGCCATAGTAACGTTAATTAGGCTGAACAGCTTATAAGCTTAGGTTAGAGCTAGAGAAACAGCGGTTCCCGAAGTTCCAAAGCGAAGCGAAGGACCAATCCTAGGAAATGGGGCCGAAATCCACGCGCTGCATCAGTGCTATTATATTGATACGGGATGAGTGATAAGTTTTTTAGAGGGGTTTCTGTCAAGAGCTGTTTGCTTTTTTTAATAGGTGGTTGTTGATTCTGCTCCTCTAAGATATTATCCTCTTCCTCTTACACTCATCAACGTAAATAATAATTCTCGGTATACGTGCATGAACGCGAAGCTGCTGGAAAACATACAAATGGGAGATATGACTGCTCTAGGTATTATGAACCATTATACCTGTTTTACCCCCCCCCCCCCCCGAGACAGTTATACTTTTAAATGACACAACTAACGTTTACGTCTCTCCAGTCCTTATATCATTTATTTTTCTCTCTATTATTATTAAGAATTTGAACAAGAATAACTATATTTTTTAAATAACGTAACATTTGTAGAGTAGCATTATTAGTCTAGAAAAATTAGACGCCCAAACAGCTGCAAAGAATTCCCTTATAATTACTTCCTAGTTCCTAATTTTGAGGCGGATGTAATACTCAATGGTCGACTGCTAAATTAGAACCGAATATCCTATAGCTGTGAGAACCAAATAGGAATGCATATATTCATTTATAATATGGGCATTCATTATATTCTTGTAAATGCTGGTTCATAGGCGTTCTATAAGGTACCGGTAGTGCAGTTATCTCTATCAGTCTTCGACTTATTGAAAAAAATGGATAAAATTATTCTGATTACTTGCAATAAAAAGATCCCCATTAAATAAGTCATATTAGATTCCAAGTATTCAATAATTAAGAATTAGCAGCATGTACAGTTTAGGTTTAGACTTCAGTACAACATTGTCTTAGAGCTGCTATGCGTCAGTCGGCATAGCAGCGCAACAGGTGTAAAAGTACTTTCCCTTTTTCTTTAGAGGTTCCTAATATTTGCTTTACTTTTCCCACTCCTATTATTAATAGTCATATAACTCCTTATGTCTACCATACTTTCATCATTGGGTTATTCTGGAGAGACGGACAGGAACTGTCAGCTGCTGTTGCTTCTTGCTGAATGAAAGTTTATTCTGGTACAAAATCAAAACGCAGCAGTTCACTTGTCTTTTAGTTCTCCTCCATGTTACTCAGTTATTCATCATCACCGATGAGATCCTTCACTTTGGGTGTCTCTTTTATTCTCATCGCAACGATCGGGATGGCTCAGATATTACTCAGAGTTAGTAGCCCAAGCAGTGATCTTCATCAGCAGTTAGAAAAAAGGGATATACAGCTGACTGGATCTTTAACCACATCGAAGAAAAAGCCCAGAGAAATAAGAATGTACTCCGCTAAACAAAGACCTGTGCGCTACAAACTTATTCCGTGTAAGTTGTTCTTTTAGAAGTTAAATTGAGTCACAATTTGAATATATACTGTAACGCTTAAAAATATAGATCACCTTCCAGTCAATAGATACGATGAGCGACCGTTACATTCTCATCATTTCCCGGCTATGCCTTCATCATTATTACATAGATCTGGTCGCTATGATTCCTCGGCGAATGATAGAAGTGGTTACGCCGCTCCGATTTGCTGCTCTAATAACAACTTTCCATCACTCCTGTTCTTGGTGATCCCATTTGGTCTCTTATTGTTTGTGTCCGCTGTTGCAACCTTGATGCAGACAATCACCATCACTGCAAGTGCTACCGCCATGGCTTCGAGTCAACAGCAGCAGACGTAGCAGTTGATAAATTTGAATACTAATACGATTACCAACACAAACAGTAATAGCAACAATAATAGCAACAATATCGATATCGATATCCTCGTTGAAAATTTGATCAACGCAACTTTCGTAGAAGAAGAAGGAGATGATTATGATGATGGTGAAAGACGAAGAATATCTGCTCTTCGTCTTCGTAATCACTTATTGAAGTTGAACTCGTTGCCGGGCAGCTAATCACGTTACGTTCGTCTTTCACTTCGGTTCGGCCTTTCTCACTTACTGATGTAACCTTTTAAGTATAAAAAATAAAATAAAACATCCGAAATGAGGAAAACTGTATGTCTATATTTGTTGTGAAACATTTTTTTAAATCTAAAAATTTCCTTCTAATAAGGTTACAAAGTTAAAAATGTTGGGAGGGATATTAAACCGGATGAAAGTTAAAAATCTGGAATAGCCATCATCCCACAGATGATTACATCGTCATAACAGTAAATATATCTTTTAAATTCATTTTATAAGAAACATTTTCATCTCTTCTTTCTCCTCCTTTTGCCCTCAGGAAAAGCCGCAACCGTACCATTATTACCAAGTATTAGAATGGGTGGATATTGATGCCCCGAAGATCCACCTTTATTCAAACTATTGACAATAGCAAGTGATTCCAGCAAGGCTGAATTACTATTCTGATTGTTATTGCTGTTGCTATTTTCGCTTTGTTGTTGCTGCTGCTGTTGCTGAGCCATAGCAATCGCCTGATTGGGCTGAACAGCGGAAGTTAGAGCCAGAGAAGCAGCGGCTCCCAGTGCCAGAGCGATCGGGATCAGTGCTAGGAATATTGGGCCGAAATCCACGCGCTGCATAGGTGGGATTACTGGTACTGAGTGATAAGTTTTTAATGGCGTCTTTATTAAGGGCTTATGGTGATTTTTAATTTGATATTCAGTGCTGATTCTGTCTTTTAAGATTATATCCTCTTCTGAGTATAAAGTTATACATTAAAAAATGTAAATGATCTATCTTAGCACTTATAATACCCTCAGAGACTTGAGACTGTCCCTGTTGCTCATTGTCATCGGAGTAATCATCCCCTTCTTCATCCTCATTAGCATCCTCTACGGATGTGCTGCTTATTAGTGTTGGTGTTGAAGTTATGGGCGAGCTAGTACTGGTGGTGATGGCAGACGTGGCCTCTTGATTATAATTATTGCTTCCTTTTTGAAACATGAAATGCTTTGGAGACAATTCAGATATTGGTCGTCCCCAGAATGGTTTGATCGATACTTGATTGTCTGGTTTAGATGTCGTCGGAACTAAGGGAAAATATTTATAGTTATAATATGTTAATACAGTAATTAAAACAGAAATTTGAAAATATTATTTTTATTTTAAACAATAAAAAAAACGCTATTATTTAAAATAGCGTATAATACCAGAGGACGAAGAAAAATAATGATGGTCATCTGCATTTAAATTTGAATTTTTAAAGGAAACGTCCAAATTGTGTTGCGCTTGAGGACGACGATGAACGGGTCTTAATAGTTGGGACGATTTGGGAGCATTTGTTATTAATTCCCAATTAGGTTTTTCGGTGGGCTTTTCTCTTTCAAATAAAAAATTTAAATCTGGTGGAGCATCGAGATCGGTAGATTTCGGCAGATCTATTTTTAAATGTGGGAAAAAATGTACTGTTATTTATAGCTTGCAGCAAAAAAAAAAATCGATAGTATAAATTATAATAGCATTTACAGTACCTATTGATAAATCAGATGATGGGTGATGAATAACATCATTGATATTTAAATGAACCTCTTCTATTTCTGGAAATCCAGAAAGCAAGGCATCTAGCATAGTCCAAGTAGGATTTTTCCGGTTGGATTTGTAAAAATTCTTATTAATATTCTTACGATGAACATCACGAATGTTAGTGGGTTTATTATTTCGATGAATTTCAAACTGTTTTCCACTCTGTGAATTTCGGTTATTATAAAAATTTGACTTATTTTGTATGTTGTTTTGTAGAAGTGTGATCGGTCGATTTTCTGGATTTCTTTTCCTTAGATTATTGTTGTTCCTTAAGGATGCTGAAGAGTCGAATAAAATCAAGAAGCACCAGCAAAGAAAAAGTACGCGGCACAAATCCATATCCCGAATAGACATTCACGGCACACGTGGATGCGTGTAACGCTGACCGAAGCTGGCCAGCATATGAAATGAACAGTTATTACAGTATAAGTTTGAGGGGGAAAATAAATAAGTAACGGCTGAATAAATTAAAATTTAAAACTAATATTCAAGGAAGGGCAATATAAGCGTAATACTGAAAAAATACTGTTTACTATTTAAAGTAATAACACATATAAGTATAATATGCTGATCTTCAACTTTTAATTTACAAAATTATACTTTAAAATACTTGAATATATTTTTAGGTGATGCGCACTACCGGAGCGGATCGTTCTTAGATTCCCTCGGTCAAGGCTCAGAAGTGCTAGTTATAGCGATGAACAAACTCACTTTATGCTTCAGCCAGACTTTCTATTGTAATATGGTAGTAAAAAAAGATGTGATATACATATGGTAGGTACTGTTTCCCATACTTTTAGATTTTCAATAAATGAAAAAATTTTATCGTGAAATCAACAATTGATTACATACGCTTACAGTATACTTAGAATTTTACACATTTAGAATCTCGTGTGATTATGCCATGTATTTTTTGCTTCTACTTCTTCTCCGTCTAAGCATTCGATTTTTTTTAGGACAACATAATTTTAATACCGTAATATACATACATATACAACGCACTTGAACTATAATTTTCCACGCGCGTTTATTTAGGATATCGATCGCTGATGCGACTTCGGTCAACAATAAAGGCCGACAGCCAACGAAGACGACCGCCGCCGAAGCCAACAGATAGACTTATTATTTCCGATCATAGAAATTATATTGTAGCTTATATTTTGTAAAATATAGTGATAGTGGGCTTGCATTTTCATTTATCTGTAAAATCTTTTAAAGGCACCACTGCGAAAAAGGCCACTTTTTCGAATGGGCCGCGGAAGGTGGGACTTCCTTATTAGGTGGACTTTTCTATAAAAACCGCTGACCTTTTTAATGCTAGCAAAAGGACAAACATAATTCAATTGATTATACCATTCGACGTAGAATTTAAAGCCAAATGAAAAAGTGAAAAGTTAAAGTCAACATAACTTATAAATTAAGAGATAATTGCGATAAACTAGAGACATTTTGGAAGGAAACGGTTTAGCATAGATGTCTCAACCTCCATAAGATTTCCGGACGTCTTCTTTGCACTATTCGATTACGCTTTTAATTCTGCGTCGAATGGTGCGATTGCCGTACTTAATTTCCTGGTCCTATAAGTTTAAAGTCCGTCGGATAGGAGGTTCACGTCTGCGGTCCGCGTCCGCCGATAGTCTGCAGACTAACGTGGACCACAAACGCGAATTGCGGTCGCTTCATTTGTAGCCCCTGCACACTAATTAAATTAGAAGTGAGATGTTAATATTGTGACATGCATCTCTTTTTACTTCTAGCATGTGTTTCATGTAAGCACGGTAATATATCTGACATAATGATGTAATGACTAAGTGTAGGCCTACCTAATTTATTGCTGATGGTACCATTACCATTACCATCTGCTCTCAAAATGTTTAATCTAATACTTAATGATGTGAAACTTAATACTAAAAACTCATGATGATTGGAATTAAAACAAAGAAAACGGCCGAACGGGATTTTTACAGGTAAAAGCTTGATAAGTTATAACATGAAAAAAACTAAAACAATCCAATAATTGTTATTGGAAAAGTTCCACATACTGTATGTTCTCAATATATTGACTCATCGTGTCACACTTCACTTTGAATTATTAGAATGAAACTTAATTCCTCGAAAATTGGATGTATTATTTAATTTCGGAAATAAACACGAGGATATACATACGAATAAAACTTATTCTTCATCTAAGGAAGCAAATCCGAAGTATTTGTCACAGGTTGATGATAGCTCGTTAACTGATGATGGCGGAGGAAGAATGGATGCTGCTGATTGTTTACCATCGATCTACCCGTCGCATTGATAATGATCACGCCACCTCCACCGCCAGCAATCACAATGATGTCGTTGTTATTGTTATTATTATTATCGTTGTTGTTATCGTTATTATTATTATTATTGTTATCGCTCGATTGCTGCTGTTGCTGCTGTTGGAAAAATACACCAGAACCACTTCCAGAAGAACTGAAAGAGGTTCCATTGTAGAAAAAAGAGTAGAAAGGAAAGAAGGATCGTCCACGAAAGAGAGTGAGGAGGAACGCCAAGGCGATGGCGATACCAAGTGGGATCACAAGGGCGAGAAGGAGAAGTTTCAGCTCATCTTCGTAATCGTCTTCAACGTAAGGTTGCTGATGATGGTAATAATGCTGAGGAGGGCGATAATTGGGCCGATTATATTCACCATTTCGATTACTAAGTCGATGGTAATTGGGTAGTCTTAAAGCCCTTTCTATATCAATAAGATTTTTTTATATTTCAACACGAACACTGTATTTCAACGAAATATATATTTAACTTACTGTCTCTCTCAATCGATGCTTCGATTTCATCATCTATATTATGGAGGAAAATAAATATGATAGCCTTGCAATATATACCATAACAAGATTGATATATTTATGCTGGGTATTATTGTATTATTACCGTCTGTGCTTCCTGATTGATCCACAATGATAAATACTATGGTGATTGTTAGGAGAAGGAACCAAACTAATGATTTCATTGTGTGCTGTCGCCGCCAGTTTGAGACGATGCAACTCTGATCTGGTCTAGTAGAGGACTCACGCTGAGCAAAACTATTCTATAGTCTCAAAGATCCTTCAAAAGTGTTAACGATTTTAAACTTCGACTATAACAGAAAGCTACAAATTTACCGTTTTCCGCCAATCATAATCAACCTTTACTTTGGGAACTATATCAAATTTTATATTTTAACTCCTTGATAATGTTACCGTTCCTTTTACATGAATGAACATTTTATCTATCGTAATCCTCAACAGTTAAAAATTTTTATATTTAAAAATTTTAAACCGAGTTAAAGTAACATAGAAGGATAGCACAGCAATAACTTGATTTCCAAGGTTAATTTATTCGTTTATTGGTAAAAGAGCATGTCAAGCATAAAATACATAAATAAATACTCAGCGACGAATTTATCCGAGTCTAAACAACTTATGATTCTTCAAAGATCTTCCATAGTTACAATAAGAACAAGTATTTGTGGAACAGTAGTTGGTACAATTGTTACAATAAGTGCAATTATTACAATACGAACAATAGTTTTTCTTATATCCACCGCCACCGTAAGACGACGCTAGAATGACCGCCGCTAAAAGCGCATTATTATTGTTGTTGTTATTATTGTTAAGTGCGTTATTGTTGTTGTTGTTGTTGTCTTCCTGTTGTTGCTGCTGCTGATTAGCTGTAGCCACGGCCGAACTGGACGAAGAAGCCGTTGCGAGCGCAAAGGCCGCTGCGGCCCCTACGAACAATGCGATCGGGACGATGGCGAGGAATATCGGAGTAAAATCCACCGGCATAACAGGATAATGGGATGAATAAGTTGGCGCTGGTTGGTGGCTATAGACGTATGAAGCTTCATATGATCGCTTTTCATCCTCTAAATGCAAACAATAATAATAAAAGACACATGCAATAAGAAAATAATACATGCAAAAAACGAAAGAACTTATTGTTACCAATATTAGAGCTCGCTGATGCAGACAATTTCTCCGCTAATTCCGTCATGTCGTCTTGGTCGTAATCATCACAATTTGAGTAATGAATCAAGAGAAAAGAAGCTTGAATTGAAAGCAGTATAATCCAGCTTAATTTAGTCTTCATTATGCTTCAATGTGCGACCCAATTTGGTTGATGCTACTCAAAGAGTCGACAATATGCGACTGACGATAAGAACTTCTTCGAACTGGTGCGCTGAAACGATGAGGCACTCAATGCGTCCATCAGCAAGTTGATGGTACACAAGAACATCTGTTAGATGATGTGCACTAGCTTCATCACTCGATGCCGTTTTTCCTATTAAAATTATTCGTTGTTATAAAGATCGTATACAGCAGTTTGTATGGTTCCAATTTTTAGTTGACACCGCTACAATATTTTAAGTTTCCGAGTTTTGCTTATACTCTCAAATAAACACCAGAATTAAGATTTTGTTAAAATACCCTTTTCTGTGGTTGTGAACAACTAATCCCATATGCGCACTTTTTTGTCCCTTATTTAGCTTACGGTTTCGTCCCTTTATTCACACTATATATTGTTTCACCTTACAAAATACCGTTTTCCACCTTCGATAACTATTTAATAGATTCTCACTGCACTACTATTTAATTATAGTACTGTACTAAATTTTTTTTTTCATAAGGACACTATTTTTAAAGACTTTTCAAGTGTGTTAAGCGGTACCACGGTTTAACTGATCAAGTGATGATAGCATCAGCAAAAAAAAGGAAAAAAAAAACTTGCGCTGGGCGGTATTTTTTCTCAAATCGTTGAAATTTTTTATAGAACTTTAAATCCTCAAGGCAAGATCACCGACCGTTTTATTGACCTTTGATCGTTTAACTGTATAGTAGTTTAATACCGCAAGTTTCGCACAGTTATTCTTTTAATGTATCGGTAATAAGTTCAAGAACAGCTGAGCGAGCCGAGCTCCTAATGTCCCATATTATTCCCGAGCACAAAGGAAAAAGCAAAATGATCGTCATTGAAATGATGTTTTAATGCACAATAGATCATTTTAACTCGTTTTATGATGAGCGAGAAAGGTTCTATACCATATTTCTTTTATAAATAGGATAATACACTATTTCATTGAATAGTACCTATATAAGGCGCTTTTTTTCTACGCGTATGCAGCAATCATTTAACCTACAGGTGTGAAGTTGGCGTCTTTTCATTTTTAAGTCCCATAACTCTTTTTATGTTGCATTATTTAGTTTTATAAGGAACGAAAGAACACAGCTATGCTGAGCTATGACTCCCTTGGAAGCAACATCATACTATTCTGGTGTGAAGTATTAGGGAAGAAGCATCGTTCGAGTTCTGTTTGCGGAGCCCAGCATTTATTTAATAATAGATATGAAACCTTACACTTTGTGCATCGTTTTATGGGCCCTCTTCGTGACAATCGGGTTGGCTCAATTAATTTTCAGCGGTAACCCCGACAACCTTGAAGACCAGCTAATTGAGGAAGAGGACGGCGACTCTTGGTCTGATACTTTGAAAAAAAATCACGAAGCCATTCAAAGTGAGTCCAATTGTAGCAGACATTTTCTTTGTGTATAGAAGCTTTTAAACTGCTTTCCAAATATTTCATATAGATCATTCGATCCAAAAAAGGTATAATCGAATACCGTTGGAGCCGTATTACCATCCCTCCTCGGGATTCATCCACAAATCTGATGGTTATTATCCACCATCAGGGGGTTACAGTGGAGGTGGCTACTATCATCCACCAACTTATTCTCGGCCTAAAAAGAGCGGGTTAGCGATTATAGTGGTGCCAATCACTCTCGTATTGGTCTTGGCCACTGCTGTAGCCTTCATACAATCATCAACCAACAGTAATAGTTCTTCAATTATTGCGAGTCAGCAACAGCAGCAGCAACAGTCGGACAACAATAACAACAATAATAATGACAACAACAGCAATAATAACAACAACAACAACAATGCCGCAATCATAGCAGCTCTACTAGGTGGCTATTATGGAGGATGTGGCGGAGGCTGCGGTAGTTGTGGATGCGGCTGCTGCTACCCATATTTTTTCAATGGAACTGGAAGAGCTCTACTTAATCGCCGACGTCGCCATTACAACTTAAAAAAGTTAAACTAGCTAAATAAGTTAAGTAATAAAATATATCTTGGTGTTTACTCTAATGAAGCTGTTTTAAAATTGGTTCGTTCTCCTTCTTTTCATTGGTTGTCTTTGCTTATTGGTTATTGTTGTCTCATTTTCTCTATGTATTCAGTGCGACACGATTAAAAACTATTCTACATTGAATATAATTACATGTGCCTATTTTATACACAGTAATTAATCAGATGCTGTATGTAGGTCTATGCAGTATTGTATCCATTGACGAATATACATTTCATTAATAAGAAGAGCTTTTTTGTGGTGGACGGAGAAGTTGTTATACAGTCAGGTTATACGGGCGCGAAAAGATACAATTTATTAAATTAGAAGCGCTAAATTTCACTAGCATTTTCAGCACCCTAGAATGATAATGATTAATGATTCGTGTATACTTAAGAAGAAAATAAATAATAATAGCAACAGGTGCGAATTACGCCTTTTAACTTTAATAGCTTCTATCTTGTTTATCGCCAATTATTGTATCATATTAGGTAACTGTTTGTTTGTTTGATGGTTCGTAAAATGCGTGGAGGAGAACTTGCAGCGCTTCCTTATTGATGGAATCATCCTCTTGGCCTCTATGGTCTCCCTTGATCAAAACATTCTTGGTTTGTTAAGTTGTCTTGATGTGGCAAAGAAGCAATATCCAGCAGAGTCTTATTGTTGTCACGTAAGTCGTACCGTAACTCAACTAAAACGATGGAGAAATTTCTTCATTGTTTAGATCTTCATTGTAACGGATTAACAATTAAGAAGTAGGTACAATTAATCCCCAGAAGTAGAGTAGTATCCTAACTGCTATATCAAAACTCAGAACACGATGACTCAATCTTTTAAAGATTGATATATATATATATATATATATATATATATATATATATTTTAACGAAAAACGCACGGCGCAAACCTTGTTATTTGAAAAATAAAATAATAAGTGAATTTTCCGGGTAAGCTAAATTGAGCACCGGTAGCAGATGGGAAAGATCTAACCTTTTATGTGTTGCTCTGCTCTGCTCATCACAAAAAATATACCTCTTTATATTTTTGCTCTTTATTATGAGAGAGGTAACTGATGTGAGGCTTCCTTATTGGTATAGCATTGTTATGACTTTGTTATCTTGGTACGCGAGAAGGCATCGAAGAAGTTCAGTTTGTATTCAGCTCATGCTGTGCACATTGCATCGACATGAAGCAATTTACTCTGTTCATTTTTTGGGTCCTCTTAATAACGATTGGTTTGGTTCAATTAATAATCAGCGCTAGTATTCCCGATGATGAAAGCAATTCGAATAATCAGCTGGAAGGAGGAAAAGAGGACGACCCCAAAACTGAATCTTTGTTAAAGAAAAAATCTAAAGACAGAGTCGTCAAACGAAAACCACTCCGACGAACCCAATCTGTATCAAGTAAGTAAAAAAAAGTGGATTTCTTTATTATTTAATTGTCTCATGTTGATTACAACAATGTCACCCAGAGTATTATTGATTGACAGGCGTAATTTCATTTAATTATCATAGCCATCAGTTGATAATAATCTGGGGGATTTCCTTGTTGGTGCCACTGATTGATTCTACAGCTTAATTAATCTCACTTAAATCTTGTTGATATTGAAAATAATTTAACATTCATTTCATACAGATCAGCCTTCAATCATCATCGATAGAAGATATGATCAGATACAGCCTTCGAATCCTCAATATCCTGCAAATGCAGTTCTCATTCATAAATCCGATGGTTACAGTGGAGGTGGTTATGCCCATCCAGCTTACCATCAACCAACATACATGGCTAATTATCAGCCACATTTAAAAATCATAGTAGTGCCGATCGTTCTCATCTTGGTCTGGGCCAGTGTTCTCGCCTTGATACGATCGCCTACGACGTCTAGCTTGATCGCCTCTGCTTTGAATCAGCAGCAGCAGCAACAGGCGGACAATAATAATAATAACAACAATGATAACAACAGCAACAACAATAACGATATCAACAATGCAATAATCCTTGCAGCTTTGTTAAGTGGTGGAGGTGGGGGCGGAGGCTGTGGAGGAGGTTGTTCCAGTTGTGGTTGTGGCTGCTGTTATACCACGACCACGGTTGCGACCACGACTCCGACTACGACTCCGACTACGACACCGACCACGACGCGGACCACGACCCCGACTACAACTACTCGTCATCACGACCGCATTCAATGGAGCTCGATTAATGTTGTACCATGAATGATTTAAAAAAAAAAATTTCTTTGCTGGGGAAGTTAAATTTTGAACTGTTAGATATGATGTAGCGTGTCGCAATAAATACATGAAACGTGTTGGGGATGCATAAAATTATTGTAAAAGCTGGAATATTGTTACAGTTAAAGCCTCGTTCAAAAGCTGAAGATCGGGGATTTTGTTCAAAATAATAATTAATTTAATTTATTTACGCTTCTTCCTCCTTCGTTTGCAATCGGGATCTTCGGTAGTAGTATAATTGTTATAATAATGGTGTGATCCCCCGCCAGATGATCCACCTGAACTCAGGCTATTGACGAGAGCCAGTGAACTCAGTAAGGCAGAATTATTATCAACAACATTGTTGTCGTTATTGTTGTTGTCGTTTGTCTGTTGTTGCTGCTGCTGCTGCTGTTGCTGAGCCGTGGCAATAGCTTGACTAGGACGAACAGCAGAAGCTAGAGACAGAGAAGCGGCAGCTCCTACCACTAGAGAGATTGGGATCAATGCTAGAAATATGGGAGCGAAGTCTACGCGCTGCATCGCTGCTGGGTAAGTTACTGGAGGTTGTGCAACAGATGGAATTATCTTGCTTGCTATAGCATTTTCCTCCTCCTCTTCTATAATATTATCAAGAAAAAATTCAGTGATAGTGGATCAGGCGTAGTTTTGGCTTTATAATTTTTAAATCAATACCCTCAGCTTCAGTTTCTTGGTCTTCCTCTTCTTCTTCTTCTTCAACTAAGGTTGTAAAATAAATTAAAAGCTTGATTTTTGGATTGATTTTTTTTTCAAGAGATAAATACATACTTGGTGTTTGGGATGTAGTAATCGAATTAATTTCCTGCTTTCTATTCATAAAGTGTTTTGGAGATAATTCGGAAATCGGTAGTCCCCAAAAGGGTTGATTATTTATTGCTGTTTTGTTGACAACTTTAATTTTAGGTGATTGTGCCATTGTTGGAAAGAATGGTCTGGTTTTGTGATTTGGAGACAGCTCGGCAATCGGTCGCCCCCAAAATGGTTTAAATTTTGATTCATAATCGGCTTTTTGGTGAACAAAAACAGGTTTAGATGAAGTTTCCAATTTAAATGGTTTAGCAAATTCGTTGTTATGAAACAAATTATCAGCACTCGGTCGTCCCCAAGATGGTTTAACTGAACTATCCTGTTTAAATGCTGTTCGAATGAATAGCTCTGATTTACCTGCGAATATGAATAGACTTTAATAGATGAACTGTTAAATTGTAATTGATTTAATACTTTTAGGTGGTTCTTGGTTTCTTGAACTTGTGGTAAGATTAATTCTGTTATTATTGATCTTTCGAAACTTAAAGTGTTTTGGAGATGATTCAGATATAGGTCGCCCCCAGAATGGCATAATGGATTTATTATAATTAGATTCGTTATTTCTGGCGTCAAGTTTTGAAAACGTCGTTTTTGAAACTAATTCCTCAGTTTCATCTGTAAATATATTTTCAAAAATAGGAAAGCTATTGATAATTTCATTGGTATATTTAGCAGAATTGTTTATACTTGTGGGTGATGATTGCTTTGAAGAGCGTGTATTATTTGTGATATTGATTGGCTTAATTTCGTCGACAAATATAAATTCATGCGGGGATGTTTCCGAAATGGGTATCCCCCAGAACGGTTTTCTTGGTTTGTAAATGAATTTGTTTGGCTTAGATGTCGTTGGTCCTGATTTTTCAATACATGTAATTGTGAAATATTTGTAAACAATTAGGCGCTAATCGCCGTTAACTATCATAATAAAGAATTTAGTATAATTACCTAAACCAAAAGGTGATGAGGAGGACTCGTTGCCATCACTGACTAAAATATGTTGTTCGACGTAAACATCCAGGCTCCCATCGGGATTTCCAAATTGATTGGCTACCTTCGGAGCATCTGGTGCTTCCCAAGAGGACACATTGTTGAAATCCTGATTCTTCTTCACAAAATCGATAGTTGGGGATACTGGTTCTTTCAAATAAGGATTAAGTGATTTTTGCACATGTCCTGATTTAAAAAAAAAAAACATGTTCATAGATGTAAAAAATAAAATCAATAAAAAGTAGTATACCCGTCGGTTGGTAGGCTTTGCTGGTATTAATGTTGGGATATTCAGTAGCAGGATGAACGAAGTTAAATTTCGTGGGAAATTCTACATCTGGAAATCCGGAGAGTATTGCCTTTAG
Source organism: Chydorus sphaericus (assembly GCA_030141595.1). NCBI lineage: Eukaryota > Metazoa > Arthropoda > Branchiopoda > Diplostraca > Chydoridae > Chydorus > Chydorus sphaericus. The sequence goes on from CM057928.1 coordinate 7,969,140, forward strand.
CATTTGCCAATCAAGCGGGTCCTGCTTTTGTCCTGAACTTAAATTATGATCGCTCTGTTGAGAGTGAACAAACGACTCAGGGTTTCGCTGAATTCCTAATAGTTTGTGATTCCGTAAGTTCTGGGAGCGAAGGTAATTGGAGCTAAACTTTTGTCTGTCGTCTTGGGGGGTTTCTGAAGTCGGCTGAGATGTCAGCTTCTCCTCTCGATTGATACCGTTCCCTAATGTTAGAATAAATAGGAACGAAAACCACAATAAGCCATTTAAAAGAGCAGCAGTACGACACAAAACCACCATTTTCATCCCGGCTATCTTTGGCTGGAGCTGGGAAGTGAATGAAGAAGTTGGACTCAAAATTTTGTTATTTACACAATATATCTTCAACATCTGTACAATTTGAACGCAGTAACTGATGTTGCTAATAAGTTTCTTAGCGCTACCCGTTGGTAAATAAATAAAAATATACGGAAATGACGAAAGAGGAACTAAAGAATAGCTATTAAACAAAAAAATTAGGAAGTGGGTGGGTACTAATAAACATTAATTATAGAGTGATGTTATTGCAAAGTTTCATAATTCTGCTGCCTCTACTTGTTCCATTAGAATGGCTCTTTGATCCAAATTTTGTAGTTTAATCATACTTTTTATCCTTTACAAATACGGTTACTATATTATGTCATGATGAAATGCAAACCTCCAATGATAAGGCTGACATAGTCCATTTCAATCATGTCCTTCGTGGAGGTATTGTGATTATATAATGTTACTGCGATAGGGCAAAAATATATTACGTATTACCTTGGTATCCTTTTAAAGCATGGGTCTCCAGATCAATAAATTCGATAAGATCTTTCTATATGCGAAGCAAAAGAATACAATATTTTTTTCGCACCAGACCCGCAAAAATCAAAGTATGGATTTTCTTACCATAGTATTAGAATGTGTGATTGTGTATGTGTAATTATAATGCATATGTCGCATCGGTAGCTGAATTAAAGCAATCATTCTTACTTCTTAAGGAAAGAGAAAAGAAGCAGTGAAGTACCGGTAATAACTTATGCTATTTCATTAGTTATAAAAACCAACGACTATTAATAGTATTTGGTTGTTAATAGTCTGTTTATGACGAAACGTGCTGGTTTTAGTGAACATGAAACAGTTAATGATTCAATAAATTGCGCAGATGAGAGGGTATAAAATAGAAATGTCGATTTTTCTTAAGCTTCCACATGATTATCTGTACCATAGTGTACTGTACGTAACAGGTCCTGGAATATGTTTTCTCCAGATTATTGATTTTCTCTTCTTCAATTAAATAGGATCAAAAAGCAATAAAAAGTTTTCTTTCAGGGCTTATTCAGCCCGATTGCGCATGATGATATATGCAACTAACAACAACAACTACGGTACGTATTTCTGGATTCTGTCCGAGTCAGTATGGCGATCGAGTATTACAAAGAGATAGTAAGAGTCAGTTCTTTCGTTGTTCCGTATATGCCAGTGAATGTCCTTTGGGCAGCTGCGTAGAGTGTACCTACTGTCGATCTTTTGACTGCGTGCGGTAACAACATAGTGTAGGGTCTCTGTATAGTTAAGGAAAGTGTTGCGGAAATGAAAGGAAAACTAATCATAAGCTATCCAGCGTTATGCTGTACAGTAAAGTAAGAAAAGAAATACCATTTTAAACGTCTACTACCGTGAGTCTATATTTATAAAAGGTTGCTACTCCTGTGATAAGGAGTTCTTTCTCTCTTTCCTTTTTTTGTCAGAAGTAGCAAGAAAGTAGAAGAAAAATTCATATTTTGAGCTGTTGTATTTGTGGAAGATGTACGGTAGTTGCATTGTCATCGACGATAATGCCTTTTTAAATAAAGCGCCGGCGCTCTGATCAACTCCTCTAAGAGTGCACTGCGAATATGCGACTCCCTTACAAATACTTCCGTAGGAACACTTGATGCTGGCAGTCTTCCCGAAGTCAGCTTCATAGGTTGAACAGTAGTAATTCTAATATTCTCTAAGTGGTAAAATGGAAGGAAACGTAACGAGAAATTCGTCTTCGCCGCCTTTCATAGACATACCTTTGACTGTAAACAACCTTACGTGTGGCCTAATTGGTTTACCTCTGAATGCTGTAATTGTTGCATTCATTATTTTCCGTCGTCGACTTCATCAACCTCGTAACGTACTCTGGGCCGGTATCGTACTTTCAAACCTCTTTATCCTCTTCGTCCACCTCGTTGATCTTGTGGGCGTTTACACGCTCAACTCAACGGCTCTGTGCCAATACCGAAGTTCCATAGCCGGACTGCCTTACACCGCACTCTTGATGAACCAGTTTTTCTCTTTGGTCGACCGTTACCTTTGCATTAACAATTCAGTCTGGTACAGAAAATCAGTCACAATACCTTGGGTTATCGGAATTCAGTTATCCGCTTTTGCAATCATTTGTTTAAGCATGAAAATTCCATACATTTTCGGTCTAGTTGATCTCAACTGCGGTTCAAGTATTCGTTTTTACAGGAAAGTGTCGCTCGGTTTCATCCTCTTCTTTTTCATACTCTGTGTTATCGGCCAGCTGATTGTTTACCTCAAGATCAGAAATTACCTGTTGATTGATGCTTCAAAAATATTTGATGACCAACCACCGCAACCTGAAATCGGCATTGATATGAGCAGCAACTCACCTGTGGAGCAAGTGATGGTGAATCATTCGTCCAACAGTAGGAAACACTTTGTGAGAATTGGAAATCAGAATGTCAGTCGGTTGGAACTGGAAGCGACACAGAATGTCACATTTGGTGTGACATCTTTGTGCATCTTTGCCACGCCTTGGATCACATCTAATTTACTTGCGCATATTTGTAATGCAAATATTGATTTGAGCGTTGGAACAGGACTTGAGCAGTGTGGTCGATACTTGTGGGCTTCAGCCTACACTCGAGCACTCTTTTTGATCCATTCAGTGTGTCACTCGATCTTCTACGTAATTCGTCGAAGAGATTTTATTGCCGTGTTAAATCTTCGAAGCGGTTGAAACCCAATTTCTCACCAATTTGATTTCAAGTACGTTTAGAGATATAAAAATTATTATATGTACCAAGAAAATTGCCTTCTCTGGCTCTCTCAATCATTTTATCTGAACACTCGATGTATAATTGAAGCGATGGCCGATGGTTCGGTGCGCATGTTGAATATCGAATTACTTTCAAATAGTGCCTTGGAGTTCTGAAGCGAGATATTACAAGAAATAAGGTGATTCCTTTCTATTCTTTCTATGCTTTCTATTCTTGAACTGAACTCCTAATTGAGTAAATAAATTATAAATAGGCATAAAGGTAAAGTCGAAATCTAACTACAATATTAATAATTTAAACGCGAACTTAAAAGGCACTTACCGTTACTTACGTTACTATATGATTCGATGGATGATATCTATTTTTTATCGAATAGATTGAAATTATATCTGTTGCCTTACAGAGTATATTCAAGTATAAATGTGTGGATTGGATAGTCGGATTTCTTCTTTCTGACGCAAAACTCATTCGGATAATCGGATCCCCTACCGCCCTACACTCTTGCCAGACCGAAGAAGCGTTCAGAATTCGAGCACTAGATGTCTTTGTTGTAGCTGTGTTTTCATTTGAGGAGATCAATATGGCCGCCCGGTTGCAGTTGAGTTTATTCCGTTCCTCATCAACTAAAAGCTGGAATTATGTGAAAGCTTTTTCTACAACTGGATTGAAAAATACGACATCGAATGTTCCCACTCACACGGGACAGGTGACACAATTTTTTAAAACTTTTATTAACATCTTACCGTATATGTTACGAGAGAACCTTGACTCAACAGTTTAACCTAAAAAAAATGAAGAAAACGTCTTTGAAGTATTAGCAATATTATCAATAAGGGTGTATTTGTGGAAAAACATTTTTTTACTGCTGCATCAAGGGAGAAATACTAATTACTTATTATTTTTTTTTTTTTACAGAAATGGGATCCTGAGGACTACCGAATGGTTCGCTTTGAAAATGCAGCTCGCCAAGTGAACTCCAGTCATGCCATTGACTTGATTGCCAAGGTTCCACCAAAGGAATGCAAATCACGAATCGTTTCCTGTGACGGCGGTGGCGGACCTCTCGGTCATCCCAAAGTTTACATTAACCTTGACCAGCCCGGGAATCATGCATGTGGTTATTGTGGTCTCCGTTTCGTCAAGCCCGAAGATCACCACCACTAAATAAGTTTCAAAATTTCCTGATGTTCATCAGGTGTTGTAGGTGTACTATGTGAATAAAATTGCAAGGAGAAAACTCATTAACTGACTGACTTTTTAAATTCCTATTCTCTTCAATTCTTAAAGATTTAATTCTAACACAACTTAGAATGGGTATTGAGTAAAAATAATGTTGAAACAAAATGTGTCATCTGTACCGACTTGTATTTGGAACTAATTATGGAAGAGCTTCTTAGTGAGAAAAAAAAATACATAAAAAGGCACTGTAATGAAAAATATAGAAATAATTATCAATAAAAAAGGCATATCTGATTCACGCGGGGGGATTTTTTTGATTTGGTATCTCTTCACAGATTTTCTGTAATATGATTGCTATAGGTTGCTTCAATAGCTACCACCTCTTGAATTTTTTTTTCTCTTAAAAATTCAAGCGCTGAGAAGGGGGAAAAACATAAATTTATCGTTCAATTATTAAAGGCCGGTGACTAACCGAAGGGAATCACTTCTTGCAGAAAGAGAGGAAGACGAAAATAGTCAGAACGTTTTTTTCCAAGTTCTTGACTCGATCGATTGTAAAGTAGAAAGGGAGAAAAACAAATAATTGATTTAGATGTGGTTGACCTGCTAAGAATAAATTACGGAAGATGCTAGGCCACTACGTTTAGGCGAGCGAGGCATGATAGTTGTCAACCAGGTATTGAGCAACAGAAACTTCGTTGCGACCAGTAAGATCGAAGAGCTGCAAGACGAGGGTTTGGTCAGGTAAGACATCCATGACGGTAGAGGTGAACGTGCTCACTCTTTCCAGAAACTTCTTAAAGAAGAGCACGTTTGGCACGGACCAATCACCATCACTTGGCTTCACTCCTGAAAAAAGAAATACAATTTTAAAAACAAGTTTGTATTTTCAAACAAAATAAAAAACTTACCATAAAGTCTGGCTCTGATGGCTTGGATTGGAAGTTCTCCAAACTCGGGCGAGAGATGAAGCAGATTGTTGCATGGGGTTATTTGAATTCCACCATGATCAATGAAAGACACCTCGACAAACTTTCCACTTCTACGCATGACTTGAACGCGCCTGAATTCCAAGAGTTCGGGGCACCAATAGATGTAGTATCCACCAAGAACGACTGCGGCAGGGTCAACAGCTGAATGTTGATGCTGCGAGTCCTGATTTTATCAAATTTGTAATGAAGTATTAAAAAAAATAGGTATTTGGTAAAAGTTACTGACCTTCAACTGACGAGCGAGCGTGATGAGTTCAGGCAGTGTTTGGAGCGGATGAATGTAAAAATTGGTGGGGTCCACGACATTGAAGACTTTGACGTCGAAATTGCTCTTGATCGGAGGTAGGTTGGCCTTTGGCACAATCACATGCTGAGGAGGTGGAGACGGAGTGCTCCCGGACGAGTGGCTGCCAACGCCAGAAGACACGGACGACTTCCTGTTGTCAGACACCTGCATTGACTCCAAGTCTTGACGTAAATCGACTAGCTCATGTTGTTGCAATTGCTTTATCGACGGATCTTCCGGAGAGATCTTTGGTGTCTTGCTATCATCGCTCGATTTGTAGAGACTTTCATCCAGTTCCAGTGAAGCATTCAGCATGGCTACTTTACTGGAGGCAAGGCGTTCGAAGAGTTCGACAACAGGCAAGCCGGATTTAGAAGTTTCGAGAACGCGGAGGAGGAGTTTCGAATCTGGAGGAGCCATCTCGCGCAGTTTCTTGGCCGCCTGCGGAGCGAACGTCTTGTTCGGTGTAGGAGGAACTCGGGCCAAACTGACGCGAACGGCCTGGCCGGGCAATTTGGTCATGACAGTAGAAAATGTTGTAAGAAGACGTAGTGATTCGATTGACACGAAATCAACATCTCCGAAATCCATGAGCATAACAGGAACGTTCCCATGTACGTCCGGAGTAGGACTCAGCGGAGTCTGGAAAATATTGAGCATTATTTAAAAATGAATACAGAAGCTACTAATTGAAAAATGATTACCATGCGGCACCAGCCGTGTAGGTCGTTGTGGCCCAGGTAGACACCATCTTGACTAAGGGTCTTGGCAGGGGGCAACATTCCAGATGTAACTCTAACAGCAGCCAACGACACCAATGCATCCACTAGGGCAGTCTGCTGGGTACAACGGCGGAGGTAAACGTCACAGGCAGATGAAACGTACGAGACAGTAACCAAGGCTTTGTCAAGAGAGCCACCAGGGCGCGGGAGCGGTTCCGGCAGCATATTCTCATACACTTGAGATAGGATCCACTCGTTCAAATCGCTCCCATCAGTTGGATTGTAAAGCACAACTGATGGAGGCTCCGACGACACAACGTAAGCATCGTATTCGCTCTCCATCATCCTGAAAAAGGAATGATGATGATGAAACCCTTCTAAAAATGGTTAAATGTAAAACAACTTTATTACTTGTAGGCGGAATCGTAGACGCTTTGTTGAGCAGCAAAAGATGTCAATCCGTAAAGGTTACAGATCATGCCCTGAGGAGGAGCGCTCGAGAAACGAGATTCCAATTCATAGATGGCAGAAAATGGAAGCGAATCTACGTCGCCGTAGTCAACCAAAAGGACATTGGCCTAAAAGCAAAAGGTTTTTTAAAACAATATTTCAATTAAGGTAACAGAAGATAAATGTTACCGTATCCTTGATATCGCCAAAATCAATCAGCTGAACGCGGAACCAAATAGAATCTACGAAACCAGCGTAGAATTTTCCCTGTTCCATACGTTGTATCGGCTTCATCTTAGACTGATGATCATTGTAAAACATCTCCATTTCCGTGATCATAGCATCCCACTGAGCATGGAGAGCGTCGTCAACTTTGCGAACACCCACCTGACACTGAAGGAAAAAATTAATATTTTTAATTGATTAAGAAAACAACATCCAATCACTTACTTCGTCTCCTTTGAGAATGGCTTGGACCTGGACTTTCATGAACGTTCCAGTTTCTGGTTTGGCACTACTAGATGGGGAGACAGTTCGAGGTTTCTGTGCAGGTTTATCAAAAACTGCGCTGATTGACATATCAACGATTGGTCCGGCTTTGGCGAGAGGTGGTTCTTGGAACTGTGGTTGAGCTTCTCCTTTGACAGATTTCTTGAAACAGATTGTAAAGTAATCGCCAACAGGTGTAAACTCAAGCTCTTTTGCTTGTCTCTGAACAGTGATGACCCATTCTTCTGGGAGAGATTCGCCGTACTCGTCTTCGTACTGCTGAGGAAAAGCTTCGCTCCAGCAACCAGAAGGTTTCTTCTGAACCAGTTCCAAGATGCGACGTGTCATCAGGCGCGAATCGGATGTGATAGGAAGTTGGCGGGTGGCGTCCTTGCCCTTGTACTTTTCATCAAGCTCTTCCAGAGCCAATTTGGCCGCTTCCTCAAAGGCTTTCTCTTCCGTGTCGAATTCATCCGGGTAGCAAGATATCTTCCTCCTGTCGATCTCAACACAGCCGATGAACTTGCCATTCTTGAGTTTGTTGGAAGAGTAGATTTCCTTGGCCAACTGACGGACTTCCACCAATCGCCGGAGTTTATCCCGGTTTGAGCGCGTGTTGTTGAGAGGCAAAGACAGTGGTTTACTGGGCGGCGGCATCATCGATCGGGGACCGGCAGCAGCTGGAGGTCGGACAGTGCCTGGCAAAGTAGGCTGTCGGATGACTTGGTTGCCGGACTGAGCTGGTTCCATTCGCAGCGCAGGCGGACGATAGTACTGCATTCCATTGTTAGAATTGCGTTGCTGGTTTGAGTTGCTGCCGGCCATTCGCGGGTTGAATTGAGGTCGGGATGCTCCAGCACCAAAGCCACCTCTGCCTCCACCTCTGCTGGTGCCTCTTCGTGAACCTGATCTCTTCTGGCCTCTGACAAATTCTTGAATGTGGCGTGTCTTCTCATTCTTCAATGTGGGGCGAACTCTGAGGGAGCCATTGACATAACTCCACGAGGCAACATCTGGAATGTTCTTGAGCAAATCATCAAGAGTGGCAAATCCCAGCTGTCGATATGGAATGGGCTGACATTCAAAATGTTTGTAATCTCCTGTGTGAAAAAGATAAAAGAAATATTTAGAAAAATAGGTTATGGGATTGACAGGAAGTGTGTCAGTGCTTACTCTCTAGATCAGCTGAAGAAATGTCACCCTTCACTGTAGTGAGGATGGGCTGTATGATACTCTTCACATGCTCCAGAGTGGAGGCTGCCTGCCTGTTGTTACTATCCATCTCCACTTCAATTCAGTTGAAATGATAGGGACAAAACATGAGCTAAGGAAATGCCTGTAGTACAGTTATCACACAAGAAACAATGACACACATTAAAAGAGTACACTTCCGGCATTTTGTCAAGCTACTGAAAAAGATATTACCTGACAGGAACCGTTTGTTTTTGACAAGAATGACACTACAGCTAGTGCAAATAGCTGATAAAAACTGTGACTAGCGTTTAAAGGAAATAGATTATCGCAAATTCGAGGAGCAGCAGTAGCGTGTTCTGTCACCAATCTTCAAGAAAGCATTGCCAGAAATGTGCTTACGAATCAGCAATACTTGATAAACCTTTAGCACGACATTCTTTTTGGAGGAAGCGCCCACTTTAACGTCCTTTTCTCACTCCCTCGCCCCAAGATATAGGGAAGGGGAGCACTCGAGCAGACCAAATTCCTGTGAAAAAGGGGTGCGTACACCGTCAGATGTCACTCAAAACTGAATTTTTAAACAAACAAATTTTGATGGGTATTATTCCTTGATTGATGGATTATTTACTCGTTTATTATTTTCAATAGGAAAATAATTCTGTAAGCACTTTGCGTGACAACAGGTGTCGACCACCTGTTGACGTGTCTACCCGGCAACTACAGGTTTTCGTGCCAGTTAATGGATCTCGGTACAGCGGGATCTGCCGTTCTGCACCGCCGGCATCCTGAGTTCAATAAACGCCAAAGACCTTTCGTTGTTTTATTTATTACTTTTCTTTTTTCTTAAAAAATAATGCACGCACAGCATTTCAACTAGGTACTCGTGAGTGCATTCACATTTCTTTATGACCTCGAGCTATTGTCACTGTTTTTCTTTTTACCATTTAAGGGAATACAATTTATTGAAAATTTCCATTTTTAGATTGATGCCCGATCATCGGTGTATTTTCAAAGATCAAGTCAATCGATGACTTCCTATTTAGGGCACAATTAAATATTATGATAAATAATAGAAATGATGAACAACAAACGAACCATAAGACTAGACCAAGAAACAACCATATTTGAAAGTGAGACGCACTCGCCCAGATGCCAATCTAAAATTTGCATTTCAGCCAGTTTTTTTAATAAATAAAAAGAGGGAAGCACGCATATACACATTATAATATATCTTACGTAGCACTTGATTTTCAAATAAAATAAATACAGGAGCACTCGCAGGGAAGGACACACTTATTCACATCAGGACATTTGTTTTGGTTTGCACTTTGGTCCCGAATGGACCGCGAACAAATCATTTCCATTTAATGTAACACCACAACATCTGCTCCAGATTTTGAAGAAGCAGCACTGCTGCTGTTGGTCGTCGTCCGAACCGGTTGATTACTTGGCAGGACGCTCCTATTAACTGTCCGCCCTGTTGGCATCTCAATCATCCTTTCAGCTCTATAAGGATGCTGTCTCGGAATTCCACCACCACTGCTATAAGAAGTTCTATCTTCAACCACAACTGGTTGGGGATCATCAAAAAGGGATTCCCGCGTTTGACATGCATGATCCACCATCTCTACTTCCTCTTCATCGTCCTCATCTTCGTCAGAATCCCGACCGGATGATTCTGCCGCTCCAGCAGAAGTTGTTATAACTGGTTCTGATGGATGAGGTCGAATTGGATCTTTTTCCATCTTCATTAGTACGTCACCAAATCCATTCAACATGAATGGACTCGATAAAGAGCGTGATGAATTCATAGATCGCTGCTGAAACAAGCAATCGTCTGGGTCGGGATCAGCACCGGCAAGTGCAGCGTTCCTTCCAGGGCGATGCTTGTACTGCTGAATGGAAGACATTGATGCTTTGGGTGCTGAAAAGGAAGCGGCCGATCCGGCCGCTGTACCGGTGGATCTCTTCTTACTCTGGTGAAGACTAGTTTCGTCAAATACATCCAGGCGATCTTCTCTCGATCTCGATCTTCTAGTCTAAAATTAAAACAATATAAATTTCTACTTCAAAGTTGATTTAGAGAAATTATGAGAGACCTGGTAGACTTGGTGGTCGGCTTTGAGTTTTCGGGCACAGCGGTAGAAGCAACTGAAGCAGAGACCGAAAAGTGTCAAACAGAATATTGTCAAGATGACGATAATGTGGTCAGAGGACATAACTTTCTTCCGAACCACCTGGAAAACGTAGAGAAAAAACAATATAGGTATAAGCTTAAATGGGTCGCTATTTTTGAAGTGTTAATGTGACTGACGATAACGAAAACAAACAATCAAGACAGGAGCCAAAATCAACAAAAGTTACTTTGCAATTTTCTTCGTCGTAACGGAATCTGCAGTTGGTTCGACCGTTGCAGCGAAGAGACATGTCCACGCAGAAAGAATCCTCACAATCAAACTCGGTCGCTATGCATTTCGGAGCCGCTAAAACGGAATCAAACATGAAATTCTAATTCAGTTAGAAAAATTTTTCAATTCTTTCATACCTTCCGTTTCTCTGTAAGGAGTTACTGCTGTGAAAAGAGCATCGAAAGTGGATCGAATGGCTGAGGGTTGGACGTAAAAACGAAGATGAATGACGTTCGTTTTAGAGAGGACCACATCGACGGCCGATCCGCAAAAATGACGAAGGCGATTCTGCATATCCGTTTTATCTCCAAAGATCTCGATAAAGTTGAGATCACATTCGTTGGGATTAGCCAGAGCGTAAGCCGGAAAGCTCAACTGAATCTAAAAGAAAGAATATGAAATTCAGTTTAGAATCAATTACTACAGTATCAAGTGAATACTTTTTGATGATCTTCAACTGTTATGATCCAAGTGCAATCTAGAGGAACTCTGTAATCCCTTGAATAGCTGATCAAATCTTCAGAGATGTCTCGTCGGCTGAAAGTTCCATCCAGTCCCGACATCTCGAAACGACACGATTCCATAGCCGGCCTCGTAGGTCCTACATAAACAATCATTAAGGATTCTTTATTACTGTAATTTTTTTTATATAATACGTACTAGGATCGGGGAGGAACTGGTAGACAGCTCTGAATCCAGTATACTCAATGTTTTCATCAGAGCTGAAGCGGAGCCATAAGAAATTTTCCGTAGATGTGATAACAGGCGGGAAAGTCCGACCGCAGTAGCGATCCACAAGTGGGGAGTACCCGTGCGCACCATCTCGGACGGCGAGAAAGTCGTAGAGACACTGCGGATGCGGTTCAATATCGAACTGATCCCGAAAATCCACCCGGATCACTTGTCCGTAAGCGGCTGAGCGATCAAGTTTACAATAACTTGGCCATCCAATTCAAGATTTCTTTTTTTTTTTTTTGTATTTACCTCTGAGGACGAGGATGCAGTCGATTTTTGGCGGATAACTCGACGGATATCCTGGAGAGTAAAACTCTTGTCTAAAAGGCTGTCCGATAGAGAAGTTGTAACAACGGAGATCTTCTTGATGCTGCTGAATGTCAAACGCTGAGGGAGCACTACTGCTGGCCATCTGTGAGAGAAGCACCAATCCTGATCCATTACCTGTTACGCAGAATGTTACAACTTGAATTGATAACAATAACAAGCATTACAATTTATATACTTTTTGTGTAGGAGATGTTCTGCGTCCGACAGGATCGCAGGATCAGAATGAGTAGGATCAGCAGAGATGTGGTCCTCTCCATCTTCGTCTGCAAATGTAAAAGAATGTTGCGGACTGTGTGTGTTACTTTTTGAGCTATGGGGAGAACCGTAGAGAGCGGCTCGGCGGCGGCGTAAGGGACCCCGAAAATAACTCGCCGTCATGGTGTTTAATTAATTTATGCTCTCCTCCCTTTCGGGTTCCCCTAGCTAGCTGCTCCTTACTTTTCTTAAAAGACAAAAAGGAAAGGGAAAAAAATTGCGGCGGTTTGTGTTGATGGACGATCCTTTGGCTAACGGCCATCATCGACGGGCTGCCGTAATGTTGCCAAAACTACAGCACAAGTAGCGTGCAGCATCAAGATATATTTATATATGAAAATAAAACGAAAAGAGAATCATAATATCCGTTCCCCTCGCATTTCTTTTCTTAAAATAAGTGTCCCATTTCCGGCGACGTCTAGTTAGAGCATCATTAACAATGGGGCAGACACACCATTTCCAAGTCGTAATTATTTGGCGTTGCTGATTAATACTGCTAAACAAATTGAAATAAATGTATGCGCATTATCTTTATTACAATCAAGTTTAGTGCTGTAAAACAAAAGACTATACGGAGCCAATAAGGTGTCTCTCTCTTTCATATTTTATTACAGTGTTGACACATTGTTGAGCTCTCCTTCATCTTAAAAAAAAGAGAGACAGAGAACGCTATCCTTTACGACCTCTTTAAAAACGAAAATCTGTATATTTATTTATATATTTGTGATCCCGTTTCGCACAAAAGCTCCCAGAGCGTGTAGCAGTTCTTGCTGGGCGTCTATGAATATATCCGCATTTTTTGGCGACGGGCCGAATGTTTTGGGTAGAAAGAGAGCTATCTTTCCTCTCTCTCTCTCTCGAAAAGAATCCTTGAAAAAATAAAAAACAGCACTCGGCAAAAGGATAATAAACGAGTCTGATCTCTTTTCTTTCCTTAAGGGAATCCTATATCTGTTGTACTTAAAGAAATAAAGAATGGAATCTAGCGATGATTATAAAGACGGAATAAGCTCTTCAGTGGTGTGTGTTACCACCACTTTGGATATGTTTTTGTTGTCTCACTGTTCTCCCCCACAATTCCAAAATAGATCACGCTGTGGTCTCTCTGGAACAGTAAGCATGCCTAGACTGACTTGAGTGACCCCATTTTTTCGTGAGTGTTCCAGTTATAACTCGATATACAAGAAAGAATTGAATCACTTACTGGTATTGCATATGTGTAGATGATTATGATTCACAGTGTTCCATGAAAGAAAGAATTGTATAGACACTTGATTAAAAATAAGAGAGAGCTGGACGAAAGGACGTCAGTGCGCTCCTTGAGTCACTGGATCGACTGCTGATGAGACTCCCTCGGAGGGGCACCCCGAAATAAGTCGCTCTAGCGAGTGATCCGAGCTATAGGCTACTTTTCAAAGTTGAAAAAAATGCGTAAAATAAAAACAAGATCGGAGAATTGCTGTGCAACAAGAGGCTCACACAAATCAAGGAGAGCAGCAGCAGCAGCGAGGAGCGGGCGCCTCATAAATTTCTAATTTGCGCCAGAGGTGAAGACGTGTCGTCTTAATGAATGAGCTATGCTGAGTATACCATCGCAGAAAAGTAATTTTTTCTATATTCGTTTTTTGAAAAATTACGGACACGAAGCAAATTGTGCTTGCGCACATTAATTCTGATTATAAGGTTAGGAATTTCAGCTTTCTTTTTGGTATGCGTCATCAAGGATTAATATGATGGTTCCGGTGATGGGATTTTGAGAAACGTGGGCAAGTGGCCAGCAGCATCCCAGTTCATATTATGAATTTGGAAAGAGAAAATGTTGAACCTCATCAGAATCCGCCTAGATTCCATTTAATTAAATTCACTGAATTAGGTCTAATTATTTTTTTAAAATACCGTATAATTTTATACTAGCACATCATAAAATCTTAATAAATTATCCACAAAAAGCTTTACAAGTTTATATAATCTTTGTTCCCGGCTCTGAATTTGGCCAGACGCAAAGTGTTTTATCTATTCACGCAGTTTCAAGGCCGGTAATGTCTGCGACGGTGTGTCTCGAGCGCATAACTGAGTTGCTCACGAACATTCACGGCCGTCATTCCTAAATAAATAGAAGGTACCTAATAAATGCTTTCACTTCCATCTTATAGTTAAACGTCTATCAAGTAAGAAGATATTTATCCATCGTTCACTGCTTGGTTATGTAAGACGGATCTATTAATTGCAGACAGCTTTATTTGAACGAATAACTTCTGTGCTATGCAATCAGCTGATATTCCCGCGGGACTACACTGCGCGCCAAACGCGGGAATAATGTTGTGATTCGGTATTCAGCAACACTTAGTTTTGTTTATACTATATTTTAGGCAGGATGATGAGCAGGAACAGCCGGAGGATCAGCAATGTGATCCTTAACAGGAGTGCAATCTGCTCTTCCTTGGGTATTAACCAATGCATGTCGCATGCTACCACTGCAACTCTGCCAAAAGAGAATGATCCGGTACCGGAAGGAATAAAGACGGCTAAACCTTTCGAGCAGATACCAGGCCATAAAGTGCTCCCGCTCGTAGGATCTGCATGGGTCCTCTTCCCTCTCGTTGGTAAAATAAATTTTTAAAAGATCTAACTATATAACTTAAATTTCGAATCCACTTGAAGGATTTGGGATTGATGTCGGGCAAATGATCGAACTTCATAGAATTAATTACCGCAAATTCGGACCCATTTGGAAAGATATATATCCTGGACGACCGCCCGTTGTATCCATCGTGAGTCCCGAAGATGTTCAGACCCTTTTCCGGAATGAGGGTCAATTCCCTGCTCGCCCTGGATTCGAGACTATAAAAGTCTATCGACAGAAAAGGATCGAGCAGTTTGTGGCCAACAATGGGCTTATGGCTGGAGTTGGAGAGCCCTGGTGGACCATTCGATCCGTCGCCCAGCAACCCATGCTCAAACCCAAGAATGTTGCCAACTATATGCCCGTTTTAGGACAAATCGCTGAGGAGTTTATTGAAAGGATCCGCTCCATCCGACCGTCGGATACGAACGAGATGAAACCAGACTTTATCGACGAAATGTACCGCTGGGCCTTGGAATGCAAGTTCGATTTTTTTTACATCTTATTTGAACTGGTATTATTTGAATTATTATTTTTAATGATATAGCTGTAGCAGTGGTGGGATTCAATACTCGATTGGGCTGTTTGAGTCCTGACTTGTCTCCAGATTCAGAGCCGATGAAGATGATCCGCGCTACTAATTTGTCTTTTGCTGCTGTTAATCAACTGGAATTCGGTCTTCCTATTTGGAAATACATTACGACGCCTTTGATGCGCAGCCTCTTTGAAGCTCAAGACTTTTTCACCGAGTAATATTAGGAGATTTTCATACGAATAAGGAATAAGCTACTTTGAATTTTAACAGTACGGCCGTCAAATATATTCACCGAGCTATGGAGAACATGAAGAAGCGCCCAGTGGATTCCGACGAGGATCCCAGCATCCTAGAACAATTTTTTCAGCGTGGAATGACACCCAAAGATGCCATTGTGATGGTCGTTGATCTACTCATGACTGGCATTGACACTGTAAAAATAATTATAAATTTTACATTTAAATTATCTATTTAAAATTTATGTTTTAATAGACCTCTCATACAACCAGCTTCTTATTGTACTACTTAGCGAAGAATCCTGAAAAACAGGAAAAACTGCGGAAAGAGATCCTATCTGTTGTTGGACCTAAAGGAAATCCCATCACTCCAAAAGCTCTCAATGAACTCCACTACCTCAAAGCTTGTGTTAAGGAGAGCTTGAGATTAGCACCTGCTACTATTGGTAATGCAAGAATTATCGATAGAGACTTAGTTCTATCTGGTTACCACGTACCAAAAGGGGTAATAATTAAATACATATTTTTAAAGCTTAAATCAAGTTGTAAAGCACTGCACATTTTAAAATGAAAGACTATGGTGGCATCAACGCATCAAATGACTTCAAATTTGGAAGAGTACTTTCCCCGTCCTAAAGAGTTTATTCCAGAGCGATGGATCAAAGGTGATTCGCAAGAAAGTCATCATCATCCGTACGCCGTACTCCCGTTCGGATTCGGGCTGCGGATGTGCATCGGTCGGAGACTGGCAGAGCTTGAAATGTGGCAATTAACCATTAAAGTATAGTATCTATATTTTCTACACTCTACCGGTACAAGTTATTGTTAAATTTATTTTCCAGATGTTGCAAAATTTCAAGATTGAGTACCATCACAAAGATATTGGGTGCGTTACCCGACTGGTCAATATTCCCGATCAACCCCTTCGATTCAAATTCATCGACCTTCCCCATTAAAATTTCACTTTTTGTATTTGAACGATAAATAACAATACAACGAAGTTATCGTCCTTGTCTAGCTGTATTGAACTTTGGAGTCAAGTAAGTCGTAGAGAACACGAAGAGCGGGAAATCAAACAGATAGAAGATGTGAATGCGGCAGCTGGTACATAAAAATATCGCTAGAGGCCCGCCGATATAAATAAATGGGTAGAAATTCACCTGAACCGCGCCTCTTTCGAAATGCATTTTGAAGATATCATTTAGTTAAAAATAATTATATTATACGCCAATCAAAAACTCAATAAAACAATTCGGGCTCTGATAGCGTCAACGTGTATCAGAGCCCGATCTATCTTTTTCTTTATTTTTTTTTTTCATTGGTAAACGCTAATGGAAAAATACTTCATATTTTAAGGCATATTAAAAATTAAATGTTGATTTCAACGAATAAGGGTAGTGTAGCGCTTCTTCAAGTGTCTAGCGGAAGCCTTGGGTTGACGATCCCGCGTGAATATACCTTTACGATTCACGATTGCCCTTTTGATGTCTATGCCAAAGAATTTAAATTTGAAAATTATTTATGTAAAGTTTATGTTTCATGTCACCTTGTTGAGTAGCAAAATCTGCAAAATTCCAAATCATCTCTCCAATGAGGAAGCCTTTGGAGTAGAGATCATCAAAAGCATTGAAATTCTCCGTCATTAAATCAACTTGAAAATCTTCACTCCACACCCAACTGGGATCCTAACAAATAAAACAATTATTAATTGAATTTTGAATTTTCGTTCAGCAAGAAACCTGGTGAAAGCCTGCAATAGTATCTGCTCCATATTCTGTCACCATGACTGGTTTGTTATACTTCTCTCGCCAGCGGGTCACTTCGTAGATCATTTGTGAAGCAATAGTTTCTAATGCGCCGGGAACATCATCGTACCAAGCGTAATAGCGATTGATACAAATGACGTCAAAGAATTGGCCCTATTTACAAATTACAATAAGTAATTTGTTAAGAACTTTTTAATTCACTTAAATATTATGCAATATTATATACCACTAGATCTGAAGCAACACTAGAGCCGAGGACGAGAGTGATTGGTCGATATCCATCCAAAGCTCGAGTATATTGAGCAATGTCACTAGAAACATACATTTAAAAAATGTGTAACCAATTTAATGTTTGAAAATGAATTACTTAAAATAAGGTTTTGATTGAGGATCAGTCGAATTGGGTTCATTCCCAACAGACCACATGACAACACTTGGTCGATTCTTATCTCTGTTGACAAGCTCTTTCAAAGTTTGTTTGTGATTCTCACGCATCTGATTTCCATATGAACTGTAGGAGATGTAAGAGATAAGAGTTTCCTTTGTTTTCTAAATAATATTCTTTATTAGTATTTTTACCTCATGGTGCAGGCAGGAACTTCGTTGATTATCATGAAACCTTGTTCATCCGCCAAATCCATCAGCTCTTCAGAGTAAGGGTAGTGGGATGTCCGGAAGGAATTGGCCCCAGTCCATTGCATCAGATTGAAATCTTTGATCAGAGTGACGTGATCTAAGCCCCTTCCACGAAGCTGTAAAGAAATAGCTAGAATATATTTTTTTTAAAAATCTATTTTTAAATGATTGAATTAGCTTACGAAAGAATCTTCATGGCGCCCGAATCCTTTAAAATAGACGCGTACGTCTCCCATTGATGTTAACTCCATCGTTGTCCCAATCAATATCTCTGATACCGATTCTTAGCCGGTAAGAGTCGACCAAGAGTCCGGTGGACTTATCTTTGAGTTGCACTTGAATGGTGTAAAGATAGCCGACTGTATCGTTCATTCCTCTAGGCCACCAAAGCGAAGGGGAGTTGACACTGATCAGGCCACTCTGCCCCATTATACTAGTGACTCGATTTCCGTCTTGATTGATGAGGCTAACGTCGATTGAGACAAGGGCCGTGTCGGCTCCCTTAACATCAACAGCGTAGTTGACCATACCTGCAAAAATGCGGTTTAATTATCTTTGCAATGCTGAGCAAATATAATACATGTAAATAAATTACCCAAATCTTTATTGGTGGATAGTGTCGTAGTTATGTTGATATCGTCAACGTAAGCCGTTTTGGGCACGGTGTAGAGATAGACAGCTATTTTTATACCAAAAATGTTGTTAAGAACGCAAATATTATTTTTAATGCACTGTACTAACGGCGGTGAATGCCTGCAAAGTTGAACCAATCAAAGTCGTAAGTTAGGACGTTGTACCCAGAAGGATACTTATCTGGGCTGGTGAAAAATCTACGAATGCGGCCTGGCGTACTTACAGAAAACGAGCTTTTACAGAGACCGCTGATCCCAATAATTAAATAACCAATATACCTTGAGGTAGGGTAGAATCTGAAAGTGTGTTATTGATTGCAACAGTGATTCGGTTACGATCTCCGTACAGCAATTTGGATGAAATGTCAGCTTGGAAAGGCAAAAATCCTCCGGCATGCTCCACGACTTGCTGTCCATTGATCCACTATTACAGATACATTTTACTAACTTCTTTTTGTAAGGTTTTAAATTATTTATACTTACGACAATTGCGTGATATGTAGCGCTCCCAAATCGCACGAAAATAGTTTCTTGGGACCAGCTTATTGGAATGAAGAATTCACGATCATACCAAACCCATCCCAAATGGTCTCTCAATGCAGCATCCTGGGTGATATCGTTGTAACTGGAAGGCACAGGCATCGATATAGTCGGCCCTGACTGGCGTTATTTTAAAATGAATAACGTTAAAACAATTTATTTGGGATGAATAATAACCTTCTTGAGGGGTTTAGAGTACCACTGTTCATTGAATCCTTGTTCCTGGTTAGACCGATTAGCTGCACGAAAGTTCCAAATCCCGTCCAAAGTCTTTAATTGCCTCTTTTCAGATTCTTGCGGGTACAGAATCCCATCTGCCGATGATAGATCCACGCAGAGGATCAGCCCAAAAAAGAAGAAGAAAAGACCACTAGGTGACATCTTGTTTCTCAGTTCAGTCTCAAAGCTGACTGCGATGACATTTAGGTGATGTACAGCAGAGCTATCACTCCTAAAAATGACCATCCACGTAGGCAGGGAATCAAACCGGTTAAAAAAAAATACCGGTTATTAAGTTTTTTTGCACTACCTATCCTTGGAACGGAGCACTGTTTTTCTTTTCTTTCCTCTATCCTCTGAATGGATTGTGAACCAAAACGGATCAAACGTTTTCTCATCCAAATTTGTTCCGAAGGATTGGTTGACCTAGGCAACACATGGCAAGCCCGGGAATCGAACCCGGGCCTCCCGATTGACGTGATGATGGGCTTAAAATTAATTTTAAAATATGATACAACTTTTTATTTCATTTAGAAAATAAACATCGACTTACCAAGTTTAGATAGGTAGTTTAAGTAGTTTAGATGAAATGTGGCAATTAACGATTAAACTGATTAAAGTATAATAGCTATATTTTCTACGCTCTACCGGTAAAAGTTATTTTCCAGATGTTGCAAAATTTCAAAATTGAGTACCACCACAAAGATATTGGGTGCGTTACCCGACTCGTCAATATTCCCGATTAACCCTTTCGATCCAAATTCATCGACCTTCCCCATTAAAATTTCACTTTCATTGTATTTGAACGATAAATAAAAATACAACAAAATTATCGACCTTGTCTAGCTGTATTGAACTTAGGAGTCAACCAATTAATTGACTCAATCAAAATTCACGATACGAAATCGACGGCTTACGTAAATAGTATTACATTTTATCAATATTACATCCGGGTCATGTACCGATGTACAGCTGGCTTAGTTGCGTCGCGCACGGACTTCGCTCTTCTCGTTTGGCTCAACGGCTAGTGTAAAACAGAAAATCGATAAGAGTTGTTGTTGTTTACATTCTTTAAAACTCGGCTGTGGGATTTCGTGACAGGCTTATATTGTTTTTCACATTCAACTTTGAAATATTTGTGATGATTTGCCATCATTGTTGATTTTAATCATCATTGGTGGAATATTGTGCTATATAGCTGGAGACCTTAAGTCAATGTAATCATAACTAGTAAAGAATGTGGAGAAAAATCTTTAAAAATGCTGGGCAGCGAGTGTCCCAAAGAACGCAGGTTCTATACTTGTCTTCTCAGCGCTCTAAAGCTTCGGTAGCTGTGGGATCATCTTCGAATAACGCAACAGTAACTAAGGATTTCGATGATGAATGGAAAACGGCAAAACCCTTTGAAGAGATCCCAGGTTACAGATCCTATCCTATTGTAGGGACAATGTGGAGTATGCTCCCAGTAATTGGTATACAATCATC
Organism: Chydorus sphaericus; assembly: GCA_030141595.1. Lineage (NCBI taxonomy): Eukaryota > Metazoa > Arthropoda > Branchiopoda > Diplostraca > Chydoridae > Chydorus > Chydorus sphaericus. The sequence continues at coordinate 7,989,926 of CM057928.1, forward strand.
ATTAATAATTAATCAATAAACAAAGATTCACAGTTTTTGTTTGCTAATAGGTACTGGAGTAGACGTTACTCGGTTAATGGAACACTCTCGAGTAACTTATAAAAAATTCGGACCGTTTTGGAAGGATTACTTCCCCGGTTTCAAATATTTGGTGACAACCACTCGTCCCGAAGATGCAAAAAAGTAAATATGAAACCATCATGTAATCTGTATTATAAAATATTTCAATAATCAATCTAGGCTTTTCCAAATGGAAGGAAAATACCCGGAACGTCCTCCTGCCAGTACAGTTGTTAAGTACAGGGCCGAAAGAGAGGAGTACTACACTTCTTCAGGGATCCTTAACAGCAGCGGAGAGTCTTGGTATAAAATCAGATCGAAAATCCAGCAACCTATGCTGAAATCAAAGAATATGGAAAACTATATTCCAGTACTCGGCGAGATTTCAGACGAGTTCATTGATAGGTAGAATAATCCAGTAATATAAACAGTTCTTATTAACTATATTAATCCTTTTAATTATTAGGATTCGATTGATTCGGCAAAAACATAATAACGAAATGAAACCCGATTTCATAAATGAAATGTACAGATGGGCTCTAGAATGTAAGAAATAATGTTGTAATTAAAAACAAAATCAATTTAAAATTATTTAACATGTTAAAAAAATATTTCAGCGGTCGCGGTGGTGGCTCTTGACACAAGACTAGGCTGTCTAAGTCCAAATATAACTCCAGATTCTGAGGCCCAGAAGATGATAGATGCTGCAAACACTTCGTTATCAGTTCTTCCCGAACTTGAATTTGGTATTCCTTTCTGGAAGTATTTTAAAACTCCTAAATTGAAGAAACTATACGGTGCCCACGATTTCTTTACTGAGTAATAATAATTAAAAAATTATAATATAGTAGTCATTGTGTTTATTAAAACGAGATTTTCATTGAAAAAGTATTGCTACCAAGTATATTAATCAGACAATTGAGAAGATAAAAAAACGCTCTGCCGATTCCGAAGAAAGTATCAGTATTTTAGAAGAGCTCTTTATTCGTGGATTGACTCCGAAAGATGCCCTCGTAATGATTATTGATATGCTGATGGCCGGCATCGATACGGTAAAAATTATAGATATAGAGCTTAAACAATTTTCAATTCAAGTATATCAATTGTATCAATAGACCTCCCATTCGACTAGTTTTCTTCTATACTATTTGGCGAAAAATCCAACAAAACAAGAGAAACTAAGAGAAGAAATTCTGTCAGTCGTTGGACCTAAAGGAAGTCCAGTCACAGCTGCCAACATGAAGGATCTCCATTACCTCAGAGCTTGTGTAAAGGAGACTATGAGGTAAAAATTTCATATATAACTTTTTTTCTATAGCTTATTTGTAAATCCATGTTATATTGCGATCTCAGGGTACTACCAGCTACCATGGGCAACGGAAGGATTATCGATAAGGACATGGTGCTGAGTGGATACCGCGTCCCTAAAAGAGTTTGTTACTACATATTTATAGTAGATATTCAAATTTTCTTATTTTAACAGTGAATTTTATAAAAATATAGACTATGGTGATTGTTCATCATCAACTAATGGGAGAATTGGAAGAATATTTTCCAAGGCCGAATGAGTTCCTTCCCGAGCGCTGGATCAAAGGAGATCCGTTAGAAAGTCATCACCATCCGTTCGCTTTACTTCCGTTCGGATTCGGGACGAGGATGTGCGTCGGACGCCGACTGGCCGAAATGGAAATGTGGCAATTCACTACTAAGGTTTTGATAAATCTGAAATTTAGAGAAGTTAGCACATGTAATTTTCTATAATAATTCTTAAGGTTATGCAAAACTTCCGCATCGAATACCATCATAAGGATATTAAGCCCTTAAACCGATTTGTGAACGGTCCGGATCAACCACTCCGCTTCAAGTTCATCGACTTACAACCATAGAAATGAATTAACTTTGCATTTAAAACTATATATTAAAACAATACACTTGTGTGTTGAATTACATTCATAAATTGATGTATTAATTATGACTGGTCCGATTCCTCGAAGGGCCTCCCCCATCAGACGGCACTGAACAATTTAAATAACCAAGCTACTTTTTCGCTTTAAGCTGGCCGCTCTCCGCGTTCTCTCCCATCACAAACCCGGAAAACACGAATAAAAAAATGCCATGCCACAAATGGCGAATTTCCATGTAAATTCCCTGATTTCCCTTACAGCTTTTTTCCCATGCCGTTTCCATGCCTTCTCTGCTTTCCAGAAATGCTGGGAGCCCTGCACCTTACTTTATTTTGTTGTTAAGTCACAGAAAAAACTCTTTTCATTACAATTTTGTAAAATCGGATCAAAGCCTGCAATTTTTTAAATGGTTAAACCCCTTCAATTGGATTTTTTCATCAGCCGAATTTTGTAGCTACGAAATCAAAATTGAAGCGGCGGAGCTTCTATTACTAATCTTCATTTTACATCTTATCTTTTTTGGTTAGAGGGTTTTCGTTCGATTGCAATATTTACATTCGTCGTCAACAACAGCTGATATAATAGCGGCCCGTCTCGCTCATCGAGCCCTCTTTTTTTCTAAACACATAGTAAATAGAAATCACCGTGGGTTTCATACCGAAGAATAGATTGGCCTGGCTACAACTATACTTAGGTCTACAGACTCTGATTGAGTTCTGAAACAGTAGTTTGAACAGGTTGTTTAAAAACTAATTTATAAACATGTATTTTAAATTAAATTTCTCAATTAGTCATTAGTTATAATCATTATTTCATATCTATTAAATAGAGAAATGTGGATCGTTCAAAACGTTAAATAATTGCGGACAGCAAGTGGTCCCAGGAACGAAGAATCTGCTTCTTGTTTCTCAGCGTTGGAAAGCTTCTGCGGCAGCTTTAGCTGTCGAGTCACCATCCCAAAATGAAACGGCGGCACTGATGAATAATAAAGATTTCAATGATGAATGGGAAAAGGCAAAACCTTTTGATGAAATCCCAGGTTACCGATCCTATCCCGTATTAGGGACCATGTGGAGTATGTTCCCTGTAATTGGTACGTGAAATATAATATAAACACATTTTATGTCTGTTTCAAAAATGATTTTCTTTTTGTGCGCTTAATAATTCATTACACAGGTACTGGATTTGGCGTAACTCGCAACTTGGATCACGCTCGAATCAGCATAAAGAAATTTGGACCATTTTGGAAAGATAGTTTCCCAGGATTTCCATGCTTGGTGACAACAGCACGTCCTGAGGATGCCTGAAAAGTAAACATAAACTGAATCATTACCTAAGATTAACAAATAAAAATACAACTACTGTTTACTTACAACTATAGGCTCTTTCAGAAGGAGGGTAAATTCCCTGAAGCGTCCCACATTGAGTACACTAATAAAGTACAGGGCAGATAGAAAGGAGAACTACACAACTTCTGGAATCCTGATGAGTAGCGGAGAGTCCTTGGTATAAAATCCGATCGAAGATCCAGCAGCCTTTACTCAAGCCCTAAGAACATGGAAAACTACATCCCAGTACTTGGCGGGATTCGCGGACTGAGTTCGTCGACAGGTGTTATTATAATTTTATATTATTTAATAATCCGTAAAGCAATTCGCTATGATCAAGTTTTTCTTAGGATTCGATTGATTCGAAAAAAGGATAATGAAATGAAGCCAGATTTCGTTAACGAACTGTATAGATGGGCCCTAGAATGTACAATAAGACAATAAAGTTTTTAGTTATAAGTTGTGATAATTCTAAAATGATTTTGAATTTTAAATAGCGGTGGGTATAGTAGCTCTGGACACGAAACTAGACTGTCTGAACCCCAATTTGTCCCCGGATTCAGAAGCGCAGAAAATGATCGAAGCTACAACAACTTCGTTCGAGTCTTTCGCAAAACTTGAATTTGGTATTCCATTATGGAAATACTTTAACACTCCTACATTAAAGAAACTTTATGCAGCTCACGATTTCTTCACCGAGTAAAGAGTTGTTAATTTCTATAATCAGCATTTTTAAATAGATATCGAATGTTAATATTTATACAGCACTGCAATAAAATATATTAGTCGAGCAGTTGAGAAGATTGAAAAACGCTCTGCAGATTCTGAAGAGAGCATTAGCATCCTAGAAGAGCTCTTTATTCGTGGATTGACTCCTAAAGATGCCATCGTTATGATCGTCGACATGCTTATGGCTGGCATCGATACTGTATATTATAGTTCAACATACGAGTTTCTGCTGATTTATTGTGATTTTTCTAAAACCAGACCTTCCCATTCGACAAGTTTCCTTATTTACTTGCTGGCGAAGAATCCAGCACAACAAGAGAAATTAAGGAAAGAGATCCTTTCTGTTGTTGGGCCAAAAGGAACCCAAGTAACAGCTGCCCATTTAAGAGATCTACATTATCTCAGGGCCTGTATTAAGGAAGCTATGAGGTAATATATACATATATAGGGTGTTTTTAAAAAGCTTACCTACTAATTTATGTAATTATGGTAACAGGATGCTACCTGCCGTGCAGGGTAATGGAAGGGTACTCGATAAAGATATGGTCCTCAGTGGATATCGCGTTCCTAAAGGGGTTTGTTTGCATATTGAAAAAAAATAAATCAACAACTTTTTGTCATATAATAAAATTTATTTCAACTATTATAGACTATGTTGATTGTCCATCACCAACTTATGGGAGAGATGGAAGAATATTTTCCGAGACCTAAAGAATTCATTCCGGAGCGGTGGATTAAAGGAGATCCAATGGAAAGTCATCATCATCCGTATACTCTTCTTCCATTTGGATTCGGGACGAGAATGTGCGTTGGTCGTCGACTTGCCGAAATGGAGATGTGGCAATTTACTACCAAGGTATATTATTCCAGGAAATATGATTTATAGCATGATCATATTTTTATTTATTACAGGCGTTGCAAAATTTCCGGATTGAATACCATTGTGAGGATATTAGGCCGCTAAGCCGATTTGTCAACAGTCCAGATCAGCCACTCCGCTTCAAGTTTATTGACCTACAATAACATAAATGAATGAAATATTCGATTCACGAATTAATTGCAGGTTATATGAACGGTGGTGTGAAAGTTCACAAAAACCAAAAAGTTAGCGCGACTTTTTGTATTGATGCGCACAATTTAACGTTTTAAACTTTATTTCTTTTTGTTTGCTTTGATTACTTAGTTTGTAAGCCTTCTAAATAATAACTGCGGGAATTACATATCGCTTTTCACCACCTTATTATGATTCACCACCCATTTTTTGTCACTTGTCTCACCTCTTTACTCGTCTCGTCGGCGTTTATCTATTCATACAGGGACACACACCAGTCCGCATCTAGTAGGTCATGAACGTTCAGATTTGATGCACGACCAAGGCGTGACCAAGGCTCCTAGAGACGCAATTGATTCGCCTTTGAGCCTTTTCTATATATAGCTATGGGTGACGCAGCACCTAGAATGTTTACATTCATATATATCTATGAAGTGATAACAAAAACCATTTTCATTCTATAAAATGTATATAGTCCGGTGATAGACACCGCCGTACAAAGCCGCTATCATTCATCTGCTGCCTTTTTTATTAATGTAAATTTTGAATTGTGTTCAGTATTCTCAATTAAAAAAGACACTATTAAAGTAGAAAATGAAAAACGTAGTTATTAATCCAATGGTGCGACGAATCTTTGAAGTTGTTATTAAAACGACGGATAATAAAGCTGTTTATTTTCAACGTTGCTTTTCAACTGAAGCCGGTTTGAAAGAGAAAACTTCGTCATCCAATGTGTCTCCAGAAGATCCCGAATGGAAAGCGGCTAAGCCATTCGAGCAAATGCCCGGATACCGCAACCTACCAATCTTGGGAACGCTCTGGGTTATGCTACCTGTCGTCGGTAATTATATTTTAAAAAATGATTGTATTTGAGCCAAAACTGTCGTTCTTTCCTTAACCCAGTTAAATATAATTATTTCAGGGGCTGGGTTTGACTTAGCTCACGCCATTGATATGCATCGAAGTGCGTACAAACAGTTTGGGATTATTAGAAAAGATCATTTCCCAGGAGTGCCTCCAATTATCACAACTTATAGCCCTGAAGATGCCGAAAGGTATACTATTTCACCCAAATTTTAAAGCTATGATTTCATCAGTTTTTTTTTTATTACTTAACAGGTTATTCCGTTCCGAAGGAAAGTATCCCAATCGCCCCTCTTTCCAGTTGCTTCAAAAGTATCGTTCTGAAAGAGTGGAGTATTACACTTCAACCGGAATGTTACCTGGGTCAGGGGAGTCATGGTGGAAAGTTCGTTCAAAGGCTCAACAACCTTTCCTCAAAACGAAAAACGTCAACAATTATTTACCAGTGTTGAACCAGATTGTCAATGAATTCATCGACCGGTAATATATCATGACAATTTATTATGTGCTTTCAGAATAAAATAAATTTTGCATCTTGTAAGAATTCGATTGATTCGGAAGCCGGATAATGAGGTGAAACCAGATTTTATCAATGAAATGTACCGTTGGGCTCTGGAATGTATAAAGTTTTCTAATGCTTATCATCTTTTAAATAAAATTATGGAAATATCATATGTAATCTTGATATTTTATTGGGTCCTGTGTATAGCGGTAGCTGTTGTGGGACTCAACACTCGATTAGGATGTCTTGATCCAAACTTGAATCCGGATTCCGAAGCCCAGAAGATGATCAATGCTGCAAATACATCGTTTACAACAAGTAATAAGCTTGAATTCGGTTTACCGTTCTGGAGGTTCTTTAAGACTCCGATGCTTAAACAGCTATACGAGGCTCAAGACTTTTTCACTGCGTATAATTACATAATTCACAGCACACTTAATTATGAATAATTGGTTTTATTTTCTTATGATACGATAAGGACGGCAATCAAGTACCTCAACAAAACTTTGGATGATATTAAGAAACGTCCGGCCGATTCCGAAAAAGATCCAAGTATTTTAGAAGAACTTTTGCTTCGCGGAATGTCTAAAAAAGATGCCATAGTTATAGTCGTTGATATGCTCATGGCCGGCATCGATACGGTAGTTTTTATATACAAGTAGATTTATTTAAATTATCTTTTCATTTTTCAAGTCTTATTGAATGATGTAAGACATCGCATTCGGTCAGTTTCTTGTTATACCATTTGGCCAAGAATCCTGAAAAGCAAGAAAAATTGCGGAAAGAAATCTTATCTGTTATTGGACCGAAGGGAAGTTCTGTTACTGTTTCGGCACTTAACGAACTCCATTACTTGAAAGCTTGTATCAAAGAGACTATGCGGTATTTTCAACAAAATTATGCTAAACAGCAATTTTTAAAATTTTAAAACATTGATTTTGATAAACCGGTATGTCGATAACTATTCAGACTACTTCCCGTACTTTCTGGGAACGCTAGAGTGATGGATAGAGACCTCGTTCTATCTGGATATCGTGTTCCTAAAGGAGTAAGAATGCAATAAATGCTCATAGAAATAATATTTATCATTTAAATAAACCAGGCTATGGTGGTTGTGATGCATCAAGTGATGGGAGAGTTGGAAGAGTACTTCCCCAATCCTAAATCTTACATTCCCGAGCGCTGGATTAAAGGAGATCCGCAAGAAAGTCATCATCATCCGTACACTCTTCTTCCGTTCGGATTTGGAACGAGAATGTGTATTGGTCGAAGATTGGCCGAACTGGAAATGTGGCAACTCACTGCTAAGGTGTGTAGGAGACTATTAAGTTTTTGTAATTTAAGATGAAATATTTTTCACGTTACTACTACAGGTAATGCAAAATTTCAAAGTGGAGTACCACCACAAAGATATCCAAACTGTTATCGGGGCAGTTAACACTCCGGATCAGCCACTACGCTTTAAGTTTATTGACTTAGCGTAACACAAATAATATCAAAGATGACTTTTTTGTACTTAACCACGAATTGTTTTAATAAACAATGATGATTAGCCTGCTTGATGCCTATACTAAATGACTATTTTCAAAGCATCACCAGTTCCTGATCCTTCTTTGTAGATTCATTTAGTAATCTAAATTCACATTATTCTCATAAACAAAACGAAAGCGACATTTTTATTCTACCGCGTTCACACTCGTCTATCCCCTCCTCGAAACTTCACATGAATGTGCCCTTCGACGTCTCTATTGTGCTTTAATACACTTATTTGTTCTTACTCTAGTCATGTTTGCTTACCTAATATTTCTTGAGGAATATAAGCTCTTAAGGTCTAAGAGTAATAGAGCTCAATCTTAGCACTACTCTGCTAAAATATGCTTGAAAATAGGAGTTAAATAGACGAGTCGGTAAGATTGGAACGCCAGCGATAATGTCTCAAAATTTGATCAATTAAGTTGGACCATATATCTAAATTCCCACTTATTTGTACTTTTGTAGTTTGTGCTTCTGTGTCCTGGTGGATCCAGGGGGAAAAAGGGGAAAAGGGCCACGACTTCCCTTCGGTATCCGGCGTTCTGGGCCTGAGCATTTTGGGCTCGGAGAGATCTGGGCTGGATCCATTTAGACTGCATATATTCTGGGACTTCCATGCTGCATATATCGACATCATGGCTCCTGATTTGTAGCGCAGTGCAAGATTGGCTCGACGCTGAGTATCTCGTTCCCTTTGTTTACATTGATAAACGGTCACGAGCAGTTTTCCGACATTGTGACAAATGGACGGTATTATCGGCACCAGTTCTGACGTTCTACCTGAATATTTATATGTATAGTAGTTATAAATCATTTCTAATCAACTTTGCTTTGAACGGGAAGTGTTTCATGTCTATCTGTTTAACAAGTTTGCAGGTTTTATTTTTGAAGAAAATAAATGATCGGTATGGCTGTCGGGCGTCGGATAAGTGGTGGCAACCTTTATCCTGGTTTCCTTTCAACCTTCCGATTGTGGACAATATCTAGAAAGACTACTCAGACTTCAAATTTCACCCAGAACGTGGCTTCTTCGGACGAAGCAGAAGAATGGAAGACGGCGAAGCCTTTTGAACAGATTCCCAGTCATTCGTCCTACCCAATATTTGGAACCTTTTGGGTATATCTCCCACTAATTGGTGTGACAAATTTATTAAATTTAAGTGTTCTTGTTTTTGTGAGCTAAGCTTTGATAACTCAGGTAAGTATCCGGGAACCAATATACGTGAACGACCGATCGAGATGTACAGAATTTGTTCCAAGAAATTCGGTCCTATCTGGAAAGAAACCGCACCGAGCATACCGCCTATGGTCATATGCACTCAACCAGAAGATGCCGAAAAGTGTGGTTTATATCAAAGAAATAACGTCTAAGACTTGTTGAATTTAGCCATTTCCTTTTAGGCTGTTCCGGAAAGAAGGTAAATTCCCAGAGCGACTTGGATTCAAATTTCTGACGCAATATCGGACAAAGCGAGCGAAGGATTACGCAACGGGAGGTCTTCTCCTGGATAACGGAGATGCCTGGTGGAAAGTTCGATCAAAAGCTCAACAGCCTTTCCTCAAACCTAAGACAGTTGCCAACTATATTCCAATTTTGGGCATAATAAGCGATGAGTTTATTGATCGGTAATTTAAAAAAATATTTATCTTAAACAGTTGTTTAAATCTCTAAATTTGTACAGAATCCGCCTTATTCGACAGGCAAATAATGAAATGAAACCTGACTTTATCAACGAACTTTATCGTTGGGCACTGGAATGTACGATACATATGCATAACTTAAATCAAAATCGATATATTTTCTTATGTTTATATTTCAGCTGTTGGTGTGATTGGTCTCAACACTCGATTAGGATGTTTGAATCCCGTTTTGGCTCCTGATTCCGAAGCTCAAAAGATGATAGATGCCGCCAACACCACATTTGAGAAGTTGGCCGACCTGGAGATGGGTTTTCGTCTTAGCTTTCTTGGATCATCGGACAAGAAAAAGCTGTTTGAAGCGCAGGATTTCTTCACTGAGTTCGTCGTCACATTTATATAACATATAACTAATAATTAATTAACTTTCAATAGTATGGCGGTTAAATACATTAACAAGACAATGGAAGCCATAAAGAATCGTTCGGCTGATTCTGACGAAGACCATAGCATTATAGAAGAAATTTTAATTCGTGGATTGTCACCCAAAGAAGCCATAGTCATGGTCGTCGATATGCTCATGGCTGGTATCGACACGGTATCATCTACTTCATTTTGATATTATAATTATATAATACAGGGTACGTATTTTTACTTACAGACGTCTCATGCTACCGGATTCCTTCTATATTTACTGGCAAAAAATCCTGAAAAACAAGAGAAATTGAGAAAAGAAATCCTTGCCGTTGTTGGTCCAAAAGGTAGCCCCATCACTTCTGCAGCTCTCAATGAGCTCCACTATCTGAAAGCTTGCGTCAAAGAGAGTATGCGGTACGTATGCGGTACATAATTTCGAATACTTCTTTAAGATTAATATAAAATCTATTTTTTTACTATTAGAGTTTTGCCCACCACTATGGGAAATATTCGTTTACTTGACAGAGATATCGTTCTATCCGGATATCGCATTCCAAAAGGGGTAGCGACTTTTGTATAATCATTATTGAAAATATTGAAAAATAATAATAATCCCGGGAACATTGAATTAAACAGGTTATAGTTCTGATTGCTCATCAACGCATGAGCGAGATGGAGGAATACTTTCCTAATGCCAAAGCATATATTCCAGAGCGTTGGATTAAGGGAGATCTGCAAGAAAGTCATCATCATCCGTACACTTTGCTACCTTTCGGATATGGGACAAGAATGTGCATCGGTCGGAGACTGGCAGAGCTTGAGATGTGGCAACTAACTGTAAAGGTAAACTCATTTGTTTTTACTTTATCATTTAAGTTAACTATAACTAAGTTTTTAATTTTTTAATTTTTTAAAATTCTATAGTTGATGCAAAACTTTCGGGTGGAATACCATCATAAAGATATTGATATAAAAAATCGAATCGTGAACTTACCTGACCAGCCCCTGCGATTCAAGTTCATTGATTTGCCCTAGTTCAAACTTACCCCATTTTGGAAACTAAAATCAATATTTTTTTTACCTTGAAGTATTTGAATTCTGATGGCTTAATTTTTTCAAGTTACCACCATGTTTTAATATGGGGGAAATAAATGTTTTAACCTTTAATGTAGTTTCTGCGAATTCATGTCTGCAATAAATGTTTTAACCTTTAATGTATAGTTTCTGCGACGCCACATTTTATTACTTAAATTCGTTAAAAAATAAACAGCTCTGGATCTCAAAACATTTTGGAAATTATTGAGCCTGTAAAGCTTGCAAATATCATAATCTTATATAGTGTGTGCCCATATTATAATGACGTAACTTTCCGTAGGGCAAGCATTATACGGTAGTTGGTAGTACGGCAATTAGTATCCTTATTAGAGTTTGGTTTAAAAACATTTTATTACGGGCCAAATAATTGTTTGAATAACTATTGAAAATTAAACGGGGAAAAATGCGCAAAAAATGAGAAAAAAAACGCAACAGCGCTTTCTGGTTCCTTAAATCAGAAGTGAACCTTGGTTGGCTCTGCGCGTAGTTTTCAGAGTATTAATCAACTTAACCACCATGTCAACCACCCTTTTCCTTAGTTCATAGTCAGCTGCTCAGTCCCAAAAGTGTGACAGTCTGATAATTAATTACACTCATCCCGCCCAAACTTTAAAATCGTAACTATTACCAAGTAGGTGGCACTCTAAATATTCGCATTTGGAAATAAGCAGGAACGCCAGAAGTATTAAAAAATCTCAAACATTGCTTTGTTGTCGTTTGTTTACGTTGAGGTAGTCGCTACTGTCAGGTAATTATCCTTTTTTTATGCTATACATATTTATGGTCTACGCTGTACCAGATTGATATTGTTTATTTTCTTTCGATTGGTTTTAATCTATTAAAGCCCGATTGACAATTTTCATTCTCTTTTAATTTAACTTCAAATATTTTAGAGATTCGAGCATGAAAAACATATTCGCCATTAGCAATGTTGTCCGACGGGTCTCTGGAACCAAGACGGCGGACGGTACATCCATCAGTGCTAGTCCACTAGTTTACCTTCGGCGTTATTTGTCATCTGAGCCCGCTTTAAAAGAGCAATCATCCTCGTCATCCAATGCTTCTTCAGAAGAAGATCCCGAATGGAAAGCGGCAAAACCATTCGAGCAATTGCCCGGATACCGTGACTTACCGGGCTTGGGAACCTTATGGGTTATGCTTCCTGTCGTTGGTAGATAGCTTACGCATTATTTATTCTTTTATTTTAAATTATTGTAGTTTTTATATATTTCAGGATCTGGGTTTGATATGACCCATGCAATCGAAATGCATCGAAGCGCTTTAAAACAGTTTGGAATCATTCGGAAAGATCGCTTTCCAGGAACGCCTACGATTGTAACTACTTACAGCCCTCAAGATGCCGAAAAGTACTGAGCTTTACTGAAACAACTAATATAAACTAAGAAATTTCTCAAACTACTTTTAGGCTTTTCCGTTCAGAGGGAAAATATCCCAATAGACCTGGTGTCCAAGTGCTTCAGAAGTACCGCTCCGAAAGAGTGGAGGAGTACATGACATGTGGAATCTTGGTAGAATCAGGAGAACCTTGGTGGAGAATCCGTTCTAAAGCTCAACAGTCTTTTCTGAAAACTAAAAACGTCAATAATTACGTACCTATACTGGGTCAAATTAGTGACGAATTCATCGATCGGTGATATTATTAAACAATAAGAGCGTTTATAACGATTTTAATGTATATTTTTATTACGGTATTGCAGCATCCGATTAATACGGAATAAATCTGATAATGAGATGCCATTAAATTTTCTGAATGAAATGTACCGTTGGGCACTAGAATGTAAATCCATCAATTAAAATAATTTAGTTTAAAGTTCGATTTAAAATTTGATGTTATATAGCGGTTGCCGTTGTAGGACTCAACACGCGATTAGGATGCCTCGATGCCAATTTAAGTCCGGATTCTGAAGCCCAGAAGATGATTGATGCTGCCAATTTTTCGTTTACTGCCCTCATTGAGCTTGAATACGGTTTACCGCTCTGGAGATTCCTCAAGACTCCTATGCTTAAAAAGCTTTATGAAGCTCAAGATTTTTTCACAAAGTAATATGCGCTTATAAAACTTCTTTTTAAAACAACAGTTAATCATTTAACGGTATACTTAAGGACGGCTATAAAATACATCAACAAAACTTTGGAAGATATTAAGAATCGTCCAGCTGATTCTGAAGAGGATCCTAGTATCTTAGAAGACCTCTTCCTTCGTGGGATATCACCAAAAGATGCCATAGCCATGGTCGTCGATATGCTCATGGCAGGAATCGACACGGTATTCGAATATCTACATTCTAAAATTTCAATAAGACTGTATTACATTTTCTAAGTACTTCATTGTGAATGGTGTATAGACGTCCCATACGACAGGTTTTTTATTGTATCTGTTGGCCAAGAATCCTGAGAAGCAAGAAAAATTGCGAAAGGAAATCTTATCCGTCATCGGGCCGAAAGGAAGTTCTATCACTGCTGGAGCTCTCAATGAGTTGCACTACCTAAGAGCATGTATAAAGGAAAGCATGAGGTACTAACTGAAAGCTAAATTAGAAATCTCTTCTATCTTCTTTTAAATATTATTATTATTATTATCAAAGAATGCTGCCAGTGATAGTTGGAAACGCTAGACTCCTCGATAAAGATCTCGTCTTGTCCGGATATCAAATCCCTAAAGGGGTATGCTCATTTACTAACTTATCATTTTATAGAAGAGATGACGCCACTACAACTTAATTTAAAAATTAGGTTATGGTTGTTGTGGTTCATCAAGTGATGGGAGAGATGGAAGAGCACTTTTCCAATCCTAAATCTTACATTCCGGAACGATGGATCAAAGGAGATCCGCATGAAAGCCGTCATCATCCGTACACTCTTCTTCCGTTCGGATTCGGAACGAGAATGTGCATCGGCCGAAGACTGGCCGAATTGGAAATGTGGCAACTCACTGCTAAGGTGAATATCAATAGTATACAGTTGAAACTAAATTACTATATTTTAATCATATTAAAATAGATAATGCAGAATTTCAAACTTGAGTACCACCACGAAGACATTCAAACTATCATCCGCGGACTCAACACACCAAACCAACCACTGCGCTTCAAACTTGTTGATTTGCCGTAAATAAGATTGAATATTGCTGTTTTTTTTTTAATACATGCTATAAATTTCAAATACACAAGCGAAAAATAATATATGTAGCCGGAAGTCTTCGGAACGCATCACGTAGATATATGTTAATTTTTTAATCCAATTTGACTAATAATAGTGGAAACGCCTTGAAAGATAGTTTTAAAAATACTTCTTCGGCGGTTATTAGTTTCTTTTCTTGATTTCCTGGACTGTAAATTCGTGATGTTTACAGAAAACCAGCAGAGAGCGGAGATTTAAAAAAAATTTAAACGAGGACTGTTTTGACAGTTCATACATCGTCGTCTGCTAGACCGGCTGCCCGCTACGGTGCTCCGTGCTCGTGCCACCGGCTATCTCGCCTAGATCTCGGTCTGAAGTCTGAACTCTCGAGCTTGTTTGAAGTTTGGAATCGGAAAGTAAATAAAGGGTACCTAAACAACGGAGGCAGGCGTTTTTCTCTGCTTTCCAAGTATTTGTTGAGTCACTTTCAAAGAGTTTGCAATTTCGCAAAGAAGTTCCTGTTGAACAAGTATTATGGAGATTCCGCTCAAGCACAATGGTGTCAAACACTTGCCGCCTCCCAAAGGTACATTTGGAACACATCCAGTTTATTGTATCGTGTACGTCATCCTAAATATCAATTATGCAATCCATTTTCCTTGAACAGGGCCTTACGCAGTTGGCTGTACTGACTTTATGATTGGCCAAAACACATCTGACAATGGATGCTTCTTCCGTCTGCACTATCCCTGTGAGCTCACTACAGAGAGTATCTATGTAATAACTTTGAAAAAAAATGTAGCTATACATATTCAGCTTGTATTTTTAATTGGGTTTGAATGTATTCCAGGAGAGCTCATCACGCTGGGCTAATTGGATGCCTCACCCCAAATATGCAGATGGTTATGCAACTGTTGTTGGAATCACTCCAATGATTGGACGTAGAATTTTCAATTGGGTTTTTGGTAAGAAAATAAATTGTATACTTTTATTTAGACTTAATCTAATTCTTTTCTTCTTTTTTTTTATAGGAAATTTCTGGATTCCTACTATTGTTGATGCTCCACCTCTTAAAGACAAAAAATTTCCTGTGATAATATTTTCTCACGGTCTGACTGGATGTCGGACGGCCTATTCCGTAATTTGCTCAGAGCTCTCTTCTCATGGTTTCATAGTTGCTGCCATGGAGCACAGGTATAACAATCTAAATAAATTCAACATTTTATCGTTCTATTTTACTTTTTATTTAGAGATGGCTCGGCCTGCATGAGTTACAACCTAGTCACTGATCCTGAAAAGAAGAGCAACACGTCGATTGAAGATTGGATCCATTACAAACCGATGGAGTTTGAAAAGGAGGACATGCCTTTACGTCAGGAGCAACTGCAGTTGCGTATTCGTGAATGCCAAAGAGCACTTGATAATCTACTCAAGATTAACGAAGGAGCAGAGGATATTGTGCAGCATCTCACACTCTCAACAATGAATTTGTCAAGTTTTAAAGTATTTCAATCAACCAATCACGTTTCTATCTATCACTCTCTTAACAGCTTAAATTTTTATTAGGGAATCATGGATTTCTCAAATCCGGTCATTGCAGGTCATTCTTTCGGTTCAGCGACTGTTCTACGAACTCTGGCTGTTGAAAAACGCTTTAAGTAATATTTGAATTTTAAAAAAATGTGTGGTCAATTTATAAAATAATATCTTTTATAGGATTGGAGTAGCGCTGGACGCCTGGATGTGGCCTATCAAAGATGAGACCCAACTTCCGGAGGCCGTCGAACAGCCGGTCCTCTTCATCAACATGGAAGCTTTCCAGACGCCGCCAAATTTGAGAACTATGAAGAAATTTACTGCAGATGTAGAGCACACCGAAAGACGTGTAGTCACAATCAAGTAACTTGACTGACTCTATATTTTTTTTTTTTTAAATCAAATGACTTACACAAATGTTTTCCTCAGAGGGAGTGTCCACAAGAACCAAGTGGATCTACCCTTCATGGTGCCTCCTTATTTGCGCCGCTGGCTCGGACTTCACTCCACCATCGATCCCCATTTGGCTATGGATCTGAACAATCGCATCACTCTTCTGTACCTTCGCAAACATTTAGGTTTGATTTATAAATTTGAGATAACTCTTTAATATTGAATTTCAGTTTTAATGGCTTCCTTGCTTTATTGCAGGCCATTCGGTTGTTGAAGAGCACTCAGAGTTTGTTGAAAAGCACAAGGATTTCATTTTTGAAGGCATTCCTTGAGACGAACGAACCTCTTTTCTTTCTACGTCATTATTAAAAATTGTTTCGTGAGTGTTTGGAATTCCCTATGATTTTTTCCCGAATTTTGTGTTGGCGTGCTACTTACTAGGTCAATTTTTTTTTTCGCTTATTTTAGGGATGAATAAATTTATTAGCTTCGTATATGTTTTTATTATTAACTTTTATCACGTTTAACAGTCGTCGTAGCGCCCGAAATCCTTGATTATACTTGATTAAGAAAATGGTTGATGATTCTCGAAAGTAGTTTAATTAGTAATCATAGATTTCTGAACTTAATTTTCATCAATAATTCTTTTGCTATCGAGCTTTGCCTTTGATTGTTTTTTTTTTACTTACAAAATATACTTAAAATAAGCTTAAAAGAAGCTTTGACCGACATGGCGGATGCAAAGTATTAAGTGCTCATTTTTTGCGCTCTGAATAATCAAGCGCGACACGTACAGAACTACGTGTACAAATGAATACATAGCATAATTAAATAAATAAATAAAACACAAAACCTTTTCCTAAATTTCTAAAAAATCTATTCTTATTCTTTATTTTTTTCGATTACTTTTTTTTCATGAATCGTAAAAAATATAATCGCAAAATCTCACCGAAACCTTGAAATATTTCTATGATTTTTGGGAGATCATGAAAGTAGGCGTAGGGTGCATAGATAATAACTGAGATAGGATAAAGGCCTACAACTATAACTACGATAGGGATCGCTAATACTACTGCCAATGCACCGGATATTGATGCTACAACAACTTTTGGTGCTTTTCTGATGAATGATTTAATTTTCGAACAAAATTTCTTTTTCCCTTGCTTTGGCTCAATATCAGATTCAGGCCCTACAATCTCGTTATTAGTAGTCGGATTTTGAATTTTTTCGTTTCTCACTGGTTGCATGTAAAAGTACTGTACTTCTTGGTGATGAGATCGCTCCTACTTATTCTCATTTACGTTGGGAAGGTAAGATTGCACAACAACAATACCGTATCCACTGGAGATTTTATTGTCATTATTTAAAAAGTACTTGAATTTTAATATTCCTACTCTTTTTTTAATTGAAATATTTCACCTGATTTCTACAATCATGAAATACAGAAATTAAACTCAATCAACACTTTCATATATATACATGTACATATATTTCATTGATGAGATATGAATAATAATACAATGACTTGGAGGCAAAAATTTCGAACGCGATATGATTTGCTACCGCACTGAAGATGACCAGGCGGGCCAATAACGAGTTAAAAGAACCTTTTCTATCCTCATCATAAACTCAGCAATTAGTAAGATAACTAACTATTAAGCGCAACACTTAGTTGAGTATTTCGCATCATAATAATAGCTTATGATATGATTATTTAAGAAACTAAGAGAAGTGATTTTCTCGCCTATTCAATTATTGAATTTAAAAATTGCTGTATTTTCTTTTTGTTTGAAAGAGAACAAAGAGCATATTTATAATCAACTACGCAGTGAATTTGCTCGACGGCGAGTATCTCGTTTATTTGTTTACATACACTGCATGGTAACTATAGGCCTAGCGCTCAATCTTTAAGTCTGTTACAGTTAAGTGATGACAACGCAAAATTTTTATCGGCTGCTTTAAAAATAAAAACAACAAAGGAGTTAAGCTACGGTAACTGTAAGATAAATTTCAACTATCTTATCGTGCAACATAATAAATACTGCAGTATGTTAATATCCTAACCCAGAGTCAATGTACGTTATATTATCTTAGTTAGGTTTTTGAAAACATGAGGAACACCATCTTCATCGTTGGTTTTTGGCGTGCAAGTGTGGGGAAATGTAATACTGGTTCCCTTTCAACTTATTTTCATTCTTGGACACAATCTAGAGCACCTGTACAGCCATTAAATAAAGTCACCCAAAATAACGAGCATCGTGCTGTGGACGAAATAACGGACGAATGGAAAACGGCTAAACCTTTTGAGCAAATCCCTAGCCATCCGTCCTATCCGTTTGTGGGAACTGCTTGGGTATTTCTTCCCCTAGTTGGTATGACTGAATTTTGCAACAATATTAATCTTATTTATGATAATTAATGAATTTGATCACTAAAATGCAGGAAAATATCCGGGAGTAAATGTTCGTGAACAACCAATTGATTTATACAGAGTTGGTTCCAAGGCATTCGGTCCTATTTGGAAGGAAGATATTCCAAAATTCCCACCTTTGGTCATAAGTACTCGCCCAGAAGATGCCGAAAAGTATGAACTATTTCAAGAACTGATTTAATTGTTATAAACACTGTATATTATCACTTGTTTAAAGGTTGTTTCGGAACGAAGGTAAATTTCCGGAGCGGGTAGGATTTCGTGTTTTGACTGAGTATCGAGCAAAACGAGTTGAGAATTACGCAACTGGAGGTATACTCGTTGACAACGGAGAGGTATGGTGGAAAGTGCGATCTAAAGCTCAACAACCTTTCCTAAAGACCAAGAACATAACTAATTATGTACCAATCTTGGGTAAAATCGGCGATGAGTTCATTGACAGGTAGATAATCGAAAATTTATCTCAACAAATTGCTGAATAAATTCTCTCGTTTCTACAGAATTCGCCTTATTCGTCAGCCAAATAATGAAATGAAACCAAATTTCATGAATGACTTGTATCGCTGGGCACTTGAATGTATTTGAAATTCTGGCATTTTGTATCCAAACTTTTTTTTAATTAATCACTTTGTTTTCAGCCGTTGGTGTTATTGGTCTCAATACTCGATTGGGATGCTTAAACCCCGTGATGTCATCAGATTCTGAAGCACAGAAGATGATTGATGCAGCTAGCACAACATTTGAGAAAATGTCGGACCTAGAAATGGGATTACCCATTCGAAATTACCTGGTTGGATCGAAAGATATGAAAGCGCTCTACCAGGCGCAGGATTTCTTCACAGAGTACGCTATTATTTTCCTACACTTAAAATTTACCAAAGTAATTGGCTTTATACGATTAGAACGACCATAAAATATATCAACAAAACTTTAGAAAACATTAAAAATCGTCCAGCTGATTCTGATGAAGATCCGAGTATCCTAGAAGAACTGTTGATTCGTGGTATGCCACCGAAGGAAGCTATTGTCATGGTCGTCGACATGTTTTTGGCTGGAATTGATTCAGTACACAATCACATACTGTTTACATAATTTACTTCATTTTAACTTTAAAAGAAATAATTAATTTTTCAGACGTCCCATTCTGCTGGTTTTCTTCTGTATCTACTGGCCAAGAATCCCGATAAACAGGAGAAATTGAGGAAAGAAATCCTCTCTGTTGTGGGTCCTAAAGGCACTCCAATTACATCTGGAGCTCTGAATGAGCTCCATTATCTTAAGGCTTGTGTAAAGGAGAGTATGCGGTAGGATAAGGATTCTAGCCTACATATAATATTAAATTTCAATTTATTTTAAAAAATTGAATCATTGATGCATTATAGAATTTTACCCGTTGTTCTTGGAACTACACGAATAGTTGATAAAGATATTGTTTTATCGGGATATCGCGTGCCCAAGGGGGTTAGTAGAATATCTTTTTGAAAAGTAATTACTATTGATAAATTCTAATAATTTGTACTATATGATTGTAGGCTTGTGTTATTATTCCTCATCAACTGATGGGTGAGATGGATGAATATTTCCCTAGACCGAAAGAGTTTATTCCGGAGCGCTGGATTAAAGGAGATCCGCAAGAAAGTCATCATCACCCGTATACTCTTCTTCCATTTGGATTCGGGACGAGGATGTGCATAGGTCGTCGATTAGCTGAGCTTGAAATCTGGCAATTAATGGCAAAAGTAAGTCCAAATAATTATACTTTTCAATCTATTTGAGGTACCTAATTATTATTATATCAATTATTTTCTAGGTAATGCAAAACTTCCGCATTGAATACCATCACAAAGATATCAACATAAAATACCGACTCGTCAACATACCTGATCAGCCTCTGCAACTTAAATTTATTGATTTGTCTTGAATAGCGCTTTATTATCTACTTAATTAAAAACTGCTTGATTACCTGATTATATGATGTTTAATCCCTAATGTAATGGACGTATCGTAATGTGTCGAACTGACACAAGGTATTGGGTTTTCTACATTTTTTGTCAGCGGGCTAAAAATATTAATAATTTGAGTAAAATAAAGACTTGGCGGGAAAAATACGTTACATAGAAAAATGCGCGTATTCATAATTGAAAGCTGGATGAGCTACAGTAATCCAGTCAATAAAATTTTGGCGATTTCATGTGGTTCTATTTGCTTTGACACTTAGTATACACTATACACGTTCTCATTATTTGTAAAAAAAAATAGTTCAGTTTAGTGAACATCTTACTAAGAGTCTTTTCGGACTCGGAAAGGTTCACTAACGATAAGCCATCACGTTAATATTCGGCTTTTAAAAGGTAAGAAGATCAAATTCGTTTGGATATTAATCGAATAAATTTGTTGAGAACCTGATAAATTCATTTCAATAATCTCGCTGAACTATAATCCCGGCGTTTGTTTTTATCGTCCATCAGCTGATAGTTCTTTTGATATAGTTAGCGCAGGACCTAAACTGTTGCGGTTCTTTTTGTACTTTTGGATTCAGGAATAATGAGGAAACTCTTGAGCATTCCCTTCCGGCGGATCACGTTATTCGATAATGTTCAAGCTATTTCCCAGCTCCATAAACGTAGTTTAGCATTTGAACGAGAAGCCGTTCAGGTAAAAGATTCTTCGGATAAAGAAGCAGAAGAATGGGAAGCTGCAAAACCATTCGAGCAGATCCCGGGGCATAAATCTTTCCCGATCGTTGGGAGTTCATGGGTTCTATTCCCTATTGTAGGCAAGTAAATAATAAATCGATTGAATACGGATATATTTTTAAATACTCATAAATGATCACTTTAATTTAAAGGATACGAGTGGGCTGACTTGAACCGCCAGCATCAATTGCTCAGAAAAACGCACGAAATGTTTGGACCCATTTGGAGAGACAATTATCCCTCATTCCCTCCGATTGTGACAACTATCAGCCCAGAAAATGCTGAAAAGTATCATATCTAATCTAATATATAATAATTATAACGGCATAATGGTTAATGATTATTTTCAGGTTATTCCGGGCGGAAGGGAAACTTCCGGCTCGGCCAGGGTTTGAGGCGCTTAAAAGGTATCGAGCTGGACGTAAGGAAGTTTACGCTTCTGGCGCACTTTTGACTTCCAACGGGGAATCCTGGTGGAAATTAAGATCCAAATCTCAACAACCTTTCCTTAAAACGAAGAATGTAAACAACTATATTCCAGCTTTGGGATCCATTGCGGATGAATTCATCGAAAGGTGATTCATTTTTAAATTGTAATAATTTTAAATCTTATTGATGATGGTAAATGCATAGGATTCGTATGATCCGGAAAGAAAATAACGAAATGAAAGAGGACTTTGTTAATGAGATGTACAAATGGGCTCTGGAATGTATAAATAACTTTATTATTTTATTGAAAATTATTTTTGAAATATCATCAACTTAAATTATAACTGTTTGTATAGCTGTTGGTTTGGTGGGTCTCAATACTCGACTGGGATGTTTAGAATCAAATTTAGACCCAGATTCAGAAGCGCAAAGGATGATTCAATCCGCACATGTATCTACAACTGCGATGAACGAGTTAGAATTCGGATTCCCTCTATGGAAGATAATGATGACTCCAGCTTTAAAGAAGCTTTATGACGCCCAAGATTATTTCACAGAGTATTATATATAATTTTACTTCTTGTTTTTCACTTAATCAGTATTTTACTACAATTATATTTGAAAGCACTGCCATCAAGTATTTAAATCGGACATTGGTAGCAATGAAGGATCGTCCAGTAGATTCTGATGAAGATGTTGGGATTCTCGATGAGATTCTTATGCGGGGATTGCCTCCGATAGAAGCCATACCTTTGGTCGTTGATATGCTGATGGCTGGCATCGACACCGTAAATCATTTTACATGTTTTATCTTTTCTCAACTATATTTTTTTTTGAAAGACCTCTCACACGACCAGTTTCCTGTTCTACTTCCTCGCCCGAAACCCGGACAAACAGGAGAAATTAAGGAAAGAAATCATGGCAATCATCGGTCCTAAAGAAAGTGCCATCACTGTGGGAGGACTTAATGAGCTCCACTACCTTAAAGCTTGCATAAAAGAGAGTTTAAGGTAATTCATAACTATTCTTCAAATCGATTCTTACTTTTCTTTAAAATTTAAAATTTGTAGATTGAGGCCAGCGGGAGTTGCAAATGGAAGGATCACTGATAAAGATCTGGTTCTTTCTGGTTACCAAGTCCCTAAAGGAGTAATATACTATTACTTATTAGTTGATTAACTACATTATTAGTTTTCGTGATTAATAAACAAAATTTAATAACAGACAATGGTGGCAATCGTTCATCAAGTAATGGGAGAATTAGAAGAATTTTTCCCTCGACCAAAAGAATTTATTCCGGAGCGCTGGATCAAAGGTGATCCGCAAGAGAGTCACCACCATCCGTATACTTTGCTGCCTTTTGGATTCGGGACGAGAATGTGTATCGGTCGAAGAATAGCAGAGCTAGAAATGTGGCAACTGACTATCAAAGTAAATGTAAAATTTAAGCGCAAAAAAATTCATTCAATATAAATATTTATTGATATAGGTCCTTCAAAATTTTCAAATTGAATACCATCATGCTGATATCGAATGCCTTACTCGAGTTGTAAACACACCGGATCAACCACTTCGCTTCAAGTTTATCGACTTGAAAAAATAAATTATCTATTCCCCTTTTTATGATAATTTATTTGCGTAAATCGTGTAATCATCATCCTGATAACATACATGGCCGACCGCATATTTGTTTCGACGCGTAGTGTAGATCGTTTCCCGTTTGTTTGTTGATATTCCGGGAGGCTTCGGTCGACTGTCCAGTGATCCTACGTGACTCGACAAGGGGTCACGGACAACTCTCTAAGTTTTCGTTATTATCTCCAAAGAAAAAGGTATTTAAGATTTCCAGTGTAAAGTGAGCTCAGCTTTAATGCATAATACTTTAAGTAGCTTAAAATTTCTCTCTTTTCCCGCTTATTATGTCAGCGTTTGCTTCCATCGTTCATCAGCTGATACTAGAGCATTTCGTCGTAAATTCAGTACTGTGTGCACTGCATCTAAACTGAAGCGGCGTTCTTTTTAATTTAACACAGGAATAAATGATAATGAAGCCAATTTTAAGAAATCCTGCTTTTCGTCATAGTTTACAACTGCAAAAGCGATGTTTAGCATCCCAACAAGAAGCTATCCAACTCAAAGATTCTCCTTCAACTACGGATGAATCAGAAGAATGGAGGACTGCAAAACCGTACGATCAGATTCCAGGATTCCGAACATTCCCAATCATCGGATCATCATGGATCATGTTTCCACTTGTGGGTAATTCAGTGTCCTAATAATAGGCTGTAACATGAAAGATCTGAGAAATCTAAGTAATCATTGAGCTCACATTAATACTAGGATACGATTGGGTGGACGTCAGTCGTCAAATTGAAATGCACAGAAAAGGATACGAAATGTTCGGACCTATTTCGAGATTCCAATTTCCCGGAGCACCTCCTATCGTGAATACAATGCGTCCAGAAGATGCGGAAAAGTAATTTTTTTTAAACCTAATTTTCTATGAATTATATAACTACTTTTTTTAGGCTGTTCCGGACGGAAGGGAAATTCCCGATGAGGCCAGGATTCGAAGCGCTTAAAAGGTATCGAGCAGGGCGTGTTGAGCGTTACGCTACGAACGGTCTCTTAGCTTCCAACGGGGAACCTTGGTGGACGTTGAGATCCAAGTCTCAGCAGCCTTTTCTTAAGACGAAGAATGTAAACAACTATATTCCAGCTTTGGGATCTATTGCGGATGAATTCATCGATAGGTTTTATAACTATATTTGTTATATTTATAAACTCCCATTCATAATTTTAGATTTTACTTGCAGGATTCGTTTGATTCGGAAACCGGATAACGAAATGAAAGACGATTTTGTTAATGAAATGTACAAATGGGCTCTAGAATGTAAGATAGTATTACTGTATATATTTTTTAAATGACGCTTTGTATCTAATTACGTTGGTTATTTAGCGGTTGGTTTGGTGGGTCTCAATGCTCGGTTAGGATGCTTAGAACCTAGCTTGACCCCAGATTCCGAAGCCCAGAAAATGATCAACGCTGCCAACATTTCATTCAAGACAGTCAATGACTTGGAATACGGATTTCCACTATGGAAGATAACCATGACACCGACTTTGAAGAAACTCTATGACGCACAAGATTTCTTCACTGAGTATTATTGCACAAAAAAAATAATTAATTGGTTTATTAATTGAAAACTTTTTAATTAGGACTGCTATCAAGTACATAAATCGTACATTACTAGCTATGGCGGAACGGCCACCAGATTCCGTAGAAGATGTAGGCATCCTCGATGAGATTCTTATGCGCGGATTGTCACCAATAGATGCCATAGCTTTGGTCGTCGATATGATGATGGCAGGCATCGACACCGTACTACTTCTTTTATATTTTTGGCGATAATGGAATTCTTGACGAGTTGTGTTTTCCAATTACCTAGACATCCCATACGACTAGTTTCCTTTTCTACTTCCTGGCTCGAAATCCGGACAAACAAGAGAAATTAAGGAAAGAGATTCTATCCGTGATTGGACCTAAAGGGAGCCCAATCACTACAGGAGGACTCAATGAGCTTCACTACCTCAAAGCTTGCATTAAAGAGAGCTTAAGGTAAATCAGAATTATCTTCTCTTTTCTGGTTTAATTTCTGGTTAAAATAAAACATCTTCGCTACCACAGAATGCGGCCGGCTGCAACAGCAAACGCAAGGATCACTGACAAAGACCTCGTTCTTTCTGGTTATCAAATTCATAAAGGGGTAAATAAGAGATGATTTTTAAATTAATTTAATGAAAGGACTAATGGGTATCACAAATAATAAGACTTTGGTAGCAACTCTTCACCAATTGATGGGAGAGATGGAAGAGTTCTTCCCCCGCCCAAAAGAGTTCATTCCAGAGCGCTGGATCAAAGGAGATCCGCAAGAGAGCCATCACCATCCGTACACTCTTCTTCCGTTCGGGTTTGGGACTCGAATGTGCATTGGTCGGAGATTGGCAGAGTTAGAAATGTGGCAGCTGACTGTTAAGGTGTTGCAAAACTTCCAGATTGAATACCATCACGCGGATATTGAATGCCTCACCCGCCTTGTCAACACTCCTGATCAACCATTACGGTTTAAATTTATCGACTTAAAAAAATAACTTACACAAATTCTGTTCCTCGAACTGATGGTGCAATTACAATAAGATACACATTTTGAAAACTGGTATTCCTGAAAATTTGAATTAATATAACTTGTCATCATCGAAGTGGATGTGTAGAGGCTTTTCTTTTATGATACCTCGATTTCTATGCTGTTTTCTAACTGAACTAGAAGTATTATTACTGGTATGGAAAATAGGAAACTGTCGAGAATTGGTCTAATTTTACCAATTTTGCAGAAATAATTTGAGGTTACCCCTAGCTTGCCTCAACTGCATTGTCTACATACACATTGATCAACCACTTTAGCATAAATTTATCGACTTAAAATAATAAATATACTTTCCAATTTTCCGAAATGTGTATTATTACAGTAATAATAATAAATTTAATCGTCATCATCGTCGAAACGGATGTGAAGATTTTTATTTTGAGAAGTTACTCGATTAGTGTTTTGTGCCTCAACAGCAGGCGCTTCCGAAAACTTCTTTTGTTTCGCCCTTTCAGCACCAGACTTCTTGGAGCGAGCTGTCGAAGACTTGTCCCTCTTTTTGAAACGATTCTCTTCGATCTTGCGCCAATAGTCTATTTCCTCTTCACCTGTAAATAACAAAAATATTAATAATACACTTAAAATCCCAAAAGGTAAAAAAGACATTTAATAAAACATACCTTGAAGCACTTCTGATTGGCTCCAAATGTTCCTCTCAACCAAAGATTTGGATGTAGCAGCATCCGTGCAGCGGACGAATGCAACTAAATTGCAATCTTGGGCTTCAACGTAGGAAACACCTTCCTGATTTTTTACTTGAGCCTACAAATTAAAACTTAATTAAAATATCTTTCATGATTAAGAAATGTGGAGAATTTACTTTGAAGCGCTTGGCATCAGAGATGGGTTCGTCTAGTACAATCTTAACGATGAGTCCAGGTTCAAAGTCCTGTGCGACAGGTTCTTCTTTGACAACAGGCTCTTGCTTAATTTCTTTCGTCTCATATTCTTCTTTGAAAGGTCGAGCCCTAGGATTCCGGTTGCTATGATTATCGAAAGCCTGTCGTTGAGACTTCATTCTCATCATTTGCCGAAAGGATTTCCGCTGCAGTTCAATATACTTGTTGCGTAATTTCTTCCATTCTTTCCTAATGTGAGAGGAAACTAAATTATAGAGCATTCTATGTTGCGTTTAAAAGGCTGGTTATTACTTGGACAAGACTTGCAGAGTAAGTGTTTGGGCTTCAAAATCGATTTCCTCCTTGATACTGGAAGTAGAGCTTCGCTTCTTCTGTTTCTTGCTCTTTTCCGATTTTACCTCTGATTTCTGATCCGCCTGTTCAGGATTGGAATTAACTGCTTCCTCTGATTCTTCGTTCTCGATTTTGATCTTTTTGTTTTGTGGCTCGGTTTCATCTAAATCCCCTGTTTTGATTGGTTGCAGTTCATTTTCTTTGGCATTAGTGGCAGGATTTTCGAACTGATTCCTATTTAACATTAATTTATTATTTATTAAATTACTGAATGAGACGATCGAAGAAGCTTGTTTTATACTCTGCGTTGTAGGCTTGGATGCTACAAAGTTTGCCAGGATCTTCTACAAGAGAAGCAGCAAACGATGAATCAGATGTCTGATATGCCTATAAAATAGAACATTTTAAATGTTAAATGGAGTTATACTAAACGTAGTTAAATGAAGTATACTTTGATAGCAACGACGGCAGATTCGGGGTCGTTAAATTCGACGAATGCGAACCCTTTTATTTTAACGCCATCTCTGAACTTTGGTAGAGAAACATAGGCAACCGTCCCAAAATCGGAGAAGACTTTTGTAACCCATTCTATGGTGGCATCAGGGGGTAGATGTTCCTTGAATGAAAATAAATTATAATTACACTTCAGCTTGAATTTTTTAATAATATAAACTTAAAACTCACCACATAGACTGTACAGAGGTCAATATCTTC
Source organism: Chydorus sphaericus (assembly GCA_030141595.1). NCBI lineage: Eukaryota > Metazoa > Arthropoda > Branchiopoda > Diplostraca > Chydoridae > Chydorus > Chydorus sphaericus. Next base: position 8,017,785 of record CM057928.1, read on the forward strand.
TTGAGATTTTGTCTTCAAAGGTGTTGTCCTAGAAACTTTAGTTCCATCTTCACTTAATTTCAAAATTTTAGAGTACTGAAGAGCTTTGGCTATTTCTTTTACATCATCAGTGATGGCACGAAGCTTGTTGAAATTCATAAAGACCTCAAGTGGAATTTCTTTATCTAAAAATATTTAATCTCAGTTTGACACAAAAACTCTTATTACATATCATATACACTATTCTTACCAAAACCCCCTTGGAGAGCATTCTGCATGAACCTGTCTTTTGAAAGGTTGGCATCACTAAAGTAGAACTCCATCTGAGTTCTGATTGCAGCGTGCAGTAGTTTCTTCCGTCTCCTTACTTTTTTGTGGACAATGGGCTCACCAAGAACATCTTCTTTATGACTTGCTTCTTCTTCTTGGGTAACAGAGGAATCAGTATAGATTGATTTTTCTTCGTCTTTGGCGGATGAGTTTTGCTCGGCAACCGTTGTTGTGTCCTTGATTTCCCTGATTCCTCGTATTCCTTCAACTTTTATTGTTGACATGGAGCGATCGTGGGTTTTCTTCATTTTCTTTGCTGGTGGCTCTTCTTTAACTTTCCCATCTGATTCAGATATTTCTTCTCTCTTAATTTTATTAGTTTTTTCTTCTTCCATTTTCAAGAACTTGACACTCTAAGCAGATTCAAAACAAGCATGAAATAATTTTGACACTTTTCTTGTATTACGAACCGAGTAGCAATTCTTATCGCCAGATGGCTTGTTGGCCGCGAACATTTTGAATTGATTGCAATGTTTTTGAAAAAATGTAATGGAAGAGCTGCAAAAACTGATGACGATGTTAAGCATTTAAGCACAATAAGAATTACAAAACATACAAATAAAAACAGTCTGGATATAATTTTGGAAATCCTTAAAACACACTGTTGGCGCCACGGAGGCTCATGGACATTCGGCGAGAGGGTGGTTTGCTGCTGTTCGGAGACTGGTCAAGCGGAGACGGTTGTTGCTCGACAGCATGCAGCAGGTGGTGTTTCCCAGCTCTTTTCTTCTTATAAAAGCTTAAGCTACCTTCGGTAGAAGCTCGAGAACGGAAATTTTCTGGCGGTGAATGATTTCGATTATCTTGCACGGGCGATTCTAGATCAAAGATATCATTCACTAACTTTCTTTAGATAATATTTTGATAAGACATTTTACCAAGGGAAAGAGATGCGGGTGCTAGAACATCATCGTCTCTTTCGTTGATGACATCCATGCTGGAACTGCTGGAACTACAACGGCCGGCAAATGTCTCCAAACATCTCCGACCGAAATGGGAACTATGATCAGCTTTAATACTCGCTTGATGATGAGGAGTCGCGTTATGAACAATGTGAGGCAATGGATGATGATGGTGGTGATTATGCTGCTGCCTCCAACGAGCATGTAAACTTTTGAGGGAAATACATTCAGAAACAATACGTAAATGCATTAAAAGGAACACACATTACTCATTTCTTAAAATATGAAGAAAATTCTAACATAGAATAGAGAAAAGTTTTATTACCTTTCTACAACTCGTCTGGCTATATCTGCTTCTTCTCTAATAGAGATTTCGAAAAAGTGGTCGCAACCTAGATCCCGACTTCTTTTTTCACCTTCTTCAGTAGTGACCATTCTATCTTCAATCTGATCCACTTTGTTGGCGACCAATACTACTGAGACTCCAGAATTGGGACCATAATCGATCGGGCCGTGGCCGAAAGTTGAGCCAAACTGGGTAATAACATAATAACGTTATAGTAGCCTAACTATTTGAAAAAAACTTTTTTTCCCGTACGGTAGACTCTAATATACTGTATATTTAGGCATATATAACTTCTTAGAAATGATCGGGGCAGTATTATTAGATTAACATTTTCATGGAAATGTCACTGAGTCGCTATACGAGAATTTCTTATAAAAAATAATCAAAATTTTGTTGAAACATTATCATTTTAGGAATACTCTTTATATTGACATAAAAATTAGTAACAAATTTAGATTATAATAACAAAGTTGTTGTTTTAACTTAGCTATGTATATTAAGTTACGTTGTGAATAGTTGTCATAACTGTTAAGTTTTGCTCATTAGCGCTACTAAAACTAGTACAGCCTCTTTGATATAAATGAAACTCGCAATGAGAATCCTACCAAATGCTTACGACGTCGCTTATTGTAGCCAATGAGGAAACGAAGCCGGCAGCACTCGTCAAAGGAGCACTTATCCGTCACGGAGTAAATCAAAACAAAAGCATCCGCCCATCGTATCTTGGCCTCCAGCTCTGACTGATGATGCCTACCACCATCCTTTATAAGAAAAAATCGCATAAGCCACACAGCCAAGTTATTAGTATATAAGCCATGATGTATAACTTCAATACTTCTAGATAATGGCCTCCAGCATCCAGCAGCTCCAAATTGATTTGATCTCCATTGAGGGCGGTCGAAATGCAATAAGTTTTCTGGCACTTTGGGTCATAGTCTCCAATAAAACGTCGAGTCAGAAAACGAACTACAAAAGCTGCAACAACAAGAATAGCCTTATCAAACAGCTGCAGGAGTAAAGTTTTTACCCAAAACAAATCAATATAGTCGAAGGATGACGAAAGCCTTCTGCTGCTGCTTCACAATAAGATTTGCATGCTAATGGCCCCTTTCGATTATGCGCCCCAATAGACTTTCTGACGTATACAGAGTTGAAAGCTTTTTTTTTCGTTTTGACCGAGGTTATATTTACATAAATCTCTTCCGACATGTTGCTTTTCAAAAGTTATTGACGCATCACCGTGAAAAAAGAAGCAACAAGGCACATATAGTTAATTTTCTCTTACATCACCAAGGTTACCGTATTGGGCAAGCCATTATTGGGATACCCAATTTAATTTGTTCCAATCCACTGCCAGAGTATCCATCAGTTAGAGAGAGGCTGAAAGTGGATTAATGGACTGGCCAATACTACTACTCTAGGTAGTGCACAGGGTACTGTGACGCGGGATTCTTTATTATAGTGACAATCGAGTTCCCGCTGGACCCGCAGTGTTTGTTATTGTTTTTATACTTTCAACACGTATAGCTATAGATATAAATATCCTGTTTACGGATAACCAATAAAAAAGAGTGGGGCACCTACGCTCTTCAATTGAATAGAGGGGGCAGCAACGAACCCGCTACTGAGTATATAATCTTGTGATATAACGCCAGGAGCTTTGAGAGAGTTTATTTTGTTTGATTGTTTGCCTTTCCTATACGAAGTTTCCAACAATAGAACTGCACACACACTGCGCACCGTCACTTACTGCTGCTATTCCTACGAATGTATGCCAATTCTAGTTGTAGCTATTATATTAAACAAGTTCCATTTCCATTCCCCTTTTGTTGACACGTAAAATAGAAAGATTCCCTCGAAAGATTGCTTTTAAATTGAGTGACGCACTGTCTGGGACGATGTCTGTGACAAGACAGCTTTTAGGAGGATTCTCCTTTAAGGAACAGAGGGAGAGTAATGATGCCCGACAGCAACCCTATAAATTGATGGAGTTAAGTAATATATAGAGGGTTTATGTACGTGCCTGATTTTCCGACTGATTGGTGGCCAAGGACCATGACCCTCCATCGAGTGGAAGACGACGACGAGGTCGAAAGAGACAGCGTGGCTAGACCGAGCCGGTTAACCAATTTATTATGATGGTCGGATGATGAGGTCGATGAAGCGGAGGATGGTTTCGGAGGTGACGTCATATCGCACTCTTGTCACTTTTTTAAAGAGAAAAAAAGGAAAAACAACATTAATGGGATTGTATAAATATAGACCTTTCCCGTCATCTTCCGGATGATGGAAGAGTGTCTACATGCGGAGCACCAGCTGGAAGTGGCAGATTAAACTTAAAATAAACACATCAAATGAAGACATTCAAACAAACTTAAATGCTTATATTTACCCAATAAAAAGCACGTGTTACGTTTTTAAAGGATGTGCTATGTATACCGTCGTTTACTGCCAAGAACTGGGCAGAAATGCTTGTCGAGAAGTGTTGGACAGCATCTTTTTATCAGGAAAATATCCGCGCAAGCGTAATATAAACAGAAGGAAAAGAGGACAGACGTCAGTGTATGTTCACGGCCGCTCGGGATTCTGGTTTCTGGATCCATCTCGTGTATAAATCCTTCTATTTCTCTTTTAGGTGAGCCCATTGGTCCGCCGAAATCCCTTGCACTCTATAACTGTATCTCTCTTGAGATTTGCGGATGACAACGTAATCCAGCATATATATAATAGTGCGAAAGAATAAGAAAGTATATCGCAATTGTCTTCACTCTAGATTGCAACAAATATCTACGGTACGTCACCTGTAAAATGTTATGACATATGGTAGTCCATAAAAAAGGATCTGTCAAGAAGTGTGCGTTCAAGTGGATCGCAACAAGTACTTTTGCGTAAGATCCATCTGTTATTGGTAGTTATGGCTCAAGTACTCAATCGCCACATAAAGTAGATTGGCGAGTGGGGAGCGCAAGAGAGGACGGCAGCGCTCTGGAGTCTTAAGTAGTACACTGCCGGCTGTTTACAGTCAACTTATAAATAATTTTTTATAACTTATATTTTTAAATAGAAAAAAAAATCATGTCTCGCAGTCTCGATCATTGGGTAAAATACGACGACATGCATTAAAGGCTGGTTCAGTAAGTCATCACAGAGTATTGACGAGGTGGAATAATAAAGCTCCCAGCTTATTGCATATAATGTAGAATTTCATTTCAGCTATTTTTGTACTAGCAATAAGGATTTATGTCTTACCTCGGAGGGATTATCATGAATGGAAAATATGATGAGTTCATTGGATCCAAGAACAAACAACAGTGCATCATTACTACTATGAATTATTTAAAAGAGAGCTATAGACTGATGGATATAGTGATAGAATGATTGGAACCACCATTTGTGGCTCATTTCCGAATCATTTTCAATAGATTAACTAGACAATTTTCCTCCACTATGACATCATCACCGGTAGTAAATTGTATGCTGATTATAAGCTGTAAACAAAGGAGGCAAAGCTAATTCCGGCATAATAGATCGTCCAATTCTGGCGATTCTTAACCGTCCCATCTTTGATTGCAATGTATAATAATTTCAGACCTGTCTCTCTTGCTGTATTATAGTCATTAAAAAGGTGTCATTGCATCCAAATATAATTAAGAAAAAGGTTTGTCTGTCGTCTGAAAAACTAGGAAACGTCACACAGCATGGCTATATCAAATAACATTATTAGCTAATTACTGATAACAAAAGACGCTGTCGGATGAGTTGTGTCTTCCGCATATTTTTGTACAGTAGAAAAATAAAAGGCGAGAAACTTGGGAATTGAATCTAGCTCGTTATCGCACAGAGAAACATTTGCACTCTGACGTGTATTAACGTAAGTGATGATGAATGATGACGAAGGACGTTATATTTATTAAAGGAACGACTACTGTTCGCTTGGGAAAGAACTCATACTTCTGTCTAAGAGCTATGATCGCCATGAAGTATTGCCATCATAAAACTGTACTTACGTAGAACAGTTTCTTAAGCGCTCTAGCCTTGATATGTTCAACAAAAGCTGTTGCTGTGTTTCTCCTTTTGTAAACATTTAAACTTTGTAAACTGTAAGGGTTAATAGCATCTTGATGAATTTAAATCTAAATGAGATGATCGTTGATTCTTATGAAGATACTATGACGTTTATTTCAAACCACATACATCTATATCGCTGGATTTACTGGAAGAATATGTATACTCTAAATCGGATCACGAATGATATTATTGGAATAATTAAATCGATATTATGTGTAACATTAATAAGGCCGGAGCATAAATTTTAAATCACAAATAGAAAAAAAAACTTATTTAGGGAATTATTCAACGCAAATAAATATGGCGCAGATTAGACTCGAATTCATAATCTTGATTGATGGACCCATTTAAGGAAACGATTTGAATGATACGAGTAGAAGGATTCTTTGGTTCCGTTTGGTTCAGTCCCAGAAACTGGGCACAGCTGTAAAGTAACCTAAAAAAAAAGGGAGGAAAGTAAATTAAGACCAAATCAATTGTGTAAAAATTTAATTAACTTACGGTTCATTGCCTCACAGAAGCGAGTTCGATACAGCTCCGGGCTGACTACCGTCGGCATTTTCCCTTGCCCGCCCAAAATACCGGACGATTTCACGAAAGTTTCCAATCTCTTATCCCATGTGAACGTCCGAATGTAATCTATGTTGACATTTACAATTAATTAGTCTACACTAATTAAAGTGAACCAGTACCATAATTATTAGCTCTAAATTAATTAATACGAATATCCCAGGTATTTTATAATGAAGGAAAAGAATTACCAATAAGCCCAACGATGAGTTGGTTCGTTTCGTCGTCAATGCCGACAAGAAGCGAGTAATCCATCACAAGTTGAGAAGCTAGAAACTGAGTATCTGCATTCAATGCCTTGTTGAGCACACTTTGTGAGTAGCCACGGACATACAGAGGATTATCCCAGATCACTGTTAAGTAGCAATAAATACGATTAGATATGAAATAGAAGTTGAATACAAACTTGTAGAGAAATTACTTTTCATAAAGTTTTCGTCGAGAAGGACGCAATCATTATTGGTCCCAGCCTCGGAAGTTGAGACAAGTCGGTTCCGTTCAGATCCTTTCAAGTCAAACTTCCGAGAAACTTTCCGCTGATAAAAGAGGTTCTCCATAACAAGCAAATCCTGTTTCGAAGCGGCGTTCGTAGCCGCATTCTTAAAGACGATCCGGAAAGCGCCGAGGATCTTACAAAAGGCCGTTGGTCGGTTATCCCGGTGAGCTCGTTGAGTGAAACTTATATAATTGGGTGCTAAATCGATAAAAGATTGGATCTCCATCTTGGACATTTGTTTCAACACGAAGCGATCATCTAGTAAAAAAATAATAATTTAATAAATATAAATATAATATAATTTAAAATATAAATTTAAATAAGTTTTAAATAAATATAACTTGAAATGATTAAGTATTGAAATGATGAGTAATGATTTTTAAATTGCTTGTCTTACCAAGAGTTTTGCAAAATGTCGAGCCCGATTTCCCTCCTGAGGCCGCCCACGGAGCGCATCGAGCTAAAGACCGTATGAAGCGCTCTTCTCCCGCAGGGAATATCTTAGAGCGTAGGAGGCGGAATTGTTCCGCATAATAAATGCGACAATAAAACTTCGTACTCTGATCGCTAAACTGTATCTCAATATGATGATTACTGGACGGAAGAGGAGCGACAGTGGGTGGAACGCTCAAAGAATTGCCGGATGGTCCGGAAGCTGTTAAAGTCGATCCAACCCCACGACCTCTGTAGGAAATATTAAAACAAATTTTAAAAATACATTTAAAGAAGTAATAGAAGATAATGTAATAATTACCCAGGTTCTTCACGTTCAACATGTTCGAACCAACGGTCTGGTCCGACGGGAGAGGACGTCCTTGGAGGTGAACTTGGACCAGTGACACCATCAGCAGGTAAAGCTTGGTCCGCTAACTCCGCTTGAAGCTCTGTCAACTGATGCTCGTAGTCCACCGAGGCCAATGCATATGCTATAATGGAGGACGGTTCATTCTGGTAGACGACGAGCGGAATAGAAGATCCTGGAGGCAAGAGATGGTGCTCGCAAGGCGGAAATGGAGAGGTGAGTGGGGCTGATCCGGGGCCTCCAGACATCGCCAATAGAGCAGTGAGAGACAGCCTACTTTGAGAAGGAGTGACTGGTGTTTTTGTGATGGTAGTTGAGATGTCCTCTGGAGCGAGACCGGCCTCACTATTAGAGACGGAAGAGCGCCGCCGAATATCTATTGATTGATCGACGGGAGTCGTATCAAGCGTCATCGGCTCGATGCACGGAGACGCTCCATTGCTCACAGTAAGAAAGTCGCTGCTACTCCGGTGACGTAGAAAGGGGCTCTTGCTATTACTAGGTGAGCTGGATAGGGACGGAGGTGACTGGTGACTTTCACTTGGCTTCCGACCACCAGTAGAAGACGTTTCCTCTCTGGAGGTGTCAGGAGATATGGTGAATATGGGTGGAGGTGGTTTGTTGGTCACATCTAAGGCGTCCATTGCCGGATCTGCGGATTGACTGTTTCGCTGCTGTAGAGGTTTGGTGGCGGATGATCTATCCTCTTTCTTTTTGGTAGCAATAGCTTCTTGGAGTCGGACATTCCAAGCGGAAACAGCATCTGCAATGATTCTCTTGAGTAGAACTTGGTGATCTGCGATGTGCCAGAGGTAGTCTTCTCCGCCACTTCCAGGAGAGTTGACTGGTTGGAAATTAGGAGACGTAAGCATCAGTTGGACCTCTGCGATTCGTTGACGAAAGTGCGCTTTCTCTTCCACCTGCTGCTCCACCATAGCAGCTAAGCTAGCTTCTAATTTTGAACTGGGCGAATCGGCCGTTAAAGCGCGGAGCCAGTCCCCGATCTGTGCGTACAATCCCAGTCCGACTTGGGCAACGACACGTACCTCTTCGATGAGCTTATCTAAAAGATCCGTTTCTCGACCGATAGCTATGGCAGGTTGGGCCAAAATAATCTCTTTGAGCTGGATCGGAGAGTACTTGAAAGAAGCTACAAGGTCGCGGCAGCCAAAATAGTGAAAATGTTCCGTGTGTAGTGGATGAGTGCAGGCACACGAAGGAGCGGATGGTACGGAAGATCCGGAGTTTATCTGACGGCGACAGTAAGCGTGACCGTAAAGACGAAGCTCGAGGTACTTGGCAAAGCTAAAGTGCCATGTCTCGGATGACATAGTCGAAATCGCCGACACCTACATCATAAAATCATAAATTAAGTTAATAGAAAAAAGATATGGACTGTTATGAACGAACCTGTTTGCATTTCTTGCACCAGGACCACATTAAAATTGATCTCTCGTCTCCGACGGTGGATGTCGAAGAAGCATGACAGTTGACCGGATTTGCAAGTTGCCGGATGATCACTAAGATGGAAGCCGTATCGTGAACAAACCGACGGACGTGGGCGGCCATAGAGGACTGGCAGGTGGCGGACGGACAGGCGTAATTGGTATGGAAACAGTACCGTTCCAGGAACCCGCCCAGAGCAATATCGTTCCGACCGTAAAAATCCATTTCAACCACCCTATAATTAAAAAACATTAAATCTTCAATTTAAACAATTTTTAAATTAATATTAGTTATACCAAGGTGCCACACAATAGTGGGGAGCAACGGCCGTTGACGGACAGAAACTTGAAAACAAGACACAAAGTCTCTGAAGGTTAAATGGATCTAGACAATCTTTCTTCCGTCCTCCTCCGCTTCCCTGCTGCACCTCGTCATCCGGAATGTTTTCCCAATCATCGCTGGTCGTAAGAGACAGTTTGCTCTGGCCGGTACCCTGCTGCTGGTCCTGACGATGTTTGCTACCCGGACGCACTCCTCGTGCCCTGAAGTCGCTCAATAGCGTCAACATTTCCGTTTTCGACATAGCAGGATTGATCTGGGCTCTCAAAAATGGATGTAAAGCCGCAGGAGAGGAATTTTTCTCCGGAGAGCTCTCCCGTACTGTCATATGAGCGTTGGACGATAGCTCACTGTTGGCCATGGATGTAGAATCCTCCTGATTGTAGCGGATCTTGCGTGGAGGCGATTCCGACTGCTTGAGCTGCTGCGAATAATACAGCACTTCTGGGAGGTATTTACGAAGAGGAGCGTTCCTACCGGCTTCCGTCTCCAAGTAAGGCGGTCCGTGACGAAGTAGAGGAGAGATAGAGAGGATCGTATCTTCCATAGCCTTCCGGAAGAGCATCGAATTAGTGGCCAGCGTCTGAGAATGCATCCGGCTAATATTGCTAATATTCTGCTGCATTGGATACTGTTGCTGTTCTTGAATCGGAGTAGAACTGAGAGACTGGTCACCTCCAAGCCCCTGTTGCCGGCTTCGGAGGTATTCATGTAAAGGATCGTCCAGTTCCCGGACGGGTTTGAGTAGTTCAACAGCATTGGAAGAGTTGGATTCATTGCTATTTAACTCTTGATGAGAATGACGGATGGGGGAATCCTCATTGGGTTGAAGTGATGTACCTTGATAAATAAAAAATTAAAATTTTACACATCAAGTGGAATTTTAAAATGTTAATTACTGTTGCTTGGTTGAGCGTTCATCAGAGATTCGCTATCCACGATGACTAGACTACTATTATCAAACGTGTTACTATCTTCTGGGCGTAGTGGAGAAGATTGCGCATCCGGCACACCTTCATCCATTTCAAACAGCTCGCCAGCGCGACCCAAAAGCTTCTTAGGAATGGCGAATTCATCGGCCAAAAAGGACTGCTCCAACCGGCCGTTATAACAAGCGAATACCATGAAGCGGAATATTTTCTTGACCTTCCGTAATTCTTGATGTCCAGCTCCGCGTAATAAGACGGTGGCGCCCAGTCGAGGTTGGCATCCGTCGAAGAACATGAGTGTCTTCGAAGCACCGGCTCGATCCAATATCATCGTTTCTACGTGGAAGAGTCGACAAGAACCGAGCCTTGGGCGACTCAGCTGATGAGTAGCGTCGATGGATGGAATGATATCAGCTTGGCAGCAGCGTGATACGCGATCCATTACCGATGGCTTCACGTTGAGAACGAGTGTGACCCCTAAATTAAACAGGAATTCCTGTGCGACTCCTGAAACCACCTTTTCCACCAAGAGAACCTCGGGTTTAAAAGCTGCAATTTTGGCTACAGCATTCTTTAAATATTCATTCTCCTATAATAGTTAAACACAATTTTAATATAATTTTTTTTAATCAACATCAATTAATTTTTAAAGCTTTTACCTGCATCATTAGAGGCTCTAAAGAAATGAGTTTGTTTTCTACACGTTGGTAATCTATAGCAGAACTCAGCAACAGAATATTCGGATCGTGACTCCATCTGTTAAAATAAAAAAAATAAAATGATAGAATAATAGCAATTGAAACGAGATTTAACATCTTACTTTGGCATAGAGCGGTTAGCAACGTTCTTAGAGCACACGACTCCGTTAACGATCCTTGAATCGGTTTTGCTCCCACCAGGTACTTTCTTAATATGGATGTACTGCCGGATATCCATATCGTCATCATCATCCTTAACGTCGGGACGGACCGTATGAGCTAGAGTTTGCACCAAAGGCATCAGGACATCAGCCCAGGATAATGAAAGTCCTTGCCAACTAAGTAATTGCTTCGTGAGCCGCTGGATGTGTTCTTCAAAGAGTTCCGCAAGCAAACGAGCTTCCGGACTATTGCTGTTACTCATTCCATTTTGGGCCTGAAAAGGCTTATGATCACCGTTATCGGAAGATGTAAGAAAGGCTTCCGGCTGAGGCACAGATGGGGAGCAGATGGCTGCAGCATCGACCGATAGGGAGAGTTCTTCTATCCGTTTTATTCCAGGAGGATACAACTGCCCTCCATTAGTGTCTTTACGGTCCATCACGTCCAAGCTGGACGGACGAGGACTGTTGCTAGACTCTTCACGACCAAGTCGGGAAGAGTGATAATGGCCAGTGTCCTCTTGGAGACCGATTTGACGGACCCACAACGGTTCCTGAGGATCATCTTCCGGCTGGCTAGCGGCGTCCTCTTGGATCACAGGTTGCTGTTCAGTAGTTGATGATGGAGGAGCAAAAGACTCGGTGGCCGAGATGTTGCTCTTGGGTCGGAAAAGAGAGTATCCGTCGACGAATATGAGCTGATCAGCCGTTGATGAGAGACAATCCAGGAAAAGAGCGTCGACTAAAGCTTGACCGATTGCTGTTGCTTGAATCCGAGAGGTCGCTTTATCCCGGACAAGCAGCCAGTCCACCACCTCGCTTCCCGTGCAACAGTTGGCAATGCTCCGTAATTTATAGCGATGATTCTGGAGCTGAATTCCACGCACAGGATGGATCAACTCTTCATGCAATGTCTTTTTAAAATGAAGAAGGAAATTAGAATATGAGTTAGGAAATAAAATAAAATTTCTCATTATACTTTAAGTTGCATGGAATCATGGAGCAAAACTTTTCTCTCTGCCGATGAAAGTTGGACAGCGGAACCAGATGCTCCGGAGGCAAAGCGTTCTTCTTGGAAGCTGAGAGATATTTTCCGCTTAAGGACCATATTCCTACTCTTAGAGCTCCCGCTAGAATCAGCTGTAGCCGCAGAAGTGGTGGATGAAAAGAGCCCAGAGGCATCCGCACTAGAGTTATTACTTCCACTAGGCTGTAACAGTGCTAATTTTTTCTGAAGATCTTCTTGGATAGCAGCTAAATCAGCACTGGATGAAGGATCCGTTGATTGAAGACAGGATAGGACGATATGACAGCAGTATGTGCAGGCTCTAAGGTCTCCAGAATGGCCCATCAGCTTGCCAGGTACTTGTTGGTGACTGTTTCATTCAAAAATTCAACTATGATTAGAATTAAAGTGTTTGAAATAATTAAGAATATTGTTGTACCAGCAACGAGAGCAGAAGATCTGTCCGCAGATACGACAGTGATGTCGGCGCCGTAGAGCCGTAAACTTGTAACTGCAGTCGTAGCATTCTTTGCTGACAGAATCCGGCATCCAGAATTGCTTGAACTCGGACTCACTGTACATGCCATTCTGTGCCAGTAGATTCGACACTCTCGTTAGTACGCTCACCAAATTCCTTCCTAAATGATAAAAAAATATATTAAAATCATGTGAACCATAAAGTATGGAAAGGAAATGCACAAATGATTTTTGAAGGACAATGAACTTTCAATGCACTTTGATCTCTTGCCAATTTCAAAATATAAGAATATGAAATAATGATGATGTAAATGGTGGGTGTCAACCTTCAGAATAAGCTGGGTTTAACGAAACACAGGATTCCCCTGACTGAGAGACATCATCCCTGATGGAGGTTGTATCGCTGGGCAGAGGAGAAGGAGGATCCTGCCCGCCAGCTGAAGATGTGGGAGGACTAGTCTTGTTATTGCTATTGTTGTTATTGATACCAAACCAGCGAGCGAATGTCGATCGAATACTAGCAGTGGGTTGAGCCTCGGGATTCAAAGGAGCGAACTCAGTCAGTCTGGTCGGTGATTCCAAACTTTTCGCCATTTTTGATTCTGAAAAGCAACTGCCAGTGCAAAGAAAGAAAAAAAAATCAAAACGCACTGGGCATCCTGAAAGTGAAAAAAACAACACTCACTACTACAGCTTTCAGTTGCACTTCTCTAGCAGACGAAATCACGAAATAATGGGCGGTGCGGTAACTCTCGGCACTCCCGGCAGGGGCACGTTTGGCCAATGGGCGAGGCCGAAACAGATTTCTCTGTGGGCTAAAAATTCCATTTCTGCCGATTAGCGTAGCTCATTGCCGTTCTGTGATGTTTACAATTTTGACAGTAGATGTGTGGAGAAGAGTAGGCGGAAACCTCAGAGCAAATGTCGATCATTGATTTATTTACAGCAGTTCTGTGATTTCGTTTCTGCTCAACATCTCATGATAAGTCATTCGGGTATCCTTTTCCCGTAAAGGAATGTCTGAACAAAATTTGGAAGTATAAAAATAAAGCATTGTGTTTAACACTTCCAATTCCATTTACCTGAGAACTCGTTCCATTGAAATGCAGGCAGCCTCGGTGTCACCGGCTCCAGAAATGACAGACATGGATGAGAGCGCGGTTTTACCTGAGAGCACTTCATTAGATGAGACAAGCTCTTCAGCTGATTTTGATTTACAAAATGAGGTATTCATGACTTTTATTACTTGAAAATTATGATTGCTTTGCTGATGAAACTATTCCTACTACAATTTAGCTATTCAGCAAGACGTGGAGAGCTGATAGTGTAGCCTCATCTGTAGATGATTCTTTGACTAGCATTGAAAGAACCAATATTGTGCTTTCACCAAAATCTACTCCTCAACAAAGTCTGCCACAAACACCTTCCAAAAATATTGAAAAAGGAGTTATCTTGAAACAACTAGTTTTCAAAGGAATTACCAATCAGATCAATATGGCACAGGTTTAACTATATACTTCATTCTTTTACGAAATGAGTTATCAATTAAATCTTCTCATTTTAATGTGTTAAATAGTCCAAACTTAAATCTAAAGAGGCAACATGCCTCACAGTCTCATCTTGGATTGCTGTGGGGACCAAGAATGGTCTGGTACTAGTTTTTGATGTCACTCAGAATCTCAAATGGTACCTTGATACTCTGGATGTCCTTGGAACAAAAAACTTAGGGTACTAGCACTCATCTTGTAACTTCTCAACAACAACATTCAAATGTAAATTTGCTTAATACAGAGATGAAAATCAAGGAGCCGACTGGAGCAATGCCATTTCGGCTTTGGCTTTGAATTGCGATCACAGTCGACTTTTGGTTGGTAATGCGCGTGGAAACATTCTGGAGTACGACATGAAAGACGGCAAGCTTCTCAGAACACTCAACGACGTACACCCACCCGATGCTGGAATCCTTCATTTGAAGGTAATAATGTGCACTATTTAAATTAGAAAATGACATACTAATAAGTTATTCTTTGAACTATAGTTTACAGACTTGCCAACCTTAGCCCTTCTTTGCGACAGCGGTGGTTCAGTCTTTGAACTTGGTTTCAAACGAACGTTGGGTTTAAGAGGTGTAGACACTCGCTGTTTGTTTTCTGGTTCTCGTGGAGAGGTCTGCGCTCTTGAACCCCTTAGAAGCGCTGGAATGGACTCGAACATCGTCCACGGTCTACATTCCAAATGGGAATCCTCTATTATAGTAGCAATGGCAACACTCTCTAAGGTAATAAATTACCTTTTAATTCAGTATTATTATTTTATATTCCATGAATTTTTATCTATAGGTTCTCATTGTTCAAATCCGGCCAACTACCAAAGTCATTACTACCCAAGCCTTGAGAGGCGATGGAGAAAGTCCCCCTTGTCTTTCTTGGCACTTTGTTTTACTGGGCCGTCCGGATCGAAGTAAGGGAATCGAACCCGTTTTAGCCGTTGGGCGCCATCGGGAGCTCCACTTCTTTCAGCTTAGTGCTTCCGATACTGATCACCGTGGTCGAATACGCTCTCATCCACTATTGAGATTTCAGCTAGATTTTGATTTGCGCGGACTCGAGTGGTTGGACGGGCGTATGCTGGCCTTGATGGACTCGGAACGACAAGTTCATGTCGTCGATATAAAGTCTCGGGAGACAGTCGATACAGTGGATGTAGCATCACTCGATCTAGTCACGTCCGCTCCATTCTTTCAAGGGAGGGCGACGGGCGGAAATGTTAGCGAAGCTCTGGTATGTTCTTTATCGGTTTAAATTGAAATCGAGATTGATTAAAGAAATACAATTTTTATAACAGGATTTGGTCGGTACGAATGCATGCTACAATTCAATGGCCAGCTGTGCCGGGCAACTCCTTCTTTTGTGCTCCACTAGCCTACGCTCTATTGCTTTGCGTCATTGGGATGAAAGACTGGAGGTTCTATCCTCCCAACTCCATCGCAAAGAAGACGCTCTCCGTTTAGGTTTGCGTATGCTGGAGGGTCGAGCTAAAGCCATGCATGGACTTAAGGGGAACCCTAATCAGCGAAAAGCCGCCATCAAACACAAGGTATATAAAGTTGTACTTCCAATTCATATTTTTTAATATTATAATTTTTTTTAAATATATATTAGGTGATATCTATTCTCGATGATTACATCGAATCTGTTCTGGTCCCTCTAATGGAACCTAGTGGTCAACAAAGTACAGAAAAGCTTAAAACTGTTTTAGAGCTATGCATCCATCTATACATCCAGTTGGAGGAAAAGTAATCCGTGATATCTATTTGGCTATTTTAAATTGTATCTCTACTTTTAAAATACTATTCAATTCAATTTTTCAGTTCACTGCTGTTTGACCATCTTTACTCAACAGTCAGTCAGTCCCATTCCGCACGCTCCCTCTTTCTAGATTTGCTAGAACCGCATCTACTTAATGACCGACTCCGATCTATTCCTCCTTCCATCATGCAGCATTGGGTTCAACACTACGAAGAAACTGGTAGATTAGACATGCTGGAGCAGTGCGTGACTCGTGTTGAAGTGTCCTGCTTGGACCTCCACCAGATCTTAACACTGGCTCAGAACG
Organism: Chydorus sphaericus; assembly: GCA_030141595.1. NCBI lineage: Eukaryota > Metazoa > Arthropoda > Branchiopoda > Diplostraca > Chydoridae > Chydorus > Chydorus sphaericus. Next base: position 8,033,949 of record CM057928.1, read on the forward strand.
CCGGCCTCTACAGCGCCTTCCTTTACGTCCATACTCAGGCGTTGCTGGATTATGTCAGCCCACTGGTCAGTCCATCAAAATATTCTTTTTAAATTTTTTTTATACTAAACGATTTAAATTTTTATTTAAAGGAGGATCTGATGAAGCAACTGACCATTGCTGTCCAACAGGGTCCACCTTACTCTGAGCAGGATCTCAAGTTAGGCCATACCATACTGGTCTACATTTCCTGCTGCCTGGCTGGCCAATCTTTTCCTGCTGGTGGACTGATCGAGCCGGATGAAGCTCGACTGAAAGTCAAACATCAAATCCTGTCCAGTCTGACGTGTCTACATAGCAAACTAGCTTCGGATGAAGAACCTGCCTATCCTTTTCTCCGTCTCCTTCTTGAATTCAACACTCAAGAGCTTCTCAATGCTCTATCATTGGCATTTGAAGAGGCTGAATTTACCAGAGGTGAGATGGGCGTCCGGCGACAGCAGCGAGTCGTCGACATCCTGGTTGAAATTATGGTCCGCCCATCTTCCAAATTTTCTCCGGATCAGATTTGCTCTCTGTTCACTTTCATAGCTCGTCAAATTGGTCGATCAACCACTGTCAACACTATCCATTTAGATAGAGAACTCTTTCAACGACTGCTGGATCTAGTTTGCACCCAATCTGCTGCCGCATATAGCGATGACGTCGGTCTCTCCCAGCAGAGTCGATTTGAAGAGCGACAACAGGCTTTACTCCAGCTACTTCAAGCCAAAAGTGGGCAGATGAACAGTCAAGATGAGGACAAGCTTCTCTCCCAAGCCCGTTCCGCTAAATTGTAAAATTATCTCTCATATCTTTTTGAATCAAGATGTAATTATAAAATTATTCTTTCACAGCTTTCGGGTATGCGAATTCATTTACGAACAAAGAAAAGATTGGGAAAGCGTCTTGGACTGTTACGCTGAGGATCCTGGCCGGCACACTGAGATTCTACTTCTCATTCGTGATCTTAGTGATGCGAAAGAAGCAGAGAAGGCTCTATTGAAACACGTTAAGCTTATTGCCCGAATAGACCCCGGTGCTTTAGCTCTCTACTTGGCCGTCAATAAACCTTATTTGATGGAACCAGTTGTTGAAGGGCTTGAAAAATCTAGCCTGGAAGAGTACCGATTCGTCGAGGCCGTTGTGGAATTGGCGTAAGATAAATATCTTTTAAATTATTCAATTCAACCTCTAATTAATTTTTTCAGGAACCACGAGGAAGTAATGAAGAGCACGGAAGAGGAGGATGGACTCTGGGTGAGCCGTTACGCTAGTCTAATGGCCCAACTGGAACCAGAACGTCTTCCAACTTACGTTCAATCAGTTGACAGTCAGCATCTCCCTCTTGTTCTGGAAGTATGCCGCCAGTTCTCTCTTGTAGAAGCGGAAGCAGCCCTTCTAGAGCGACAAGGAGATACGGCTGCCGCCTATGACCTTCTCCTTGACCGTCTGAAAGGATCTATTAGTCAGCTATTTGAGCAACGAGACGTTTGGAACCAATTTCAAGTAGCGTCGCAGTCCGTCTTTGATTTTTGTCAACGACAGGCTGGTCGTATGACAGAATCCGAGCGAGAGCGGGTGTGGCTTACGCTGCTGGACCAACTTTTGTCACCACAGAGAGCAGCAAAGAGTCAACCAGATGCGGAAGCGATTCTCTCAGGTATTATATTTCGTGAAACTTTTTTCTCTACAGTATGTGTCTTATAAAGAATTGTTTTTACAGGATTGAGAGAAGCAACACAACGAGTAGTTACTGGCCTCCAGGGCCAAGTAGACCTGACCAAAGTTCTTGCCCGACTTATTGAGGATCCGGAGACAACCGGTGGCACACTTGGGGACTTGAGGCAGCTCCTTATGGGTACAATAATCTTCTAGTTCTTTTAGGTCCTTATAAATTTCTTTTAATCTTTATTTTCAGGTCTACTGGATAACTACACTTACGACACGACGTTATTGAGAGTGAGCACTCGGCTTCTCCAAGGCGACGTCCACGGTTTAATGGCGCAGCGACTCCGTCAATCCCGCAAAGGTGTTTCCCTCCGCGTAGATCGTTGCGCCCTATGTCAGCATCCTCTCAACCGGACGCTAGTATCATTCCAGCTTTGTCACCATGCATTCCATTTGGATTGTTTACCACCTTTACATTCCGATGATGAACGAAAGTGCGTCCTCTGCCATCCAGTGGCCATAACGGCCAGTCCGTCTGCGACTGGAGTCCAGACAACTAACCGGGAGCAAGAGAATCCAGCAGCTCCTAAAATTATTCTATCCCCAGTTCAGATCGAATCGGTCGCTATAGCTCGTAAGAGATTGTCCTCCCAGTCTACACTCCTCTTTGAGGATTCCTTCTAATCCCCCCCCCCCCTCCTAAGTCTAGTTCATTCATCACTTTGTACATATAAAATAGAATCGAACAAAATACACATATATATTTGGCTCGCGTAAATATAATTCCTTCGAGATTCTATTTATAATCCTGCATCAAGGGTCATGTCGAGGCTATTGTGATCTGACCTTGTGTTAGATGGTCAAGAAGGGATCTTCGAAAGCCTACGTAATGCCATCAGTCTGTTTTTGTCTGTTCTCGGAGTAAGAACAACATTAGGATGAAAGTGTCGTATTTTTCTGGATACTGGATAGTTTTAGTTTTATCAATCTCTCGTAAGTTGCACATATTAGTTCTATTTTGAATTCAAAAAATTTTAAACTTTTCATGACTATTATATACAGGTGTAAAAAGTCAATCATTGAGAGATGTGTTAATGCCAGAAAAAGATTCTTTGCCTAATCGAGTCATCTCCTTCCTCGCTAACCAGATTTTTGAATCGGATGTGGTGCCTCAGTTGAATGACGTTCATTTTTACCTTTGGACGAGGTATAATATGCTAGAATCTTCTGTAATGTCATGAGGGGCTCAATACTAAAACTGTACTCTCTTAAAGATATAATCCTTTAATGGGTATCCAGTTGTTGATGAACCGACCAGATCTACTATTACAAGGCCTATATGATCGACGGAAACCGGTAAAAGTTCTTATCCACGGTTTTACCGGGAATGGGACAACAGATGGTTTTGTCACAAAAGCCGCTCAAGGTACATATTTCAATCCAACATATTTATTTACAGAATTTTCATAAAGATTTACATTGATTGTTATAGCTTATTTAAAAGTGGGAGATGTTAATGTCATCTCAGTGGATTGGAGCGGACTTGCAAAGTATCCGAACTACGCTCGAGCAGCTTTGAGCACGGTAAATCCATTTTACACGTCTTACAAAATAGATCCATCAACTTAAATGTTTTTCATAAATTTAGGAACCCGTTGGAGTATGGGTATCTCAATTCTTAGATTTCCTTATCCTTCATGGAACTCCTGCGTCTTCCATTCACATCGTTGGATACAGTCTAGGAGCGCACGTAGCCGGATCAGCCGGTTTCCACTTACAGCTCGGTCGTCTCGCTCGAATCACGGGTCTAGAGCCTGCTTCTGGTGGTTTCGAGCGACCAGGAAAGTTGAGAAGTCTTCGCTCTTCAGATGCTGAGTTTGTCGACGTCATTCACACCAATGCCAATGTGTTAGGGTTGGGCACAGTTGATCCAATTGGCCATGCTGATTTTTACCCAAATGGTGGACATTGGCAGTATGGTTGCGCCTGGAACAAGGAACTTGAGTCGTGGAGTATATTAAACTATTTGGTTTAAAATTTAGTTCACGATTTTCTAATGATTTGAATAACAGTTCAATGCAGTCACGGCCGCGCAACGAAATATTTCATCGAGTCGATCTTGGCCGGGCCTGGAAAATTTCTCTCATCGCCATGTTCCAGTTACGTTAAGTTCACGATAGGTCTGTGCGATGATTGCAGCAGTAATATGAACCGCAAACGTTGCGCCAGTATGGGTGAATACTCTATTTTCCCGAGGTTTGCTTTATTTATTTTTTGTTTGAAAAGTTTTTAAAAGTAATGACATTTTTTTTTTCTTTCATCAGGGCATCAGGAGTATATTTCTTGAAAACCAATCCCGATTCCCCATACTCACTTGAATGAATGGGATAACCTGTAGATATAACTAATGAAGCGCGTCGCTGCACGAAATTCGTTCACAAAATGAGAAACGTTCTTTTCTTGTTGTAAAATACGACGAGTGTATAATAAATGTGTGGGTTCTGAACAGATTTTGGAATTGGATTCAAATGATCTGACACAATAATTGACTTTAACGATTTAAGCATGATTGATTTAATTTCAATCTTAATACATTGTTATGATGGTATAATTGGTATGCTAATAAAGGTAGGCGTAGGCATGCACCTTCAAATGAATCTAGTAGCAAAATTTCTTTTCTTGTTTAAATACGTAGGCCTTGTCAGACTAAATGGTTGGTTTGGAAATTATAAACGCCAATTGTTTGACAAATAATGCAAGCCCATAATCTCAATTCATATCTGCAGCGGGAACCCAAGGCTTGGTGCATTGAATTGATGGGGCCCGCGGGAATGTTCGCTTCTCCCAGATCGGGGATGATGAAGGTTATAGAGTTTTCCCCAAAGTTCCGACTGTATAAAACTATTTGAATAAATTATTTTTAACTTAAACTGTCATTTTGAACGGCCCGGCCGTCATGGTAGAGGTGTATCCATTAGGCTTTAAGACCATTTTTAAACTTCGGGTTGGGTGTGCAACATACTGTCGATTCATCTAGTGGTTTATTTAATTCATATCGAATCCCTTAGGCTCATTATGGTGTAAATTAATTTTTTTAAATGTTACTAGTAACCATGATGGAAGGAACAAGATATAATGGAAGAAGGGGGATTATATGTTTTAATGGCTTTATATCATCGTATTGAATCATTCGTCATCCTGGTCCTACTGGAAGGCTGACCAACTATTTCCCTTTTTTATCTTTCATTTGGCCGCGCTCCTTGAGGTTTTCTGTTATTATAATATATAAATATTCCATCATAGATTTTTTTCTTTATTATGCCAATGTTTGTCGTGAAAAAAACTTAGGCGGTTGGGAGCCACAAGGGAATTAGAATGTTTTTGTTTACTTCCAAACGCGCGCAGCGCGCCATAATCAAAGAGTAGCTAGTTTTAAATCCAAAAATATACAGCATCACAGCATGCAAGTTGAAACATTAATTACTTAATCAATTTCTTGATCAATTAATTTCCATTACCTAATCAAATGACCCGCAGCAGCCAACAGGCCCGCAATTTTGCGTCTTGTAAGCAGTAAGCTCCCAGCTCCGCACTCCCAAATTGCGCCTAAATATTTATTCTTACATCCGCATGCCCACAGCTGTATTTCTGTTCTGCTACTGATTGCCGGCTGATACGAGTTACTTCACACGCTTACAGTTACTTATTTTTTTTTCAAACGGAAAACTATCTCATGGAATATATATGATGGAATCCCTTCGAAATGTAATGTTCTAATTTATTCACCTAGTTTAGTTCTAGTAAGGTATCCTTTAACAAATTTGTTTACATCATCTTACAGTTTAAAGATTTCTTGCAAATCTTCAATCTGATGTCAGAAACTTGCTTCACACGTTGTGTCAACACTTTCCAGTCACGAGACCTAACCGATGAAGAGGTACAGATAGTAATTGTAATTCAAGCCAAAAATTACAGTACAATATTACAGTCTGTGATATTATAATTAATGCTTTCAGAAAATGAATCACTCATCATTCTAGCAATCCTTTTTGTTTCGTGTTATTAGAGCCATTGTGTTGAGTTATGCTCCAACAAGATTGTGAGAGTCAACCACAAAATTATGGGGGTTTACATGGAGGTCCAACCCCTAGTTATTCAGAGGCGTGTGGAAGAAATGGAGAAGCTGAACCCTACTTTACCTCCACAAACTATTGAAGAAGTCCAGTCAACTTCAGTAGATCCCATACCAACTGCTGCTGTGGCTGAGGTTCCAGCATCTCCTTCTCAAGAATGACAAATCATCATCACCCCTCCTCCATCCTAGTTCTCCTTGGTTTACCCGGTAGCGGGAAGACTACGCTTGCCCGCAAATTGACAATATTTCTGAGTGAAGGGCACCTTAATGTCAGTGTTAACTGTGTATCTTATGATGACTTAGTTCCTTTACAAGTCCAGGCTGAAATCGCTCGTGCCACTTCCGACCAAACGACTAAAGCCTGTCGATTTTCGATGAAGGATTCCGTCGAATCTTTTCTCTGTTCTGTGAAAGAATCGCCTTGTGTAGTGATTGTGGACGATAATAACTACTATCGAAGCATGCGATACGAGTTCTATCAGTTGGCCGCCAAGCATCGTGTTGGGTACTTGCAACTCTACTTGGATTGCTCTTTAGAAGAGGCGGAATTCAACAACGCATTGCGGCCAGAAGAAAACCGCGTTCCATCCAATGTTATAAGTGCGATGAAGCAAAAGTTTCAAGTGCCTAGTGAAGCTTGGGAAAATTGTTTAGTTATATCTAATTCAAATTCTAACAATCCTGACGTGTTGCAACTAATATGGAACCGGATCCAGGAATCGTACAAGAGTCCTATAATGTTTCTTCAAATGCTGGAAGAAAAGGAGGCTCAATCAATGCAGAGTAGAATCTGCAACGACCGAAGCGTTCTGCATGGGATCGATGCAATCCTACGTAAACAAGTCGGCCAACTTGTCCTAGCTGAGAAAGAAGCTGAGAGCAAAAGTGCTTTGGCACGACGGTTAAATAATCTTCGTTTGTCTATCATGGAAGATGTGAAATCCGGAGTGGTTAATATCCCGGAGGAAGCAGTGAGCAATCGAGCCTTGTTAGAGGAGTGGAGCTACAGTTTGTTTCATAGTAGAATCTATAGTGTATAGCTTTGAATAAAGTTAAATAGTTGGATATCCAATCTAAGAGTTTGTTGAGTTTATCTTTTTTGATCATATAAAAATGGTGTATTAGGACGTGAAAAATATTGGGAGGCTGCATTACAGCATGGAAATAACTTGGTCATACTAGAAATAAACAAAAAAAAAAAAAAAAGAAAATTAGTAAAATACTAGCGGAAAAAAAATTATTGTAAACATACCTCTTCTCTCTTTTCGTGCTCTTCCATGATGAGCTGATCAAGTGCGCTTTGAAATCGTTGACGAAGAGCAGCATTGTCGATGGAAGCCAGCTCAGTTTCTTGCGCTTGTCGCCTTGCTTGAATCCCTCTGATCTCCAACTGTAGCTTCTCAGCTAGTTGCTGTAGATTACCTATTAGCACAATTAATCATAAGATGAGAGTTCATCTAAAAAACAATATTGCGCGATAAAGATCAGTTACCTTTACCAGGAAGATCGGCTCCTTTACTCGACATCTTTTGAGGTGAGAGATTCATTGATGAGCTCGAATCATCACGGAACATGTCTCCACTGAATTGCGTCACCATTCCAGACGAACCAGAGGCCTAATTACCATAAAAAATTTAACAATTATTAAAAATGTTAAAAAGTGAATAATTAGGCAGTTGTACCCGGCGATTGCTGTTAGGTCGGTATATTTCGGATCCCGAACCACGAGAATCATCGCTATCGCCTTCGTCCGATTCCAGGATATTAATTTTACTTCCGTGCTCTTCGTCTGAATCACTGAGAGCTTCGCCAAAGATCTCGTGCTCCGCTAAAATGATAAAGAATTTAATAACTACTTTAAAATTTGAAAATAAAAATAATTTCTTACCAAGACCTCGGCTCTGGGTGCTGACGAATGTTCCAGTGGCTAAAGGCACGGCCATGGAAGCACCATCACCAAGACCAGCTTCGTTAGCAGCTTTCACCTTGGCTTCATCTTCTTCGGCGATGAGCTCCCAACGAACAGAAACAGCTTCGTTGTCAACTCGGAGTAGCCGGCGAACCTCTTTCTCAATTTCGGGGGCTTCGACGAATTTCTTTTTGAGCGTTTTGCGGAAGCGTCGCTTCCTGACGTTTTTCATTGGAGGTGCGATACCGTGAGGCCAAAGGAATTTTTTATCAACTTTGTGTGGGTCTTTCTTTTTAACTGGTTTGAGTGGCTGTGCCGGTTCCTCTTCACTACTCGACGGTTCTTCACCTTCTTTGCATATAAGAATCTGTAGATTCCCAATGTATTAAAAATAAAACCAAATTTGATATAATAAGAATGTTACCTGACAGATGTCAGCTGTCTTGTAGAATGTTTTACTATCAATAGTTTTCTGGGATTCAATGACACAGGGAAGATCCTTAACCTATTCAATAAATCAAATAGTTAAATTTATGTTTTTATTTGAGAACATCTTTGATGTATTACTTTGGCAGACATGGTCCAATTGTCAAACTGGACTAAACCCTTCCTCATGTCATTATCCAAACGGATACTCAACCGATCTTTCAAGTTCATAACTCCAGTCCTCAATGTTTGCTTTAGGCTTTCTGCACATTCCTATTATCACAATAAATCAGAAACATGTGATTAAGACATAAGTTTTGGAAAAGTAACAACTTCTAGTCGGGCCTACTGGTAGGGAAGCCGGAAGTCGTAGAATGAATTCATTTTCAAGCTCGTCCACTGCAGCATCCACAGTTTCGTTAAAAGGACCAGGTGGATTAGGTGGAGGTCGATTCATTTTTTATTTGAACTTTTAGAAATATTCGAAAAGACAACGACAGTATATTATAGAAACTAATTCAAAATTTTGACAGCTCGGACGCAGCCTCACAGTGAAACAGTCACAACAACACAACAGCAGACGCTTATTGCCTTTTTCAGAGAAATTATGAAAATGCGGAAAACCGATACCAAGGAACTGGTTCAAAAGAAAATTATCAATGACTTTTTTTCATCATAAAAAAAAAATTTATGAGTTTGAAATCTTTATTTTATGAAACATAAATTTTCCCTTAAAATTTATATTTTGGCAACGTAGAAAATGCGAGCTTTAAAATTACAAACACTATTTCTGAAATGAGAAGCCCTCAGGCCTCTCAACGCTGAGCCTTAATTGGTTCCAGGTTCCACTGGTACACACAGTTGCCCAGCTGGTTCTCATACCGTCAAAGACTCGAAATTCCAAACTCGCAGCTATTTTTAGTATTTGCTGGAACACGATAGAAAACGGAGTTTTTCGTTCTTTCAAAGTCCAAACAAAGTGAATATCGCTTTTTGTCATTGAACACTCACATTCTCCTCAAATTAAAAAAAACCAGTATTATTTACTCAATGTCTAATCTTGTAAAATCTGAGGATGAGAAGAGTGCGAAAACAAAAGGAAGTCGTAGTAATAAAAGAGAATTGAAGAATCTTGAACAAGAAATCCTGAAGTCCCCTGATCTCAGCACAGAAGAAAAATTGCAGGTTAAATATCATTGTAATTAGAAATGCTCAGTAAATTGTTCAAATTTTTTTCTTTCGTTTTAGGTCTTGGTCAAAAAATATGGTGAACTATTGGATGAAAATAAATCTTCTCAGGCCAATGTGAAGGTTTATGAGCGGCAACTTCAGGTAAGATTAAAGATGATAGATTGTTTGACTGCTAATTTTTATTTTATGACTTGTTCTCCCTTACCCTTAATCTAACTTTTTACTTCCAACATTTCTTTCATGTGAATCTTGCTAGAAAAGGAATTTTTAGTGGTAAAACATTAATGTTCCTGATGTATTTTTAGACTTTGATGAAAGAGAAAGAGCAACTTCAGTCAGAAAATGGCCGGATACTCTTAGCCCGTTCCAGGTATTTCTATTCGTCAAATACTGAATATATTTCTTTTCGTAAATCGATTATCCAATCATTCTCCAGTACTTTACTGCCACTCTTACTAATAATAAAATAAACTTAATTAAAATTTATCTAGAATGGAAGAGCTTTGCCGAGAACTGCAACGTCAAAATAAAACCATAAAAGGTATTATAAATTCATTTTAAATTTTAAAAATATAGAATCCTTATTTTATTCAAATTTAAATTATAGATGAAAGCTCTCAACGAATCCGAGAAGAAGAAGAGCGCCGCAAAGAAGTTTCTGGCAAATTTCAATCTACTCTTTCTGAAGTTTCGGTACTTCTTCAACAGAACAACGAAAAGAATTCAAAACTGAGGGAGGAAAACAGTGAAATGGCTGGAAAGCTACAGATGCTCTGTGATCAATATACCGCCAGAGAGCAGCATTTGGAGAAACTTGCGTAAGTTTTACACTGTTAAGTTAGATAAGTCATCGCTAAGCAATTAAATTTAAAATAATTAGGAAGCAGTATGAGATCGAACGTCAGCTTTACGAAGCTAGACTAGCCAAGGCTCACATGGAATGCGCTGAAATGAAAGAACAAATGCTCCAAGAGAAACAAAAGCTGTTAATTGTATGTTTATATTATTAGCAATTATATTCTCCAAAATGAATAATTCTTAAACTCATTTTAGGAATTGACCGAGTATCAAAAGAAATGCCAAGCCATGCACCAAGAAGAAGCTGCATTGAGGCTTCAGCTCTCAATGTACACTCAAAAATATGATGAATTCCAAAAGGTTTGCTCCCATTTTATATTTCTTGAATTATTCATATTGAACTTACGTATACATCTATTTCAGGCGCTCAGCTCAAGTAATCAAACTTTCGTGGGATTCAAGGATCAAATGGATGCAATGACCAAGAAGCTCAAGACGCTGGAGAAAGAAACCGCTTCGTGGAAGCAGCGATGGGAGAAAAGCAATGCGACACTCTTAGAAATGTTGGCTGAAAAGAAGCGGCGGGATGCCGATCTTGCCGGCGCTACCAAACAGTTGGAAGCGCTGCAGAAACTGTGCCGGGCAATGCAAACGGAAAGGGGTTTACTGTTGCAGAAAATTAAAGACATTGAGGCGATCAATGCAGTCGTTCCGGAAGCTGCTCCAGTCGCTGACATCACGCTAGCCCTTGAAACTGTAAATTTAGTAGAGCAGGAAGTAAACGAGTCTTCGGTATCTGGAACGGAACAAGCTGGGAATGAATCGATCAAAGTCACTGACGGAGATGTGATTGACCAAAACACTTCAGTGCCTCTCACAGTTGTCGACTCGATTGATGTCAGCAAGGACCCAGGGTCTCCTCCACAAGCGCCTCTTTCAGTCAATCCTAATAACTCTTCCTCAGATCTAAGGTCAACCATGACTGCTGAACCTGAATCTACTCCTAATAATGTTGCTTCTAATGAACCACTTTTAAACTAGTCTGGAAGAATCCCAATACACAAGTAAAATCTTACTCATTTTTTAAATATTGATTTTAGTAATAAAAATATCGAAGAAAAAGCTTTAGAAATATGCTCTTACGCAACTTGAAGAAAATTACAGTAGGGGAGAGTAGTGAACCTGAGGATTTTCATTTGAATATTTCAGACCTTATTCAGATGCTGCCTGAAAGACATGTGGAGTCTTTTGAATATAAATTCTCAGAGGGTTGAATGTCGGCATTCAAAATGCAAAATCAAGCGCCTTGTGACATAATAATATGGATTGAACCCTGAATGAACTCTGATTTTTAGATTTTAACTTTTGAAACAAAAGTCAATCTTTTAAAAATGAAAATGGCAATGCTGGTGCTTATGTTGGTCGTCTGCTCATTTGCTCTTCCCTAATATCCCCATCTCTCATTCATCTTTAGTTGCGACTTGCGTACAATCTCAGCCGGCCGGCGAAAGATAATCACGCAACTACTCTAAAAATAATTTTAAAAATGACAGGGGTAACTCAAGTTTCATCCAATAAATCTTTTGGAGGTGTGCAGAAAGTGTTTTCCCATGAGAGGTACCACAGACAATTATTTATTTTTTTAAACCACGTACATTTCATATTTTAAAAAAGACAGTTAACTTTTTTATGTGCTCAAATTATATGTATTATATAAACTGGCCCTAGTGTCATTGTAATAATCCCTTCATTTTTATGTTCCAAACTCAATTAAAGTGAGGAGCTCAAGTGCCGTATGAACTTTGCCATTTATCTCCCTCCTCAAGCTGAAAACTCTGGTGCCAAGCTCCCTGTCATTTACTGGTTGGTTTACTCATTTCTAAGTATTACAGCACCATGTCAACTAATCATCTTACTCTACACTGCCTAATTTTTTTCCAGGCTCTCGGGATTGACGTGTAATGAGAAAAACTTTATCGAGAAAGCTGGAGGACAGAAATTAGCCTCTCAACACGGCTTTATTCTCGTCTGCCCCGACACTAGTCCAAGTATTGCATGAAATGACATTTTATATAATTATAATTCCTTTTTAAATTCTAAATAACATTTCATGTAAGCACAGGAGGCTGTAATATTGAAGGTGAAGAAGATGGATGGGATTTCGGAACTGGTGCCGGATTCTACGTTGACGCAACGGAAGACAAGTGGAAAAGCAATTATAGGATGTTTTCCTACGTCACTAAAGAACTACCTTCCGTCATCGCTTCCAATTTCCCAGCAGATCCTAGCTTACAGTCGATCATGGGACACAGGTGAAGAGCTATACTCAACTCGACTTCCTTCTTATTTATTGTGACGTCAGTAATCTGATGCCAAATCTAACCTACACCATGAGGATGTCCTTATCAAAACTTATCTCATTACTTGTATTTTTCTTTCTTTTTTTATCATTGGTCAGTATGGGAGGACATGGAGCTTTGATCTGCGCCCTGAAAAATCCAGGGCTTTACAAGAGTGTCTCGGCCTTCGCACCCATCTGCAATCCTGTCAACTGTCCTTGGGGTGTCAAGGCATTTACGGGATACTTAGGATCCGGTGACAAAGATGTCTGGAAACAATGGGATGCTACTCATCTCGTTGGAAATTATAACGGACCTCCTCTAGAGCTCTATATCGATCAGGTAATTTCATCATTCCTGTTCTAATTAACTAATATATTCATTATATTCGCAATTTCCCAGGGCGAAGAGGATCAGTTTCTAAAAGATGGACAGCTTCTTCCGGATAATCTAGTTAGCGCGTGCGTTCAAGCTAAAATGCCTATAGTTTTACGTAAGCAAGATGGATACGATCACAGCTACTACTTTATCGCTTCTTTCTTAAACGATCACTTTGCTCATCACGCTAAATTTCTTCTTCCAAAATGAAAAAAATGTATTGAAATATATACATGGAATGAGAAGTTAATATAAATATATAAATTCACAATGAAAATGAAGGTCTCTTCTTCACAATCCCGCGGGACTTAGGAGCATCTTCCGCTTGATCGTCATGTTGCGTTCCACCGCGACCGATCAGTGAGCTGAAGAGTTTTGAAACATGTTGTAAAGCTGGGCGAGAACGTCCCGTCTGTCGTACTGCTGGCGTCCTTTGTGACTTGAGGGTCCGCACTTCTCTAAAGAGGGAATTAAGAGAATAGGCCAATCCTTCCGCTTCTTGAGCGGCCGTAATTTCCGCAAAATGACAGTTGAAGGATACGGCCATGGCCTGTCCGTCTTCAGTTGAAACTCTGCGTAAATGTTCTAAATCCTTTTGATTAGCTATTAGTAGGACGGGGACGTAGAAAGGAGCTTTGATCCGTTGGACAGTTTCCAGCATTTCAGCAGCGGCCCGGAAGCTTTCCAGACTTTGAACGGAATAGACGACAACACAAGCATCTGCCCACCCGACGTGAATGGACGGGAATGCTGAAGAATCTCCCTTTTGTTTTATTTGTAAAGAATTGGCATGATATCATCAAACTGCGGACTAGGCCAAGGCCATGTTTTATTGAATTTGTTCAACTTACAGACGGATTCGAAGTGTCTGCGATTTCCAACATGGAAGGAATCCCATCAATCCGAACAGTTTTCTTATACAGCAAATCTGTGTGAGGTGGAGAGGAAAGTCAATAAAGTGATTACAACCGCAGCGAGAGTGTGAGATCAATAATGCAATGAAATATAAGACACCCCTTGCAAGAGGCGTCGCCCAGAATATGTTATGAAAAGAGGATACGCGGTACAGCATTCAGCAGGTGCACCTCTTGGGAGCACGATTCACGTGGACTGGCAACGTGTTTTGGTCGGTGCTGTCGTCCACGTTACTCCAATCTCTTATTATTATTTTTTATTCGGTCCACTGGTGAAATACACGTGCGTTACTTATATAAGAGGATTGTATGATTAAACTTGAAATATTTTCTCCTGAAGTAAACAGACAGCCTCTATAGAACTGTTTCTTTTTTAGTTTCCGTTGTCCAGGTTTTCAAGCTGATCACGTAGCCTCTCATGGTCTTTTATAGGAATCACTGAGCCGGATTTATTGTGCAATGGACAGTGAACAGTAGGTTGTACTGCTAGAGAGTAGTCTATTATCTAAAAAGGGTTTGTATTCACTTAGAGAAATGATGCACTACGTACCTTTTCCGGAGCAGTACTCGTGGATGAACCGGTTCGTCAAGTATCGCACCACAATAGCTGTTCAAATAAAGAGAAAAACAAGACTTAGCCATGTTCCTGAGAGCAGAAAAGTGAATAAAGACGATTCTTTACAGGACAATACGATTAACCTCAAAAGCAGCAGGATAATTAAAGAGACTTTTATTGTAAAACTCAATTAGGCCTACTAATAAAAATGGCGCGCTTCGCAAATTACTTTATCCTTCCTCGAGCGCTTTGATCTTTGAATTGATCGATGAAAGCACTTTGTCCTCCTTTTCAAAGTGTAGTTCAAAGTGTCCCAATTTCCTTTAAGACAAGGAAGTATCACCCACTCAATCACAGCACGTCAACAGCTATGGCAATAAGTTCTTATTATAAAGGTAATGATAAGACTTCGTGAACTATAACTTTTTAAGAATATCATCAAAACTTGTTCCATGATCCATTTTAAAGTGATGATAAACATGTATGAGATGTAAATCATCCACATCCGCCTTGTCTTTTCAAGATATACGCACACTATTTCCCAATATCTATTTTGTATTCAAAGACGAAGAGTTTAAGGCGATTTCACGCGAGAATACGCTCGGGAGAAAGAGGACTGTTGCGCAACGATGGCTTGCTATTTAGGCTGTTGCCATTCTTTCAGGATGGGAAAAAATCAATATTTGATGTTTTAGAACAAAAAAAAAAGTGGGATAAGATCAAGAGGTTATTGAGGACGATCGATGTTGATGATGAAGTCGATCTACTACGACGCAGTACGACCTTCAAGAATTGACATAATTTAGAAGTTAGCGCAAAGGCCATTGTTTCCCTCGGCGCAAAGTCATCAAAAAGCACTTTCCTGAATGTTGCTCGGATGAAAGCAAGGAACTGTCAACAGCAGAGTAGTATAACGACGTCAACGTCTAATACTCTTGATTGAAGTGCAACATAAAAAGGATCTTTTATTTATTTTACTCTGTTCGGCTGTTCCTCCCCCCAAAAGGTGAATGAGTACGAATGGTGAGGCGATAGAAGAAAATGAAAAAATGTTTTAATACAAGATCCGGGAAATAAAAAATGGAATGCAAATATAAATAGCAGATATAAATTTTTAATGATCTGTTTCGAAATAGAAACTTAATTACTGCAGCTGCTACAGTCAAATATGAATATTTTTATTACATTTATAAATATCTTCGCTCAAATTTTCGCTATAAAATTACTAATATTATTTTTTTTTATGTTAAGTGATCTTCGTTTGTTACCTTATTGCCATCAAACTTGACCCCAAACAATATGGTACACGTGCCCGATATGGTTATTCTGTAATTAATATATTTCCAAAGTTTTCAAAACAATCATCAATATTACCTCGTTAAAATTGCACGAAACTTTCATCAAGTTTCAAGTAACGAAAATGTCTTGCTGTCATCATAGTTACACCAATATTTTCTTTGAAGCAAAAAAGACGTCGCCCCTCGACATTTTGACGCCAAATTAGCCAGGACTATTGGCGCCGTGAGTGTAAAAAAAAACCAAAAAAAGAAGTAGAACGTTTCTCACCTGTTTTTCCCACTCCATGAGATCCAAGAAACGCAACCTGGATCCTCGGATGATGACTGGAAGTCGGCAGGATCGTCATCACTTTATTGCTGGTCTCCATCTGACTATTATGCCGATCTTGGTTATCTGCCTTTTTATGCATTGGCACACCTTAAAAAGCCTTTATATTTTTTTCTTTAAAGAGAGGTGTATATATGGCCGTGAGAGCGGTTACGAGACGGAGCCTCTCCCTACTTTTTTTTTCTCTAATGTTACGACTGGCGCCAAGCGTGTTGTTGTCTATTTATTTGAAGAAAAAAAGGAGCGTCGTCGTCGTCGCCGTCGTCGCCGTCGCGGAATGTCCCTATAGCCCTATTCACGCGGGATTATATATAAGGAGAGGCAGCGTGCGAGCAGTTTGATATTTTATGATTTGTTTATTTTCCTTTTTTATGGAACCATGGCGCCTAGAAGAAGTCTCTACCGATGAGTGATTATTAAGCCTATACAAAAACCACACTTAATCATTGTATGTATTGAGATATATATGTAATAGTATTTTACATCAAAATGTGTTTAAGAATCAAATGTGTGCGTAAATGACATTGAGAACGAACGATCATATACATATAGTGTTATAGCGAATGATTATATCACAATATATTTTTGTTTCAAAAACACTTATTATAATAATATATTAGCCAAATAGAATGTGTGTATACAAGTTATACGGATCGCTTCTTAAAAACGGACCGGAATGAGCCAGCTACGTTTGGCATGGAGGAACCCAGCTGAGATCCTGCTTTCCCACCTCTTGCCGACGGTAGTTCGGGCGGCATAGACGAGTTCCTTCCCATTAAAGATCCAAACATTCGGTTGATGGTGAAGACGGATCGTTTCCTCTGTCGGTTATTGTTATTATTCTGCTGTTGCCCGGATGATGGCTGGTGATTGTTGTCAGGGTTGTTGTTGCTATCCTGAAGACGGATCTTGTGCAGACGGGCTTCGCGAATCAGTTGAGTGAAGATTCCGTTCAAACTGAGCTCATTCGATGATGAAGATCTCCGTGAATGGTGGTGATCGTTTTCGTGGAGATGATCATCGGTGCAATCCACTTCAGCAGCCGACACTTCGCAAAAACAGGTACAGCCGTATCTCTTCGCCAACTCTTTACCCTCTGAAGTTTCCACCTAATTAAAGAAACATTGTCGTTTTACAAAAGAGCGGCTCATTTAAGAAAGAAAGAGTTCATTGCTCTGCGTGCGACGCACTAGGGGCGCTGCGGCGCCTACCCGCGAGTTCTATTTCCGATAACTCTCTCATCGCCTTGACTTTTTTTCTTTTTAAAGTTTTGTGTTTTTGTTTGTTACCGACCTGTCTGAGGTGTCCGAGATCCTTCTTGTTTCCCAACAAAACGACTGGAATCCTGCTACTGGAAATCGGGATCGCCGGTTCATCTGATGACGGATGAATTTCAGGAGGATTCCGGTCTTTCGGATTGGGAGGATCCTTCGGATGAGTTAGACTGTGAAGGGCTTCCTGAGCGATCCTGAAAGAATCCCTATCGGCGATCGAATAGACGACGACGACGGCATCGCTGCTCTTATTTCCTCGACTTGTGGGAATGACACTTGTGTCCTCCTTTTAATACATTTCAAACCAATTAAAATAAAGTGTTTGGTTGCTACTGAGCAAGTGAACTTTTACCGGTTGGTTAGAGACGTCAACGAGCTCCACTTCGATACTGGATCCGTCAAGACAGAAAACTTGTCGGTAGGATAAATCTGCACATGAAAGAAAAGGTTACTGAGTTTGCCATTTATACAGCTTCCGCTTTTCAAGGTTGTCATGATTTTTAAATCGATTGACCCACTTTTCCCTCATGCAAATTACCCGAGCCAATTACGTTGCTCTCAAACACAAAGGATAGCTTCTGTTTACATGCGGAATAATTAAGATTCTAAGTAGGGTTATATAACTTACCAGTGTGTGATTTATATTCGCCGATGTAGCGCCGAGTTAGGTAACGCACCGTCAGAGCTATTCAACCAATTAAAACATTTAAAATTTATCAAGTAAATTAGACTGATTATTAGTTACCTGATTTGCCGACCTGTCGAGCCCCGATGACCATCACCTTGACCTGATATTGAGTCCCGTTCTTCATTATATAATATTGAAGAATATTCTAGATCTTTCCTGTTAAATATGGAGACACAAAAGAAATAGAATAAATAATTGGCAAGAGGTATAGATGACGTCAAAGTTGTTCTTTTTTATTTTTTTGCAGCATCCGGGCCCTTTTTTTTTTGGTTGACCCGGATTTTCGCGATACTAATGTGCGCTTCAGAATCTTTTTTTTACGCTTGGTGAATCCGCGCAATAATCCCGGAACAGCTGCCGCCCACCACCAACTTAGTATATAGGAGACATTAGTGGGGACACTAAGGAAGCGCTATATTTATAAATATAACCACCACCCTTATTGGCTCTTGCTCAATTACTATTCCCCTTAGAAACAGCTATAAAATCTTTTGGCTAAATATTTGCCAATTAGGATCTATGTAATAAAAAATATCACTCACCGATAAGATGGACTATTAAAAATCCTTTATATAGAGATGGACTAGATTATATGCACTGCTATACCGAATATTGCGCGCGGAACGGTTGATAGAGACAGAGTGGTGCGATGGGGACGGTGAACGCCGGGGTATATCCTAGCGGGAGTCCCCGGTAGCGCGCATGCGCGATATGTGTCATCACAAGGGCGCACCACGGGAGTCCAATTCGCGGTAAATTGGCAAAGATTTTATATGTATATATTTACACACATAGGGAAAAATCACTAGACGCTAAAGAGGCGTGAATGTACAGAAGCACTCTATAGACATAGCACGCTCTACATATAAATCAACTCGAGGGACAGAGTGGTTGTATACAACGCAAGATGCTCTACATTGGTATAAATAGTAGCGGGGTATAGACAGACCGAGGTTGACCAGTCTGCGTGTCACGCCAAAGAAAAACAGAGGCCATGAGAATCTATATCATGGCCATATATATAGGAGACCATTGAACTACGGTGCTACTCTTTTATTTTTATTTCATTGAGAGGTAGAGGATGTTGATAAAAATGTATAAATATAGGTCAACGTATATCTTTGGATGTTGCTATTTTTACT
Organism: Chydorus sphaericus; assembly: GCA_030141595.1. Classification (NCBI taxonomy): domain Eukaryota; kingdom Metazoa; phylum Arthropoda; class Branchiopoda; order Diplostraca; family Chydoridae; genus Chydorus; species Chydorus sphaericus. The sequence continues at coordinate 8,053,014 of CM057928.1, forward strand.
TAGAATTACTCTTGTTTATATCATAAACATTTTTTATTTTAAGATCTATAATGAATCACTTTGATATTATATTCAATATAACTGAGATATTCTCGTATAGTAATTGATAACCAGGAAGAACTAATTGCAACGAGGAAGAAGTTTTATAATTTATATGATTTTGTCCCTTTTAACAATAATGGTCTCGTATAACAGCCAAAAGGGAAACTTTTAACGAGGAAATCTATACGGTTTGTGTGGGTTTTAAGGTCTAATTTCCACTGGTAGTTTTTTTACTTCTTGTGAACACGCGAGGCAGCGACATCAGTTGTGAGATCATTTCATCCAGCTTAGAGAGTAATTTTATAAGCCAAAGGAGAAAAAAATAAATGTAGAATATTATCCGATGGCATGTGTAAACTTTGTTGCCGTTCCTTTGTTGTGAAATGATATATTCTTTCTCCCGAAACAAGTCATCTATCATTAACAACACCGCCCACACTCAAATAGAGACATGACATAATGAATCATACGCGAACCATTACCATTACACTTTACCCTATTGGATTTATTAGTTATTTTTAAACCGATTCGACCCACATCAGTTTATAAATACGTTAATTTAATTAAAAGCAAAATTTAATGTAAAACAAAGAGAAAATGGTCATAAAAGATGCAAGTTCCTGAAAAAGCTAGTTTTTAAAACTGTTGCTGTAACAGCCAAAACACAGCAAGTGATGACAGAGAATCGCTTTTAATTACAATATTACCTCTCGGAACAATTAGCATTTTAAAATTCTGTTTTAATATTTAGCGGAATAAGCGCACGGATTTGCACGTGACTCAGTCTTCACGTTGTCGTCTATAGTGAATAAACGAATTTATGGGGGAAAGTAACAGCAATAAAGATTTATTGCTGACGTTACAGGCTGCCTTTTATTGCTGCGACATCAAGTAACGTTTTGTTCGTATGAAAGAATTTGGTGCACGTGTCAATCTTTGTGATACGCACAGTGGCGGTCCACGTGAGTTCCTCGGACGTCCAGCAGGGAACCATTTACTGATGAATCCTATTGGGAACAGCTGACAGTGGAATAATAGATGATGACGCAGGCCCGCCGTGATTCCTTAACTTTTGAGAATTCGTCCTTTTATTGTTGCGTTAAGCTTTTTTTTGGCCCGAACAATTACATGTTAGTATCATATGGAGTAAATGGCCATCAATCTATATACTATTTTCATTCATTTATTTCATTTCAGGTGTACTAAACAAATCAAGTTGATGACGACTCGCCCATCATCAATAACTTCCACCTTCTCGGAAACAGAATTATTAACCAGATGTGATCTATATTAGTATAAACATAGTTGAGCGGTATATGGACAATCTCCAGCGTCCGAGGTTGACCAGTTTAGTGTGCGTCATGTAAGAGAGAAACATTGGTTGTAAAAACTGGTAATATTTGTAGAAGACCAATTGCACGAATACCGTCACTATCCCCTCCTTCTAGTAGAATATACTATTGAACTACTAATATGGTTTCATCCTTTTATATAACAGCTATATAATTATGAATGAGGAAAAATCTATGTGGTACATGCTTATAAAATATTCAATCTCAAAATAAATTACATACATTGGTTTGCTTTGACACGTGATGTAGAAGCATCCGTTTCGTGCTGTTTAGTTACTTCGCAATAGGTGACACGTGATCTATTTTATTGAAAAATATTATACTTGTGAAAAGCGAGGGAATTTTTCATATCTTGTCAGTCCATGTCTCGAAATGATCACGTGCCGCAGTATCGGTAGCTTATTATAGTTTAACGTTTAGAGCTCAGAATACCTAGAATATTAATTAATCGAAATAATTAATTTTGGGTTACGTAACCCAAAATTATGTTTTTGAGTTCGCTAAACTTTGTTATTACATAAAATGTTGCAGATGACGAGACTTTCACAAAGAAGAAAAACAATATTATACATACAATTCCTGAAAAAGCTGATTATAGAATTTTCCGCGCAAGGGCTATTGAAGAAACATCGCATGTTCAATAGATCAGGCTGCACGAGTTCAACTTAGATAAATCCGTATAGGAGGTTGACAACAGCGCACCATTAATATACTGTCATCTTAAAAACTAAAATATTATCAGGTGTACATAGAACCAATAAAGCTACGCCTACGCGAACGTGTTAAAAGTAAGCCACGTGTAGTTTGTTAAGATTTTAGAATGATCACACGTGATCTGAGTTTCCCAGTTTTTCCTTACTGATGAAAGTTTTATGATTTACTTTACCACGCAGCTACTATGAGCCACATACTCCACAACAACACCAGTTTATGTTTTATAAGCATCCAAAAAAGTATTCATTCATTATTATTATTATTTTACTATTTCTATATCACCTAGGTTTACTGCTTAACTGCTTTAAATTTTAAAAAAGTTATTATATTTTTGCGCGGTATCCTTGTCGACTTCCGTCTGTTTCTTCCTGCTTTAATAACTAATAACTTAACCTTTCGCCTTTTGACTGGGATACACAACGCGTTATACAACGTCAAGTTGACGTTATTGAGTATGCTGCGTCTGCAGAAATGATCACTAATAATGGTTCCTTATCGAAAAAAAGTTTCTTTGAGTTGCTGATCTGCGACATCAGTTCCCGTATCTTTTAAAAGTTAATTAATAAATTAAGAATGCCAAAGTTTAACTTTTCGTTGAAAAAATCATGCATCGTACTAATCGACGGGTTCTGGGGCTCATGACTAATAATTAATGGCAGGAGTCGAGTCAGTTTACTGAGACTACTACTTTTAAATCAATTTGAATCTAGTCTCGAGTTAGTCAATTTTCTTTTCTAAAATGAGTGGTCAATCTTGAATCAGCGTAACCATATCATTTCTCCAATAATTGTAATTATATTATCAAGTCAATGTCGAGTTGGAAATTTGATCTTATTATTATACATTCCTCTCAATGTATGGGCTTTATGTTATGAATGGAACGCATGTCTCGTGGTTTAGTGCAAGAAAAAGTGCGCAATACGAAGCTTCAAATTGAATCTAATCTGAGTTAGAATCCGATATGAATCTCTACCTACTTTTTAAATAATATATATAATATATTGAGTCTAGCCATGTTCTATTTGAGAAAGGTTATTGAATTGAATCGAGTCAGATTCTTTTGCGTCTTTTGCCGCTGATCATAAACTTTTTATTGAAGGAATCGTGGCCACGTGACAAAATCTACTTTGCGATAGCGATCCACGTGAGAAGTAGATGGATTCGTATTAAGCGTATCAATACACGTGGAACTATTCTTCGTTCATGCGCAACCAATAGTAAGACGTATCAAAGATACCAATAAATCAATCACAGGGTCTTACTTTGAGAAAGATGGTGATCTTCACCACGCTTTCCTGCGTGATGCGGGCAGCAAATAGAGCAAATTTCTCCGAAATTGCATCACAGATTGTGCGTCTTATTGAAAGATGAAAGAAGAATAAAAGACAACGCAGATGCTGTGCGATTTGGCAATTCCCTTGCTGCTGAATCAAAGTTTTACGCCTTCTTTTGCACAGAAAAGTATGTATAGGTCAATATATATTTAGTTAAGATAATTTGTACTGTGCTTCTTCACTAATGAAGCAAATAGGCGAGTGAGCCACCATCAGTAACATCATTTTCTTTTACTATAAAGTGATACAGTAAAGATTAAATCTTTAACTGCAGCACGTCATTGAACGTCAAATTGACTGTGCGGCAGAAGTACAAATCAAAAAGACTTAAAGAGATTCGCGTGAGCAGCGTTTAGCTCTTCGATCGTACAGAAGCGCACGTTGATGATGACTTCTATTCATCCGCACCAAAACTGACATTTGCGAGAATAAAATGCTTTGTCCCATAAGTATTTGCGAGCAATCTGTCATCTACCACATTATGTCCATGATAAATGCACGTTCTTCGTAGAGTGATCCCGATCACGTGCCTGAACCAATTCACACTGGGCCACGTGAGATGAGCTATATTTCACACGAACGTGCAGCATCTGCTGGTTGAATTGGGGAAAACTGCGAGAGATCTTTATTTGAAAATCCATTTCGTTGTCATATCAAAAGCACATACGGTAGCTTCTTTAATCACGAATAAATAGGCTATCACGTAGAATTGATTCAATTACTTCAGCATATATATTTCCGCAGTTCAGCTATGGATCTTCGCCCATGTATTGAATATATGAATATTTTCAAAACATTGCTATAACAAGAAGTTGCCCATTATGTGCTCTATAAGAAGATGCTATTGCCCTCGTTATTAGAGCTAAACTATACTAATAAAACATCCTTAACAGGGAAAGCTATACACGATGGGTTTATGTTTATAAGTTATATTCTGGGTTTTAGCCACACGTGCAGAAGTATTATGTAAATACTAATATAAAAATGATTGTTTCTTCCAGGCTTGTTGACTATAAGGTATTCGACTGTCGCATTCTAAAGTGGCACGCGCTGCGCTCTTATATTGTTTAGAAATAGAAATATTTTTCAAATATTTCATATAAGAACTCGACTCGTGCAAAAGCAGAAAGCTATTTATGTAGGCACTATTTAGAACACACTATAAGCCCCTGCTTCTGGAACATTCTTTAAATTTTACAATCTGGAACATGATTATTTAACTATATTATTGTGTTGGTTATATAAATCATTTGTATTATATGTCAGTCTCGTGACTTCTTCGCGTAGGGTGAGCGACAAGTTCATCCGAAACAAGTGGTTCATCATCGACTCATGTGACACGATCTTCTTATAAACTTGTCAGTTATATAACGTGTATCTGTTCTGATACACAGAATAGAAGTTTAAATCATGCCTCTCGGCGCATCCAATTACGCCACTGTCAATTTGAATATTGAACAACTCAAGAGATCAGAATACATTTACATTCGTATATTCATAGAATCAATAGCCTTTGAAAACGGCATCATTTCTGTTTTCTCTTATTAAGGCGTATTGCCCTCCTTCTAGACAATATATATGTCAAAAGGGTAATTATAACGCTGTTTGAAGTAAAGTACGCTTCTTGAGTCTGGGAAAAGCTTCGTGATGAGACAATGATGAAAGAGAACTTGTGAACTTTAATTACACGTGCTCTAGACCTGGCAAACAAAAAAAATCGCTTCAATAATTATCACGGCAACAGCGCCACGGCACGTGTCCCATGCCGTTTTTATTCTATAAAGCATCGAAGGTTCTTTAAAAGAAAACCCAATTATAGCTTTACTTTCTAGCCTTACTTTCAAAAGAATTTAGTAGTTATACAACATCATTAAATAGCCTGCACTCAGAATTGCTGCTGTCGCGGTGTTGACGGGGAGAAAAATTGTGTTGTAAGTTATAAGAGGTCCGCGCACTTTATGAGTTTCTCTGACATCAATGGCTACTATTAACATTCGCAGGAAAAAAAGTAACTTTTTATCGTTCATTCATCATAAATGAGCGTTCAGTGGGATCACGTGCGACTTCGGCTCAGTTGGCCACGTGAGCTGACGAGCTCTGCGTAGAGCTGCTTCTTATTGGTGGATGAACGAAGAATAATAGAGACACAGCAGGTGCTCCGGTTTCCATCTTTTTGCGAGGCTCTTTGTCTTGACATCAAAAGCCCCAACACCTATTCTTTTCACACGAACAAGGATTATATAACCATAACACAAAGTAGGCTACCATAATAATAGGATGATTCGATTTCAGAATCAGGCTTCCTATTTCTTATCAAGGGTAATATTCAAATAGAAAAAGGTCTTTGACGCATGGAGATCTTTTCAGTCAATTATTATGTAGTTTACAAATGAGACATATAAGTAATGAAAATGAGGAAAAAAGAGTTTTACATCATGCTTATTATTCGATGAATGATCAATAACCATTGTAAACTTACATAGATCGAAGTTTGCGATATAGATCCATGTTTTCTATAAGAGGATTTGTAATAGACCTTCTACTCGATCCACGTGATCGGGGCACGTGAGATACTACTGCTGTATCTACTGTACCCATGTGTACCATCCTTTTCCACTTGACCGAATCGATTCTTTTCTTATTTATTGGCAATGCGCACATAGATTGGATATTGAACATCGCATGGTTGCACCGGATGTATGCAGAGAATATCGCGTCAATATTGTCCTATATAAATGTTTTGCATGCCTATTATAGATCAGAATTCGTGCTTCCGGCTTAATATATATTTGTAGAGTACGGGCTGCTAACAAAGTGAGTACCAGGGCCGGAGTGGCTTACAGTGCATGTACGGATGGTTGGATCTTCCATGGTCCCAATAATTCTCAGAACGAATATCCGAAGAAGCCTCTATACTACACGGTGCCTCCTATGAACCGATACGATACGATCTATTGTAATAACTTGTGATCTGGTACCTGTATCCTTTTTAATAATCTTATTACGAATAAGCCGAGATTACGCGTTTGGTACTAATATATAGAATAATAGACTTTTACTTATGACTGAGTATTTTTCAAAACTCTATAGTTTTCGATTGCTCATTCTTCCGCGATATGATCAACATTTGAGAGAAGTGGAGGAGAAGAAATCAATAAAAGCAGCTCTATTCAACAAATCGCTCAACCTGACTCTGCTCTTCTTCGATCAACTGTTGCAGCTTCATTGATGCCTTCATCGCACCGCCCTTAACTGTTGCGTCAGTTAACGACGTCACAGGCTCGATGCTGAAGATATCGGTCCAAAAAAAATAGATACATGTAATTTGTTTAAGATTTAAGAGTTTACTCAATAAATTCAAAACTACCTTATCTGCTTCATATTTTGTGATTGCTGATTAATGCGATTAAGCTCATGACACTAGCCACTTAAAGTAATCAGGGCGTAAGTGGTAAAAATTTCAATTGGACAGGGACAGGGCGTCGAGATCGTCTCTAAACGTAGCACACGAGTTTCTTTAGCAACCTCTTTCGTTTGTTTAAGACGTCTCGTTTCTTCTTTCTTCTTCTCCGCCACGAGTTTCTTATTCCGCTCCTTTAGCTCCTTGCAAGCCGTTTCTACTTCAATTATATTTAATTGTTTCTACTTCTATTATACTTGTGCGATGAACCCACAGTACTTACCTATGAATTAATCGTCGTTATGAGCCGATGTCATAATTTTTTTTTAACGAAAAAAAGGAACTTCCAATAATTTTAAAAGTCAAAGCTTTTAGGACACGTGACTTTGAGCACTTAAAAAAAGTTTATTCCTCTTGATCCTATATTACATTTCTCTTGAATTCAATAATAACATGGAAGGAGAACTACCACGTGAACCGGTGGTGGAGTACGTGACGAGATCTTTCACGTGCATCGTCAGGTACTTATAAGACGTCCATCTCCGCCTTTTTAAGAAACGGATCATAGTTTATGTAATATAAGAAGATAAATTATAATACATCTATATATTACATAACGTACTTCATGTAGGCTACATGTTTGTATATTAGACCTTTGAATTGGTTTTGGGCGGGAGCCAGGTTTGTGTGCAAAAAAAAAATGGGCCGCGTCGTTAGAGAATCTCGTTAAGCTTGTTATATATACTTGTCGGTCCAGCATACATATTACAACGGTGGCCCGCAGAGAGAAAAGAAGTCTTGGCGAATATGATTCTGCACGGATCATGTATACATCAACATGTTCGCCAATAGTAATATACTACACCCCTGACCCAATAACCTAGATTGAGCCTAGCTATTTTTTTCTGTCGGCCTTTCATCTGCCGTAACTGAAATGGGAAGCAGCTGCGGATGTGTCTAGTTGGATATCTATATTATACTGTTTATTAGATGGATCGGATTTTATATTGGGTTTTAGAGGAGGTGTTACCTGCTATATTGTATACACGCAGGACAAGTTTCGAAGAATTCAAACTTTTATAACAAATTAGTTTCTATATACGTACATCAAAAGGAAATTACTTCGCACGAGTACTAAGAAATAAAATAAAAAGTTCTTACTAGGGAGGGTATGAATAAGACTCTATTTTTGGGGTCAAAAGTTGCTACGCGTGAGCGGTATATTATGCTATGACTATATAGCTGGTCGCAAAAAAGGGGCGACATATATCCATCAGGACGAGACCGGTGCCTATCTATTTTAAGCAGGACGGTCATAAATTTTTTGCTACAAGAAGAATGCCATTACTCGGTCGCATTTGCACGCCATTCTTTTATTACCGACATATTATTTTCTGAAGTATAACATAACTTTTGTCACTTTGTTAGTCTATGGAATTTGCGGCTCTTTTTATTTAGCCTCTACTGTGTATACATGAGACGGATGAGCGAGCGGAAGTGCCAATATATATTTGTGTGTATGTCTAGGTACTGAAGGTCAATCATAATTGCAAAAGTGACGTCTTTTAAAAGCAAAATAAATAAATGCTGAAATAGAACTAATCATAACAATAAAGTCGTTTTTAGCATAACATTTTGCATTTTAAAACAAAATCAACGACTTTATATGATGGAAACTGTATAGATATTTTTTTTAGAAAAGATTAGTCATCCGTTTATATTTGCAATAGAAAATAAAAGATCAAATACCAAATGTTAATGATTGTATTTATTTATATCAAAAGACCGAAGGTCAATCATAAGAATTTTCGAAAAGAAAAATACTCGACTCGCTCAAGATCCTGTTGACAAAACAAATATTCGAATCCGGTTGCGCACTTAAAAATTGAAATGATTTCATGATGATGTCACTATTAATAGCGCGAGATTGAAATCTTGGGGAGAAATCTCTTATCAAAATTTGCTCATTTATGACGCACTGGGAAGGAATGCTCCTTCAAATACATGTAATACAGTATATTATACAATAATCAATAATAAACCGAATTTCAGAAAATTCTTTTCTAAAAATAACCGAAACTAGAATGATTTTGGATGCTGATCAAATTGTAAAAGCTAGCCGCCGTGTCCAATCTCCTTTTTGAAAAATTTGAAGGCTAAGACATTTGTCTTAGTATTTGTCACACGCATAGACAGATATAACCACCTACGCAAAACAAAAATGTACTACGTAACTAGGAGACCCCCTGAATGTCTGATAAGAGCTTAATGTCAACTGATAAACAAGTGTTCTAAACTACACGAAACATCCATTAACCGTCATATCAGTGTACGTACACTCAATCCATTCTGTTGTGAATATATTTACGCGCTAATTGATCTTTTTTCTGTGCTGGTGGAATAAGGATTAAACATATTCCAACGAGTTGGTACGCTCAACAGACGCACCAAAGCATCGCTGGAATTGGTTAACAACAATGAAGAAACGTTCCCTTTTTACTACTTCGATTCTTCGTCCTTCTCTGTGGGACAGGTATGTGTAGATAATATAATTTGCATCATCATACATTCTTAATCTTTTTCGTAATAGGAGTCGGGTGGGCAGCTTTGCCTTCGTGTCCAACGGGTGGCTGCGACTGGATGGATCCGGCTAAATGCCTGGCTCCAACTGGAATCGATGTCGTCGATTGTGTGGACCCGGATTCTCAATGTATGGTAGCTATTCGATCCCTGAATTCATCGGATCCTTGGGACAATACACTCAGAGATCAGCTGTACCAGTGTAGCTGCAAATCCGGCAACAGCAGATGCGACAGCAGTGCATCGAATTCAGGTACATCAGAATATTGTTTTGCCGCATAATATTTACATGAATTATTAAAGAATATTTTCGATTGTGATGTAATAACAGTAAAGATTATCGGGATAAAAAAAGTAGATAAATTATACAAGACTAGGAATAGTTAAAACGATTGAATAGAAATCGTCTAGATTTATATTCATCATTTCATCTACATCACTTGATTCAACTCATTATTTTCGTAATTGTAATAGTTAGAAAAACATTGATGAATAATTTCCTTTGTTTGAAGTTCACCGTATGGTGCACAGATCCCAATTTGTTATCATCTTCGGTCCCTAAAAGAGTTCAAATTTGCTTTATGATTGTAACCATTGGATTCAACGAACTCTCTCGAAAATTGTCACTCATTATTTACAGCTGACACCACCTGTGCACGATCCAACCCGGCGTTCAACCTAACAGCTCAAGCGCCTGGCAACGTAATGCAAGTTTCATACGCATCCCTCTGGAAATGTGACGATGATAGCCGTATCAATTGCCCTGCAAACAACGAGTTCGTGCTTTTATGATTTTAAATGAAAAAAAAAATCATTTATAATATTATTATAATTTTTTTTAAAGCTTATCCACTATTCCTGGTAGTAATAGTTGTCAAGTCAAAATTCTACCCAACGCATATTCCCTCATTCGATATTGGTATTAGTTCATTCATTTTTCAAAATTAACCAAAAATTAAACAAATTTCTTTTGAAATAAGGTGCCAAAACAAACCAAGATGCGAGTTCAATATGGAAATCGTTCTGACCTACGTTTACCCCAACGTATCTCCGATTCCAACCGTTCCCGATTCCGTTTTCGAGTGGCGTAAAGCTGACGTTGTCAGCAACTCTCTGAGTTGTGGACGCAACCAAGTCTTACGTGGGGATTCCTGCTACAGAGGTAACTTATCGTGGTATTAGCTGGGCCGATGCTCGTAGGCAATGCATGGATCTGGGTGGAGACCTCGCTCGTTTCTCGAGCTACACCGATTTCCACGAGATCCTTGTCGAATTAGATCCGTTTACTCTAAACAATACCGGCATCATCGTACCCGTTTGGTTCAAATGGTATTCCTGGACTGGAGAGCAACGCTCTGTCCAGTATTTCAACGAAACTGTCTCGGGATTCTGGTGTAACGTCATTCAGAAAGAGTACCAAGATGGAAAGAATCCACTGGCTGTCTGTACTGGTCGCAAACCTCCTCAACACGTCCGTGGTCTCTGCGTTCTTCCACCTGTTGACGATATGAAAAGGGATTACAGGGTGAGCTATTGTCCGGCGCAGGATCTTGTCATGTTCGATATTCCGCTCTCCTTCCCGGAGACGAGAGCTGATGAGATTGCTGTTGAAATGTGTCCACAAGGATTTAACGGGACGATGTACTGGACTTGTGGTATTACCGGAGAATGGGTCGGAAAACCAGACATCTCGTAATACATTTATTATCGTATAGATTACTCAGAATTACATAGCATTACAGTTCTCTTATATTTTATAGGAGCTGCGTTACGGCCGATATTGAAACAGAAGCGAAAAAGGCTCAAGGACAGATCCACGACGGGATCGATCCTGCTGAAGTAATTGGGAATTTGACTGAATTCATCCGAAAGTACATCCTCTACCCGGGAGATATTAATATTCTTGACGATACGCTTGCAGTTGCCCTTGAAGCAGAGGGTGAACTACTAGACAACTTGACTAAAGATGCCACTAAAGAGAATCAAGCAAAGAACTTCACTCGGGTTACTGCTGATTATGCAAACGAATGTCTTAATAGCACCGTGGGCTTTTTGGGCTTTCGATTACTATAAGAGATGTGTAGCAGTAAACAACTGGCAGAAGCATATCGACGAAACTCTTTTTCAATTGGCAGCTAATCTGATGGGCGAGACTCCTTACAGACAAGATTACATCAACATTGGTTAGATAACTTTGTATATTACTAAAAGAAATGCATTCAAAGAAGTGTTTATTTACAGTAATGGAAGTGGAGCCTGGTAAGCCTCTTCCGAGCGAGGTGGATAATTACGTCAATACAACCGCCACCTTTTTCATCAATAACACGAACCAGGATCAATCCATTACACTTCCATCTGGCTATGCTTACGCCCTGGATGAGAACCAAACAGCAACTCGTCTTTCTTTCGTTGCTATGATACCGATGATTCGTAATCTTTACGGAGATGCATGGCTGTAAGTTTCATAATATAAACTGTGGCGATAATTTTGATAAATTTTTATGGACCAATTTAGTGATTGGGATACCAAATGGGTGAATGAAACCCACAATGGAACTTGCAAAGAGAGCAGCGCCCAACCTCTGAAATCAGTTTTGAACACGGCCATGTTAGGATCCACTTTAGGAGAGCCGGGCGTGTCCGTCCAGTTCCCCGAAGATGGAAATGGTGTAATCGTCAGGCTAAAGAAGAAATCAGGCAGAAACTACACGACTAACAACGAGCGCTGCGTCTTCTGGGATCCTCTTAGACTTGACTGGTCCGATAAAGGATGCGTCTTATTATCTACAAGTAATCTTATTTCGTAGAGACAGCTTTTCATTTTTAAACTATCTATTTTTATTTAAATAGATGCCGAATATACCGAATGCCGATGCGATCATTTGACCAACTTTGCTGTTATTATGGACGTCAACGGAGTGTTCAACACAAAAGTAAATCCTTATTGAACGAAGAATCAAGATTTAGTTATTTAAACTTCCTTTTGCTTAGGACGTCGAAGCACTCGATTGGATTACCATGATCGGTTTGATCATCTCGGTTGTCGCTTTAGCTCTGGCTCTTTTCGTATTTGTTTGGGTGAGAAACTTGCGGAAGGAATTCCGCTTCCACATCCATCGAAATCTTTGCTTCTGCCTCTTAGTGGCCGAGCTCCTGATGCTCTTTGGTCTTGACGCCCCCGGAAAGAGCGAAGATGGTTGTCTTACTATTGCCGTTTTCCTCCACTTTTTCCTACTTTGCTGTTTTACTTGGATGTTGGTCGAAGGACTTTACCTCTACTTCTTAATCACCAAGGTTCGATAGGCTTAGACATCTATTTGAAGATGAGGTCGACACCCTTTTTATTGATCTGTTTACAGGTTTTTGATGGGAGTGGGTTTAAGCGTTACCAGTATTACCTGATTGGTTATGGTGTGCCAGTCGTCATCGTTTCCATCACCTTGGGAGCTACTAATCTGGATGGTTACATCACCAGGGCTTTCAATAAAGACACCTGCAATGAGGATCTGCGCTTGTGAGTGAACAAGTTTAGATCTTAACTTATATTTAAAGGATAATCCGATGGTTTTTATTTTTCAGCTGCTGGCTCAATAACGATCGTGGCGCCTTGTGGGCTTTTGTAGCTCCAGTGGCACTCGTCATCTTGGTAAAAAAATAATTAATCTTTTACAAAATCAAAGTAATTATGTAACTAATTAGTTGTTATCTCATAGTTGAACATTGTTTTCTTGACCGTTGCCCTGACTGCTGCTTTCAAAGCCCGTCGTCGTAATCCGAATGCTGCCAGCCATGCTGCCAACAACGCTAATAAAGAAGCCGGTGCTAATCTGCAATGGCTTTTCGGTGCCATTTCTCTCAACTTTTTGTTGGGAATCACTTGGATTTACGGATTTTTTATATTTGCCGATGATGGTACGGTTATATACTCATATTTTATTCGCATAAAAATGTAAAGAATTTGTATTCTAGCTGCTTCCTTGGTTATGGCCTACATCTTCACCGTTTTGAATTCGCTGCAAGGCCTCGTCATTTTCATGACGCTAGGTTGTGCTGAATAAGGAAGTTCGTACCCATCTTCATCGCCAATTCATCTCCAATGAGGTATCACTATAAATCTCACAAATTCAAATGTAATCAAACTAATATCATGGTTCTGTAAAAGTTTGTTCAACGAATGGCTCAATGCCTCAACATCGACGTTGCTGAAATGACTTCAGGATGGTCTACTAAGAATCGAAGCGCCACCGTCTCACACAGGATCATGAAGAATAGTACGATGAAAAGTACTAATACTATTAGCCATGCTGTAAGCAAGAGAAGTGAAGGCCTTGTCAGCAATGATTTCACTAGTGACAGCGGGCACGTTAGCAGCCCTTCTTCTTCATCTCCGGATGTTTCCCATCACCATTACGAACAAGATAAGACTAAACTAGCTTAAAAGTCTGATAATTTCTACGATATATTTAAAAGAAAAAATATGCACATATGATTGAACAATCAAATTTCACGTTTACTATTATCTTTTCTCTGTTTTTTGTGAGTCCATACATCTCTAATATTGTCACTTCGTAAAATTATTATGTTTCATTTTTATCAAACGAATTCTTTTGAATTGTAATGTATCTGATATTCAATACAATTCATTTCGTAATCAACAAACCGCCTTCTTTGAATTAGCGCCGAATTTTGCGAATTTTTTACTATCAGAGCCATCTAGCGATCGACAAACTACTTAGAGAACTGTCACCTTAGGCAAGTAATTTAGGTCATGGCTGACCAGTAACAACAAAAACATAGAGGAGGAAAGAAACAAGAGTAATAATAATACAGTTGCTAAATCTGTTCACCCATGACTCGTTACAGTTATGCGTGCAAGTATATAAGCCGATCGTAATTCTCATGTAAGTACATTCTGGAATAAATTTCACTCTTTAAAACGACTGCCTAGTTCATCGTTTTATAATCCGCTGATCCCCAGGTGTTTTTATGGGCTCTGCTTGCCTCTGCTCTATTACATCAATCAGCTGACATCTCAAAGGTCCTACTATCATAAGCCGCGGACAGGAAATGAGCCGATGATTATCTTTCTGACAAAAGATTGGCTCTTCCTATCTCCCTTTTTCTACATAAATAAGTGAGTTTCAGGTGGGTTAGACTATTTAGACAGACTACCTCCTAAAAGAAGCTGCTCCTTTTTTCATCAAGCTCATTCAGTAATACTCTTCTCAGGTGATGCCTTTAAACTCAACGGTGGGTCCCTTCCCACTATCGGTAAATGGAGTTGACCATCCACATGGGAATCTCAGCACTATTAATAAGCCTTCGTTAACAAAAATATCAGCTGTAGATATTCAGGATGAAGAAGGTAAACCACTGATACACTTATTTAAAAAAATATATTAATTTATTTATTGTAGCCAAGAAACTTTCACGCGGTATATCGCGGACTGCAGAAAACGCCTTAGTTATCTCCCAGATACGTAACGAGTTATCTGCTTCATTGGCCTGAAGTCGAGGAATCAACCAGTGTCGCTTCTTCCGTCAGTAACATCGGTCAACAGCAGCAGATAGCTTCTTTAGAGACCAATGACTGCACCTTCACTCTGCCCGATCTTTCAAACCAGTCAGGTATTGAAACTTGTATATTAATTTAACGAGTTATTTGTATCTTCGTATTAAATTTTAAGATGAATTCCGCGCTTTCTTGGAAAATGAGCTGATTGATACTTCCATGAACATATCCCTCCAAGAATCATGTCGCCTTAATTGGTGGACATGTTTAGGAGAAGGCTGTGAGCGCCTATGGCCGCTTTCCACCACTGGAGATGGAAATTGTCTCCTCCATGCTGCCTCTCTCGGTATTTTCATTAATTGCATTGCTCCTATTCCTCCCAATTTCACATTTTGTTTTTTTAGGAATGTGGGGCTTTCACGACCGACTCTTGATCCTTCGTAAGGCTCTGCACGCTCTACTAACAACGGGCACATTCCGGCACGCTCTCTGGCGAAGATGGAGATGGCAGAATGCCCGGTCCAACCTCCAAGCCGGCTTAGATCTCTTCCTAAATGAAGACGAGTGGAAGCGTGAATGGGACAACATCTTGAAGCTAGCCAGCTCTCAGCCGAGAACATCAGGCTCATCAACTCCCGCTAGCGACACCACGGCCCTCGTTACAATCGATACCGTTGATGGGAGTGCTCCTTCTGGTTCCTGTGGAGACGCTACAGCCGCGTCATCAAGTTCAACAACTAGCAGCCGTACTTATGAGAGTCTGGAAGAGATCCATGTTCTTGCTTTAGCTCACGTTCTCAAGCGTCCTATTTTCGTCATTGCTGACACAGTTTTAAAAGTATAATGACTTTGACACAATACGTGCCGTTGAATCTCTTTTAAATTCTTTTCTTTCTTTCTTCTTTTTTTGTCGCTTAGGACGTTAATGGGGAAGCGCTTGCACCCATCACGTTCGGGGGCATTTACCTTCCTCTGGAAATCGAGCCGAGTGAGTGCAGTAGATCCCCTTTAGTCCTTGCTTACGACGCCGCCCACTTTTCGGCCTTGGTTGCCATGACCAAGAAGAAGACGACAGCTTCGAGCCCGATAATTGCTGAAACCGATCCAGAGTCACCTGCTGGTGAAATATAATATTTTATTTATATTTTTTAAACGACCCTTTATTTACTTTGTTTAAAAACACAGTTATCCCGCTGGTAGACGTGGATAGGGATCTCCTTCCCATCCAATTTGAAGTGGATCCTGGTGAAGGATGTGTCTGGAACAGGGACGAACTAAATGAATCTGTCGTTCAACGGATAGCCCTCACTCATGAAGACAGACTGGCTCTGCTCAACCAGTTCCTCGATTTAGTTGACATACCCTGTCCCGCTGTCATTACTAAGAGCACCAGTGTGAACAACAGAAACCTACCCAAAGTGAAGAATGACGCAAAGGTTTTTTTTAGTTTTTTTTTTTTTAAGTCAAATTTTTTATATATTTTTATATTTTAACTCTCTCTACTTATTCTTATAGGCGAATGGTCGCTCGCCTCAAGAAGAAGGTTGGAGCAGTGATGGCGAATTTAACGGCCGGAACGGACTTAAAGCCCCTGGCTCTAAACTTGCAAAGCAGTTTGGTAGTTTGGGACGCTCTGTCGGCCGCAAGATCAAAAAGAATCTCATGGAAAACTTTAATGTTAGTAGCAACAAACAGCAACATCAGCTTGCTCCCTCATCACGACTCAATAATCAGTGGGAATGCCCCGATTTCATTCTCTGCGCTCGGCTACATACAGAAAAGCATCACCCTTGCCTAGAACAAATGATTAACAGTAAATTTTAATTTCAAGTAAATTATTTTTCTATTTTTAAATATATTAATTTTTTGTTTCTTAGATTATATGATGTCCGCTAGGGCTCGATTCGAGCAGCAGCAATCGGAAAGGCAGCGACAGACTCTCGTCTGGCAACGTAGAAAGCAGCACACCCTGGCCGAAACGGCTCTCCAGGAAGGACCCAGTCCTTGTATAAACCCGAACTGTACCATGTTCGGTACGGCTGTTACGTCTTACATGTGCACAGCATGTTACGCTCGGCAGTTAGAACAGGAAGAGGAGAGAGTCAAAAGTCTTAAAATCGCATCGGGCAAATCTCTCGCTTTCGGAGGAGGAAATCAAAATGCTCTTTACGGAGCCGGCAAATCCGTCTTCTACACATCATCGGATAGCCAATCGTATGCGGAAGCAGCTAAGATCCCAGCAACTAAACCACCGGGCACTGGTCAACAGAATGGAACTCTCTACCTCTCCAATTCCACTTTCTACGGAGAGACACCTATCATGAAGGAAGAGAAAGTTGTCTTTGAAAAGATCAATCCACTTTGCTATGAACGGGCGGCTGCAGCGGCGGCAGCAGCTGCTGCATCCGTAGCACCGAGCAGTCCAGTTCCTTGCGGATGTTGGGCAGAAGCAGGAAGTTCCTGCCCTCATCACAACTAGTTCAACTCCTTCGGTCATCTCCGTCGATACCGGACGGAAGTGGGAGACAAATAAATTTCCGGTTCAACCGGAAGAACCTGGACCACCCCCTGTAGCACCGGTAAGGCACCAGAAACCTGCCGTAAAGCCAAAACCTGTGCTTGTTGCAAAAGATACCAGCAGCAACGGCACTCCGGCTGCTGTGTCCGCTGCCGTCTCTGCGGCCATTGCAGCCGCTGTTCCTTCCGGTCCTTCACCTCGTTTACTTTCTCACTACGATACGATCCGGAAGCCTTGCAAATCGAGCGGATGTACTTCGTACGGAATGGCTGGAACCAATTGGTTCTGTGCGGAATGTTATCATATACGAAAGAAGGCGGCTCTGGCCCGGGAATCCATTTTGGAGGGCATGAAAGCAGCGCAAATGCAGTAGTATATGCGCTTTTCGATAAACGTGGATCAACGTATTTTAAATAATTTTTTACTCCTTTTTTAAAAAACAAATAATCTCCTACATCTACCAACACAGCCAACGATCAGAATGGCCTTACAAAATAATAATAATACTAAGGATTTAATCACAGATATGACCTCTTTTTTTGTAATTTCTTTTCCTCGTCGGAAGTATTATATTATTAAGTTATAGACAACATCCGGCAATCGAGTCATCAAACAAATAAGCAGTGGAAAACAGGAATCAATATATAGTCGCTGTGTTATTATTTCGTTTGCACTTATATATTGTGTAGAAATAATGATAATAACAAGTCTTAACTATACCCAACACACATCTCACTTTAATGCTTTTATTATTATACTTATGTAATTCCATCTCGGTTGTGAGTCTCCCTTCTTTTCTATCATATTATTGCAAACCTTTATTATTTTCTCTCGCCCTATCTCGCAGCTAGACACATTTTTTTGTGGTTATTATATCCTGCTGGCGTCATAATACACGCGCACCTTTGTCAGTTTAATTCACGTAATGTCGTATTATTGTTTTTCTTTTTTCCCATCATAATTTATTATTGGACTGCGTATTATATATATTCCACCCCTCTCTCCTGGCTCGATCCACTTTTTAATAGATTGGATTGCGGTCGATTCGAGACGAGGAGAATAATAATAACTGCAGTACTGTGCACCGACACGACTTCATCAGATATTCATGAATAGTTGTGGAGCAGCATAGGTAGCCAGCCCCCCACCTAGTTTCCAAACTATCGGAACTGGCTGGCTCTTTGTTGTGGTTCCCGATGGATATGTCCGGACGTTGGTCGTCGTCATTTTGAATATTTTATGATGAAGGTTTTCCTATACGTACTGGCAACAAGCAACGCGGGGGATCCTTTCCGTCGAACTCCGCCCAAACTCAAATCAAATAAAAAATTTAAAAGGCATGTGATGTTCAGCTGCTGAGCAACGATATGATAGATACAATGAAATTGAATTTCCTCCCTAGCGATGTTTGATTGTTGAATGTTTTATGCGATCCGGTAAATTCGATGTAAGTTGATTTAAAGTGGACCATTATTTGGGATGAGAACGAATTTTCTTTAAAAATGAAATCCAATAATAGAAACAACTCGAAGATTTTCAATTTGTACTCAATCGCATCATAAAGCTATCGTTTCAACGATAAACTTTCCTTCCAGTTGGAACTAGCTCGTTAAAGTTTTTCCTATATAAGTTTTTAACGCGCTTATATATTTGGAACTCGTGATCGTAAATGCACCGTAAAGGTGTTTTCCGCCCCCTTTATAGTTCGTCAGCAGAAATTATGGGCTTCACGTTGCGGAAATTGTGTTACCAACTGTTTTGAGATAGTTGATTTTAAAATAAATGATTTTTGTTAGTAAAATCAATTTAAATCCATCAGATCAATAGATTCAACTAGTAATTTAACAGCAACCAAAAGTTCTTGTTTTGTACATAAAAAAAAAAATTGCGATCGATGCGTGTTGCTATACGCCGCAATAATAAAATTCAGTCCTATTAAACAAGTAAAGGCAATAAAATATGAGCACGAAAAAGTGCTCTACAGTTGTTTAGTAGTTAAGTTTAGAGCTGTTTTAAAAAGTTGAGAAATTAAAAAAAACACATAATATTTCAGTCTAGTCAGAAGAGGCTTTGATGAGAGCAGCTGCATCCGGACGCCTCAATACGGGAGATCCCAGCCGTTCCTTTATTTGCTAACCTTTTAGCGTTATCACTCTTTTTGACAGGAGGCTCTTTTAGACCCGGAAAAGACTGGTCTCCTTGAAATTTAGTTGGAAATGTCAACTCTAATTCACATTCAGCCATTTGGTGAGTTTAGTTTCATATTTATTTTGCTCCTACAGTCATTGGAAACCATTTTATACTCGTTTTTATCCCTCGATCCAACTGACCGGTGTTTGGTGCCTGTACACGTAGGCTAAAGTTCGAAAGCCACATTCCCCCAAATCGATAATCGAAGCTACAGTGTTATTCTTTTACTCGGTATCCCACGAAGCAGTATATGATAACTGAATAATTTATTAGGGAAGCCAGTGACTTTGCTCAATCCAGGTCCTTATTATTTAATACACACACTGCGAACCTTGTTTCGTGTATGGCAGGTGTTGATGATCTCACAAGAAAAGGAAAATCATGGGATGATGTAGCTGAACAGGACATTTTTACAGCACTCAATCATCTGGCCCTATTTTATGTTTCTGCTTTTGCAGGGTCTCAACAGCTGAAAGATGTGGGACCCATTCGTTCATCTTTTCTGTTTACATTTCAATTCAGCCCCGGTCTGTAAGGAAAGGGGGGGAGAGAAAAGGTGAGATGGGCCAAGTTTAGCTTCTCAGTAGTAGTAGCAGAAGCACCAGTGGCTAATGGAGGGGGTGGTGAGTCATCTTATGTACACGCCCCGGGAGGAAGATGAGTTCCACACGGCCAGCAAGGCGAGAAGAGACCTTGTCTTCTCGTTCCGGACGTATTTATTTTCTTCACTTGGTTGTCGAAGCGAATCTTTTCAGTCCTCCTTCTGCCTTGCATGGTACCAGTCTTGTGAAAGATGCTGGAAGCATCAGGATCTTCATCATCCGGTGAGGAAGATGTTGCTCAAACTGTTGTTTCGATGAGCGAGACAAACGGCAGCACTCTTCCGTCTCTAATGTCCCTCCAGGTTCCTCCGCCTCCTTCCATCCGTGCGATGGATTCGATCGGATCTGATTCGTCTTCATCTCGAGAGTTGCATATTTTAGTTTTTGCTCAGCCCCAAGGATCGAATCATTGCGGTACTAGAGAGCTCATCTCTTCTGGTTCCGTCCAATCGCATCAGTCGATACGAATCTATCCAGGTATCTATGTTTATTATAGTATAAGGATATTGAATCGATATCTTCCTTTTCAGAAGAAGGAGAAGGGGGGAAAGGAAACTATTTTCGGGTATAACTTTGTGTTTAGTTTGTTTACTTTAGGAGGTCATCCCTTTTTACGTATAGCTGTGGTTCTTACGTATACACAAACATTGAGCTGTTGCTTCTACTGAGAAAAAAAAGGATCGCTGTCTAGATGAAAGATACTTTCAGGACACCTAGAACAAACTTTGGGAGCTCGCCCATGTTGTTCCTCGCACCCTGATCCATTTCTGGATTCCCTTCACACTTTCCCTTGATGATGATGAGGTCGTTAAAACCAAAGAATCTGTCTTCTCGGTCTTGCACACCCCAGAAGTGTGTTTTGTTTTCCTTGCATAGCGACATTCAAGTCATTGTGTATTCTTTTTATTCGGAATGTCGTCTTCCCATCCGATAGTATCCATGGAAACGGTGGTTGAATGTTTCTCTTCCGAGAGCCAATTGCTACCATGGATACCATTCAAACAAGATTTCCCGATACCTTCTCAAGTATTCATGGGTTTGACCTGGACCGGATGAGATCTCTCTCTCTCTCCCCTCATCGTGATCGAGGCATAGTTGATCAGTTTGCTCCCGTCGATCTGATGATTATTTCACGCTGCTCTGTGTTGTTGTTGTTGTGTTTTCAAAGTCCCCGTTGCCCCGGGAAACCCTCCGGAGTTTTGTTTTGGTGGACAGACTGTTCCCATGACGACTCCTTCTTTCTTCGAGCATGTCCATCGGGATCATTCAAATAGGCCAGGTACGGCTGATTTCCGGGCCAGTCTCTTGCCCGCTGGCCAGTCAGCCGGACAACACTCTCTTCTCTCTCAAGGGGGGAAGAGAGAGATAGAGATAGAAGTATAGACTCTCATCCAAGAGTTTGTTATTGTTGATGTCTCGACGAGGTGGTGCTCCTGCTTCTAGCCCGGTCAGTATGTTATTTATACCTTGGCCTGTGTGTTTACCGGACCTTACAAGGCCTGGCCGATATCGATCGATGAGTAGAGATAGAGAGGCTCAAGCACGAGACCTTCTTTTCTCAGTCCTCTTTTAGTTAATGAAGGGATCACCTGACTTTTTTTTCTTTTATCTTATCCTCTTCTGGATTAATCCAGTCTTTTTGATTACTTGACGCAACATCCGGCACTCTATACCGCGTGCCTTGCTTTTTTTTTCTTCCTTTCTCTTTCAAAAAGATTGATTTTTTTTCTCGTTGTCATAGACGGAGCTGTAGTGCGCAGTCGCACGGCGCGCTATAGTCGCCGTTTTCACTTGATCCTTAAAGCCTCGTTTTCCATTTTGTGCGACTCGTTGACACAAAGGTGTACACTAGTTGGATACGTCCGAGTCATTCCCTCCTCTTAAAAAATTAAGCTTAATAAATTTTGTTGCCCGAATATTTTTTAAAAAGGGCATCATATAAAGTGCTTCTGGTATTACGCGGAACCATGGTAAGTTAGCTGTGACTAGGAAGTTTGAGTGAGAGCGTCGTTAAAGGGAAGCGGGTAGACCGGAAGAATGGAGGGGGGAAAGAAATCAATAGCGGGATACCCAACCAGTGTGCGTGGTGCCCTCTCTGTCACTGCTGTATTATGTATTTTTTCCCTTAACATAATTTAATATTCTTATTTTTTTTTCAGGTATGAAGCGCAATTCAGACGGGGAGACTGGGCCGGCGCCCAAACGGCCCCGACCTATGGGTGATACGGAACTCCGTCTATTGGTTTACAGCAAGGTAACAAAACAATGATTTGTAGCTTGGGAAATCTATACAGCTTCTTTTTACGACAATGTCGCACAGGTGGCCGGCTCCATCATTGGCAAAGGCGGTAGCAACATTTCCAAACTCCGCACCGAGGTGAGTCACCAGTTTTATTTGAATTAAAAGCTTCTTGGGGGTTGATATCAAAAAGGGGATTCTTTTACACCACTGATGCAGCGCTCTCATACACACAATCCTTTTTTTGTTTGGCAATCCCGATCCTGTTAAAAAAAAAACATGCTTACGTGTGCGTGTGTGAGTGCACTTTTTCTCAAATCCTTGTTCAGGATCGAATGAGTATTAAATAAAAGAGGCCTTTCGGCACACCACACACGACCGCCCGTCCTAGAGCTTCCTTTAGAGAGGGATCAGAATGGAATTTGTAGAAGGGGAAAAAAAAGAAATCCATTTACCTCTTGCGTTGCTATTTTGCTGTACTTGTGTGTGTGCGTGCGTGCGCGCCTCTTGTGTCTGTGTGTGAAAGTGCGTTTGTTTGTTTGATTTTGCCTCTTTTTTCTCCCCAATCCTGAGAGGAGACGTTAAATCCTTTTGGATCTCACATTTCCCGTCCCTGGTCCTCCCAAAATGGAGCCAGAAAAAAAAATCCCTTTGGTGGTTTATTTTTATTTTTGGGTTATTTTTCTTTTTTTGTCCTCATTTTACAAAATCATCATCATCGTCATCATCATTCATCATCAATGATCTATAAAAATTGTCTCTTTGTTTTTTTTTTCTCTCTCTCTCTCTGCTCTGCCATCTCTGTGCTCTCTTCCTCGCCCGCCTCCTCCGCCCGATGGTTCCGATGCGAATTCGATGCGATCCTACTTCCTCCTTCGTGGGGGACCTCTCCAAAAAAAATCATAATAAAAAATCGAAACCAAAACAATATATATTTATATTCTCCACCAACAATAAAACCCACCAATGAAAAAAACAGAACCACGCCACTATCTTACTTCCCGATTGTCCAGGCCCAGAAAGGTAAACAAACAAAATTACATCAAACAATCCTAATTTTTTTTTTATTTGGCTAAATTGTACTCTCTCTCTCCGTTCATCAAGACGTTTTCTCTCACTCTCTCTCTCACTCTCTCCTCTCAAATCCTCCATGAATCCTCCATCAGGATTTTTGTTCTTTTAATAATAATAATAATGAAAAGAAATGTTCCCACGAATCAACAAAAGGAGCATGTCCTCCGGTTGTCCTCTGTGAATCATTTCCATTTAAATTAATATAAAAAATTAATAACTTTTGCAAGTTAAAACTAACGGTTTTTATCTTTGTAGTAATATTTAGCATGAAAATATTTGAGAGAGAAATTAAGATATTTAAACGTCTACTCCCATCTCAGTCCTTATTATTTTAGCGAGAGAGCTTAATTGGGAGAAAATTACCTACAGTGAAACACCATTGTCACTTACTAATTTGTCCTTTTTCTTCTAAATAAACAATCAAATCAAAGGATCCTGACGATTCAGGGAAATTTGGACGCTGTTACCAACGTTCTACAAAATGTTTTGCCATCATTGGAAGAGGTATAATTGGATTCATCTCTTATGATTTATAATTTTGACTTTGATCCTCATTTTTTAGGTATCAAAGATTCGAGGAGAGCGATCAGGAAGAGTAGGCGATTCAGACGCTCGCTTATTGGTACATCAGAGCCAGATTGGTTGCATTATTGGACGCGGAGGGGCCAAAGTTAAGGAACTTCGTGAGGTAATTATCGAATTCCTAGTAATAGAGACTAAATGGTTGTACCTAGCGTGAGAGACACACAGATGGGGAAAGAGAGAGAAAAGAGCAGGTGGTCGATATGTATGGTGTGTCGTCATTCCGTTGAAAAGGGGGCAGGTGGGTCAGTTGGATTGGCAGCCGGAAGCATGAAGGGATACATGCAGCTGGCCCATCCGGCTCCCTCTAGAAGGCCAGGTGGAAGTTGTACAGCTCTCTAGCTCTCTCTCTCTTAATCCGCCTTCATTCAGTCTTTTTAGAGATTGTGGAGTGTACAAACGTGCTCATTTTCTTTCTATCAACAGTCTACAGGAACAAGGATCACCGTTTATTCCGTTTGCTGTCCGAGAAGCACGGATCGCATCGTCCAGATTTTGGGAAAGCCTGGCGATTGCGGAGAGTGCATCAAACAGATTATCGCACTCGTCAAAGAGGTATTCCATTAAATATACTTTTATATTGATTTGAATTTAACTAACATAAAAATTTACTCAGTCCCAGGTGAAGGGACCAGTGGACCAATACAATCCATACAATTATGACGAATCATTCGCTCAAGAATACGGCGGTTACGGTGAAGGAGTCATGCCGGCCGTTGGAGGTGGTGGTGGTATGCGCAACCCCGGTGGTGGAGGAGTAGGAGGTCTTGGTGGTCACCCTCGGGGTCCACCCCTCGAAGCGGGAGTTGAAAATTCCTACACTGGTTCGAGACGTTCCAGGCCGGCCACTCTCTCCTCCTAGGGGACATCGAGGTTATGGACGGGCAGACAGTTACGAGAGGGATCTGCCGCCTCCATCGCTCATGGGTGTCGGACAGCCGCCCGTTCGTGGCGGACCAGGGTAACTTACGTGATAAAGTTATTTACTTGAACTTAAACTTAAACATTTTTTGAAATAGGATGTATCACGATGAGAGAATGTTTCGTGAGGAGGACCGTGGCGGACACGCCGAGACTACCCAAGTTTCCATTCCGAAAGATGTAAATATTTCAATGATTTATGAGATTTAGACTACTTGAAACTGGCAAATGGTTTTTAAAACCCATCTGTTTGCAATCATCACCTCCTCTTAGAGCTTTGCCATACATACGATAATTAAAAATATATTATTATTTCAATGCCAAAAAGGAGGCAGTTTCATTTATATACTAAGTTGTAATCGCCTTGGATGCCATTGTCGCTAGTAGTCAAGAGAGTGCCAAGAAAGAAACGGGGGACTTTATTTATTATTTTCACTTTTTAAAAACATTTCTCCTTTTGCGTCTTACAGTTGGCCGGAGCCATAATAGGCAAAGGCGGGGCCAGGATCCGCAAAATTCGTGGCGACTCCGGGGCCAGCATCACTATTGACGAGCCACGGCCGGGCTCGTCGGAGCGCATAATCACCATTTCGGGTACATCGCACCAAATCTGGAAGGCCCAGTACCTCCTCCAACAGAGGTTTGTATTTATGATTAATCATATATTAATCTTTCATGGAATTATATAATAAGGTCTCCATCTCCAAACTCTCAGCGGCCGTTGTGGTATGGAAGACTAGTGATTTTGTTGTTCGGCTTTGCGACCGCTAACAAAAAATCACCAGTTTCCTACCAAAGCGGACCAAAACCTTCACTCCCTAATTTCTGCCCTTTATATACATTATTATTTTAGAATTTAGATCCCGAGTTTTCTAACTTTTATTTATTTATTACAGTGTCCGCGAAAACAGCCAAGGGAAGCCAGGCTTTTGAATGCTTCGACGGAGACGAACCTGAACAGCGAACTCCCTTTATTTTTGCTTGTTCTTTAATTTTTTTTAAGTCTAGTATAAAAATTCAGACACGACCCTCCGACACATCATTCAAATAGACTTTTGATTGGGATCACCATATGTTTTTCTTTTTTTCAAAGGGTTTTAACAGATATACAAATTTCCCCCTCCCTCTACTTCCAATCCGTCGTACTTGTATGAGTGTGTATACCTTTTTTTCTGGAAAAAACACACAACGGAAATTTAAAAAAAATACACTTTTCCCCCCTTCTATATGAGCGGTTTCGGTAATTAAGCAACGCACACGCGTTATAAATGATTTGGACGGAGAAAGACAAGTGAAATGAGCCCGCCACTGTTTCTGACAGGCGGCGCACGTTCTTATTCCAATTTTTCTTTTGCTATTTTCGGACTAGAAGAAGAGAGAGAGATCCCATAGTGTGCAACACGCCCAATGAATATAGCTGAATGCGTGCACAACTGCACATGCTCCTGTATTTTTTTTTTTGAGACGAGAATAGATTTGACATCTTTTTTTTACCCCCTGTCTACTGAAATACTCGACAGTATTTCATCAACGACTTGATGCTGACGAATGTGAGGTATCAACGTCGAGAACTGCCATATTTCACCTCTAGCTGTTAAATAAGTAAGAATGATTGAGGTCATTGAGTACGCAAAACATTTAAGCAACGAAAATTCCAATTGCGAAACCAACCATTGCAGTATTTTTTTCATGAAACTCAATTTTAATTTCATTATTTGAGGAAATATTAATAATTAGGTAATAATTAATGAATTAAGAAAATATGACGTTAAAATTATCTACAACTAGGTGGCGTATCTTTATTCTAAAGCCTAGGAACAGTGCATAACCAGCCGACTCACGAAAGTCGTGATAAGTTTATTTTGATCGCGTATGGCAACCCTGGACAAGTTGCAGCCGAAGGCGGACATTTACTCTAGTAGTGGTTCAGTTCATCACTTGTTGGGCAAGGAAGAAGAAGGAGGTTGTCTGTGTGTTTGTGTGTGTATATGTGTGTCTGTTGCTGGTGCCTTTTTGATTCCGTAACGCGTTTATGTGTTACACACTCTGTACTGCGTGAGTTGGGCACTTCCTGTGACGGATGTCGGATGCGTGATATCAGCACTCTCATGAACGGGTCCGACTCTTGATTTGTAGTAGTTTCTCAATACTGCTGCTGCTGCTCTTCCCACACACACTTTCATGACAAACCCGGTTTGCATGACGTGTTCCAAATCAGGGCATTGACACACATCATCTCAACGTCAACTATTGTGAGGACGGAATTATCAGAGTGACGACCTTATTATTTTTCTCCTCCTCTTCATTGTATCTCTTACATTATTTTATCACCGTGGAGTGTGATCCTTTTCTCATCATCTGGAATTGTTGTGAAACTCTTCTCCGGCTCATCATGACACTCCTACCTCTCAGACCGGTAAGTCTTATTCACAGCCTCAATTTTTGGGTGCCTTGCATGACCGATCAAGCGAGAAGTGCTCCATATGGTCACTCATCATCAATATCCACTAGCCACACCTACAAGACTCAGTGAATTTTCAGAGAGGAGGATGTTGTGTTTATTGTCATTGGCCCCCTTTTTTTTATTATTTGTTAAGAAGGCGAAAAAAGAAAATGCGGAGAAACGACACAGCCGGTGCCAGGTAAAAATAAAGCGGGAACCCCGAGATTCCCGTGCGGGCGTCAGCAGGAAGCATTCTTGAACTTCTTCCCAGATTGTCCTCCACTGCGCCATCCCTATAGACCGTGTGTGGTAACACCAGATGACAATACTTTTTATTCTGCTGCTATGCTGGAGACCCAACTGTTTATAGCTCTTCTCTAACTTGTGTTATTCGCATTCATGTATGAAAAAGTGCGAGGTCGTAAACTTCTCTCTCGCTCATTAGCCGCACGGGATCTCTCCCGACGGTTGTTTACGACGTGGAGAGGGCACCTCTCCATTTGGCGGACCTCAACCTTATTCCTATCAACTTGTTTTTCTTCACCTGTCTTAAAGTGTGCTACAAACCAGCCCTCATGTCAGACTAGTTTCTTTTAAATTAAAAGAAATTTTCTCCCTCTTAATTGGGGCCGAGAAAAACAATAGAACAACAACGGGATCCGTGCCAGAGATAGACTGTGGCCACCGGATTCCACACACTACACCGATCCATCACGTCAACAGAGCTGCGGAAAAATATGGATTACCCGTATTTTATTGGACATTGACTCGAAAGGCTGCTCTGTGTTGCAAAACGTGGTTTTCAAGTATATGACCGTCCATATCCTGTCCACACCGTCCGTCTCTCTTTTTTATAATTGATAGGATCTCGCCCCTTATTTTCAGGATATGGTGCGCAGCTCTCGTCGGAAACTATTTCTCTGATAAGTGTGAGAAACTGTCTTGCATCATCAAACTTTTGGATAGAAAAAGGAGAGATTTTGTCAACCGTTGCGAAACAAGGATAAATCTTTCTTTGGCGGGACGGTTCAGCATCTGCTGGACGAATGAGTCGAATGGTACCCGCTCGAGTGAACACACTCACGCGCGCCTTCACGCACGCTCCACAAAACGGCCCCGTCTAAAAATATATGTATATATACGCGCACTCGGTGCATACTGCTTCTTGTTTGTTGATGCAGTGCTTCTCTTTCCGGAAAGAGCGGCTTAAAAAATACAATACTTCCCGGCACTTGAGTACATTCCGGAGCATCCCCCCTTCTTTTTTTCCCGTGTGGCCCCCGCTCTAATAATAATAATAATAGAAGAGAGAGCTATACCGTTTTTTCCTTGATCTGAATTGCTGTTTTCATATTTCTTTTTCCAGGTTGTTGGAGGGAGACTGCTAACCAAGTAGCGCGTAAACCACAAGGATTTTATTTTGAGAAAAAAACTTTTTCTTCTTTTTTTGGACTTGTTTTGCGTGATGAAGTCGGTGTTCCGATCTGTGGGACGTCGTCATCATCATCGTCTCCGCGGTAGCTCCTTATCATGGAACCAGAACCGCGCTACATTGTCCAGGTATACTTTAATACATTATGACATTTCCGCTTCTTTCGGGTGGGAAGTGTAACGAATTCTTTTGTCACAGGTCTTTGTGGGTGCCTTGTCGCCCGAGTTTGAGGCTCTTTCCATCGAGTCCCTGAGGAGTACGACGGCGGATGAGATGGTCTCGTGCATTGTGGATAAGCTCCAGCTTCCGTTACCCATAGAATCGTACGAGCTCGCCGAAGTAGTGGGAAATGCTCAGGGACAAGAATGCAAAGAGCGCCGTCTGGGACCTGATGAACAGCCTGTCGCTCTTATGCTCCTCTGGCCCAAAGTGCTGCCTGCTGGATCCAAAGAAGAAGCAGCTGCTTTACGGCGACTTATCCAACGCGTCACCTCAACCAAGTATATTATAAAACGAGTTAACTTGATTCTATTTCTGAATTTTAAGAAATAATGATGAATAAAGTGTCTCGAGGGGGGAAAAATACTTGTTTCTTTCTTGGCGCCTTCCCTCGACGTCCCACATTCCCCATCTTTCCATCCTTGTTGGCGTAGCTGTCGAGAAGTTGTTTACATCTACCGTCACGCTCTTTCTCTTTCGTTTAAGTGTCCCGCTTGTCTTCCTTCAAAAACCGTCTCGGAATGCTTATAACCCTTTAATAACCCTTTTTCTTTTTACAGGCTGGATGATGAGGATCTGGAAGAGGAAAAGTACGACCAAATCGCTTGTGCGGATGAGGACCAACAGCCCGCTGAATTCCGTTTTTATTTGAGAGAGAAATTGCAGAATGATTCGTATTGGTCGGATAGGCAAGATCGCCCGGCGGGAGCCACTGGAGCTGGAGGAGATCCTGCACTCATCCGGGATTATTTTTACCGGTTCTTATATCAACCTCGTGATAGAGAATACCCGGATCTTTGCCAGCTACCGGATTTGAATGAAGGGACCCTTATTGATAACCTCCGTGCTCGCTTCCAGGCCGGCCATATATACACCTACGTTGGATCTATCCTCATAGCTCTGAATCCTTTCAAATTCTATCCTATTTACAACCCGAAATACGTCAAGCTCTACCAGAACCGGAGGCTCGGCGAGTTACCGCCTCACATCTTTGCTGTGGCGGATGCGGCCTATCAGTCGATGATGCGGGATCGAAAGCCCCAGTGCATCGTCATTAGTGGTATGGAAAACGTGGTCAATATCCTCTTTCAAATACGTTAAAGGAAAAAAAATGAATATATAAAACCGCATAATTACGTAGTTTCAAATTCCTTGATCAAATCGATTGTGATGGTATATTACTAAATTTCTCGTTCTAATTTTTAAAAGAAATAATATCAAAACTAATCTGATTAATTGTTGTTATTTTGATAGGCGAATCCGGCTCTGGAAAAACAGAATCGACCAACTTCCTGCTACACCACTTGACGGCATTATCGCAGAAGGGAAGCCACGGCTGTGGCGTCGAACAAACTATACTCAATGCTGGGCCTGTCCTTGAAGTATGTGTAACCAATAAGATAAATCATATATTGCGCCATCTCAACAGAAAAAAAAAAGAAATCGCAAAAAAAATATGAACGTAGTTGTTTTAACTCTGGAGAACAGACGTTGCACTTTTTTAAAATAACGAAATTATTATTTCATCCGGCACCGTCCAGAAGCTTGAAGGGGCGTGAAGATAAACATGTTATATTGCAACTCCTTTCTCTCGTTTTCTAACTGGTCCAGACGGTCGTTATAACCGGGGGTGTGTTCCTTTTTGCTTTCTTGTTGATGTTTGCTCCTGCTCTACATTCTTGGAGCGATGCCCAAGAAATGAGAGCAAACAAGGAAATGCGGATCGATTCTTTTCCTCACTGAGAGGAAGTGTACTGTCCGTCTTCTTATAATTAGTCTTGTTACTTCTAACTACATCTTTCTCTGTCTCTCTTTTTTAAGGCTTTCGGGAATGCCAAGACATCCCATAACAACAATTCTAGCCGCTTCGGCAAGTTCATCCAGGTCAACTATCGGGAAAACGGACAAGTTCACGGAGCACTCGTTCAAAAGTATCTTTTGGAGAAGACCCGCATCTGCTTCCAGGCTAAGAATGAGCGCAACTACCATGTGTTTTATCATCTCTTGGTTGGCGCCTCTCCTCAGGAAAAACATTCGCTTCATCTTCATCCGCCGGCCTCCTACCGTTACCTCAACCAGAGCGATTACGGAGAACTGGATGAGGCTGCCGAATCCTACGAGCTTTCCAGGCTTAAACAGTCAATGGAGATGGTTGGATTTTGTTCGGAAACTCAGCGACGAGTTTTTGCCGTTCTCTCGGCCGTCCTTCACATTGGCAATGTCGAATTCCAGCCTAAGAAATCGACGTATCATCACGATGAGTCGGTCACGGTCAAGAATGTTGCCTGTTGTGGCCACCATTGCACATCTCCTTAAAGTCAAAGAAGAGGTCCTTCATCAGGCACTCATCTCTAAAAGAGCAAGAGCTTCCGGGGAAACGCTAGTCATCAACTACAGAATGCCCGAGGTATTTTAAATGTTAATTTTTTTAAATAAAGATTTTATTACATTTTTTATTGTATTTTAGGCGATCGCGGCTCGGGATGCAATGGCAAAGTGCCTTTACGGTTCCCTTTTTGACTGGATTGTGATGCAGTTAAATCATGCTTTATTAGCCAAGAAAGAGACGGACAAAACTAATCGCGGCTACTCTATCGGTGTATTAGATATATTCGGTTTCGAGGATTTTGGAAACGCTAATAGGTTAGATTCTGATGTCCCTTCTATAAAATTTGATTAATTTAAATTTAAATTTTGTTTGCAGTTTTGAACAATTTTGTATCAACTACGCCAATGAGCATCTTCAGTATTACTTCAATCAGCACGTCTTTAAATACGAACAGGAAGAGTATAAACGTGAAGGGATCCACTGGGTAAACATTCAGTTTGTTGACAATACAGGCTGCCTCCAACTTTATGAGTCAAAACCAAACGGGCTTCTCTGCATTTTAGACGACCAGTGCAGGTAATTTTCGTTCTTTAAAAATAACTTTTCACAAATTTGTAAATTGTTCGTTTTGATATTTTTAGCTTCCCTGGAGCAACGAACGAGACGCTTCTCCAGAAATTTAATTCGGTGAACAAAGAAAACGAATATTACGAGGTTCCACAGAAGCGGGAAGCGGCCTTCATTGTCCGCCACTATGCCGGACGGGTCAAATATCAGTCGAACGAATTTCGAGAAAAGAACTTGGACCTTATGAAAGCTGATATTGTGGCCGTGCTCAAATCAAGTGGGCTCACATTCGTCCGTGAGTTGGTCGGTGGTGACCCAGTGGCCGTATACCGTTGGGCTGTCCTTCGTGCCTTTATCCGTGCCTATTTAGCTTTTGTTGATTCTGGACGGCGCTACCGAGGCGAGTGACCTACATTTTACGCTAACAAATAAAAAAACGTGTTTATCTAATTATACAACATTTTTAACATGACAGAAGCAAATGAAGGGAGAGAGAGCTTGTCAGGTAAAAAAAGTGGAGAGAGTTCTAGGAAGAGCAGCACCAGCAGTCGATCCTCGAAATCCCGCTCTAGTCGGACATCGAAAAATTGGAGAAATTTAGAGTCAGTCAAGACACTAGCCAGCCGATTGGGTCACAACAGCGCGTCCCTCACTTCATGTAGCTGGATCTGCTACTTCATCATCTCATGAACGGTTACCTCTCGTTATGTCCAACTCAGTTCCCGGGAGCAATAACAGCGTCAGGTGCTGGAGCTTCTAGCGTTCGCGATCCTGGCCTCATTATCGTTCACAAGAATCTGAAAAAGGCACACACGGTTGGCGCCCAGTTCCAGCATTCGCTCCAGAGTCTTATGGTAGCTCTCAACACGGCCAATCCCTACTTCGTCCGCTGCGTGAAGAGCAATCGCTTGAAGGTATAATTATTCATCAAATTTTCTCCTAAACGGTAGTTAATTGCTGTTAAAAAAAAACTAGGCGCCCTAATCAATTCGATGAAGAAATCGTCCTGCGCCAGTTGAGGTATACGGGTATGTTGGAAACAGTGCGGATCCGGCAGGCCGGCTTCAACGTCCGACTCACCTTTGACGAGTTCATTCACCACTACCGTATTCTTCTTCCAAGAGGATTGTTGAGGTAAAGAGACATCCTCTAAAGTTCATTATCATTTTTAAAATATTTTTTATTTTTTAATAACAGTTCTCAGGCGGATGTGCACGACTTCTTACGCCAAATGAACTTGAACCCAGAGCATTATCAGATAGGTCACCAAAAGATCTTCCTCCGTGAATCGGAAAAAGTCTAAACTGGATATCCGCCTCCATCAAGCTATCCTGGCAAGCATCGTTACGATCCAGCGCTGGTTCCGCTCAGTGTCTCGAAAGGCGTAACTTTCTGTCTATTCGTCGGGCTGTCGTCCGCATTCAGGTATGAACTTAAATGATTTCAGATTCATATTAATTTACTTAATAATCTATATTTTTTCAGAGCTACGTGCGAATGATTTTGGCACAGCGACAGACGATGAACCTGCGAGTACGTCATTTAGCAGCCACGTTTATTCAGAAAGTCTGGAGGGGCTATCAAGTCCGCCAGTGGTACACTAGTCTTCGTTGTTCCGTCGTGAGCTTTCAGGGCCGGGCTCGTGGAAATCTGGCCCGCCGTACGCTTTGAGCAGATGAAACAGGAAGCACGTCCAACAGGAAGGCAAAGGGGGTGACGCCCATTCTGCACAGAGTACAGACGAAGCCTTTTTATCAAAAGGATCCTCCCAAGAAGAACTGGATCGAGAGCTTGCCGAGCAACTCAGCTCAGAAGAGTAAATTCAAAATATAATAATTTTTATAACAAGAAACTATTTTAATTTTTATGATTTTTATAGGAGTAGTGGAATCCAGGAGGATAGCGAGTCGGAATCGATGCATTCGGAATCGGCTCTTGGAATGCAGATCAATGCTATGAATTTTGTCTTTCCTGTGCAGCATGGGGAGGATAAGAAGATGGACAAGTCGAAGAAAGGAAAGATCGCAAGTCGTCTAGCCAGTTCCAGTACCACCACCTTCCACCTACAACGTCACCTCGTATCGGATTTCTATAGAAGAATTGCTTAGGAGTGGTACCGGAGTTGATACTAGTCGGACTATCCGGGAAGAAAAAGGTGGAGCTTTGCACAAGGCCAAGAAGCACTTTAAGACTTTGATGATGGGTAGCGGAGCTTCAGCAAAGCATCGGCTTGACAAAGCGGACAGCGCTACAGCTTTGCGGCAGTTGAGTACTCATCAAACGAGCGAGGATAAAGACAGCGATTCAGAGAGCACGCTCGTCTCATCCGCTTCCCGTTCCACTTCAACCCTAAATTCAGCTTCCGATTTGGATCACGATACGTTGCCCACCTTTAGAAGTACAAGTGGTCTAGCTTTCCGGGATCGGGAAGTGGATAGGGATCGAAGAAGAGAAGAGCGGAAGCGTCTCATTGCGGAGCGCCAGGCCATAAGAAGCCGGGCCAATAGCATCTCGGATGAATCTCATTCACCTACTTGTCCTAATCCCGTTCTCTGTCGTCGCTTCAGCCGTGATGTCGATGCTGGTCACGGTCATCCCGGTCACAGTCATTGTCCCCCAGCTTTTAATAGTCAACAGGCCGTATCCAGTCACTTAACGGCTCTTAGGTACGAATTTTTATTTGAAAAGATTTATAAATGCAATTGTCTAACCATTTTCTTTTTATTAGGAGAGGTAGTAAAGATGGGCTTCGAAGCGTGAGTGCTGATGGCGGTCCATCTTGGCGAGGTAGTCGGGATAGCTTGCGCGAAAAGATCACTACGTCTCCACTAGCAACCTCAACGTCCAACGTTACCATGCCGCTGGGTCGGCGTGCAGAACGGGGCGGAAGCCAGGTTTCTAGCTCCTCGACGGCTACTTCGACCACTTCGTCCCACTTGGCCGTGATGCGTTCCAGTTTGAGCCAGGCGCACAAACTGACACGCATGTCTAAATTGGCGAAAAATAACGAGACCTGCTCCCTATGTTCCAAAACTATGAGCTCCTTCTTTGCGCACGGCTTCAAGTGTACGTCGTGCCACATGGTGTTCCATGCCAAGTGCGTCCAGCAGAGCGTCACGGCTGCCGCTCAAGTCTGCGATACGGTATTTTGTTCAATAAGTCTTTCTTTAAGAGATATTTTTAAAGCTATTTTGTATTTTGTTCCAGACTGTTCCTGTGTTGGAGTGTGCACCATCACCTAAACGGAGCTCCACCTACGCGAGTGATGGAGAATACGGGAAGAATCGGAAAGGTAGCCGAGATACGGTGGACAGCATTGCGGCCGGAAGTGAAACTTCCGTCCAAAGTTCTAAATGGAATCTGACGGGCACAAGTCAGTTCACGGATTCCACCCAAGATGTTGTGAACGGTGGACAGCAGCTCTCAAGGCTTGACGAGTTTATTGGTCGCAAGATTCAGACTTTGGTGGATGACTCTGCTACTCGTGGAGGGCAGGCGGATCGAGTCTTCCTCTCGGCACTCCGAGAATTCCGTGGCTCCCTCATTTCGGCCTATGGAGTGGCTGCAGCATCCGCTTCAAGTCATGTCGTAGTGGGCGCTCCAGATAATCCAGCCGTTCGGCTTACCTACAGAGATCTGACGGCCAATTTCGGTCAGATCCTTGAATCGGTGGCGAGGGATGACACTGCTTTCCCGAAAACGCTTGCCGTCAATGCTTTCCGTGGATATCTGAACGAGTTTGTGGCTACCAACAAAGCGGGAGGAAACAGCGCACAGCAACAGCGTGACGGAAAGGACGAAGGTCGAGCTAAAGGTGGAGGAAAGAGGCGTAAGGAACGTTGGAAGAACAATAAACAGTCTGAAAAGGGCTCGGGACAGCGGGGAAGAGACACTAAAAGGGCTAAAGGGCAACAGGATGAAGTCACCGTCGTCCGCTATCTTGGCCACGAGTTTACAACACTCAGTAGCGTCATCACTATCCCAACAGCTTGCGAGGTAATCATTTTTCTAGTTAAAAATAAATTAACTTAAAAAATTACTTTTATTGTGTGTCTCATAGGTTTGCTCTTCATTCACGTGGCTCAAAGAGAAGGGTTTGGTGTGCCAGAGCTGTAAACTAGCCTGTCACAAGAAATGCTACGCCCGAGTAACAACGGAATGTTCCGCCTCATCCTCTCGCCACAATCATCCATCGTCACCTGGATCGAATGCTAGTAACGCTACCATCAGCGCCGTTCCAGTTTCTTCCAGCGGAATTGATACGGGTGGAGGAGGTGCCTTGTTCGGCGTTACATTAGACAAACTATTGGCCGGCAGTTCTGCCCGTCTTCCACCCATCATCGAACGCCTCATTACCACCATTGAGTTAGTCGGTCTCTACACGGAAGGGTTATACCGCAAGTCAGGAGTCTCTTCAAGAGTGTCTCAACTCAAGAAATTACTGGAAGAAGAAGCTTCCAATAGCAGATTGGGTGCCAGTAGCTGTGGAGTGGACCTACAAGAACAGCCTGTTCACGTTTTAACGGCCGTCTTGAAATCCTTTTTACGTGAGCTACCCCAGCCGCTTCTCACCTATGAAAGGTATTTACATTTTTCAAATGTTTAAAATTTTTAATGAGGCTTATAATGGATGAATTCCAACAGATACGATGGATTTCTAAGAGCGGCCGACATAGCTGACGATAAAGAACGAATTTCTTCGTTGATGACATTAGTCCAAGAATTACCTTCGGCTCATTTTGATTTGCTGGAACGCCTTATTTTCCACTTGACTCGCGTGGCACTCAACGAAAAATCCAACCGGATGGGAACTAACGCTCTAGCCATCGTGTTTGCTCCTTGTATCTTGCGAACATCCCGTCTCCAACAGGCCCAAGACTCGCTGTCGAACGTGAGCCGTCAAACGTGCGTCCTAGAATCAATCCTCGTGGAACAACTCCGACGAGTGACGGACACTCTGGCCGATATCGACTCGTTAGATTCCGTCTGTTTGGCCTATGCTGCCCGACTGGGCACTCTCCGTTCTTCCAAGATGGTAACATCTTCTCCAGGATCATCTGAGCCTTCTTCACCGCCACCTCTACCATCGTCTCCTCCGCCCATCCTACTTGCTGAGGGAGATCCTGGAGAAGAACGTCTCATTCAGGAGCAACTGGATGAGTTACGTGAAGAGAAGGCTGCTTTAGCCGCTACCTTACCGTCATTGGCGCGTACTGCCAGCGATGATGACTTGCTCTCAACTGATGGAGACCTTGATAGCCCTACGACGGGCGGAAGTGTTGATGACCTTCCGGCTAGTACTACAACCACAACTTCGACCAGCATATGCTCCGATACGGGACTTAGAGGTATTGTTTTCTGCCATTTGCGGCCTTCTCTTTATGTTTCCTGCTTATCTATTCTGTTAGTAGCGCACGTCCGGATTCTGTCAGCTACTCTTTCTCTCTCTCGTCTTGGATCTTTGTTGGCTTCTTTAGAATCTCTGGATTTTATTGACGTGTAGAACTGTGATGATCCATCCATCCGCTTTTTCTTGTGGTAGCGGACGGGGGTAAATTTGTTTTGTCCTTATGCTTTTATTAGTTTTTATTGTGCTCTTTTAACCATTAGGCAAAAACAAAGAAATCAAAAACATGTCGGGCAAATGAAAATATTTTGAATTGTGGAAAGCATCTTATTTACTCTTTTTTACGTGAATGGAATTTATTTATGGGAGCCGGTCTGGGGGGTTATTAAATTATGGAATCACTTTAAGCATTTTCTGTGGATTCCTCAATGATAAATGATTTCCTTTTTTGATAAATTCCATTTTTTCACTGTAGACATTTCCAGGTGGATGACTATTTTTTGTTTCTTACATTCTTGAGGCATACCTATTGCTCCCTTTGTTTTATTTCCGAGATATTGAATGATCAAAACATTCCTTTTTCAAGGCTTAGCCTCTAAAACCCGGAATCGGGAATTTATTTCTCACGTCTTGTATTTGAATGACCGGTTCCATTTTATTTGCCCAACATGTTGAAAAAAATGATTGGTTGACTAACATTCTGTTTTATTAGGTCACTTTATTATTTATTATTATTTTATATACATTCTTTTAATTCTTCTTTTCTTTTGGGTTTCATTGGTTTCCCTCTCTCTCTCTTCCAATTTTCGCTTGTATCTAAAGACGACGACTTGGAATTTATCGATGATTACCCCAAGCGCTCCTCTTTGCCTTTTGTTTCTTCACCTCTTCTGCCGGCGGATCGGGCTTCCAGAGCTACCGTTCATCGCCAGCTCTCCGTCGACTGACATGGATCTATTTCTTGCTGCTTACTTTCCTTTTGCTTTTCTTTCCAACCACACAGACACACACACATACCAACCCTCACTAAAACACACAAACTTGTACACACAAACCTAATGTTTTTGTTATTGTTCCTCTCCCCTCTTTCCGGTGGAATAGCAGCATCCAGCACCAGCACCACCCATGATGAGCCGGATGTGGCATCCAGCTTCATTAGGCAACATTTTGATGACAATAAAGTGGTCATCACTATCGGTCGAGTCCACAAAGGCGAACAAGATGAATGGGAGAAGCGACTAAATGCCGGTCGTAGGGCCATTGAAGAAGCGGCGGCTGCTACTGTTGTGCCAGTCGCTCAACCTCGTCGGACGAGCCTCCAGCGTTCCAAGATCGTTCAGACTCTCTCTTCCTCATCGGATGATCACCAGAATGGTCAATCAGGCCACCCAAGACGGCCGAGGATTCCTAAAGTTTCTTCTCCAGCCGAGGGCGATCAGACACCACCAGTACCGAAATTAAAGAGGACTCCTCGCCGTCAACGCCGTCCTTCCAATGGAAGCGGTGGAGGTCCTTCCGGCCAGCCGGATGGGAGCGTCGTGTCCAGTTACCAACCTCTGGCAGTCGACCTGGACGACGACGCCATTATGGTTTAAAAGTCCAGCCAAATTTATGTGTCTCATTTTTTTTCCTCTCTCATCACATGCAATACTCTGAACTATCTTATTGCTCTCTCTCAGATCACCTCTTTTTTTCTGTTTCATCAATTCAATACTCTCGCCCGACTTGGAAATGTTTTTTAAAAAAGGTTATTAAAGTTTGGTATTTTTTCCTAGAATGCCAATAATCATCTCCTCTCTATATATTAGTAGATTTGTACATAAATGTGTCGATTCGCACCCTTTTTTAAAATAAGGAAATTCTCTCTACTAATAATTAAACCGAGTGTAAAAAAATTATCTTATGTGAATCTCCTTTTTTTTTGTTCCTCGTTTGTTTCAACACAGATTGATATGCAATATCACCGAGTGCCTTTTGAAAATATAAATAAAAACTGGTATCAAAATTGTTTTAGTAAGATAAGAGCTGTGATTTCAAAATAAGGTGACACCTTAATGCCACTCAAGAAAAACAGTTGACACTTTCTTATCTCTCATTCAAGTATAAATATAATTTGTATTGTCTCGACTGATATTTTAGACAATAATCAACACAAAAACTATGTACATTATAACTTTTCTTTCATTCTCACGGGAGCATGAGAAAAAGAAAAGAACAATTGATATGATTTTCTTCTTTTGATTGAGAGTAAAACTCAATATTTACATTATGTACAATTATGACTTAAAAAAAAATAATCCACCCAAAGTCTAGACGTGGTGGACTGGCACCTGCTGGTGCTTCCCAGCCATGATACTTTTGTGCCACATGCTCACGCGACGACCCGATTTACAGGATTGAACGCTCTTCATATTGCTGTGCACTGTAGGCAGGTAGACGATGTGGTGATGATGATGATGATGACGTCCTCCGGGCAGCATAGGCTGCCTATCCTTACTCGGCTCGTAAAGCCGTGCGGTAACAGGTGAAATGGTCGCAGTACCCGCTTTAGTGCAGCTGGGTTGAATCATGATTTCACCAGCAGCTTCACGATCCCTCCGTAGAAGTCGGATTGCCAGTAGAACCAGAAGAACAAGGATACATCCGCCAGCAATCGGTACGGCAATGGTGGCCGCTTTCAACCACAGATCGTGACCGCGATCGTTGCCGCCGCCGCCGACTTCGATAACACCGGACGAGAAAGAGGAGGAGAAACGCGTTTCCAGCGCCACTAAACCTGCTGCACATGGCCAAAAAAAGAAAAACACGTTAATTTTCTCTTTGGAAAGGAAAGAAAAGGGAACGCCCACCCTAATGATAGAGAAGGAATTTTCTTTAACCGAACTGAGAGAGGGGGGGACGAAGGGATGCAATCGGACGACGACTTGGGGTGATTTAAAGTCGTCCCAGCCCTTTTTTTTCTACCTGAAAGACTAAGGAAGAAGAGGGGGGAAAGAGAAACCTCCCACTATTCCGGGTGACCACGCAACTCTTTGGGAAAAGAAAAAAAAATTTCCATTGCTAAATACTACCCCGCCGGTTGAAGAGAAGAGGCTTCATTGAAAATAACCAATACTCACTAAGGGGGGGAGTTATTTCTATTTCTATATAAGATTTGAATATTATAACTAACCGGAATCGTTGATTCGATGGTGATTATGATGATGAGCCAGAACGGATTGTTGGGCGTAGTTGCACAAATCGTCTTTACAGCAGAGAACGAGAGGTCTTTCCGTGCTGCTGTCGTCTGCTGATATTTGTGGGGCATTTACGCTCGGTAGATTCTGGCATTCAGTCTGCTCACTGTATATTTTAAATTTTAAAAATAATTGATTAGAAGATGAACTTTTAATTGGAATTTATAAAAGAAATGACTCACGTTAGAAGTTCGATGCATCCGTGACGAGATTTAGAAAGATCTGTCCGATCAACGATTTCAGAAAAGCAGGTACCTCTTGATGATTTGCACATGTAACCCGTTGTGACGCACACCGGTAAGTTACAATGACACCTCAATTCATCTATGTTAACAAATATGTCACATATTCATTATTAATTAATCCGTTCTCAATTTCATATTAGTATATAATTGACATACCATTAGATTGATGTACACTACGTCCACCATGATGAGGAATGACGACAGAGGCCGTCCTTGCATCCGAATCACCAATGGTACTGCACAACACAACAAGAAGCAACAACACCAACATTGTTATGATATGATTTTTTTAGAGAAATAATAATCCAGGAGTAGAACAACTTTCACGGCACATGTCTGAATGACAACTGAAGTCTAAAACCCACAACGGCTCCTCAATATATGTGTGTCTGGCTTAGCAGCGCGTAGTATACGCAGACCCTCAGTAAAGATAAGAGCAGACCTTTTTTTTTGGTCGGCGCCCCCCAATCAGACAGTCCACTGGCGCCGACTGGGATGCAGGCAGAGAGAGAGGGAACCCACTGTCCCTGGCTGTAATTAGTGTGAGTGGGGGCCGCGCCAGCTAGAGCTAGAGCTACAGCTATAGCAGCAGACCCCCTCGTTCCTCCACCTGGGTTGCTCTTTGCCTGGCGCCAGCAGTCTCTCTCGGTCCCGCCTCGGGGTTAGACAAATAAAACAAGAAGAAGAAGAAACGCCGCTTCATCTTTTAAAGAGGGGCTCCTGCTGCCCTTTCTTTCGATGACTATCTCTCATATATATATAAAGAGAAAACGACGTGGATGAGGTTGTTGTCAACACAGTTAGGCGACCTGGATTGATCCCCCCTCCGTTCCAGCGCGCGGGAAGAATCCCTTGAATCAATAGCTTTAGGGGGTTTGAGTAGCTACTATATACTATATATATAAGACCTCATGCTGACTAATATGTGAATATAAAGAGAGAGATAGAGAACCAGCGAGCTCTTTATATTCTATCAACAACAACAACGCAGAGACCGCCAACGGCGTCTTGGAGACTAAACAGATCCTCGTTAAAAGTGTTTCGATGTAACCTCCTAGCAGTCCACTCAAGAGGCAGCCCGCCGTCGACGACCTAAAAGTTGATAAAAGCTTTTTCTGGGATCCCCTTTCTTAATTGCTTGTGGATATACATATATATTCCGGCGCCGGAACAGCAAAAAAAAGGGGGAGGGATTGATAAGCATGAGACGACCGGACTGCTCAGCAAGGGGTCTGGCACCAGTAGGGGGAAAAGAGAGGAAAAAACAACAGAGGGAAAAAAGGTCAACTGTATGTCGCCACATCTTTTTATTGGGAGCCCTAAAAAAAAAAAAAACAGTCGCGCCGGTGAAGTGCTGGCGACGCGGCGTCGTCGGAGATAAAAAAAAAAGTGCGTTGCCCGGCTGCTCGGGCACTTAACGAAGAATGAAGATGAAACCAGTTGCTGGTCATCAATCAATATTAGAAAG
The DNA here is from genome assembly GCA_030141595.1 of Chydorus sphaericus. Taxonomy (NCBI): domain Eukaryota; kingdom Metazoa; phylum Arthropoda; class Branchiopoda; order Diplostraca; family Chydoridae; genus Chydorus; species Chydorus sphaericus. The sequence continues at coordinate 8,095,360 of CM057928.1, forward strand.
AATCCTATTTTGGTAAGAATATAATAGAGTTATACCACAATCCCTTTTTTTTTATACCGGATATTCTTGTTTGTTTTGATACTGAAAAAAAAATTTAAGTTCGATGATTTCGATCCCACACTGTGAGAGTCATATTCTCGCCCTTGTTGTCCTTCCCTATTATTAGACATCATTTTTTTCCCTTTCTTATATAGACTCCTGGGAAAACAACACAGCACGCAACAAGTATATAAGAAAGTTCGGTTCCCTCCTTCACCGTCTGCCGCCGTGTACGTCTGCGGGACTTGAGCTCCAACCTAGTGGTTATCTTACACACTCGAAAGGTTCTTCTACACGGGCACACTATACTTTTTGTTTTGTTGCTACGGATGTACTCTTCTCTGCATGATTACATAGTAGACACCCCCTTCTTTTCTTTAAAAAATTCAGAGTGCCGGCTCTTTTTTTGAATATACCGAAAGGAAGAAGTTTATTCACTTTTCTTTATTATTCATTTCCGTCTTATATATACAAAAATGTTAGGTGAATTACGTACACATTGGGTGGTTTATGTTAAGGTTTACAGAGAGTAAACAAATGATGGGAGTTCTTCATTTTCGATGCTGTTTACATAATCTAAACTGCTTTCATCTTTTGGTTTGCTAGCTTTTTAAAACTTTGTTTTCTTTAGGTAAAACTCTATACCAAAAGTAAGTTGATTTGTTAGTGTTTTCACTTTTAAGTTTACAAAGGATTATTGAGGGGCATTTTGGAAAGTAAACAATCTGAAACCTTGGATACGTAGTGTGAGTCACCGAATTTCCTTATTGCTCAACGATGATACTATAGAGAAAACTGATTCAGGTAGCTGATGGAAGACGAGTCATCAATTCGATTGGTTATTTATTATTCAGTCCTTGATACCCGAAAAGCTGTCATTCGAGTCTCTCTATATAACAATAATGTATTCCTAGTTTATACCGATGAAAGTTGGCTAAAACAACTAAATGGTATTTACATAATTCTACAGTTGCTTCCTTGGCACATTATTGACTCACTGCTGAAATTGATCTTTACTTAATCGACCTAAAGAATTCTCTAAAGTGGTCGCAGAAAAAAAAAGAAAAAAGAAGAAGCAGACCCTCTTTCAAATCTCCTAATCCGTCTAATCTCAAAACGGGTCGGCTGCTAGGGGATTCTCATTGTTGACACAAATGGGGCGTATCCATTTTAAGAGAGTCTCTAGCGATCCATCATATATAAGAAAACGATGAAATCATCATCAACACCACCCATCATCATTATAATCAAAGACTTTTTAATAGAATAATAAAAGAATTGAATAAAAATAAAAAAGTCTGTCTTTCTGGTTGTGGCACGCACCTCATTGTTCATTCAAGACCAGTCGTCTTTTAGTCGGACCTGTATTAGATAGAAGAAAGCATTCCTCACAATCGATCATATCGACGACTATAGAGCGCTGCGGCCGATAGGGACCCTTTTGGAAGACTAAAAGCAAAGTCATGTCGTCCGACCTTGTGTGTTATTTCAGCCAGTTTTGGGCGCAACCGCTCTGAGCTTTATAAATATTCGTTAAGCATCGACAACTAAGCAATAAAAACTTGCAGCAAAGAAGAAAACTTCCGTCTTTGTCCCTTTTTTTCTTTTTGGGGGGTGATGTTTATCGATGAGAAGGGGCGGAGATGGGATCCGCCGTTGTTGTGTGTGGATATTTGCTGACAGGTTTTTGTCTTCGAGAGGGGTAGCATCGCATCTTGTCTTCCTTATAGACAGCAACATTCCCTCCCTTTTTTTATTCTTTCAACCATTCCTTTGCTGTGATCTTTATCGACAGGTTCTTCTCTCTCTTTTTTTCGTGACACACTCACATACCGGAATGCCTATATATACTATATATGCCCGACAGGTGGATGCATCTCGACTCGGGAGAGTCATAAACCAAGGCACACAAAATCCGAGCTGGATATTTTTATTTATTGATGTACAACACACACGCGAAGATTGTGATTGCCCCCCTAAAGGCAACCCATTTGAATTTTTCATTATATACTTTATTTTAGAATGAAATAGATGGTGGAGAACCATCTAGCGATCATTTCATGTACCGTACTGGATTCGCTTCATATCACTGAAGATGCAATATAGACGGAGCGAAAATAAAAAAAAGACTATCAGGATCATCCTTCTAACACGTTGAATATCGGTATCGTATTAGAAAGACCATGAGTAGCATGCAGTCTTGCAGATGAGACGTCTTTAAGATATTATTTTGTGTTTTTATTTTTTAAAATAATTATGTGATAAAGAATAGATGGTTGAGGATTGTATCTGAATTTTCAAATAGATAATTTTGTTCCAGAATTTTATATTTTCACAAATCGATCCATTTCTCATCTCTTTCATAACAACAAATTAAAAAAAAAATTCATTTTATCATTTATATACATGCACACGAAGATTAAATATAGAAAAGGAACACAAAATGTCATCAAATCAGAAGAAGTTGTAATATTAAACTGACTGAACTAAACCGAGACAAAAGCAGAACGAAACTGAAGTGAAGCATTATGGTAGTTGAACTGAACCCAACTGAACTAGGAGTTGAACTGAACTGAACTAGGAGTTAACTGAACTGAAATAGGAGTTGAACTGAACTGAACTAGGAGTTAACTGAACTGAAATAGGAGTTGAACTGAACTGAACTAGGATTGAACTGAACCGAACTGAACTAGGAGTTGACGGAACTGAACTAGGATTGCACTGAACCGAACTGAACTAGGAGTTGAACTGAACTGAACTAGTAGTTGACTAAACTGAACTAGTAGTTGACTAAACTGAACTAGGAGTTGACTAAACTGAACTAGGAGTTGAACTGAACTGAACTAGTAGTTGACTGAACTGAACGGTAGGAGTTGAACTGTACTGAACTAGGAGTTGAACTGAACTGAACTAGTAGTTGACTGAACCGAACTGAACTGAACTGAACGTAGCCACAATAACTAGTTTCCATAATTTCTCGACGTCGACGGACCTAATTTTTTTATTTTTTCCATAAGTTCTTGTTGCTTTTTCTTTTGATCTTCCTTTTTTCTTTCCCTTTCCTTTAAATTAGCAAGAAATTCGTCTTGAAAGACCTTTGATTCTGGAATTGGAATAGCTTCCCGAGCATATTTTATTGGAGCACATTTCGTTGGAACTAAACTATCTCTGGACACGTGAATACAAGCCACCACAAAAATTGCAAACAACAGGAAAGCAATTATCCCCAAAAGAATCCCGAAAGCAGCGTTATAATTGCAGCATTTAGTTGATTTCTTCGAAACATATTCGGAGGCGGAGGTTATCGGCACATTCCTTACCTCGCAATGTTCCATGTTGTAAGAGGACAAACTTTCTTCTAGAGTTGACATGATGAGGCTGTCGATAAGTTCTGAAGCGAATAGCTCATATATATAGATTATGGGCGTGTAAAGTAAGAATGCAAAACAAAAAATTGAGGCTTGAAATTAAAAAAAAAAAATCTAAAATTTTGTTCATATTTAATTCATATCATCAAAGTGCGTTAGACTTTGATCGTGAATTTTAAAACACTGGATCACCCTTCTTATATGGATGGATACCGTTACCTTGTTAAAAAGATTTCTTCATTAATTTGTTCATAGGTAATGGTAAAAATAAAACATGCAGAACCTTAGGATTCAATATTTTTTTACTGAGCACAAAAGATAAATGATGGTAAGCATATTGTGTTTTTTAAAATATTCAACGCATAATTTTTGATTTTTTTGTTGCTTTTGTAGATCGTCTGCGGACATTGGTAAATTAGCAATGGACGGTAAATAACAGCATGTGTGACATTTGAATCAATTTTACTTCTTTAAAAATCGGGATGTAAATTTCAAATAGTGGCGCGCTATTTTATGCTTATTTAGGAAAGGAATGACGATTCGAGGGCAGCCTAGCGCTCACAAAACGAACTAAATTTAAACCTTAAACTTAAAATAGATAAGACTTTCCATTCCATTTCACTTGATAAAAGGGATCAACAATCAAGTGTGTAAAACAAGAGGCACCCATCAATACAAAATGGACCTTCACAGGAAAAAGGAGCTGATTCAATATTCCGGATTTCGGCTCTACCCCTCTCTGCGCGATGAAAATCCCAAGAGTGCGTCTAGATGGCTTCAAAGTCGCCGACTAGACGACAATATTGGTAATCTTTGGAGAGTTCACGAAAAGCTTTACGATCTCAAAGTTTCATCGATTTAAAAGGGCAATCATATTTTAAGAGGCGATTTTTTTGCTAAACAAAGTTATAGATACCAGATTTCGGAAACGAATAATATAGATGGGCCCTAGAATGTATGTGAGACAATAAAATGTTTATAAATTGTGATAATACTAAAATGATTTAAAATTTAAAATAGGGGCGGGTACAGCGTAGCTATGGACACGAAACTGGATTTTCACAAAATGAACCAGATTTCGGCAATGAAATGTGTATAATGATAGCTAAACATTTCAGATAAATTCAGTTTTCACAATAAAGAATGACTCATGTTTCATTTCTTTCATAAAAAAAAAAAATTGAAACGAAAAAAAAACTCAACAAAAACTCAACAAAACTAAAAATATCCAACCAAAAACTCAACAAAAACTCAACAAAGACTCAACAAGACTCAACAAAACTCAACAAGAAGACTCAACAAGACTGAACGAGGCTGAACGAGGCTGAAGACTGAACGGGAATGAACGAGGCTGAACGAGACTGAACAAAACCGTGCTAGTCAGTCCGGTAGTTCTGATAATGTGTTCAGCGTTGAGCCAGCTTTTCCAGATCTGTAGTTCGAAGTATTAAGTTGGCAAAGAATAGAAACAATCCTAGAAAGATCAGTCCAATCGGAAAATAGTAGTTGAGGAATATCCCAATTAATATGCTTATTACAGCTATCAAACACTTTAGAGGTTTCACCAAAAACTCAACAAAGACTCAACCAGACTCATAACTTTTTTCTTCTTTTTCTCTTTTTTTTCTCGCTTTTCCTTTAATTTTTTGGCTGCTTTTTCATCCCGTTCCCATTTCTCTTTGGCTGCTTTTTCATGCAGGATTTTTTTCTCTTTATATACTTCTTGAGCTACTACTTTGAAATATTCGCAGAATTCATTTGCCGATTTTGGGGAGTGGAGTTCCATCGTTCGTTCGAAAATCTCTTGGCAAGTAGGGAGACAGTCGTTGGAATCCATTGTGACCTTTAACTGCGTGCTGTTGGAGTTGATGTTGGACTTTCTTATTTAGAAACTATAACCAGGAAATATAACTGCAAGGGCGAAGGCAGGCGTGAGTAGTCCCAACGGAATTCATGACAATTCAAAACACATCTCTAATCTGACGTTCAATCACTTCAATTAAATAAATAAACATTTCATATATACCCTTCGATTCGATGGTGCGGTTACGACCACGAGTTCATGCTCTCCGGCGGCGAACTGTAAAGCCCAACAGTAATTAAAAATATAAGTGCGATAGACTTGGAGCGTGAATTTGAATAGACTCTGGATCATCCTTCTAACACGGATGGATACCGTTATGTCATATGAAGAGCCTTTAGCTTTAAAATTTTCTTACTGAACTTAACCTGAAAACAAAAAAGATAAATGATGATAAGCATATTGTGCTATTATAGTATAATATTTAAGCCATTATTTTAGTTCTGTTGGATCTTGTAGACTTCGTCTGCGGACAATGGTGATGGACGGATGAAGGGACGGTAAATAATATATGTGATGACTTTTGAATCAATTTTACTTCTTTAAAATTCTGAACATAAATTTCAAATAGTGGCGCGCTGTTTTTTTTTAAATTACAGAAAGGAATGGCGATTAGAGAACAACCTAGCGCTCACAAAAAGAACTAAATTTAAAACTTAAACTTAAAATAGATTAGATAAGACTTTCCAATTCCATATCACTTGATAAAAGGGATCAAAAAGTATAAACAATTATTATCAACCAAGTGTGTAAAACAACAGGCACCCATCAATACAAGATGGACTTCCACAGGAAAAAGGAGCTGATTCAATATTCCGGATTTCGGCTGTACCCCTCTTTACGCGATGAAAATCCCAAGAGTGCGTCTCGATGGCTTCATAGTCGCCGACTAGACGACAATATTGGTAATCTGTGGAGAGTTCACGATAAGCTTTACGACCTCGACAGTTTCATCGAAAAGCATCCGGGCGGAAAGACTTGGATTGAAGTTACTCGCGGAACTGACATCACTGAAGCTTTCGAAGCATCCCATCTGAATCCATCAGTGAAATCATTACTTGACAAGTACTACATCAAGCCGGCAGACTCAAAAAGGATTTCTCCATTCACGTTCCATTCCAATGGCTTCTATTCCACTTTAAAACGCCGAGTTCACGCAGAGCTGTCCACTTTCCCATCTGACCAGAAACTCTCTCACAAGCGGAGAGTCATTCGAGTACAGAATGCCTTATTGGCTTCCTTCGTTATATTATTTATCCTCACTGGACTAACAGAATCCTATTGGCTTGCTATACTAACTGGATGTGTTCTTTTCCTCAACATCAACTGCGCTCACAACTTTTTCCATCAGAAGGACAATTGGCGGATGTATGTCTGGGACCTGGGCTTATTGAGCTCCTACGAATGGCGCATCACTCATGCTCTAAGCCATCATCTCTTCACCAACTCTATCATGGACATTGAAATATCTGGCATTGAGCCAATATTTGACTTTCGAGTCTATCCCAAGAACAAGATCCAACGTTTCTTACCTGGATTACTACTTTTCACAGCCTCTCAGTTTGCCTTTTTCCCTCAAGTAGTGATCCGAATGAGGATGATCCTGCAGGGACAACAGAAGCTTCGACCGGAAAACTTGTTGCCTCTTGTTGAGTTAACATTTCTCTTCATTTTGGCGGAGAGGCCGTTCATACTTTGGTTCATTATGCACGCAGCAAGTAGTTACGTTTTCATCATTGTTGGAATTTTTTCGGCCCATCATCATCCGGATTTGTATCATCCTGGAGATGGTCAATTTCGGTTTGGAACGGACTGGGGTCTTGCGCAGCTGGACGCCATTCTTGACCGGAAAGACGTCAATGGTTATTATTTTTAATGAATATACTTTATCCCCATTAAAAATTACATGTTAAACGCAGGGATTTTACTAGCGGAACTGACAATGTTCGGGAACCATATATTGCATCACCTGTTCCCGACATTAGATCATGGATTATTGGATTCTATTCGACCTGTTTTCGAAGGTACTTGCCGAGATTTTGGTCTACCTGAAGGGATCTATCAGCACCCAAATCCTCACAGTCAGTGGGATTTAGTTATTGGAATGTTTCAGCAGCTAGCCCGTGTACTCCCACGTTCCATACCGGAGCAACTGAAGAAAACGAAACATTAAAATAATATTCAACGAATTTATAATTCTTAACCGTTGTCGAGGTTACGTGTATGTGAAGTTTAATTACAACCTCGATTACGCTTCCAAAAACTTAAAATATGACTCATTCCCTTTGAAATCCCGATTTTAATCCAACTACATTTGCGTTCAATAACGTCGCCATTGAGCCAATAATTATGTCATTATAAAGAAATGTTGAAATAAATTCTGCTTTTCTTTCCCAGACACTTTCTTATATTTCTAACATTACTAACCCCATTATTTAGAATCTTGCACAGGTCTTTGGATAGAAAGTCTTAAGATAGACGCCTTTACCACCTATGATGGTCTCATGCTGTACCAATCAAGACCAATTAAGTTCTTACCAAAGACTGTTCTGGTCGTCCTTTTCCGTTCAAATACAACGAGCAATACTACAGAACATTTTATAATTAATTTTTTTAATAATTAGGTTCAAATTTATATTGATTTTCCCACTGATCGTGACTGTTTTTTGGAAAGTAAGTGACTCGTGTTCATTTAAACACCGTGAAATCGAAAAAATTTGCATCCTATTAACTTCTACGTGTTTGATGGCTCTCGAACCGATTCTCTCGGCGACAGTGACATTCAACAAACTAGCAAAGTCGTCACTGATCACGATAGCTTGCCAGCGTGTCTCATCCCCCCCCCCCCCCCCTCTAAAAAAAGTATCATGTCTTGGAATCAAACTTTTACTCATCAAATACCAATCAATGGATGCTCTTTAACATTGAAATGCCATGGCCAAATACTTGAGAAGATCAAATCCTCAATTCAACCCGCGAATGGTCGGCAGTAACTCGAACCAGCAACTCAAACATTGGTCCTTCATCTCAGTGCAACCACTGTGCAACAAGAATTGCATCAACATAGGAAACATGCGTGTCTTGCTTCAGGAAAAAACGGCAAGGCCGTACAGCAAATTGGGTTTTTTTTTTACAGTCGGAAAAGGCCCAAAGGCTTATCCCCGATCTGGAAAAAAGGAGGAACAGAAAAAAGAGGCAGCCGTCATAAACCAAAGCGAACGGAGTAGGCACCAATCCCGCGGGCCCCACCTAATTAAAGCATCAAACCCTGAGTTCCGCTAGGGTGAAGCAATTATGCGATGTCACTTATGCGACACCGTATTCAGTTTTCTTGTTTTGACGATCAGAAGTATAATATGACCATAAGAAACTTTTGCCTTGCAAGTGGAAAAAGCCAGGCAGACCAATATGGTAAGGTACAACTTAAATCTAAAACGAAGAAGAAAACCCCTGCTCTTCAGTTCCCATTGCGTAAAACATCCCTTCCCATTAAATAAAACTTTCCTACATGCAACATCACAATTCAACGCCTTGTAGACGAATTACACCTGGTTGTGAACGTGAGAGGCCATTGAAGAACATATGCAAGTCTACGAGCATTCAGATCGGAAGTATATGCTTTGCCAGTGGAAAAAATGACCAAGCCAACCAAAATGGTACATAAAAGCCCAAGAAGACGGGCTAAATTCCCAGACCGGCCACCGGGGGTGACTGAACGCCCGCGCGTAGCCCCCAAGAGCAGAGCTGATTGTATTAAAAAAGCAAATGTGAAAAACTTTATTTAACGCCTCCTAGACGAATTACGTATGGTTGCTTAATATGCAAACCGAATATGGCCACGTTATATTAGCGACTACGAAACTCTTGAAAATTTTAGATAACATTCATTAAAATATCACTTAAAACTCTAAGCTAACATCTTATCAACATCAAGCCAAGAAATGTTCGAAATGGCCCATTACAATAACCCCTTCCATTTCAAATTAAAACATAACATAAATATCACCTTTGATTAAACCTCCCATCACCCCCAAAAAGAAAGATATTTCTCAACGGCCTATATAAGAAAATCGCCGATTTGAAATTAGACCAGAGCTTCAGTCAATCTTCAATCGAAATCAACACGGGAACAACAATCGAAAAATGAATGTAATGAGGAAAAGACCCAAAGGGCTAAGGCGCTCGTCCTAAACCTAGGAGCAGGAACTAGTTTAGCTATTAAACCTCTCTGCAAAACATTGAAAAAATGTTTAACAGTGGGAAAAGGCCCAATATCTCCATCTGAAAATAAAGCGGATAAAAGAGGTAGCATCCCTAAACCGAAGAGGCCGGGATAGATTACTTAATTTCTTAAATCTGAAAAGAAGAAACACACCTTTTCTTTAGTTCCCATTTTTCAACGATTGCGTTGAAAAATGGAAGCCTAAGAAAACGCGTCTTTCTCCTCGGAATCTCGAAGAAGACTGACGAGAATGCAGTGATTTTCTGTATGACTGAACGAAAAAAGGGCGTGGAGATTTGTCTCTCTGGCGGAAAAAATTAGAACAAGCTACACGTATACAGCTTTGTTTTTCCGGCGTCAATATGGTGACGAAACAAAAAGTTGCGGATTACCATGTGTAGTTGGAGAAGTAAAAAAATAGAAATGGCTTTAAACTTTTCAGGAAGGATCGAATGAGTCCAATGGATCATGTTCTAGTTGAACGCACTGCGCAACCACCCCAAACTCCTTCTTCCTCCTCTTTATGACTCTCAGTTTCCCCCCTCTCATGAAATATGCCTTCTACATTTATTTAGATGCTTAGATGGAGATTTAGTTTTAAGCATGATTCACTTTGACTGATGATTAAATAAGTGCAATTTTCATTATGTCCATTTTTTTGTGATTGGAAACGTTTTTTCAGCCAAGATTTTCTTCCATTTTTGGGTGATCTTAGAAGAATTCAAATGCGGCGCACGGCGGAGTGTGTGCGCATAAGTTTGGGAGATCCAATTTCACATATTCCAGGTGTTCCCGCATGATTTTGGCATGTTTCTATTTATAGCGCATGATTAAACTTGATCTCTTCGATTATTCGTCATGTCGTAAAACATTGCACCCAGTCAATTTATTTTTAATTCTCTATAAGGCTTGTTAAACTTTAAAAAATTGAATTTTATTAAATACTTGGATTGGGCATTCACAAAATATAAAATAAAACGAAAAATTCCAGATAATTATAGTATTGACAAAGATCTAGTACAGCTTCAAAATTCAAACAAAGAATTACTGCATGTTCACCTAGGTGTAATACGAATATTGTATAATAACCTAGATTTGTTATTAAAGAACTCGTTATTTTTAAAAGGATACAATATACATCATGCGAAAAAAGTTGACTAAAACAAATTAAAATATATACAAGTACATTAAAACAAATACATGAATCCAATCTTCCTTAATTTGCTATCCGTATATTAGTTGAATAGTCACTCACAAATCACAACTTTATTTCAGCAACACAAACGCATCTAAAAAGGTCCATTTCATCCCTTTTCTAAGTTCTTCATTTTTTCAAAACCAAAGGATTCTATAAATCCATTAATTCAAAGGTCGTGCAGGTCTATATGTATTTTTACATAAATGTCGGTAACGCCCAGAAGCCCCAGATTTGAAATTTTGCCTAATAGATCTTTCTGTAAATGAGATCTTTTTCCCTAGATTTATAGAGAATAGTGCGTTCATATGTTTTACAAGAGATATTTTGTCTTTTTCAATCTATTTTTAAAAGATAGTTCATAGTTAGTAGTTTAAGATAGTTGTAGTTAAGATAGTATCTTAATGAATGCACGCTTCTAAACAAAAAACTTTTCAAAGTTTTCAAAATTTCTATTTCTAAACAAGGAAAACGGAAGCGCAATGAATTTGACAAGATTTTACTGTAGCTTTGAAGAGCGAAGAAAATTATGTGTAGACAACAGATTCGCTCGTAACGCGTGACGTTGTAGCAATCATATTACACGCCTCATAAGTTCTACATCTCGTGTCATGTCGCCGTGTGTGGAGTTTTTTAGAACTCATTTTTTAACTCAGTTTAAAGCTACCGTAAGTGTATCGTTTAAAAATCATTAAAATATTGATGCTGTGAATTATATTATGCAACAGTACGGTCCATACCATACTCTAAGCTGTGGTTTCATCTATTCTACAAAGATAGAGTAATCGCACTTTAAAAAATTTCATATTGAAAGAGCGGCGGTGCTACTACGGAACGGAATTCTTGTAAGAACGCTAGCTCGAGAAAGGAAAGCTTTATCAACTGACGGATTCTTCTTCAAATTAAATATTTTTTATAAATTTATCTATTTCTTCTTTTATTTTATGTATAATTTTAAAAAACTTCAAGAAAAATGTTGCGGAATAAAAAAAAATTGTAAGAACGTCATAAGAAAAAAGAGAAAAAATGTCCAGACTACAGATCACAGATTCGCAGGTGGTTCGTCGTAGACATCTTAATCATAATACATGCCACATAAGTTTTGGGTCTCACGTCATTATTATGCCTTGCAACTACGCATAATTTATTTTTTCAAAATCTTAATCTTTCTAAAACTCATTTCAAAATAATGATTTGTTAGTTACCATTATAATATATCGGTACGATATTATATTTCTAAAAGCATAACTGATGAAAATCCAATATACAAATGAATTAAAAAGTAGCACGTATAACATCAAATGAATTCTAAATTTCACAAAAAAGTTTAAAACATTTGCTGTCTGGTTCCTTGGCGAGTGAGGACGCAACAGCCTGTGATCCCAATGGCTAATAGGGCGGCAAGACCCAGACAGAAAACGGCCAGCACTGTCGGGTTGGACAAAGTGTTGTTGTTACTCGGATTGTTGATGCTTATGAGGACGGCATTATGACGTTCCTGTTGATCTTGCTGTCCTCCATCTAATAATAAAATTTGAATATATTTCTGTAGAAAACCAATTTAATTGGATAAATTAAATTACCAGCGTCGCTTCCGGATGACAAAACGGAAGCAGAATACGTCAGATTCAGACGTGGATCATCTTGATTACACATATGAGTCCGGCAGCAGAGCAAAACTGGCCATCGGGAGCGCAGTGAACTTTTTGGTGGACGATTCTCACATAATAACGGCGTCTTCAAACTGAAAAAATAAATAATTACGTCACCATAATCTCCAATTCTAAAGGTCAAATTAAACGCTTCACTCGTAATATAAACATGAATATTTTAATCAAGATCTTACTTGACGCATCCTTTAGTGACGGGATCTGATCCATCTTTCCGATCCAGAAACTGAGAATAGCAGAGTCCGGCAGTGCTGCAAACGGGTTCTGCCAGCTCCTGACAAGTCGGTGTCGTGCAAACGCACTGCAACATTTCATCTAATAAACCAAAGTTTTAATTATTACAAATATATTGATATAGATATAAATACCATGATGAGTTTCGGCAAGAGTCCAAGGCAACAGCAAAAGGGGCATCAGGATCAGCAGCATCTTTTCTTCCAACTGATGGCGAAACTATGCACAAAAAAAGAGAATTCGCTAGTTTTTCTACAGCCGATAATAATTCCTGCTGTTGCGCAGCGTCACTTTTGGTGCTGGAGAGCCGTCCATCATCTCTCCGCCGGTCCGTTCTTGGTCATCACGGCCAGAGCGAGAGCGCTCACCGCGGGAGGCCGCACTTTTTCTAAAAGACCTGGAAAACGCGTTAAGAGCGCTCCTTCCGGAACACAGCAGTAGGCCCTCGTTTGTTACGAATAAGGATCGACTGCGAAAAATTTATTTTTCTTTCAACGCAAGAACTTTGTGCCGATGATGACCTGAACGATATCACACTTTTTGAAGGACATGTCACATAGTGTAAGCAGAGCCATCTGTGAGTCATCGTTACAGGTGGTTTTTAGTCTCTTCCGCAATCTGTTGCGTCTATCAGAAAAGTTGAAAGACCGGTTCGGCTTGTAAGAATGTTCCACGTGATTGACCATGAGAAATAGAAATAAAAACCAGTTCCTGAAAACAACTTGGATAAAAAATCCTTTACTTAAATGGCTGAGGCAGATGGTGTATTGCCTTACGGCTTACGCGACCGGAGAACAGCACAATTTTTTTTATTATCTTCTGGGAAAGTGAAGACGAGGAGGAGGAAAAAAAATATAATAATTAACCAACCCGACATTAAAGATACAGAGAGAATCTCTGATCTTTCAAGCAAGTTTGCAAAAAGTTATCCATCACAAAAAAAGAACACGAAAAAATATTCGATAAAAAGAGGACTCCCTTTTCAACATTTTATACTCCCCTTTGCACAAATATAAAAAAAAGAGATGGGCCTCAATACACGAAAAGAAAAAAAAGTAAGAAATTACCACCGCTCTTTTTTAATTTTTTTTTATGTGTTCAATATTATACAAAGGAAGATAGAAATGTGTCGCCCTTTGCTTTTTTCCAATAACAAGCCAATCGAGGAGAGGAAAAAAAAAAAGAATTGAGGAATGTCCCACAAATTGTTTTTAATCTTTATATCAATCAATGGATGGGAAAGGTAGAAAGAATTTTTTTGTTTTGCTTACTTTTAACTAGAGCGGGAAAATATGAATCTGAAAAAAGCAAAGAACAGAACGTTTATGTGTGGGGGTGTAAATCCTTGTTTTTCGTTTTAACGTTAATTTTTCAAGAAGAAGAAAATCAGCGGGAGGCATTCTTCAGCTGATTTGAGAGCCAGTCGAGTCCTTCATAGAGGCCGTCACCGCTGGTAGCACACGTGGCCTGAATGTACCAATTACGGTTACGGAGAGAGTGGAGGCCGAGCTTATCCGTGATCTCTGCAGCGTTCATAGCATTGGGTAAATCCTAAATGTAAACAAAAAGAGATCAAGACTCACATTCTACACAAAATAATAACCAAAATATTACCTGTTTGTTGGCGAAAATGAGGAGAACAGCTTCACGAAGTTCGTCTTCAGCCAACATTCTCATAAGCTCTTCTCTGGCTTCACCGATACGTTCACGATCGTTGGAATCCACTACGAAAATGAGCCCCTATGAATGAAGATTAAGAATTAGTCAGCCATATGCATAGTATTAAAAGATTGAATAATCTCACCTGGGTGTTCTGGAAGTAGTGCCGCCACAGTGGACGAATTTTGTCCTGGCCTCCCACATCCCACACAGTGAAAGATATGTTCTTGTATTCTACAGTCTCAACATTGAAGCCTATGGAGAAAAGAAAGCAATGAATAAGGTATTAGCATAAGCCTGTACATGATCAGATTAACAATGCAGGTGGTTTGGGATGTACCGATTGTCGGAATGGTTGTAACAATCTCTCCCAGCTTGAGTTTGTAGAGGATTGTGGTCTTTCCGGCAGCATCGAGTCCCACCATCAATATCCTCATCTCCTTCTTGCCAAAGAGGCCTTTGAAGAGTGTCGCAAAGACGTTTCCCATTGTGAGAGAACTGGTGGGGTGTGGATACGTCAAAACTCAACAAAAAACCGAAAAAAAGATATGCGAACCTGCCGGAAAGAAATAAAATGTGATTAAGTCATTATCGTACACGTTTAAATGAAATTAAAGAGGGTTAAAATCAATTGAGATGAAGGCAAATTACACAGACTTCAGAAAAAGTGTTCTATCAAACGTCACACATATCGCGTGGGGGGTTACGCCGATTCCAACTTACCGAAGTTTGACGAAAATATATTGCAGACAAAGTGATGGAGAGCAAAATGCAGTGACTGATTAAACGGAAAAAAGAAAGAAATCAGCGCCCCTTTATGACGAAAGGGGTTGAAAAAAACCGGCAAAGTTCAGTTCGCGTTGACGGAGACAGATATACAACTAGCGGGTCTAAATATGGCGGACGTGTACGAAAGAGGGGGACCTGTATGACGGGGCGGCGGGCCACGTCAAAATGCCTTGGGTCACGTGACTACCGGCTCCTCTACTTCCGTACGCCACCGCTAGACGGCAAAAGATTGTTTTACATAAGGTATATTGCGTTATGCATCGGCATTTTTAAAAAAATGACTTTTTATAAAAACTAATGAATTATTCAACAGACTAATTATAGAATTCTAATGAAGAGAAAGCGATTTATTTTTTAAGATATAAATGGAATAAAATTGCTTGACAATTCAATCTACTTTCTGTTTTGTAAAAGACGTGTAAGAAATTTTCTAAATTTTTAAAAATGTAATAAATATAATGTAAATAATAAAATATATGATGCAGTTGAGTATCTAATTAATTGGAAGAGAAATTTAATTTTTGTCTGTAATCGTCTGTAGTACTTTTGTGTTTTCGTTTATTTAATATTTAAATGCTTTCAATTTGAAAAATTTAGTTGAGTAACATGATTCTTCGATCGATTACCGGCATTTCCTTTCTTTCACGCAAGTCACGTTTAAATATATGGCTCCAGGTAGACGGAGACGTAATTTCGATTACTTGAAATAAAGTTTAAGTGTTGACCTTAAGACAATTGATTTGAAGTGACTCTTTCTATCAGGTGAAAAATGATCCAACCACTCATTTGTTGACTGAACTCTTCAAACTCTTCGGACTTACATTAGATGAATGTTACATCTATCAATTACACTTCAGTGCTCAAAGATTGCACAATAATCTGCTCAAATGTTTTTTCAAATTAGAAAAATTTAAAAAGAAAGAAAAGTATTTTTGTTATCAATGATGTCTCGGTTACAAAATGTTTATTCACTGAATTGGAAAAAAAGAAAGAAGAAGCCAAACACAGTAGTTCTAGGTGAGAGGGAAAGGATGATGATAATGATGACACATTGGAAATTTTTTCTTTGCTTTCTTAAAAAAAAAAAAAAAGAACTCTTTCGCCTTGGGGAAAACGATCAAATGAGATCCCCCGTCAATGACCCAGTGAAATTCCTAATAGCCACCAGTTTGTTCTTGATACACTTCAATCACATCATCATTTTCCATCTCCAACTGTCAAAAACAGAAAATATTAGATAAGCATAAAAATATGACATTTGAACAAGTCCAGACCTGCTTGGGGGTTTCATCATCGTTGATCCTTCTTCCATCAAACAGGAACCTCAGCGATGTGACTGGAACACCCTACAGAAGAACAAGAACATGAATAAATGCAATTAAAAATAATTATGGAGCTGTCACTAACCACTCGTTCACTGTAGGATTTTTTGAGCTTGCCCATCTGTGTTGTCATCTTCACACGAAAGTGGATCTCATTTGAATCCTGGCCCACAACTTTCAACTTGATGTACTCGGAGCCAGCATCTCCACCTTCGGTTTTTTCCTAATAGGATTGCAGAAAAAATATTCGACATGAGGGAAAATCTTTGATATGGAATCGAGACTTTAAGACAGCGTGTGGCAACAGAACGGCGTCACTCATTTTAAACGAGAAAAATACATAGAAAAAAGGAATAATTAAGGTACTTACGTCGGCCATTGTCTAAAACACGTTGTTTCGAGGTTTAAAATAAGAAACAAAACTTCTACAAGTGAGAAGATACCGGAGAAAACCTTTTTTAATGGCGTGGTCTTTTTAGCGATCGCGGGAACGGCCTTTGCTACTTTACTTGACTGCAAAATGCTTTTCAGTGTCTCAACGTTGCCAGTTTTACTTTTATTTTACCTCTTAACTCTTTTTTTTTTTAACCGCCTCTGGGCCAAGCTGGATTTCTTCCAGCCTCCAGAAAGAATTATTTTTGAAAAATTATTGTTACCTGTGTTTAACTTAATATCTAGGATTTTAAGTGTTGATGTTCAATGGAGATAGACTAATGACGGTGCAGGAATTGCGTCATTTATTCAACAAGTGAGTCAAAAGGTCCGAAACAGTTTAATAGTAGATTGACAAATCCCAGTTAAATTCGCCAAACGGAACATTAGGTAATAATAAGTCCTCTTCGTTCGGCTGGTAATAAAAAATGGTAATAATAATAACGGATTGCAACACGAATTGTTGATGTTGCTGTTGTTTCAATTGCAGTTCCTCATTTTCTGGTGCAAAAGCCTGCTCCTGCTGTCTGACGTCAAAAGTCGGTAGATCAAATAAATATAAACGCACACCTACTCTCAAACTTTCGGAGGATTTCAGCAAATCGAAGTCCTAAACGTTCTTGTTACCACGGATTCGGCGATGATTTCATCTCAATAATTCAGCATTCCATAAAATCTTTATAAAATGAGTAAAAGATTGTGCGAAGATATCTTATTTTAATGGTTTAGTCATGCAATTCACGGTATTTTTTTTGGATATTCTTTGGATTTCGTCGAGCCAGAATAACCACAGGACATAAATTATTTTTAGATTCACTTCATTTTCAAGATCGCACTAGACTAGTCGTAACATATATGCGGTCATCTATATCTTACATGTCGACGATATAATTAAGCTTAATTCTGAGAATTAGAATATTAGAAGACTCAAGTATTGTTAGAGCTCCTGCATCTAGTCTAGGAGCTTTTATAACTAAGAAATGATAAGAAATACTCAATCGGAGCGCTTAATTTTGATGCAGATTTTTTTTATCTTCTTCATAATGACTAAAAAATAGGAGCTTTGATTATTTCACAGTACAGTTGAAGGCCACCGTTGTCCCAACAGGTGTGGACCAACAACCAAGACAATCGCTCGTTGGATTAATTTAACAGTAATACAGATGAGAAACTGCAGCGCAAGAAAAGCTACTCACGATTTATTAAAATATGGATTACATGAAATGAAAATAAGAAATGAAGATTAGAAGGCGTTCTTTTCAATTTTTTTTTGTATTATTTTGAATCACAATTTCCAATCGAGCCATTAGTTCCCTCTCTCTAGCCCTCTCCTTTGCATTTAAGTACAACACACCAACAACCACTCCAGAGGTTACACTAACAGAAAAGTAGTTATCCAGTATAAATGTTAGCGCTGAAAATTAGAAATATGGAAAATAATCAACATAACCCGACCAAAACAGTTTTTTTGTTTTTTTTTTTATTACCTTTTCTTGCAGGCGTTGAGATGTATTCCTTCCTGAAATGGCTGTCT
Organism: Chydorus sphaericus; assembly: GCA_030141595.1. Lineage (NCBI taxonomy): Eukaryota > Metazoa > Arthropoda > Branchiopoda > Diplostraca > Chydoridae > Chydorus > Chydorus sphaericus. Next base: position 8,113,685 of record CM057928.1, read on the forward strand.
CTTCTTGCCTCTTCCTTTAATTTGTTGAGACTAGGCATTTTCAACTGATGACGGATGAACTTAGCTACACGTGATAACATCTTATTAATAACAATCTATGAGATTTAATGAAGAAAATTTTAAGTTAAGAAATCTGCCATATACATGTAACCATAAAGCAAAATCGTTGAAGTAGACAGAATGTGCGAATGTAGAACGTCGATCACAAAAATCGAGAGTGATCAGTGAAGTGAGTGTAAATACCAAGATGGCCAAATAATATCCCAAGTTTTCAACCTTAACTAGAGAATGGAGAATCTTAGTACCTCTGTCCTGTGTACCGCTATGTTCCGTGAACTCTGAAGATCTGAAGTTATTATAAGTGATAACTGATATCTGTAGGTATGGGGACCCCCTGGGACGGCTGGGAGACCCGAAGAGGCAATGACATTGGCAATTTTTTTTTTTAAGTAGCGAATTTTCCTTGAAAAGTCACGCTTTTCTACGTCTTTCGGCCCCATTGGGTCCTTTTTTATAGGGGCCCTCCGAGATAGTCCTTGGAAGGCCATCCGCCGTATAAGTGCCATATAGCGACAGATGGACCAATTCACCACGGAAAAGAAGCAGCTTAATCGCAATATCACGGGCTCATTTTTGCTGTTATGAAGATTAATTAATTGAGTGTGAAGGCAAAATGTCTTATCGAAGGAAAACTATTCTTAATTACGCAATAGCCATCACGATTGAGTTAGGAATTTAAATCAACAATTTAAAAGTCTCTTCTATACTGTACTTGAACCACGCTTTAGTTCAATTATTGGTTCTTTTCTGTTTAAATCGATTTAAATAAACGTAATATTTTTTTTCCTAATCGCTAAAAAAATCTGCCAAATGCTGCAAAAAAGAGTTCGCGCTGAACGTTAAAATGTCGGTATTAACTCCGTCCATTTTCACCTAAGCTTCACCTTCTCCCGAATTCTTACCACTCAGGGAATTTAAAGAATATATTTTTTTTGCGATTACCTGTATCATTAGAACTTAATATCCACGACATTAAAAAATGTTTATTTTGAAAACGGTAAGATAGACTAATGAAGGTGCAGGAATTGCGTCATTTATTCAACAAGTGAGTCAACATCTTTAAATATATATAGCTAATATCGTATAAAGTCCGAAACAGTTTAGTTGATTAACAAATCCCAGTCGAATTCGTCAGACGGAACATTAGGTAATAATAAATCTTCTTCGTTCGGCTGGCGGTGATTGTTGTACGTGTTGATGATATTACCGCTGGTCATCGGCGGTGGCATCAAGGATTGCAACAACTGTTGTTGATGTTGCTGGTGTTTCAGCTGCAATTGCTCATCATCTAATGGAATTCCCGCCGATTCCATTATGTCTATCAGTAAATTCAATATAGAATATTGTAAAATAATAAAAATTACATACAAATTTTTACTTCGGAGAAGTAATCCATCTTCGTGCGGCTGATAATTGGCATTAAAGTAAGGATCGCCGCTACTACCAGTCATGTCTGTCGATGACATCATACCAATAGAAGAATATTGCGAGAAATCTAAAGGAGCTGGACTTCCATAAGGTTCCAGGGGATGGTGCTGATGGAAATTATTACACATTTCAGGTGAAATAAAGGGTTCCAAATGTTGTCCAGCCGCTTGATATCGAATTACTGAGTAAGTGTTGTCCCAAGTATCACTTGAAGTGCTGTGATGATGATGATTCTCCGGCACGTAAGGTGGGACCTGGAAAAATTCAAACTAAATAAAACTATTAAAAAATTAAAAAGTATTCTGTCAAATTTATATACTGCCAAAGTTTGACGCTTAGATCGCTTTTTGCTGCTACTGCTGCTGCTGCTAACATCAGGATTAATAGTAGGATTAGTCGTAATTGTTTTATTATTTTGTCTATTCGCCAAAGAATAGTTATCATCGATAGTCCAGTAGCAGCCTTTGCCAGGATCGTCTTCTGCTCTTGGGATTTTTATAAATTGTTTGCTTAGCGACAAATTATGCCGAATAGAATTCTAATAGAAAAAGTAAATATAATATTGGGGAAGTCATTTAAAAATCGAACTGTAATTCACCTTCCATGATCGACTTTGACAGTGTCTGTAGTATTCAAAATGATTCGATACCCATCGATAAATTTCTGAGAGGGTCATCTGCCTCCCGGTCGACGAATTAATAGCCATAGTTATTAATGTTCCGTAACTAGATTTTAAGTTTTTAGTTAAATCATTAATTTTAAAGAGTAGAAAGGTTAATAATCTACCTGAAGGAAGGCTTAGTTGTGCTGCTGCTATCCGCTTGTTGGGAAGAAGATGCTGATGATGCACTAGATGTTGATGCTGGAGCGAGATCCGACACTTCGATCCTCCTATTAAGAGTACTAGTGGAAGCAACACTTAGCCTCGGAAGCCAGTCGATCTCAGTCAGATCCCGCTCCCCTCCCGACATGTTGACACGGACGAACTGAACTGACATACTTGTACCGAACAAAGGACACAGTCAGGCTGCAGCACTCTTATTCTATATAACAATATATCGTTTTCCAATAATAAATAGATACATTTCTTATATCCTAAAATAAAATTTTTAAATATTTTTGAACAGTCTCATATGAAAAATATGGTTTAAATAATTAAGAATGAAACGCATTTTTTAAAGAACAATTTTCGATATTTACAATCTTAAAAGAGGATTTTTTAAACTCAATTCAGGTCAACGAAATTCGTAGCAATTATAGTCAGACTTGATCGATGCCAGCCACTTACGTCACCGATATCGAAAGAAGTATAAAACACCAAAGGATAGATAGTAATTTCATTTCGGATGTATTTCATTTGTTTTGACAACGAGTGGGACACATTACATATGGATGTCGTAAAAAAAAGAAAAGAAATTTATCGAATCCAGCTGTCGATAATAAAGTGAGAGAGCGGCGGCTTGTAGATCACAAAAAAAAGAAGGCTACATCGTTGTTATAGTCTAAAAGTTTTAAATTCAATCTACCATTATATTCCCCTCTTAAAAGTTCTTCTATTTATTCTTCAGTATTGGCATCATCGGCCAATTGCTCCTTACGGGTGATGACGGTAACGTCCGCACCGGGTGCGCTACCCTCTCCACCGACCGTGTACGAAGGAGAGCTGCTATTGTTGGTGACGGCCAGGCCGGAACGAAGAGATTCTAAAGCCTCTCCAAGTCCACCGCGTACTTGATTGAATTCTTGCACGACCAGTGAAAGACGGCCTAATAAGTAGTTGAGGTGATCGTCCACTTCGTTCACTCGTTCCGTCACCTAATAGAAATTGAATTAAATTCTTGAATAAATGAGTTTTAAAGAATCTTAATTTACCTGTCCAACTCGTTTATCCATGCTGGAAAGGGCCTGAAGACTTCCACCGACATGTTGAGCTGTTTGGGCCTCGACACGTTGAAGCATCTCTTGAGATTGACTGGCGGATTGATACAAGACTCCAATCTGGCGCCAAACTTGTCCCAATTCTGATTCCAATTTGGTCGTCATGTTGGTCAAAGCGGTGCTCTGGTTTGCCAAGACTGAGAAGGTCACATCGTCCACTTTCCGGGCGAGTGTCGAGTTGAGATCACCAGTTTGACGGCGGATAGAGTCTCCCAGTTCAAGAAGGATCTGTTGGACGGCGAATTCGAGGCGACGCTTGGTGTCTAAGACTCCGTCAGCAGTGTCCAAGAGGACTTGTTCAACTTTGTGGAGTCCGTTAATCTCTTTAGCTAAAGAGGCGTAACTCTTATCTACTCGATCCGCTAAGGTTTCCGCCATATTACCGGACTCTTCCACCTTTAAGTCGTAATTTTAAGTAACTATATGTTTTATGAAATGTAATTTGTCTTTGTTACTTGATCCTGAATGAGTTTCTGGCTTTCGTTCATCTTAGATTCGAAAACGCTGATGCGTGCGCTGAGAACATCGGTAACGTTGACCACTCCGTTTTCCACTCCGCGTCCTAGGGATTCCCAACCATCCTTGAAAGAGGTCTCTAACTTCATTTGGGATTCATGAGTCCTATTAAGCATATTCTCGATGGCTTCTAATCTCGGATTCATATCTCCAGAACCCTGAAAACTTTAATTATATATGAATTCTTAATTCGATAAATATTTTAATTTACGGAAGATCCAATGTTAGATCCAAGGGCGTTATCCAACGATGTTTCTAGCTTCTCAATGCCGACAAGAATGGCTGATGTATCGTTCTTCATTCGTCCAGACTGTTGAGATAACAAGATTGATATAAAAGTTAGTTAAAATTAATTTAAAAAGTTAATACGTGTTCAGTGATGCGGTTTACACCGAGACCAAACTGAGCAACAAGATTCTGAGCGTCGTTAAAGAACTGACGCCATTTGCCCTCAGTGGCGACCAAGTTGACGGAAGCGGCTCTCAACTTTTCGGCATCGCCGGCCTGAGCTTTGCCCAAATTCTCCATTGTGGTCAGCTGAAGCTGCTCAAGTCGCTCACTCCTGGTTTCATACTTTTCTCCAACAATTTTCACCTTAAGAAAAATGATTTATTTTAAGAAAGCAGCGTCGTAGTTGTTGATGTGAATGACCATCAAGTCCAACGGTCAACTTTAATGAATCTTTATCAATGCCGGAAACGAACTAATGGGATCATAATTTCCTCATATTTTATTAAGAAAAATTATTTATATTATTCACCTCATTAGCCATGACAGACAGACGATTCTGAAGGGATTCCTCCATTGTCTCAATCTTCTTCCTAGTTCTGGTTAGCTGTTTCAGCACCTCTCCGGCATCGCCAACCGGTACCGGAGCACCACCGGCCGCTGGTGCGCCACCTCCATTATCGATGGCAGATCGGATAGCAACCGTATTATCCGTAATCTTTTGAAGTTGAATTCTCTCTCTTTCATCTCTCTATTTATTTGAATTAGCATTACTTGATCCATTAAGAATATATATGTATCCAACAGCACCTGAATGACCATCTCCTCCATTTTACGAAGACGTTCATCAATACGAGACATCAAAACGGCAAGATTTTCGAGATTCTTATCCTGGCCCCTAGCACGGGCATCCATCTGATTCATTGTCCTCGTATGGGTGTCGCCAAGCTGCCTCTCTCTCAGTTCGTGCCTTTCCAGCTTACCCGTCTGCTCTCGAACGGCCCCGACTAGCGTCAAAATTGCGTCCCTGATGTCTGCATGCCTTTTTTTTTTTTAATAACATAGCGTTAATATTAATGGCTTCTAATATGAATCCTGCAAAGTGATTAAGCCATGTATGTCTTATTTAATTACTCATACATAAATTGAGGTCAGAAAAAAAATGGAGAGGGGAGCTTTGGCAATCCAAAGTTCGGACTAGAGAGGATATGATTGTATGCTGTGCATCTACGGTGCTGCTAACTGCTGATGGGATCCACATTATCGGGGAAAAAACAAACAGGAAAAGGGCGTTAGGGTGGTACATGATCATACAGTCATGATTTTTCTGCTTATGCGCTGGTTCATCCGACCAAAACAAATAGTATTTTAAAATAAGGAATGATCTCTTTTACAAGAGAAGATGCGAAAAAAAGCGGTCAAGGTTTGCTCATGAAATGCGATAGGCCTTGGGAGGCCAAGGGTGAAGTTGAAATTCGAGCAGAATGTGCTAAAAAAGAAGCGGAACATTATGAAATCATCATCTAGAAACAGATGCTCCCATCGCACATGAATGGGGGAAAATACTTAAAAAATACTATTCAATTCAACTCTGTAAGACTGATTCAACTGTAGTAAGATGAACTTAAATTAAACATATTGATGTCGGTATTTTTTATTTTATTTTACTTACGTGATGAGGGAAGCAGCGGATGGTGCAGGTGTTTGACTCTTAACTGTCGATAATGCGATTCCTAAAAAAAACGCTAACGACCAAAACTTGATCATTTTTAATGGTTTGTTAAAAAGTTTTAAATCGGATTTAAAAGGTTAGCAGCGTGATGGATGGTAACGCTGCAAGGTTTGGATTGCAACTGTCGTTCAGCGGGGGAGGCAGGACGAGAGAGCCGCGCTGTCTTCCGCACCAAACCAAGACCACACGCGACGAAGAAGGGGAATAATCTTAAAATCATACTCTGCAGCAAGCAAAAGACTGTGCTCTCATTATGCTGATTCAAAATAATAATGTGTAATAGCATATAACATATTATTCTACATCGAAAATTATACCGATGGAAACTACCAATACACATGAAACAACCCGTAAAGGCGGTAAAATAAACATCAATTGCACACGATGGCGGCCTTTTAAAAACCATATCTCTCTTTATTTAGCGTGACATTCATTATTGTTAGCTGCGTGAGGTGAAAGCCTTGGTGAATATTTCACCGGTTTTACGCTTCTTCACTTAAAATATATTTTTTAAAACTGTAAGATAATCGTTTTTATCGTCTTGCTCTTCTTGTCGTGAAAAATCCGCTAGACGAAATCAACTTCAAAAGGAATAGTTAAATGGAGCTATTACGAAGAAAGAGAGCCCGCTACACTGAATTTAGGTTATGTATTCTTTCGTTTAATTGCTTTTTTTTCTATTAATGGTTTTATTCAAGGAATAAAAATAGAACAAGTTGTAAAGTTGCTGAATAGGACGGTTTGTTTAAATGGTCAAGCTTCACTAGATTATACTACATGAAATAATCGTGATGGCCTTGTATTCAAGTAAAGAGGAAGCCTTGAGATTTACATGGAAAGACAAGTTGGATATAGATAGATCCTATTATAGATCTTATTTTCGCCTTGCTGAAAGATATCTTTTTCATGTCTTCTTTTCTTATAATTAAGTTTGACTTTGAATTGGCTTTCCTTTGAAAAGCTCTTACTTAATATCTGATTAGTTCCCAATTTTATATAGTCGTCTCTCTTTGGCTTTGGAAATTAATTATTGTCAGCTACGCCGTGATTATATAAGCGACACCTTTGCTCTCTTTCGCTAGTTAGGTATAGCTAATTATTGGTATTAGATGGATTGAGAACCAAAAAGGTTACCGTGAAGAAATCTTCAAAAAAGCTATTCATCTTACTTTATCACACTTTTCGCATGTTTAATTTCTTCTTCTTTCATCGACGACTAAGTGCTGCGGAAAAGTCTTTGCTCCGCACAAGGTAGAAGATGGATTGGTAAATTGAGTGGATGATTAGTAACTCTTTCGTGTACCAAACAGCCCATTGGTAGTTGATGCATTCTTCCATCACCATGCTGTAATCCAAGTTTCTTTGACAAATCATCATTAAGATGGTGCTAATAATCCACGGCGTCGCAAACATTAGCAAAGAACACATTCCGAGAGTGACGTTTCTGGTCGCTTCAAATTCCAATCGACTCACTGTCTGATCTCCAATCTTCACAAAGTGAGAATTATTTTTAAGACTGCTAGATTCACGAGTCTGTAATGCCTTAGCTGCATTCGCAGCAGTCATATTGTCGTCGGGATTATCCTCTTGATTTTCTGGGATGCTCATTGATAGACAGTTTTCCTGAACTTTTGGCGCTTCTATATTTGTCGTTTGCTGACGATTGTCACTTATTAACAAATACTTTCTGATCCTGATGTAAAGTGTTAGCTGCCCAGCAAGGCAAAGAAAGAGAAAGGTCAGAAAGAAGCCGAAAATGACTTTTCTATCCACAGGATGAACGACGTTGCATTTTACTGGAACTATGCCAAAGATGAAGTGAAGTTTCATGAAGAAACAGAGAAAAATGAATGCGGTTAACTGAATGCCGGCCATCAAGGGGGCAGTGACGGACCGGTGATACCAAACGGAGTAACTGACGGAGAGGTAGCGGTCCACCAGAGAGATAAAATGGTTCATAAGAAGTGAGACGTAAGGTAGTCCGACTAGCGAATAACGAAAGCGGCACAATGTTACTGCACTTGGATCGTAGACACTAACCAGTTCAACGACATGAACAAATAGGATGAAAAGGTTTGAGAAAGCGATTCCTGCCCAGATGATGTTGCGAGGCTGATGAAGTCGACGGCGAGCTATAATGAATGCGATGATGACGACATTCAACGGCATACCGATTAAAGCGCAGATCACGTTAACGACGGACATGGCGTTGTCCTTTAGTGCAGCGACCTGTTGATCTGAAGATGAATCGCCAATGTCTTCCATTTTTCTTATTAAAATGTTTACATCGACAATTTAGAACACTTGAATGATGATAGACTCACTTATGAATGCGACAGTTTACCTTTCGCCAAGGGAGGGAAATATCAACGTCAATAATAATAGAAAAACTGTAGTCTCATCCTTGCGCAGGCGCACTCTTATTTGTACATACTGTTCTCCATAAGTAATAGCAGTACCTGTGTATTAATTTAAAATGGAAAAATAGGTTTTTAAAGTTATTATTAAGCGTTAAAACTTTTTCAATTCTTTAAACCCTTGTGAATTCGAAGTGAAAATGGGATAGATATAAGAGTAAAAATTAATACTTTATGGAATTAATTATAATATTGAAATCGTGTAGGTATCGTCTTTCAATCAAATGGACGGAAAGAGTTTCTTAGTTGAAAAGTTCTTAGAAGTAAAGTTTCGTCTACGAGCAATAGAAATGTGCTAGCTACTTACACTTACATTTTAGTACGGCTTACATATAATTGGGAATTGCTTAATTCAATTGGGTATTGTCGAGTTCTTGATGACGATGATGATGTATCGTATTGAATGCTACACAAGATAATATACGCTCGTATGCATTAAAGAAGACAAAGGAATTGTAAGATGTATGAGTAATAAAACTTAAGTGTTCCGAAAGAAATTCAAGTACTACTGTTTTTAACATTTGGCGGCTTCCTTATTAACTAATTTGTTTACTCTTGGTTAGTGAACCCGTAATAACTGCTCTGATAATTATTTATTGCTTCCTTCCCCTGGGGATGAGCTGGACTATGTTACATAACACATCATTGCATCGCTCAATAATAACTGGTAAGTATATTAGCTACTGTATATAGTCGACGAACACCAGCAGCATAACTAATTTACTTTGATCGAAGTTAGCAAGTTTTCGCGGATTTCTTATCGCCCTTTCGCCTCTCACTCGTCGCCATATCTTTAAAGCTATCGTTTATAGAGAGTACAGCCTATACTTCTAGAACCCCATACCTTACAATAGTTATAACAAATAGATTGAAAATTTCTTTATACATTCTTGATATTTACCGTAGCCTAGCTACGATAATCGATAAATAAAAAGACGTAATATGAAAAAAAAATCATCTTTTTGCGACATTGTCTAAATCACTATTGCGCGTAGTATCCATCTTAAAATTTCTTATTCCAAGTTATTCTTCAGGACAACTTAAAAAAAAATCAAGATGCCGAGAGCATATGTGACCTAACCTGTTGCATAGAGCATATAGAAGTGGACGTATAAATCGGAGGTAAACAGTCTTCCTTAACGGTTTGCTTAATACTCAACTTGACTGGATGATGGATTCAATTTTTTACGAGCGTTTCAAAGCTAAGCAGCCCAATAGGAAAACGCGCGAAATTGTCGCAATGGGCATACTGCACAGTTGTATGGCTAACTGTGTTGGTTTATAGTAGTTTATTTTAAATAACTATTTGAGTGGAAAATGGGTAAATGACTTGCAAAGTTACAAAGTTGTTGCATAAATTTACATAGGCAACGTGTATTTTGTCGAGCGAAGCAAACATCACTATACATAGAAATTATGCGCACAAGATTACTCATTGATTTTTATCGCAAGACATATGAAAATGGATTGCCTAAAGCTAAAATTAAAATGGGCACCTTCATACTAACAACATCAGATCAATATCAAACGAGTCTTAGGTGTATTATGTAAGCCATAAGATGCGATAGCATTAAACTATATATTCATAAGCTTTGGTATAATCTTTAAAAAGGGACTGGATTGTAAGCTTTAAATATTAACCAACAGTCCTTCTTACTTTAAAATATGATTAGGTCTACAGCTATTAGCTAATCATTGCGCATTAGATTAATATGAAAAACTCGTCTCAGTAAGAGGATAACAGTATGATGTAGGCTCCAAATACTTGTTGATTTCATTTTCATTCGGATATGCATGTGCGTGCATTCGAGCCTGTAATTAAGTTATGCTAAAGGCGGCAGAATCACCTTGATAGAGGTAGCTGGTAGCCATCACTAGTATTATAACCAGCAGTTAAATTTACATAACCAGCAGTTAAATTTACATAAGTAGAAATTGTCTAAGATTAGTTTTGAAGTTATTCCTAGTATTTTGTTTTATTTACTGCTGTGGAAAGTTCTTTGCTCCTCGCAACGTGGAAAATAGATTAGTATACCTAGTGAACCATCAAAAGCGCTTGGGTTAAAGACGTAGCCCACTGATAATTGCTGCATTGCTCCACTAGCAATGATTCTATCACACTTATTCCCTAATGTTATCTTCGTGAACATTTTCTTGACAAATGATCATTAAAAGACGACAATTATCCACGGAGTCGCAAAAACCAATAAAGACGAAATTCCAAAAGTGACGTTTCGGCATGCTTCTATAATTCCAATCGGCTCACCATCTGATCTCCAATTCTCATGAAATTTTTTCTCGCATCTTAAAATGATAATTAAAGGCTTCTCCATGTTGTGATTCGTTTGCAACCGCTTTCCTCGGAGTTGCAATGGTTTCAGAATTTACTCCTTCTTTTTGATCCACAGTAAATATCACCGTCTTCGAGTGCTTTGTGTTTTTATGACAAGATATTCCAATCAACAAATACCTTTTGATCTTGATGTAAAGGGTAAGTTTCCCAATCAGACAGAAAATGAGAAAGGCGAAAATGAATACGAAAAACGCCTATCTATCAAGGGGATTGAGTTGTAGTAATTGGAGCGATTCTAAAGATGTAGTGAAACTTCATGAAGGAGAGAAAGTTATTCATTAGTAGTGAGACATAAGGGAGTCCGACTATAAGTTGAAAGCAGCATAGAACCGTAGTATCCGGTTCGTAGATTCCATTGTACGGCGCGATGAGATGAGTAATAAGAATCGATGTTTGAAAATGCTATTCCGCTCCAGAGGACGTTGCGTGGCTGATGAAGACGGCACCGAGCTATGATGTATCCGATGATCAACGGGATCCCGATCAATAAACAACTGAGGTGGATGATGGATATGAACCAGCTTTGATATATGTTTTCTGACCCTGAATCATGCCAGTCATGGCTAATTTTTGTATATTATTTGAAATGTTCAGTATCCTAGCCGGCTTGAAATTCTCTGAAGTAGGTTTATTTTATTAGCCGCAGAGAGAAGCAGCATAACTTAGCCTAAATTGTAGGATATTTAATCATGTGTTTAAATGTCCTTGTTTAAAAATGAATCATTACAGTTATATATTAGAGGATTGAAAATAAAGAACCTGTTGAAACAAGGTGTGTGATTTTAATTCATTGCATTACTCGGTGCTAGCTTCTCACCACATTTCAAAGTCAACTCTTGATGCCCTCCGCTGAGATGTACGGGGTGCCATACGACAACTCGTTTTTCATCATTAATAGAACTGATTTTACGGTAAAATAATGATTTCTAAAATACTGAAATAATTGATTAAAATGAAAACAGAAGGTTTGGTCGGTTTGGTCGGCTCCATAAATGATTGTGATAGCTGCAGAAATGAGTTACCGTCCATATAAATGATTTAAATAGCCATATAATTGATTGAACAGTTTCTGAAATGATTGAGTTTCAGACTTGATTTTAAAGGCTAAAGAATTGATTTTAACGGATAAATATTTGATTTTAATTACTACAAAATTGATTTTGATGGCTACATAATTGATTTAAATATACTATCCGCAATAATTTGCATCCAAAGAAATGAATAAATTGGCTTTAGCATTAATTTTAACGGCTACAGAATTGATTTCAATGGCAACGGAATTGACTTAAAGGACTACAGAATTGATTGACCGTCCAAATAATTGATTTCGATAGTCGACAAAATTGATGCAATATTTTCAGAAATGATTTCACACTTGACGGTATCACCTTTTTAGCTATATAAATGTTTTTAATGCTTACGTGTGCTAACGTCAATCATTTCTGTGGTTATTAAAATCATTTTAAAACAAATTAAATTTATTTCTATTGATGCAAATGATTGTGGTCAGCAATTCAATCAATTCTGTAGTAATAAAGATAAATTCCGTAGCAAATTAGCTAATTAAATTCAATTCAGTAGCTATTAAAATCATTTTTGTAGGCATTAAAATCAAATATGTAGTAATTAAATCATTTCTGTAGGTACAGAAAGAGCATTACAAGTGTAGAATCTTTGTAAAAAATGACACCATGCCTATAATTGTAAATCAATTTAAACTATTTGAATCATTAATATTGACGGTGAATCAATTATGTAGACGATCCAATCATTTATGTTGTGGTTAAAATAATTTATTTTCATATTTTTGATAACATTATTTTACCGTAAAACCATTTTCAATAATGATGAAAAGCGAGTTGTCGTATGGCATCCCATAGAGATGTGTCTTTTTCATGCCGCCGTCCCTAATGTATGTGCATGAATATAGGCCTACGATTTGAAAATCCAGCGCATTATGTGTAAAACAGCTACAGAGCTACGTAAATAAAGGCTCAACGTAGTAATTTAATTGGTCATATGTATTAGGCACGGTACCACAATGACTGTTTTAATCAAAATTTGATCTTTTTTGACTGTCCTGTTAAAAATGAGAATTGGTTTTATCAAATTATGTATGCCAGGCAGTTATCGTCAATTACGTAATGATGGTGAGTAGGTTACGTAAAAAATCAAATAATTTATTCTTCCTACTACATAATTGATGGTGGGGATGGAAATCGAAGAAGTTGACTAACTTAGTTCGATCAATACTCTTAAATACTTCATGTACAAAAAAAAAAGTAAAAACTGATGCATTTAAAGCCCAAATAACACGATAGATATTTTTTTGCTTTACAAAAAGAAGCAATCCAGGCAGGTTCTCAATCACAAGTAAAAAAAAACAAACTAGAAAAAAGTAAATTCGAAATAACATTCCTTTCAATTTATTCATATATAATGGTTTTTTAATTGCTTAGTTTAAAGATAACTTCCGCCAGAAGAGCATATAAAATCAAACATGTTTGTCTGCTGCGTTTGCGCAACAAAGTAGAGCTGTTGGTTATAACAACCTGCTCTGCTTATATATATTATAAGATAGTCGTGGAGTTCTGGACAGTGCGGCCGTCGTAACTTAACATGCATAAGGTACTAAAATATACCTAACAGTTACAGTGTTTAATATTTATTCTCAATACATATATCTATTTCCAATAGGTCTATTGAATTAAAACGGAAAAAGCGTAAAGATGGTTGAAAATTAACTATAGACCGTAAAGTTGAGGGTCCGTTTACCCGGGTATACGACATTGAAAGTATCCGGTAAACCTTCTCGCAAAAATGGCTTATCTTCAGTATACTCCAGTTACTAATAGTTTGACATATTACACTCTTATTGTCTCTGACTATGGCAATGAAACTACTGTTTTAGAAAATATCACTGGGAAAATCTCCCCTCAAATTTAGTTGCAGTTCGTCGATTTCATATTGATCAACAGTCACCAAGTGTGTGTTCTAGTCGGACTACCATTAAACTTGATAATCATCATCGCCATCGCCTGCCGTCGAAAGCTTCATCAGCCACGCAAAGTCATCTGGATTGGCATCGCACTTTCTAACCTCTTCATCCTTACAAACCAGATCGTTGAAACATTCGCATTCTATTCAAATAATGAAACGGGATGCCGGATTCGTACCGTCCTCGTTGGACTACCCTACGTCGCTCTCTTGATGAAACAAATCTCCCTAACCGACCGCTATTATTTTTGCATCAGCCATTCCATATGGTACCAAACAAACGTCACCGTTCGGTTGGTCCTAGTCGTCCAGCTCTGCGTTTTCATCCTTCTCTGCTTCCTGATGAAATGTCACTATATTTTCGGGTTCGCTCCAATCAGTTGTGTCATCTATCCTACTGATAGAAAAGTCTTTTTTGGCTTCATCCTTATCTCCTTTTTGCTCTGCGTAATTGGACAAATCGTCGTTTATCTAAAAGCTAAAGTTTAGTAATTGGCGTTGCAAGTGAAACATTCCGAAATCAAGAACGAGCCGAAATAGTGAATTTTTCCGTTATCCGAAGAGAAGAGGACGGACAGATTTCTACAAAGCCAATGGATGACATCGTTGGTGTCACATTTCTTCCCGTCTGCGAAGCAGGAGCCATGTGCAACCCGACAGTAAATCAATTTGAGTTGGAAGCTACGCGTAACGTTGTGATCGGTGTGGGATCCCTTTGCGTTTTTGCCACCCCTTGGCTCATGTCTTCTGCAATGCTACTGGGCTGTGCGGAGAACCTGCATAGTGGTCAACGAGTAGTGGAACAGTGCCGCAACTACGGCTGGGCCGCTTCTTACACTCGTGAGCTCTTCGTCATTCACTCCGTTTACCATTCCATCTTCTACTCGATTCGTAGCCGTGATTTTTGGTGAAAAAAAATAAAGGAATGAGAGGATTGTGAAATCTTTCATGTATCTTCATCTTTTTCTTTTTTTAAATCTAAAACCAAATAGTTTCTTTGAGTGGTTTGTTCCACTGTATTTACCACCCATCTACAAATATTTATTTAGGCAATTACGTGTCACATTATATTTCTCTCTACATTTCTTTCTCGTGTCATGTAATCAAACGTCTAGCCTATACTATAGCTTATAGCGTATATCCCGTGTCTATAAGGGCCCAAATATTCCCGTATTTCGTGTTGTCTTCCTTTTTCGTTGGAGGACCAACACTCAATCAATTTATTGTTTACGGTTAAAACTATTACAATTTTCGATCAGACTCGCCGTTGAGATTCATCCTTGTTGTACGCATTCGTTCAAAGAACATCGTTTTTTAAAACTATGCTTGTTTTCATGTTATACGTCTCATTTGTTCGCTATTTTGTAGAAGAGAGCAGGATCAAGAAGTCGAGAGCTGGTCGAAGGGGATAAACCATACACTGAAAGCTAAGCCCTCATATATAGCGTTCCAAGGAAGTTTATCAAGTTTCTGATTATAATAGCGATTCATAAGCTGTATTAGTTCGTCCAACGGGGTAGTATAGTGTTTTTTGCAAGACAAAAGCATAAGATATTCGGTTCGACCTTTTATTGCTACGTTAACCACCTAACCCCTATTAAGACATGTTTATAGTAAAATTTCGGGAGTTATCGTAATACTAATTGCAATATAGATAACTTGTTTCAAAACATCAGATGGCCCATATAATGTAACTTATTAATAGGCTACTTTACACACAGTTCAGTGATGTGAGAATATTTAGAGAAAAATATGAAAGACTGCTGAGAGATAAAAGCAGATGATTAAGTGGATACGGGAAGGTCGGAAGGAGCGCTAAAGCTTTGACGAAATACAATACAAAAAGACGTTTCATGGCATGTCGATCATTACTCATGCTACTCTATACTGCTACATTTATTTTACAACTTTCCGTTCGTATGGGGCTCTATTGTACAGATACTATACTTAAGGAATACATACAGTACTTCATTAAGTAGAACAGCATACAGCTGCTGCACACATTCTCCTGCTTCAGAAGGCAAAGAGTTGCACTGTTCGAGGGCGTAACTAAATTTGGTGATGTAATCAATTTATTGGCTATCCTTAATTTAAATTTAGTATAAATTTCATTATTGCCTGCCACCTGGTTCCCTACATTTTTAAAGCACGTAATAGCTTTAACGAGTAGTTTTAGACCACGCATTCCTATTTTACATATTAGGGTCATTTTTCTCCTGCAAATTTTCTGAAATCCCTTCAGTCAAACTATTACAAGATTCTGTGTGGTAGTGTGTAGGCTACTTTAGTTGTCTCTTATATAGAAAAAATTCAACAAGAATAGGCTAGGTACCGTATATGTCCTTATGTAAGCAAACCCATCAGACCACACATCGATTGCGCCATATCGTCTGGACATTTCAACGTGACAAACGTGTGAATCACTGCCCGTTTTACCCCCTTCTCTCTCTCATCAGTCGTTCTCGAGTCGAGCCATCGTCAAAGTTCGCAACGCCTCGTCTCACCATCGGCTCATCGCGAGCATAATCTTCTTCTCCTTTTATCGTGAATCTATACCGTCTAACTCTTTTTGCCGATCTCAGGCTTATCATTTATCGTGCCTTAATTCGTTTATCATCAGTGTTTTAAGTGTCAATTACATCGACTTTAACTCGGACTACGTCTCGATCAGTCTTACTGCGTAGTAACATTCACGTGCGTCTCATCGTCGTATCTCTCCTCTCTCTTTTCGCATTGCTGGGATCGCCATCCCGTAACACTAGTAACAGTGCCTACAGCATGTATTACGTACCGTGCCATGATGGTACTGTGTGAAATATAAATATATGTCTATATCGGATGTGTTTATGGGAAAATACGGTTCTTGATTGACCCCATGTCTTCCATACATGCATAAGCAGTTGACTACTATGGGTGGATTCTTCTAATTTACATAATCTATACAGATTATAATAGATCACCCGTATTAGTAAACTACCCACGTATAAAAAAAAATGGAGAGCCCATCAGTTTGTTTTCTTTTCTTACGCTCTTGAATAGCAAGTTAACCACTCTTATTATGAAGATTCTTGTTCACCATAATCGTGTCAGTGTGGTCAAAGTACTAAAAGACAAAGTACTAATTCGGTGGCCAGTTTTACCCGTGCGCTTGTACGGGACTGTGCCGCGTATGCCATTGAGTGCCGCGTACTTAATAATTTATTGGTTTCTGTAAATATACCTTGAATAGCCCCATGCTAGAGGCATCATTTACACATACAATGGTATTATTATGAAAGTTTTTTCATCATCAAATATTCAATGTTCAAGATGAATTTAGAAGTTGAACTAGAAAGAATGCGCGTATTTTTTGCGAGATTCCATTTATACCCACTGAGTCATGACTCGTACGCACACATCAAAAGGAATCGTTCACACACTTTATATTGAATTTTTGGATAGAAGAAACCATTTAAAATCGAAACATTTAAAGAATAAAATCGATACGTAGTAGCCTTTGATGCAAAACGATTTTAGAATTCGATATTGAAATTAGATAAAACCATAGAACATTTCATAGAACCATAGGCTGTTTAGCCACTAAACAGATCTTTTTGTGTATAGGCATATGGTATTGGTAGGTTCAGACTAATCGGTGGGCTTTTAATGAAAATCGCGGACCTTGTAACACCTGAAAAAAAACTAGATGCTGTGATAGAATTTATAAGATAAAAAATTAAACAATCTCTACCATTCGACGTGGAATTCAAAGCTTAATTCAATGGTGAAAACCAAAGTTAACAAAACTTACGAATTAAGAGATAATTTCCATAAACTAAAGAAACTTAGAAAGAAAACGGTTTATCGCAGTTGTCTCATCATCAAAAAGTAAAAAGGTGCACACAATTCTTAATTTATTTGTTAAACAAAAACAGTTACGATTGAAATGCTAATAAATTTATTTATTTATTAGAACATGATCTCAATCCTTTGAAAATCTGATATACGGTATTGAATTGAAACACGTCTTGCGTTTGCGCAATCAAGAGAAGCTTTGGGTGCTTTTACAGGCATAATAACCTACTGCTCTACGATGAAAATATGACAAGTTGTTGTGGATTTTTGGACGGTGTAGACGTAACCAAAGTGTGATGAACAAATCGCAGTTTTCGACTTCACATTTTAATCGTACGTATTATTAACTGAACTCTTTTAAACAAATATATTTAGCATAATATTTATTAAAAGTAAAAATTATTCAAAACAGTACAAATTTAGAATGTTTATAATAAAGAGCGAATTTTGAACAGATTATGACGTAAGGGGCCATTCATAAAATACGTAACGCGTTTGGGGGGAGGGGGGGGTCTAGACTTTTGTTACGGTTTGTTACGATGGGGGGAGGGGGGGTATGGAGTTTGTTACGCACATTTTGGGTTTTTTCAAATTTTTGGGGATTTTCAAAGAAATTTGATGAAATTTGATGGAAATTGGCTTTACTCTACTTGTTTCAGAGAAATTTCATTATATTGCCTTAGAAAAGCATTTTTTGGTGTTATTTGCATCTTAAAATGCTTTTCTTCGACAAAATTTTTTTACATTGATTTTTAGGGGGGGTCTGGCCCATTGTTACGTATTTAAGGGGGGGGGGGTCATGATTTTGTTACGGTCCGTTACGGAGGGGGAGGGGGGGGTCTAAAAAAGCCAAAAATCGCGTTACGTATTTTATGAATGGCCCCTAACACAATTTGCGTAGTTGAAATAAATTTCAACGCTTCTTCGCCGCAGCTACGTTCGTCCTCAACATGGCATTTCTCCAGTATGAAACCATTAACAATAACTTAACTGTTATAGCCAGTGATGTTCACAATGAAACTGATAATGTGTTTTCAAATGGAACAGTCAAAGCTTCCCCTAGCATTCAGTTGCAGTTCGTCGATTTCATATTGATCAACAGTCACCAAGTGTGTGTTCTCGTCGGACTACCATTAAACTTAATGATCATCATCGCCATTACCTGTCGTCGAAAGCTTCATCAGCCCCGCAAAGTCATCTGGATTGGAATCGCTCTCTCCAACCTCTTTATTCTTACAAACCAAATCATAGAAACTTACGCTTTCTACTCGAATAATCAAACAGGATGCCAGATTCGAACCGTCCTCGTCGGATTACCCTACGTCGCACTCTTGATGAATCAATTCATCTCCTTGGTTGACCGCTATCTTTGCATCTGCCATTCCATTTGGTACCAAACAAACGTCACTGTTCCCTGGATCCTAGGCGTACAGCTCTGCGTTTTCATCCTTCTCTGCTTCCTGATGAAATGTCACTATATTTTTGGGTTTACTCCAATCAGTTGTGTCATCTATCCTACTGATAGAAAAGTCTTTTTTGGCTTCATCCTTATTTCCTTTTTGCTGTGCGTAATTGCACAAATCGTCGTTTACATCAAAGCTAAATCGGATTTGGTAATTGGCGTTGCAAGTGGAACATCCCAAACCCGCCAAGAACGATCCGAAATAGTCACTTTCTCCGTTATCCGCAGAGAAGAGGACGGACAGATTTCTACAAACCCACAGGATGACATCGTAGGTGTTACTGTACTTCCCATCTGTGGAGTAGGAGCAATACGCAACCCCACAGTAAGCCAATTTGATATGGAAGCTACGCGGAATGTCATTATTGGAGTGGGATCTCTTTGCATTTTTGCCACCCCTTGGCTCTTGTCTTCTGCAATGCTACTGGGCTGCGCGGAGAGTCTACAGAGTGGGCAGCGAGTGGTGGAGCAGTGCGGCAACTACGGCTGGGCTGCGTCTTATACTCGCGAGCTCTTCGTCATCCACTCCGTTTACCATTCCATCTTCTACTCGATTCGTAGCCGGGATTTTTGCTGAAAAAAATTCTGAGAAAATCTTGAGTTTTCTGTTACTCATTTATAGGGAAAATAGATGGATAAGGTTTGTCGACCGATTAACTTTTTTTTTGCTTCAAGCAAGCCAGATATTGTTTTTAGGATTTATCGTATATTTTTGTCTTCCCTGTGTATCACTTGTTTTTCTGGGCACTATAACCAATTGATAGGTAGAATATCGAAACCTACTTTTGTTATCTGTATTAATATGATTCATATATGTCATACTACAATTTATTTTGAGGGATCAGGCGAGTTGTTAATTCATTTTTATGGGTCAACTTTTTTCCATGATCTTTGAAAGTATTTTTTGTACACGAATCGACCAAAACATTCGCTTCTAGTCTGATAAAGGCCGTCGCATTCGCTTTTTTTTGTATCCGGCTAGAAGCGAACTCTTTCGCTCATCTAAAACCTTCAACTTTTGAAAAAGTGAAATCGTTCCCTTAAAAATGGTTGTCTTAACAAAAAGAAATTTATACTTCCTGTTTTTTAAATATGCCATACCCAAAACTGTTTCAAAGCGAAAGTGTTCGTTGCTATAAAGAAGCGAATGCTTTACTTGCTTCATGGCGATCCCATTAAGTCGATTCGTTTCTTTAAAATACTTACAAAGTAAAAAAAAAATACTTCAAAAGTAAAAAAGTTGATCTCATAGTTGATCTCATACGGTAGCTTTTTGGGCTAGACATCACTCAGTTTACTTGCTGTTTTAATTGTTATCATTATTTTGCTTCTGATTTCAATTTTCCTCTTCTTCCGAAAACAAAATGGCTCTACAATCATGTAGTGACGGATCATGTATGTATATAGCATGTGTATTTGTTTCTAATATTTTCATGATTTTTTAATTCTCTTTCCTGTTGTTCTTGCTTTGCAGAAATATTCTTTATTAGACGTTTTTAGGGTGTCTGTGCATTTCGGCAATTTCGATTCGGCAATTTCGTTTCGGCATTGTTTTTCTGCACTTCGGCAAGATGCCGAAATGTTCAAATATACATGGCTATACAGCAACTGGTCTATTTCTTTTCGGCAAAAATGTCTATTGATTTCGGCAGAATTGCCGAAACGTGCATAAGATTAAGCAAAAATGTGCAATTCGGCAATGCATTTCGGCAGAGTGTAGAAACTAGCCAACTAGGTGTACAGGGGGTACAGTACTTTTTTAGCCGGCAAAATTTAGTCCAATATTAGCATACCCTTTAAGTAACCACTGTTCCATCAATCATGCAGATTCACTCCTTTTTAATTCGACCGATTATAAAGAGAAAGTCTTTTGCTTAGCTTATATCGCAAAGTTTCTTTTTCTCGTTTGTGTCGCTCGATAGAATGTGGCAAAGCAAAGAGTATATCTTTGGTGACCGAAAGCCATAAGTTGTCCGGTGTTCATCCTGCAACGGGCTACTAAGGCTTATACTTCATCGGCAGTGCAAACTGATCGCCATGTCCAGCACTGAATTCGTTTCAATTTTGAAACCTCACCAAGGATTCAACGTGTTGTGTGAGAGCTGCAATTACTTGAGTAAATGTAACTGCAGGGTTTAAATTTTAATTTTAATCTACCGTTGACTGATTACTGATACTTCGATGAATGAAAATTACTCATTTCGATTCATTCATTTCGGCAACAGTTCGGCAACAATTCTAATGCAATTCGGCAAAAGTATGCCGAATCAAAAAAAATTCTGCCGATATGCACAAACTTTTATACAAAACCTCTCATTTCGGCAATTTTTTTTCGGCAATTGCCGAAACGAAACTGCCGAAACGAAATTGCCGAAATGCACTGTAACCAATCGTATTTGCGTCGTTACAATATCTATTATATACAAAGCTGAGTCGTCAAATATATGACCATCACTACCGTAGATTTATTACAGTCTAGATGATTTGAACCTGGTATACAGCGACATAGTGGTTATACTACTAAGATTGTTAATCTTGGTTTCACAAAATGAGGGTTCGTATCCTTCAAAAAGTAAAACCATGCCTCAAAAAGAGAAATAAGAATCTAAAATAGAAACTACTTTTTAAAAAGAGGGGTTAAATCTATTGGAATTTGAAATACGTTACTCTTTTAACCATATAAATCCCTTGATGGTGATATGAAGGGCTGTAAGATGGGGTTACCTTGAGGATTATCTCTTACTGGGTCAATGTCAACATCTCCCCTAACATTTCAACGAGAAAGTTCCCCTCGTATTGCAAAGAAAAATTCCCAAATGAATTATTTTAGTGACCTTAGTGAACATTGTATCGTAGCCTATGGGTGTTTATTGCGTATTTTCCCAAGTTTGAATTCAGTCAGAGTCCATCTACAGTGGCGATAGGACTTACTGTGTTGAACTGCATTTTTTATTCTGTTTAATCGGTCATCAATTTTATCAGGTAATTAATACAATAATTTAAATTAACAAACATATTCTAATTACTTTCATTTTATATTTTTAGATTAGAAACCGGCCTACTGGATTTATGATGAACTGCAACATTCGCCGTGAAATGCTGAAATCCATCCTAAATCTACAGCATTATTTCCTTATCGCGTTTTTTACTGTTATTTATGATATTCTAATTTATATTTAAAATATGTTCTTGTATCATTCTTGTTCAATGTTTCGACGACTCATCTAACTATTTATGTTTAATATTGAATTATTGATGTGTACATTCTCTGCTTTGAACGGGACAAAATAAAATTTAGCCTTTTAATTTTTTTACTGATGCGCATAATTTATTTATTTAAAACTTAAAATAAATAACTAAATAAAATAAATATATAATAAAAAAGTAATATTTTATTTACAAAATAAGTATTCCAAATACGGATTAAAAACCATCGTTTTCTTGTATTTGAAATCCTCTTTTTGTGGGAATTACAACCCTCTTTTTTTGAAACTGATTTTGGCCCTCGGTTTTCGAGGGTTTTTTACCTACTTTCCAATCTGCCCGTTTTTCGAGGGTTTTTACCCTCGCTTAGAGAAAGTAACGCCTAACAGTGGATTTAATACTAATATATTCCCTGGATGTAAAATCGTAACTTCTTCTGAAGACCGCCAAGACTTTACTTAATCTATGATTTTATAAAATCACCATATAGTGGATTCATACGAGCAAAATGAGTCATCTCTGTTGATTATCAAACAGCCTAAGGTACAACTTCATTATAATACACATGGATCCCAGGTAAAAAAGTGATGTACTTTAGTACATACAAGACGTACTAGACGTCCTAAAGTATGTCCATCATGTCCTAGCTGTACTGAAGTATGTCCTTCACGTACTGAAGTATGTCCTACACATACTGAAGTATGTCTAATATGTACTTTGCACTTTGTACTTTAGAGTAGTACGTCCTAAAGTACATGTAGAAGTACATACTTTTACAAGTACGTCCTAAAGTATGTCCGGTATGTCCTAAAGTATGTCCAGTATGTCCTAAAGTATGTCCTACGTACGAAAAGTATGTCCAGGACGTACTAAAGTACCTTAGCTAAAAAAATATTCTAAGTCCACGTACTTGAAGTACCATGGCTAAAAAAATTCTAAGTCCATTGCTGTGGCCCTATGGCAAAAGCAAAACGAGTTGGAGTATGTGCAGGTGATTTTTTTATTGTTTAATTATGAATATCAACCCGTTTACCGTATATGACTGAATCCAATTTTCCTGACCCCTTAAGCAGCTTTAATTTAAGTAATCATACTGTCACGTAATATGCATTTAAGATGTATAGCCGTATATCCGCTACTACAGACTAGCTGAAGTCAGTTACTTAATATAAGATTGAAAGTTGCAACTTGTGTCGTGCGAAAAAAAATTCTAAAATCGGAACTCTAAAAGTATTTATATGTAAAAACTAAGGATTTTAGTAAGTGTTCGGTGGTTAAGTGGTTAGCGTTCTCGTCTAGTTAGCAGAAGGTACAAGGTTCGAATACTTGCCGGGACGAAGTTTTTTTTTTTTTAGCCTTTTTCTCTTTGTAAATTCATGTCTGAATGTTATAATAGTATTATGTAGAATATTTTAGGCACATTTTTTCTGGTAAAAATATATATATTTTTAATTAAAACGTATTAGCGCATGTACTTGCCGACGTACTTTAGGACATAGGTACTTTAGGACACAGGTACTTTAGGACATAAATGTAGTACGTTCTTAAAATCTCATCAAGTGCAAAGTACAAAGTACAAGTACAAAGTGTCCGAAAATAGGACTACTTTTAGTACGTCCTTAAAAATGTCCTAAAAAGACGTACTTTAGTACGTCACTTTTTTACCTGGGATCTTTCACGGATAAATAATTATTAATAAGAACGAATCGAAAAACTTTTCACTTTTGGATTCTATAAATAGGTTGGGCGTGCATCTTCTGATCTATACGTAGCACAAATCCCTTGAAAAGCAATATGCATTGGAAATGAAGATAAGAGGTTTATTAGATTTACAGGTGCTCCGCAAACGACAAAAAAAAATCCTTCAATGTTATTGATCGGTGCTAAACGCCTCATAGTTCACACTGTGAAGCTCCGGAGATGTTGTTACACAGCTTCATACAGCTGAGTGCAATATGGAAATCAACAGATGATCAAGACTATGACCCCAACAGTAGCCCAACAAAAAGAAAAGCAATCATGGGGGATAGGCCTGCTTTTTGATTTATTTTATTTATTTTCTCTTTTATGGCCTTGATCTGGTAATATTCTACATTTCCAAAACACCGAGCACTTGGAAAATAAAACAAATGTTTTAAAGCATGCATATTGTGATTATTTGAATCCTATCTGCTCAACCAATATACCGTATATACCGTGGATAAGCGGCTTGATTGTATATTCTGACATAAAATCGGTGTTTGAAGTGAAATCATCCAGTTCGTCCGCGTCTTGCGAATGGTTAAAAAGTCAAAATCAATAAAATCAAGTTGAACTGTTATTTTTTGCTGCAGTAAGTAAACATGTCCGTTTCCGTTCATTTGAATAATTATTACAGACTTTATACGAACATTTATTTCTAATCCCTTAATCTGTCCCTGCGAGTTGTAAGTTTAGTGTAAATTTCCAAATTCCGAATAAAGGTAGGTTCAAACTTGCAAGTGTAATACTCAATAGGCAATTTTTTAACTTATAACAATAAAAAAGAGGGGGGGGGGGGTCTTGCTGAACAATCGGGTGTGTAATTTTTTTTTTCTTTGTACCGTATCTGTTAGAACACACTTCGAAAATATGAGACGATCACATAATATACGCAAGCGTTTTCTATGTATGTTTCTAGTATTCAATATTTATTTTTCATTTGTCTTTTATATACCCTACGCTCTCGATTGATTACGATACACTACAAATATTTTGGTGGGAATAATAATTATAAATTACCTGTGTGAAAATTTAAGCCAACGGAACCGGCCAATTGCCGAACTTGATCCGCGGACTTGAACTGAGGGTTGAGCTTTACTTCTGCATCGTAACAGTGTATTATTATATTGAGTCGTATTTAGTGACCAGCATCACCACGGTGAAGATATCACCTAGGTGATTTTATATTAATTATAATTTTCTAGACATTAAAATAAATAGACTGAACTCATGTTCAGTTCAGGACTACGATAATACTATACCACATTTCTTATTCTATTTGGCAGGCAATGCTTATCAATGTGTTCAAAGATTTTTAACCGACAACTCTATATGGTCTACGTACGATTTTTTTTAATAACTGAATTAAACTTCAGTTTATTATGGATACTTCACAATTGAAACTAGCTTGTAATATTGATAAAATATTAAACGAAGCTCCTTGGAATCATATCAAGCATCAGCTAATTGTTATAGATCGCAATTAAGCGTCAAAGCGCGCTTCAAAAGCAACCTAAGGAGTCTACCGTTTCCGAATTTAAGACATTTAAATATTCGTATGTGAATCACCAATGAAGATCATCCCAAAATTGATTATTTGCAAAATTCGTCAATGATTGACAACAATTTGACAAATTTCACCCTTGTCTGTGACAATGAAACTGATATAGAAATTAGCTCAATCAAAGCTGCTCCTCAAGTTCAGTTGTTCGTCGATTTCATATTGATAAACAGTCACCAAGTGTGTGTTTTCGTAGGGCTACCATTGAAATTGATGATCATCATCACCATCACCTGTCGGCGTAAACTCCTTCAGCCCCGCAAAGTCAAATGGATTGGCATCGCTCTCTCAAACCTTTTCATCCTCACAAACCAAATCGCTGAAACATATGCTTTCTACTCGAATAATCAAACGGGCTGCCAGATCCGTACCGTCTTGGTCGGACTACCCTACGTCGCACTCTTGATGAATCAAATTGTTTCTTTGATTGACCGCTATCTTTGCATCAGGCATTCCATTTGGTACCAAACAAACGTCACCGTTCGGTTGGTCCTAGCTCGGTAGGCGTCCAGCTCAGCATTTTTATCCTCCTCTGCTTCCTAATGAAGGGCCACTACATATTTGGATTTACTCCTGTAAGCTGTATCATCTATCCGACTGATAGGAAAGTCTTCGGTTCGGGTTTTATCTTTGCCTCAATCTTGCTCTGCGTCATTGGACAATTTGTTGTATACCTCAAAGCTAAATGGGATTTAAGTCTTGGTGCTTGAAGTGGAACATCCAAACATTACCAAGAACGATCCGAGATAGTCACTTTCTCCGTTATCCGGAGAGATGAGGGCGGACAGATTCCTACAAACCCGCAGGATGACATCGTAGGCGTTATTGTACTTCCCATCTGTGGAGTAGGAGCGATGCGCAACTCGACAGTAAGTCAATTCGAAATGGAGGCTACGCGGGATGTCATCATCGGAATTGGATCCCTTTGCGTTTTTGCCACTCTTTGGCTCATTTCTTCTGCACTTCTACTTGGCTGCGCAGAGAGTTTACAGAGCGGTCAACGAGTGGTGGAGCAATGCGGCAATTACGGTTTGGCCGCTTCCTACACCCGTGAGCTTTTCGTCATTCGCTCCGTCTACCATTCCATCTTCTACTCGATTCGCAGCCGGGATTTTTGTTGAAACACATTGAAGAAAATCTTTTATGTCGTTCTCTGTTTGTTTAGACGCTTTTTTTTATTGCATGTTATTGGGCATCAATCTGTAATTGCTTATGCCGTCACCTGCAAGCCCGTTTTCCGTTAGAGAAGAACACATACGTTACACTAACTATATCGCTTTTAAGTTTTTTTTAAAAAGTTAAATCAACTTTTAATGGTCTTCACTAAAACCTAAATTCCCTTTATCGGCTTCGGCTTATTTAAAACGTGTAAATACTTCCGTCTTTCATGTTTGCTTTTTGTATGAGGAGCAACACCTAATCATTTTATTGTGTGATTAAAATAATTCCAACTCTTGACTCATAGCCAAGATTCATTTATATTGTACAGGTACTTTATTAATTGTTTTGAAATATTTGATTATTATATCCGTCTTTGTTTTCTGTTCATATGAGGATCAATACAAAATCTATTTGTTTTATTGGTTGTATGTTATTCATTTAAAAATCCGATAACACTATTATGTACTTACTATATCACTATATTACCCAGTTCATTAAGATGAGTGTGCTATAGAGGTGATCATAAAACAGATTACTGAGAGATTGAGACTAAGTATAAGCCGACCAGGCGAGCACCGCAAAGAATAATAAAACGTATTTCTCAACAATGATGGCCCATGACATGTCGATCATTACTAATGCTACGTTAATGCTTCTGTTGTCCCATAGAATGGGAACCTATAATGGCTTGAGTATTTTGAATGAATTTCTGCTGGATACTCAAGTATTGCGAGTTCACTGCAAGCAATAAACGCACTCATCACTTTTATTGATATAGTTAAACATCTTTCGTCGAATACAATTACGCCAATACGGTGATGGCTCCATAGTGAAAGCCATTCCTTAAAATGTTAATTGATCGAACCGTCTTATTTAAAAATCAGATTTCAATAAACTGAAAAAAGTGAGTACAATTAGTCATTTTCATTTTTTAACCGGAAGCTGCAACTTTTTGTACGGTTAGAGGCCAGATGGCGAAATCTACCCAACACTCTACACCAACACAATAATAACGTCATTAGAATTGTAATTTTCCGTAAGGTACGACGTGACGCCAGCACGAGAATTTATGTGGAGTGTGTAGATAATGAGTACCATAATAATACTTGAATAAATACTAGAACTGAAGAAAGCAGCAGATGGAAGAAGGTGCGCAAGATGGATTTTAAAAAAAAGTTGGATTTGTATTTCTCCATTTTTAAAATCGTAGAAACATGAAATGAATCGCGGCTGGAAAACTTAGCACTTCAGTAACTGGTAAGTGTAGTTTTACATGCCAATATATGGACGTATATGGTTTGTATATCCTAATACAAACTAATACGTTGAATTAGGATAGCATTTTGTATGGCATGCATTACAAATTTTTTAATACAGCTTCTGCGTTCTTATCAAAGCACAAATCCTCACGATTTGTTATCGATTCACGATCTACAAAACCAAATTTTATTAGAGATGAAAGGGTATGCACCCAGGCAAGAGGTTTATGAGACACACGATCGAACTTCCGAACACGACGAAGGTACTTCCGAGAATACTTCTTATTAATCAATTATATGCAAGCACAATAAGTCTCAACCGTAGACGTAATAGGATATCTAGAGACTGTATTATCCAGTTAAAGAATCTTACATTTTTAGATGAAACTAATATGTTACTGCTCCTATTTAGAAAAAAATAAGTATTAAAAAAGATTCCCGCTCCGTAGATTTGTTGCTCGTCCTTAATCGGTGCCTTTTGTGGCGGACAGAAATAGAAAAATAGTTGACCGTTGACCCTCGTAGGAAACCCACCATATATAGCTATGTCCAGGAAAAGCCCTTTCTGTCAAAGCTCTTAAATATTATTGAACCATGATGAGTGAATCATTATTTGGTTTCATTTTAATTACTATTATTATATATATTAGCTGAGCATTCATTTATTGATCGGTCAAGTGAGCTAATATGGTAGACTCACTTCAGAAGCAGCACCGTTACCAGATGAATAATTCTACAGTTCTAATGAAGATTCTTCTGTATAGACACGGCCAGATGAATGGAAGCTCAGACTTGTGCGGCTGCATCAATAGAAAGTCAAAGTTTTTGTGAAAAAAGGGGATGAATCTTGCCTTTTTAAAAAAATTATAGAGTTGTAAATATTTCGATAGATAGGATTCGTTATAAGCATCGATCATGAAACCATTACGGTAGGTATTATTTGTTATGGATGTCGAAACGTCTAATAGAGATTCAACCTCTGTAAGCTGTGATGAATAGTACTGCTGCATTCGACAAGTCATCATTTCTCTTTGAAAGAAATCATTACCCGGTGTCGCATAATATCCGTGATTTGGAAATAATCTTTTTAAAACTCTATTGATGATTGTATCATATTTTTTATTTAGTGGCCAGAAGCGGCCCTATACCGCTATACGCAATTGCGCTCACAAATGTGTCTATTCATCCCCCCATTTTTAACAGCTGTATTCATTTGTTTCCGAATTCTTGAAATTGTAATATTAATTCGCGCCCATACTATACAATACCTTAATACCGTACGGAAAATTGAAACAATTTTTTTATTGCGCTGCTGAATCCTGCTGCATTATAAGAGTAAATAAAAAGCAGTATATTAGCCATCTCCATTGTGTAATAAATCATCTCAATAATAATAAGCTAATTGTTAGAGATCAGGTCAGCAGACAAGCGTGCTAATTGGAGTATAGGAGATGGAGCGGGAAACCAAAGTCTGTTTACACAAGTGCGTTTGTGTTTCGACAAAAAAAATATGGTCAAATAATACCTCTAGATGCACTACCGGTAATGAAGTTGCTTGGAACGTACCCAAATCAGTAGGATGATGGTAAGTAGTACCGGCATTATGCAAGTTATTTGGGCTAATTAACTAAATTCTGCGTATTTCAATCGCACCTCAGCAAAATTTCAGGATAATAAGCTTATTGGATTCCAATGTTGCGTGTTTCATTAAAAATAAACATGTGAATATATAAAAAATTTGGAAAATATATTGGTATTTTAAGTTCAAAAACGTAAAAGGACTATACGGTAATTACGGTATGTTTTACGTAAAATATTACATGTATTATAGCTTATAGCATATAGACTTAGTCATATTGCATATAAATACTATTTCGATCAACTCATCATTGTCATTGTGAGAAGCGTAGTAGACGTGGTAGATGGGTAGAGGAAAAAACCTGGCTTAAGTCACCCACACAATTATAACAGACTCTGATTTCCATATAATCTGAAGCCAGAGTCTTTCTGAAAAATGTTCTGTGCATCCGATCAACTCCATAGGAGTAAGCAAATTTAAATTCACAACATGTGTATGCAAATTAAAACACCAAAATGGATTCTTTTGTTTTACTTTTTTTTTGTATCGGGTGAGCATAAAGATAGAAAAAATTTGTCGCTATTGTAGGTACAATATTTAAAAATTAAAGTTCTAGTTGCATCTTACGTTCAATAAAATCCTACGATTTTCCAAGCATTATAGTAGGTATTGGAAGCGAAGAGGACGAAAAGTTGTTGAAGTAGACGATAAATTATTCTTCTACTCGCAAGATCTAAAATAAAAACTTGAGAATGATCAATACTACACGCTCCAAGTATTAAAAACGGACTGTTGAATGAAGACAATATTGAGACCCACGATCCAGCGAGAAATCTTGGATATTGTTGTGGATGAAAGTAATTTTTTATTGCTCGCACGAGAAATACGCCGTGAAAAAGATACAACAAAATTATATAAGAATTATTATTTAGTGCATATAGATTTATTTTAGGGGGATATGCGATGATAATAGACCATTTTCAAATACTGTTTGGATTAACAATAAGGAATGTGTTTTTTTAAAGAAGAAAAACAGGTGACGAAGCAATCAAGACCATCACCAAGTAATAGGTGAACCTTTATTGCGAGACAATAATAGTACTTATTGAGCCGGCTGCGATATTGCCAAGGCTTCCTTTACCCCCTCTACCAGATTCTCTTCATCAGGATCACTATTAATAGTCTTCTCCAGTACAGCTTCATCTTGTCCGACGGTCGGTTGCCCTGTTCCAATCTGACCCAGGACAACATCACTTTTCTCGATCCTACCGCTTCTCAGGTTCATTGTCCGCCCCTTAACCGGTGCCTTTTGTGGAGGAGAGAAGTAGTTGACCAGGGAACCAACAACGGGGATGTGGCGGAGAAGCCCCTCCTGCCAGAGCTGCTCTTCCGTCTCACGTTGGAGCTCCGCTTGGGCTTCTTCGATACCTTTACGGACCATAACAGCCATAGTCTCTAACGCCAATGTAGATGCTTCAATATCCAGCCCGGTTTGACGAACGAGCTCGGCCAAGGCGCTCACGTCTGTTGCGGCTACGACCATACCAAAACGGACGCAAGCCAAACCGTCTTTCCCTTCCCCAACGGAAAATGCAGAATCGGTCCGCTTCAAACGTGCCACAAGCTCTCGGTTGATTTTATTGATTTCCTCTTTGCCTTGATCTGGTAATTGCTCCACATTCCCAGAACGCCAAGCGCTCGGTAAATACCTTTTAAATATACACATGGTTATTAAAATAATATATGTATGAATATATATATTGATTTTTTTATTTTACCTAACACCTCCAAGACCAGCCCATCCAGGAAGCTCTACCAATTGCAGCTCTTCACTATTTTCTACGATCTGAATAAGAGTTGATTTATGCAGTACGGTAGCATCCAGGATTTCCTGTAAGGAAATCAAAGTTTTAGTGATGTAAATTCATTAACGTATATTTTTCACATACCAATTGTTGATCAAGGTAATCCATAAAGCGTTCCAGAGTCTCAGAAGATGGGAATGACTTGCAGTCGTAAGGAGAAAATCGTAGAGCGTATCCACTATCATCCACGTCAACAATGTCCATATGAATTTCGTGACAAGCTCTCTCCATAACTTGAATTAACTAAAGAAGAATATTAGTTAAATAACGTTAAGAAGCTGTGCATTTAATACATACCCAAAGATTCAGATCATCGAGCAAACCGGCGGAGCATTCATCATCACCTTTACATTTTGGCCTGTACTGGAACACGACGACCGGAGCCACAGAATTCATCAAAGCCTAAATTTTTTTTAAAGAAACCCGTTATTAACAACGATCAACACAAATTTAACTGTAACATGCCTCTGGTTTAGTCCTCTCCCCCAAATTGTCGTCATCGTCGTCATCATCACTGTCATCATCAAAAGCACTACGACTATGACGACGTCCAATAGTTATGGCTTCAGTGAAAGATCCGCTACCACTGGTATCCCCTGCATCTGCTTCACCGGCTGATTCTTCGACAGCTTCGGTTCCACTTTCTACTGGGGCCGTTCCGCTTTCAGAGGCGGCTGATGGTGAGCTATTCCTCACCGGTTCGTCTTCCGAAACGGAAGACTCTTTGGTAGATTCCATACTTGGTGACTTTTTCATAATTCTAGGAACATAGCTCTGAAAGAAACAACAACATTAAGCTCAATAATTGCTAAGAAAATATAGGTGGATTACCATCATCTTAATGTTGGGGAGTAGGAGTAAATGATTGAGAAGGGCCGAGCACAATTCAACTGCTGTTTGGAAGCGCTTACTAATGTCAGCGATTTCGAAACTCTATAAAAAGGAAAGAATTAGAATTTCAGAAGCGATAGTAAAATGAGTTGAATTTCCTACCTGAAGGGCGAACCACAGCGGGACGACGTTAAACGGTGAGCAATAGGAAGGCGTAAGGCATGCGGCTCGTTGTAGAGCAATTTCGCAATGGCGATACATCGTCTACGATAAGAATTAATACAAATTAATAATAATCACTATTTAAACCGAAAAAGATGTGCATACCACATAAGGCAAACTGGGAATGCCAAGCAACTGCTTAAGATCCAAGTGCAAGCTGTCGGCCACTTGCATAGTCTATAAAGAAAAGTCAATACTAAATGAAAAGCTAAAAAAAAAAGTTAAGCAAGAGAAATAACCTTCTTAGGTTGATCACTAAGTCCACCGATGTGCGTTATAAGGTGGCCTTCCAAGTGGAGCCATGCATTAAAGCGCTTAGAGAGCTGTGAGACGGTCACCAAATTATCTACTTGACCGGAATGGTGGGATCCGCTTGAAGCAATTATCATCTAACATAAAATAAATTAGAGTTATTTACGATATACATTTAATTAGAGTCTGGTACTGACCACTGGAACTCTTTTAGCAGCCAAGTCCTCCACCAAAGATTTTTCGAGTTTAGGCAGGCGCTTGCCAGTCATCTTCATCACTTTAATGCAGCTAGTAGGGAAGCCAAGTTTCTTACAAATAATACTGCCAAGAGATGGAATGCAAAGTGGGCTAATGTAGATTGTGGGAGGGCAAGAGTATAAGGCCTCATATCCCTGTGTGCTGTAATTAAATTTTTTTTAAATGTTGTAAGTAATTTTAAATATATTAGATAATACCTGTATTTTGGATACAAATTAAGAAGCTGCATTTGAATGATTTGAGTGATGGCAGTGGCCTGCTCCTCATGAACATAGCAAATTCCATCTGAAACTCTGGAAAATACATTTCTTCATTAGAACAGATTTTAAATTTGTATAAGTCATAACTCAAAAACAAATTACCTTAGAAGTTCTTGAAGCTGAAAGCAGCACTGTTGCATTAGCTTGGTGATGATAATGTCTTTGCCGGTAGGGATGGCATGATCCAAGTACCCGGCAAGTGAAAAGGAACTAAGTACATCTTGTGCAACCCCATCGGGGATTCTGACAGTTGCTTCACCATTCAGATAGTCTGTAATTATTGCTCTAAATTTGCTGAAGGCCTCACGATTAGAACTGATGACAGATCCAGGAGTAGGTGTTCCAGGTTTGCTGTTGGTGACAGAAGATTCGGCTTCCAAACCTTCCTTGTCCTCTGGATCATCTTTAATCGGGATCGATTCATCGCCGTCTTCTGTCGCCCCACTCTTATTATTTATTTCAGTTCCCAGAATCAACGATTCTTTGGACGAATGGAATATATCTTCCATGATTTGAAGTGTTGGCACAATAACTGAATTACAATGCCAATTTCAACACTTTTAGAATCGTGAAATATGACACGTCAACAACTCCCGCACGAATAAAACCCGTACCTACGTGTCAACAAATGCACACGAAAAACAGAAATTAAAGTTGGCGACTTGAAATAGAATAGTGCAGGCTGGACTGCGCCTGGTCCATCAGGTTCCTGTAGCAGTGGTAGCCAGCGCCACTTACCGGCAAACCAAGAGAACCGCACTTCAATAGTCGCGGCACCCTGTCCGCACTAAGCAGATGCCGAAGAATGAGAAGAACTTGAAAATGTTTTGATGGTTACGATTGGAATTGACCAATTCTTTTTTAAATAATTATCATAATAGGATAAATGAGCTGATTAAATGTTGATGCGCTGCTTTTTGTGAATGAAGAATAATCGGGCTAATGCGATGTGAATATGCTTTAAAAGCAGCAGAGAGAAAGTATGCGACAATTAGATTGATAATTATTTTACTATGATAACGTGTATTACCACTTTACTAGAATGTTAACAAATGTTTAAGTAGCATTTCTATCTTAAGTAGGATAGACAATCACGAAAGCTTTAAATCAGTCCCTTAATTGAAAAAATGGAAATATTTTGCAAGAGTTCTTTTTAAAAATACCTTGGCAATAGCCGCACATCATGTGCTGGCAAAATATGATATTAGCTGGGGCCCCAAATGTTTAAGTATTTCTATAGTGCGTTTCGGCAAACACTTTTTATAGCTACTGAAAGACTACTGAATGCAGTTGGAAAATGACAAATGATTCAACATTTCAACATTTCAATGCAATTTCTTACGAGTATCCTTACTCGTTTGAGAGCGCGGTTGGGTGCGCATCAGTTGGCTCAGCATGCCAGTAAAAAGTTCCCACTGGGTGTGCTGCTTTAGAGGAGGAAGATGAAGTTCGTCAGGGAGTTCAAGCTCTTTGCAAGTCTCTTCGAACATGGGTCGGATGGTATCAAGTAATCCGTGATCCAAGGTTGGGAACAGATGATGAAGAATATGGTTTCCATAAATCGTCAACTCGGCCAATAAATTTCCTGATTTTTTAAAAAATTTTAAACAAGTTAGTTTCTCAGAAAATTATTTAAAAAAGATACATAATTATACCATTAACATCTTTGCGGTCACGGACGGCTTCCAGCTGGGCGATACCCCAATCCATCCCGTAAAGGCTCTGTCCATCGCCAACGTGATAGATATCTGGATGATGATGAGCTGCAATAATTCCCATAAACCCAAAAAAGTAGCTTGCTGATGCATGGATAATAAACCACGATGTGAATGGTTTTTCTGAGAGAAAGAAAAGTAGACCCAATTGTGATAAGCACAGCAAGTTTTCCGCGCGCAATTTCTGTTGGCCCAGAAGGATCGTTATGATGCGTTTAATCCCTTCTTGGAAGAAGAAAATGAGAGGGAAAACCATGTAAAGAATGGGGGGAATGTAACGCTGAATAAAGCTCTTAGGGTAGACTCGAAAATCGAATATGGGCTCAAAATCCGAAAGTTCGAAATCAAGAATAGAGTTGGTAAAAATATGATGACTCATTCCGTGCGTGATGCGCCATTCGTAGGAACTCAAGATGCTTAGATCAAATGCAAAAACCCGCCAGGAATCCCTCTGATGATAGTAATTATGAGCACAGTTGATGTTTAGAAATAGCGCGAATCCGGTTGCAATGCAGAGCGCATAAGAGCCAGTCACTCCGGCAAGGACGAAAAGAAATCCAAAAATTGGCAAGAGAATGTTTTGGACTTTGGTGACTCTCTGACGGCCGGAAAGCTTTTCCTCTTGGGATAGGGAGGAGAGTTTTTCGTGGACACGGTGCCTCAGCTTCGAAAAGAATCCGTTTTCGTGGAAAGTATAGGGAGAGATCCGTTGAGATTCTGCTGGTTTGACGTAATATTTGCTTAAGATGCTTTTTGAAAGAGCAATGTTGATGTGGGCTGTCTCGAAGGCTTCCGTGATGTCCGTTCCTCGTGTAGCTTCAAGCCACGTCGGTCCTCCGGGATGTTTCTTTATGAAAGGAGTCAGGTCGTAGAGCTTGTCGTGAACCCTCCATAAATCTCCAATATTATCGTCGATTCGTCGACCGTTCATCCACTGGGTGGCCGTTTTAAGCGGGTGATCGCGTAGGGATGGATAAACACGAAAGCCTCCCAAGTCCATTTTATTTTCTGATTTAGAACCCATCTTCTGAAAAGCAGGGGACAATAATTGTCTATTAATTACTGTAAGATTTATTTTATCTTTTGCGAATGAATGATGTGAGGAGAATTGAAGCCTAGTTATATAACTAGTTATTGGCTTACTGCTTATTTTCAGTATTTTGTCTTAAAACCTAAAAAGTAATGCTTACTTAGGTACAATACTGCAAATATGTTACGGATGGCAAATCTTCGTGTTGATAACACTGGATTGAAGTGTGAAACTACAAGTGGCAGCAACAAGATTGTAGACACGTCTTATGCGATGATATACAAACGCTTGTGTGCGCTATAGCAAGACCAGATTCAAAGACCAGTAGATTTCAAACCGGTTCAAACCAGTCTTCCAAGGACAGACTAACACCAGAGATACACTTAACGACAACCGCAAACTCGAAGGTCATGACATAACCTTATTATTAGTAGCACGGCAGATGTTATTAGTTTTGAAAATCCATTGATTTCATCTCTAGATATTGTCGCTACTTGCATTATAATGGACATAAAAAAATGGAAACAAACTTTTCATGAAGACTTAATTAAAGGACGTAATATACAAGTAAAATCACTAACCTGCTATTTTCAAAAAAGGAACCTTAAATCCAGCTTTATAAAACGGAATGTGTCTGCGCTGACACGTTTCATATTACATGAACGTTTAAAACCAATGTTATGATTTCAGAGTCATCTGGCGATAAATTATATAATGCATATACCGTTTAAAAGATTTAATGCACGCTCGTTTCCGAGAAATGTATCATGTTTTTCTTCTTACTGATTCATTGAGCAAATCATTAAATTGGAAAATTGGAAACAATAAGTATTGCAGCATAATAACGTGTATTACCACAATTAAAATATTCGGTCCATCACAACCAACATTGAGCTTTATCAGTATTATTTATTAAGTATAGAATTTAACAAGATAAGATTATTCGTTGCAATATTTCTATTTTTAAGTAGCATATAACGTGAGCTTTGTGTATCTTGTATAACATTTTGGAAATGTTGTGAAAGAATTTGTTTAAAAAAAATTATTTATCTGGCAATAGCCGCGTATCATATAATGGCCAAATATGATCAGTTGTGTTCTCAAATGTTTAAATATTTCTATAGTTTAAATGCGTTTCGGCAAATACTTGATATAGATATTTTAAATGCAGTTGGCTTGGAAAGTTGCCAAAATTTCAATGCATTTTCTTGCGAGCATCCTCGCTCGTTTTAGATCGCGGCTGGGTGCGTGTAAGCTGGCTTAACATTCCAGTAAAAAGGTCCCACTGAGAGTGCTGAAGGGGAGAAGGATGAAGTTCATCAGGAAGGTCAAACTCTTTGCAAGTTTCTTGGAAAATGGGTCGGATGGTATCGAGTAAACCATGGTCTAGTGTTGGGAACAGGTGATGAAGAATGTGGTTCCCATACGTCGTCAACTCGGCTAACAAATTTCCTATCATTGGTTAAGAATAAAAGAAATTAGCTTTAAAAATAAGTATATAAAATATGTTCAGATAGAAATACCGTTGACATCTATACGATCACGGACGGCATCCAGCTGGGCAATTCCCCAATCCATTCCGTATCGGCACTGCCCGTCTCCAGCATGATAAAGATCTGGATGGTGATGAGCTGCTATCAAACCCATAAACCCAAAAAAGTAGCTTGCTGTGGCATGAATAATAAGCCACAATGTGAATGGACTTTCTGAGAGAAAGAAGAGCAATCCCAGTTGTGTAAAACAAAGTAAGTTCTCCGGACGCAATTTTTGTTGACCCTGGAGGATCATAATGACACGTTTGATCCCTTCTTGGAAAAAGAAGAGTACAGGAAGAATCATGTAAAGAATTGGGGGCAGGTAGCGCTGAAGAAAGCTCTTTGGGTAGACTCGAAAATCGAATATGGGCTCGAAATCGGAGAGCTCAAAATCGAGAATAGAGTTAGTGAATCCGTGATGACTGATGCTGTGAGTGACGCGCCATTCGTAAGAGCTCAAGAGGCTTAGATCCCAGGCGTAGACCCGCCAAGTGTCCCTCTGATGATAGAAATTGTGAGCACAATTGATATTAAGAAAGAGAACGAATCCGGCTACAATGGAGAGCGCGTAGGAGCCAGTCAATCCGGCAAGAATTAATAGAGTTCCAAAAGTTGCCAAAAGAATGTTTTGAACTTTGGTGACTCTCTGGCGACCAGAAAGCTTTTCTTCTTTGGATAGAGAGGTGAGCTTTTCGTGGACACGTAGTCTTAATTTTGAATAGAATCCGTTTTCATGGAAAGTGTAAGGAGAAATCCTTAGAGAACTGGCAGGTTTGATGTAATATTTGCTCAAGATGCTTTTGGTGGAAGCAGCGTTTATATGGGATGACTCGAAAGCTTCTGTGATATCCGTTCCGCGTGTGGCTTCAAGCCACATCGTTCCTCCGGGATGTTTCTTTATGAAAGGGGTCAGGTCGTAGAGCATGTCGTGTACCCTCCACAAATCTCCGATATTATCGTCGATTCGTCGACCATTTAGCCATTGAGTGGCCGTTTTAAGCGGATGATCGCGTAGGGATGGATAAACAAGAAAGCCATCCAAGTTCATTTTATTTTTTTGCGTGGAATCCATTATCTGAAAATTAGCAAATAGAAGTTAATATTCATTTTTATTTTTCTCAGCTCCATCAGAAATGGGTGATAAATGAGAGGAAAAATATAACTTGATTACATAACTAGTTACTGGCAAGCAGTTTATCTATAGTAAAAATAATATAATCATAATATGCATAGATTGCCCTGAATTTTAAATGTTCACAAATTTTCACTTTGATTCTGTTACGATATAAACGTTAAATTATTCTCAAGAACTAGTAGATCATTATTCTAGGTATGTTTCTTAAAATTAACATATATATTGATATGAGACTATCAATTTCAATTTATTTAAATCATGTAGATAAATAAAAAGGCTTAAATAATATACAGCAACTAAGCAAACTCACCTGTTTGATTGCCATATAAGAACCTCCTGTGTGGCTTCTAAAAATGTTAAAGAAAAAAAGGGATTTTGTAGCAAGAAGCAAGTCAGCGGAGGTGTGAATCCTGGCTGCCGACCAGCGAATAATACCGGGGTACTACAAATCAATAAAGAGATATATAGATAACAAATAATAACGTACCAGACAACAAATAAAAATAAATAAAAACAAGAGAGGCAAACCTGCAAGTAAGCTTAACGTTTGACTAGTAAATAGCATCTGTGATAAAAAGCGAAACACATTCGGATTACAAAGTATCAACTGCTCAACTAGAAAGCTGAGGAGAAAGTAGTACGACTGAAGAAAATAGAAAGTTAAGCTGGGCATAGTTACGAAAGTTCTATGTTTTGACTTTCAGCGCCATCTTGGGATAAAACATGTATTTATGTATATGGGCCTAAAAAAAATGATTGAGTACGAAAACACGTTTTCTAATTCAATTACAATATACTCATTCGTCATTATGCTATTACTTGGCACTTATTTTAGTTATACTTTTCCCTCTGGTAACGTAGGTTCAGACGGATGCTGTTGTTCCTTTTATAGCCATGACTACTTGCTTCCGCGGATGGCTAATTAATACCGTGCCGTGCGTACCCAGATAATAACCGAGGTAACTGGTAATATACACCTCGTGGATGGTTATTACCTGTTGGTGAGTATAATTTTTTTTTGTTGGCCCCAGAGCTTTTTGGGTTTTTGTTTTTGTTTGGGCATAACAGTGTATCAACATATTTTGAGAATGTATCAATGTAATTGTGGGTTACATATGAAAGTAAGTAACTGAGCGTTTTAATAACAGTGAAACAATTTTTAAAATTGAGCGCTAGACTTTTGACGATGGAAAATGGCTTTAAAAATGTTATGACGTCGGTTAGAAAAAATTTGCGAGCACAACTCAGTCTCCTGAAACCACCATACAAAAACATGTAGCAATATCTTTAATTGGCAGGGGCATTTATCAACTGATTTTGTTTGGGATAAGACTAACAATTTTTGTTTTCAAGAACTGAGCGTGAAGCACACTTAAAACACAGTCGCAATACATACAATTTGGATTTCTGCAGCTTAAACCGCCATTGCGTCAACTTAGAATACATTTCAAGAGTTGGAGCCCTTCCAATCGGATTTAGTAGGAAAACTCGGAAGCAACAGACACTTTCAAAGAATTTTAATCAGTTAACATTATGTAGCCTAACACTCAGATATACAATAGTACCAAGCTTCAATATTTAAACAGAGTAAATGAACAAGTTAAAAGTTATATTAAGAAAACATGAGTCTATATTATATTTACATTTTCCGATGTAATAAGAATAATAAACCTAAACAAATAATAATAATAAAATTCAGATATGGCTAAAATCTCAACAAAAATCCCGACTGCGAATCGAATAAAAAATGGAATGATAGACAGAGTGAATGACGAAGAGTTCGCGGGTGTAAGAAGCAGCCCAACCGTAGTTGCCGCAATAGTCCACCACCCGTTGACCAGTATGCAGGTTCTCCGCACAGCCCAGTAGCATTGCAGAAGACATGAGCCAAGGGGTGGCAAAAAAACAAAGAGATCCTACACCGATGATGACATTCCGAGTAGCTTCCATCTCAAATTGGTTTACTGTCGGGTTGCGCACATTTCCTGCTCCGCAGACGGGAAGAAATGTGACACCTACGATGTCGTCCTGCGGATTTGTAGAAATCTGTCCATCCTCTTCTCTGCGAATAACGGAAAAGGTCGCTAACTCGGATCGTTCTTGTCGATTGTGGGATGTTCCACTTGCAACGCCAATCATCAAATCAGATTTAGCTTTGACGTAAACGACGATTTGTGCAATCACGCACAGCAAAAAAGAAATAAGGATGAAGCCAAAAAAGACTTTTCTATCAGTAGGATAGATGACACAACTGATTGGAGCGAACCCGAAAATATAGTGACATTTCATCAGGAAGCAGAGAAGGATGAAAACGCAGAGCTGGACGACTAGGACCAACCGAACGGTGACGTTTGTTTGGTACCAAACGGAATGGCAGATGCAAAGATAGCGGTCAATCAAAGAAACAAATTGATTCATCAAAAGTGCGACGTAGGGTAGTCCGACGAGGACGGTTCGAATACGGCATCCCGTTTCATTATTCGAGTAGAAAGCATAAGTTTCTATGATCTGGTTGGTGAGAATGAAGAGGTTGGAAAGAGCGATGCCAATCCAGATGACTTTGCGGGGCTGATGGAGCTTTCGACGACAGGAGATGGCGATTATGATCATCAAGTTTAATGGTAGTCCGACAAGAACACACACTTGGTGACTGTTGATCAATATGAAATCGACGAACAGTAACTGAACGCGAGGCGGGGTAGCTATAACAGTGTTATTCGCTACATCAGTTTTATTATCATCACTGCTTACATCAAAAGTCAAATTATTGGTAATAGCGGCATACTTGAGATATGCCATTGCAAGAAAAGAAACGGAACTGATGGTTAAGGAACGACTTAATGATTCCAACTCGACGACGGATAGTATTCTACAGGGGATAATATCATACTATGGCCAACTCTTCGCTCTACTGCGCATACGCAATAAATCTGTTTCAATCTTCTATTTTAAGATTTTCCGTTTTTATATACATCGCTTAATGGAATAAAATTAATGAAGACGCCAAATTTTAAAAAATAGTTAGATAGATAGTTAAATTTCTAACTTAAGTTTGATTTCGATTCTACTGCTATATAAAGCCAAAATATTGGAATATTAGCTAATTTTTTTCCTCTCGAAGATTTGTAAACCAATAAACTCACAGGACGTATCAGATTTTATCCAGTTTAATATTTGAAATAATGGAACGAGATTATTGCCTTCGTAGCTGAAACAATATTCTCTTGTTACTATTAAGATTGAAAAATATGTGGGAAATGTTGGCATGATGATTGATATTGAGTCTTAATGAGCACGGTTACAAACAAAGAGCATGCTGTTTTCGCTAGTAGTTTCAATTATAAAGTTAATATGCTGTGATATTCTGAAAGCGGAGAAATTTACGAGAAAGTGGTTCTGCTAAGTACCACGCTTTAGAACCCTTCGGCTATATATAGAACCATTATAACTCTCATCCAAGACAAGACAGAGCTTCTGCCTTGTCCTTTCACTCAGATGTTTAATTAGTAGCTTGAAATTATAAAGCAGTGCAACTTCTTTGTTGATGGTTATTATATTGGAATTTGTCAGAATAAAATAGGGTTTTAGAATTATACCCTGAAAAAGCTTCTGCGCTACTCTTCTAATGAGAATATAAAAATAGTTTTAGTTTTAAAAATGTAACAAATTACGTATAAATGATTTAACTCTTGAATAAAAAAAAAGTCTGACAAATTGTTGATTTGTGTAAATGAGCATCATGCAGCTAACAATGTAGTTGATTGATTTACCATAAGCAATACGTACGATAGTGTTTCAGGCACATGCGCAAAGTCAATCAATAAATGGAGAGATAAGACTGCTACTGTATACCTTTAATTTACTTAAACCATAAATCAGAATTCAGAACACACCACCATCATAACATATTTATAACAGCATTCCGTTTTACACACTATCTTAAGCCTGCATATTTATTGATTGTCACACAGTGCGAATTGTACGGGATAATGGAGGAAAAAGCAAATAAAAGAGAACTTATCTCTTGAAAGATCTCTTTACATCAGTGATAGATGAGATTCTGTCAATAAAGCACTATCCTCATGGTAAATCAAAGAAATCTCATCCTCTTTCTTATTCGCGC
The DNA here is from genome assembly GCA_030141595.1 of Chydorus sphaericus. Taxonomy (NCBI): domain Eukaryota; kingdom Metazoa; phylum Arthropoda; class Branchiopoda; order Diplostraca; family Chydoridae; genus Chydorus; species Chydorus sphaericus. The sequence goes on from CM057928.1 coordinate 8,156,380, forward strand.
AACGCGTCAACAATCTTACAAGTACGTATAATACGATTGCTTGCTAAGATGCTATTGAACGTGATTGCCATCGCATTCGCCGTCGACTCCATTCAACTTGAGAACATATCTGGGCCAGGATAAGATTTTTTTATCCTCGAGCCGTCAGCCGAGGAGCTGGACACTACTCATCGAAGTACCGTGTCCAACTTGAAAACATAATGACGTCGGTAGAAGTTCTCCAATACAGGCAATTATAAGACTTGCAACTACAAAACCATTTCCGTCTTTGATCCATTTCTATCTTCAAGTGCAAGATGTCGAGACCGGACGAGACTTTCTACGGAAAACTACCGGTACAAACTTTGGAAATTTCGGAAGAGCGATAGGAGCACAATTAAATCTATTGATTAACGAGCTAAAACTCTTTTGTTGAAACCTTTTTGGATTTTCTTTTATATAGCCGATCCCTATGTAATCGAAAATCTAAGATCCAGCGCATGTATAATAACAAATTACTAATGCATGGTGTGGGCACGTGGGGTTCCCTGTCCAATAACAAATAATCAATTTGTCCTTCCTGACTGGAATCTACTGGAATCGACCGCTCTTTGGATCATAAATTCTTAATCCCAATCCACGGCGCATCCATGCTGGCGACTCACGAGCGCATTTGGATGAAACTATGCCGGTCAACCGACTATAAAAGTTACAAATGCACAAATACAATTCCATCATCAGTTCTCCTCGGAATTCTGCGCTCTTAAGACCGCTAAACAGTGCGTGCCCATTCAATTCACGAGCTACGAAATTTTGTAAAGTTAAACACACTTAGGGTAAGTTTTTTGACAATTAAATATTCACCTGTTACGGTATTTTTTTAGATCGTTGTTTATGTTTTAATTTATATTATTTAATGAGCAAAACTGCAGTAATAATCTCATACATCGTATAAGACTTTAATGGTAACCAGGATGATTCATTAAATAACTTTATGACTCAATAAATAACGATATCATCAGCTTGAAAGCCACCATAACGTTATCTAGTAATGAAAAAGAAGGGCGATAACAATATTTATCAATAGATAAACTGTGCACTAGTCACTATAGCTAACGTGAGTCACGTATAGCTCCATAGTGAGGAAAGTTGCGCACTTATTATCTCGGAAATATTTTTTTACCGGCAAAGGTGCCTTATATAAGTCGAAGTCATTTGATCTTAAAATCGATATTGAATTTCCAGTTAGAAGGAGCACTGTTTTCTAGCAGCATGGGTGCCCATGTCTCGAGAACCGACTTTGAATGGACAGAAGAAGAAATACCTCATTCTGCTAGACGTTTGGAAATACTTCGTAAGTAATAATTCATTTTAATAGCATCGAATCTTGGTAGTATATTCCATCTATCATTCATTCTAACACAGAAAAGTATCCTCAGATCAAAAAGCTCTTTGGTCACGATCCCAATTTCAAATGGATAGTTGTTGGAATGGTTGTAGTACAGATGGCAATGTTGTTTTTCGTGTCCAAACTGCCTTGGTACCTTGTTATAGGATTAGCTTATGGCTTTGGCGGTGTCATCAATCATTCACTAATGCTAGGCAAGTATATTGTATGCTTCTATTTTTACTTACTTTGAAAGGCTGTATAGATTTCACTCTAATAATTTACTATGGTTACAGCCATTCATGAAATCGGACACAATAGAGCTTTTGGGCATGCTAAACCAGGTGCAAATAGAGTATTTGGGGTGTTTGCTAATCTCCCTGTAGGAGTTCCATTTTCCTTTTCCTTTAGAAAGTATCACAAATATCATCACATGGTAATAATGAACTTTTCATTCGTAAAATCTAAAACTTATTGAATTCTATCTCCACATATTTCCGTAGTACCTAGCTGACGAAAAATTCGATCCCGATGTGCCAACGTATATAGAAGCCAAACTGTTTTGCACTACAGCCGGAAAATTACTTTGGATGTTTCTTCAACCTTTGTTCTACTCTTTTCGACCCATGATTGTCAACCCATTACCACCTACTCTTGGAGAATTCATCAACTTAGTCATCCAGATAGCGTTCGACGTAATCGTCATTCACTATTTTGGTATACATTGTTAAACTTCCGAGAAGAACGCAACTAAATCTATAAAATTAATTCTCTCTTTATGTATGGTGATTAATAGGAGCAAAAGGCATTGTTTATTTAATAGCTGGATCCTTATTAACTATGGGGCTCCACCCAGTTGCTGGACACTTTATAGCAGAGCACTACATGTTCAGTAAAGGATATGAGACATACTCTTACTATGGACCATTGAATTGGATTACATTTAACGTGGGGTATCATAACGAACATCATGATTTTCCAGCTGTGCCTGGATCTCGCCTACCATTGGTAGTATCTAACCAGCTATTACCCGCCTCTTTATTGGTATTCTGTAACGTGTACTTCATAATTATTTTAGGTCAGAGCGATCGCATCCGAATACTATGATAATCTACCGCATCATAATTCGTGGATTCGCGTCCTTTATGATTTCATAACAGATCCTGACATAGGTCCTTACGCTCGCATGAGGCGTCATCACCAGTTTGAAGCGAACTCGAAAAAGGAGAATTAGTGATCATATTTTCTCTCAGTCGATCTATCTTCTGAATGCTGAAATATGTCATTTCAAATTTGATATGCACCAGAGATAATTTTGTATTAATGTAACAGACTAAACAATCAAAAGCAATCGAAGAAAAACTAATGTGAGAATCGCGTTTCAAAAAGATGTCACAAAGTTGTCTATATTGAGCTGTTCTCGCTCAAAAATCATTTTGGGAGAAATGCGAGAGATGTCGGATTTTTATTGAAAATCACCCTCGAAAATCACTCGAATAAAAAAAAAATGCAAACCCCATTCAACTGTTTCAATTTAAAACTGATTACCTAAAAACAATAATTTTTTTTAGTAACACTAAAGAGCGAAAAAGAAGTTATACCTAGTACGTATAGAATTTAAAACCTTGTAAATTCATAATTAATATGTTCTTTCTTTAATATATGACTAGCGCTATAACTTTAAACAGATACCTTAGTTATGTTGCAAATAATGATTTATGGAATAACCATCAGCACAGGATGTCGAATTTAGTTTTTATGCAACTTTAATATTTATAGAGTACGGTATCGGTGTATTATTTATCTAAGCTGTGAGATTGCCCGTGTCGGTCAATTCTGGACGCAGTTCCTAAATTAAATATTCTATCAATATTTATAAGTGCAAGCAAACTGATACGAAAATTTTAGTCTACACCAAGCTCGCCGTATCTTAAGTAAACATTTTTGCGCGACGTCTTATTCAAAATTCAAATAATTAAATGGCTTTAACATCAGCTAGAATTCTTATTTTAATAATAACTAATCGTACACGCTACGTTTACATTTTTTTCATCTTTTACATTTTCCACATTTGAATAGTTATATTAAGCTTTTATGGATACGAGTAAATAAGTTGCTTTTAAATTGCTCAAATGTAAGTCACTATCAACGACCAGGGCACTCAATCGTATGCCAGACTTATCCCAAACGTTATATCAATATTTACACACAAAAACCCGATTATAAATGTAAATAGTCTTCATCAGGTCGGGTAAATAATGGAGCGAAGACACAATAATATTGTTTCTGCTTCAGATAGTACCTAATCTGACTGCGTAGCGCATAGTCACTTATATATTCGGTAAGAGGGCAATTTTGAAAACGGTTCAAATTATGCTTTAAATAATAATTTTAAGAGTTTGTAACAATATTCATTCATTTCCGTTTAGTCTAAGCATGAAATCCGTATTCCTGTGCCTCTTGCTGGTGGCTGCAGCCAGCGCTCACCGCTTGAATCATCTTTCCGGTATTTTTCCTCATTTTTTAAAAAGTGCTTTTAAGTAAGCTTTTTGAAATTCTCGATATAGTAATTAAAACATAATTAAATAGTATATAATAGTTGTACTTATTTTGAAAACAGAAATAGATATAAGATTGTCTTAGATCTATCCGTCTCTCATTTCTTGAGTAACTATTTTTTTTATTTTTTTTCATTCCTTGTTACAACTAGCAAAAATCCAGGAGGGAAAGGCCGATGAATCTTGCACCGCTATCGGCGGAACATGCTTGGACTGGCGTTACAACAAATGCATTGCTGGATACGTGACAGGGCTCTGCTCGGGTGATTCCAACCGCCGCTGCTGCCAGCCTTGCGATCAGACTTGTATTTAACAAAAAAAAAACTATACAAGATAAATCAATTAATCTTATCTATTTCCGAAAATGTATTTTATGCTGAAGGCTTGAACAATGAAGCTACTTGGTCTCAATCAGATTCCGCATGCACTGCGATTTCAGGAACATGCCAAGATAAATCAAACTACTGCTCTGGGTAACAAGAACGGATGCTCCCGCGATTGAAAATATGACATGCACATTGCTATAATATCGTAATATAACATTACATTAAAATAACCTTTGATTTAGGTCGTATTCGAGTGGCAAATGCGGCGGTCCTTCTACTCGTCAATGCTGTACTAAAGGAGGTAAATATACAACAGTTTATCAGGCAAATTATTTTTAAATAGGTGCAGCTTATTAACTGTTTACATTTTTAGGTGCTCAGGGAAGAGTTATGACAACTCGCGGCTATGATCTTATCAAGGGTTTTGAGGGGCTTTGTCTGCACTCTTATCAGTACATTACTTTTCTATCGTATAGCTCTAAATGGCGCTCTTTTTAAATATACATTTTTAAAAGGGATGTTGGTGGAGTTTGGACGATCGGTTATGGCAGCATCCGGTACCCGAACGGAACTTCCGTCAAGGGAGGAGAGACCATTACAGTTGCGCAGGCTGATGAAATGTTTGCATATGAAGTGGATCAAGAATCGGCACCAGAGGTGGACAGGCTTGTAGGTTTACCTTCACCGGACATTACCCAAGTGCAATACGAGGCTTTGGTCTCATTTACTTACAACGTTGGAACAGGTGCTTTTGCTAGCTCTACTTTGTTGGCCAAAGTGAAGGTTAATCCGAATGATCCAACGATTCGCGACGAATTTATGAGATGGGTAGGTGCTATGCTACTTTGACGGAAAGAATCAAAGATATGGTCATTAAATTTTTGTTTTTTAGGTGAACGTTAATGGTCAACCAGTTCAAGGCTTGATTAACCGCCGTGACAAGGAGGCCGATTATTACTTCGCTGTTGATAATTCCGTCTGGCCGCCTGCCACTAGCTGCAGCAAAAAACTAAAAAGCCCCATCAGCACGAATTAATTCCCTACCTTCTTTGAACCTGGAATTTAGTTAGCATTCTTGTTTGATTAGATATATGGTGTTAGAATGGTAATACACAGTGGGGGAGCAAACTATCTGATTTACAAGCTTACTAACTTGAGTACTGATTCAAAATTTATTTCTTTATGTTTGTTTCTTAAATGCATCATCACAATTAAATAAAAATATTAATGCTTCTTAGACTTCATTCGATCCGGGATGGAGCGCGGGAGTACACGTGCCATCTGCTGAAACATTCCCACAAATAGATCCCACTGGCTATGAGGATTAGGGTACTGATAGATTGCTTCAGGTAGACCAAAATCTCGGCAAGTACCTTCAAAAACAGGCCGAATAGAATCCAATAACCCATGATCCAATGTCGGGAACAGGTGATGTAATATATGATTCCCGTACATCGTCAATTCCGCCAATAAAATTCCTGTCCAAAACGGAAATTATAGAAAACAATTTATCAAGTCTTCTGAGTTTTAAATATACCATTGACGTCTTTCCGGTCAAAAACAGCGTCCAGCTGCGCTAGACCCCAGTCCGTTCCAAACCGAAATTGACCATCTCCAGGATGATACAAATCCGGATGATGATGAGCAGCAATGATTCCAACAATTACAAACACGTAGCTACTGACACCATGCATAATGGACCAAATAATGAACGGTCTCTCTGAAAAGAAGAAAAGCACTACCAATTCAGCCAGTGGTAACAAGTTCTCCGGTCGAAACTTCTGCTGACCCCGCAAGATCATCTTCATCCGGCTAATTATTTGGTTGAAAAAGAAGATTTGTGATCCCAGCATGAGAAGAAATCCGGGGAGGATCCGCTGAACCTTGCTTTTCGGATGAACACGAAAATCAAAATTTGGTTCCAAAGAGGATATTTCAATGTCCATTATGGAATTGGTAAAGAGATGATGACTCAGAGCGTGAGTAATGCGCCATTCGTAGGAGCTTAACAATCCCAAATCCCAGACATACATTCGCCAACTGTCCTTCTGATGGAAATAGTTGTGAGCGCAGTTGATGTTGAGGAAAAGAATAAATCCGGTTAGAATGGCTAGCCAATAAGATCCTGTTAATCCAGTGAGAATAAATAAGAGGACGAAAGAAGCCAATAGGGTGTTTTGAACTCGAACAACTCTCTGCTTGTTAGCGAGCTTCTGGTCAGATGAGAGGGTGGATAGTTCTGCGTGTACGCGCCGTTTTAAAGTGGAGTAGAAGCCATTGGAATGAAACGTGAAGGGGGAAATCCTTTTCGAGTTTGCCTGCTTGATATAGTATTTTTCAAGTATGAAATTGACGGATGGATTCAGATGGGAGGCTTCGAAAGCTTCAGTGATGTCAGTTCCGCGTGTGACTTCAATCCAAGTCTTTCCGCCCGGATGCTTTTCGATGAAACCGTTAAGGTCGTAAAGCTTATCATGAACTCTCCACAGATTGCCAATGTTGTCGTCTAGTCGGCGACTTTCAATCCAACGAGACGCAGTTTTAGGAAACTCGTCACGTAGAGAAGGATATATCCGAAATCCAGAATCTTCAATCGCTCTTGGAGGACTCATCTTGTTTGCTTGGTGGTTACATCTACTAATGTAAACATTAACTGGCGATTGGAAAAGTTGAGTTGAAAATATTTACTTAGCTAACCGTAGTGAGGCACTGTGGCTAGAAAAATTGAATATTTACAATGCGACGTGGATTGTCTTATCTGAGGATTTAAAGTTCAAATTCACGTCTTCATGATAGTCAGGATAAAATTCGTCTACACTTATTGTTTCTTATACAATGATAAACTGAGATTGTACTTCAAAAATAAGTTAGGCCTACTATAAACTACAAAAATTATAAGTAAGAAAACTTAATTTCCATTTGCATTTTTTAATTCACTCTAAATTTGATAAGAAAACAAATCATCTCAATGATTTTTAAATCCAAGAAGGGAATGAAATTTGTACTGTATTGCAATTTGTTCGTTAGAATAAGAGATTGCGCAGTTCAGACGGCCATATCCATAGCTATCTTGGGATGAGGATCGTAGCCTTCAATAACAAAGTCTTCCGTCTTGAAGTCATCAATGTCGGTGACGGTACGGGCTATCTTAAGCTTCGGAAAGGGACGCGGGATACGCTCCAGCTGTTTCTCCAGCGCATCGATATGATTGTTGTAGACGTGCGCATCTCCCAGCACATGAATAAATTCTCCTGGCTTTAATAAATCAAATATATTTAATAAAATATGAAAATATAATTTGAATAAATTAAATTACCTTAAGATCAGTTACGTGAGCTAGCATGCAAGTGAGTAGAGAGTAGCTAGCGATATTGAAAGGTACTCCAAGCCCCATATCCGCGGAGCGCTGAATCATTTGACAGGAGAGCTCTCCGTTAGCAACGTAGAACTGAGCCATGCAGTGACAAGGTGGTAGGGCCATTTTAGGCAAGGCTGAAGGGTTCCAAGCGCTGAGAATCATGCGACGATCGTTGGGATTCGTGCGGATAGTTTTGATGAGTTCTTTCAGCTGATCCACACCTTGGTTACTAATATATATAAAAAATTTAATTTAGATTAATACTAATAATAATAAAAATCCAGATAGGAATATACCTGTAATCATCATGCATAGTTTTATATTCAGCTCCAAAATGCCTCCATTGGAATCCATAGATGGGGCCAAGATCTCCTAATATTTAAAAACTATTTTATTTTCGGAGAAAAGACAATGACCTTAAGCTCGAGTACCTGGCTCACGGTCATTGAGACCAATAGAATCCAAGTATTCTCTTGTGCTATTTCCATCCCAGATGTGGACATCCTTGTCTTGGAGCTCCTTAGCATTTGTACAGCCTCTTACAAACCAAAGTAGCTCCTCAACCACAGCTCTCCAAAATACTCGTTTGGTTGTCAAGAGAGGGAAACAACCTGTCCAAAATAACATTTAAGGCTTTTCATCATACAAAATAAGAAGTATGATTAAAAATGTTCTACCATTTCGGAGGTTGAAACGCATTGAAGCCCCAAATATGGACCTAGTGCCGGTCCCGGTCCGATCACCTTTGACATTTCCATTCTGGATAATGTTTCGTATCAAGTTGAGGTATTGGTGTTCTTCGTGCTAGTAATAATAGCAATTAAATATGTGATTAATTAAAAAAATACTAAACATTTAACACATAGATAATACTTCTGGCATAATTAGTGAACTTGATGGCATTTTCGCACAGGATGTAACTTGCTAGTTCCTGGTTAACTAAGAAGTGAATTGTCAGAACTTTCAAACTTCAAGCGGCGAATCAGCTGTTGGTCAGCATTTTCTCATTTTGGCGACATATACTCCATCTACCAGTCAATAAAAAAATAAGTACGTTATAACGTTTTAAAACGGTTAAAAACTATTTTTTTTAAATTAAATAAATAAATTGAAGGACAATAATATAAAAAACCCAATAGATTATCGATTACATAACCGTTTATTTTATGATGAAGTCACTTTACACCTGTTATCTAAAGTTCAAGAGTCAAGTCACATGTCATGCAAACTAAGCAACCAAAGGTTGATCTGTTGCCATCAGATACTCACTAGCTATATCCAGTATATAAGACAAACATCGCAGGTACGGAGGGTACGGTGTATAATACTGTTTGAGGTTGATCAGAGTAGGTCTCATAATTTCCTTTCTACTAGATTAAAAGCAAAAGATGCAAACAACTTGGGTTCTATTTGCAATAATTTTCTTCCATGCCGCTTCCTCGAAATCTTTGGGTAAATTGAAATTCAACGTATCTAATGTTTAAATACTTTATCGCCAATTCTTACAACTAATTAGATCACAGAAAGGTTGGAAAAAATTTGGCCAAAGTAGAGGATGTAGTTTTCGAACTTTATACAAGGTAATACCCACATAGCTCTGCACTAAATTAATTCCGCACATTAATATTACCGAACTTAAAATTAGGAGCAATCGTAATACACCTGAAATCTTACGACTTGGCGATCTGCCGCTCCTTCAAGCTTCCAATTACGATTCCAACCAACCGGTGAAAATGTTTGCCCATGGAGTGGAAGAAACCCCCGAAAGGAGTTATCCCATCAAAGATGGTAGGCCTACTGATACCTATGATATTTTCTAACATATTTTTTTAAATGCGTTAACGAATTATGTTTGAAAAAGAATATCTTAAGAAGAGCGAATACAATTTTATCGCCGTTGACTGGTCCATTTTGGCGGCTGGGGATTTTCTAACAGTTGCAAGTGACGGAATTCCAGCAGCTGGAGCGGCGTTGGCAGAGTTTATTGAATTTCTGGTCCTAAATACTGGAACTTCTTTGCAAAATATCCATCTTATAGGGTTTAGCGGCGGAGTCAGTCATTCTTTTTTCAATTTCATTTGATTTAATAAGGTTTGTAACTATTAAAAAAATTGTAGAACGGCGTTGTTGGAATTGCTGGTAGAACCGTAGGTGACAAATTGGGAAGGAAGATTGCTAGGCTCACTGGTAACAAGTTTTATAGACAATAAATGATAAAATAATAGTTATTGACGAATTGATAATGGTAGGATTGGAGACATCTCCACCGGGCTTATTCCTTTCAGAAGATTACATAACTTTGGACGACGCGGACTTTGTAGACGCTATCCACACGAGTAACCCAACCCGGGATATCAGTCGCGGACACGCTGATTTTATTATCAATGGCGGAACGGCACCCCAACCTGGCTGTGAAGAAGATATAGACGATCTAAGTAATATACTATCCAACTCATCTTAAAATATGCTCGATATTTAATATAATGGTGGAAACTCTACAGTTCATTGCAGCCATTTGCGTTCGGTAGAACTATTTTCCGAGTCCATCAATAGTCAGATGGGTTTTCTAGGGCGTCTTTGCCCCACCTATGAGGATTACCAAGCTGGCTTATGCAATAACGCCACTAGTGCCCTGATGGGGGACCCTACTCTTCCATCGTAAATCGAATTTTTAAATTAACTGTACCACGTTTATTTAAAATTATATTTTTTGTATTTACAAGGACTCGAGGAAATTTCCATTTGACTACAAACGCCGAATCCCCATTTGCCCAAGGATAAATATATATGTTTATAAGGGGATACATAATATTTCCCGAAATTCAATAAATTTGAGCAATACTAATATTCGTTAATTTGATGAACATTGCAGTCACTCGAAAACTAATCGTGTATAAATTAAGTAGACAAAATCATAAACCAATTGATAAGAACTGCAGTATATACATAAAAAAGAATGAATGTTTTTAAGCCGGTCCGTGCTGTGCGCAGCTAAAAATAGTATGTAAGCATGCATCGGGAAAGAAAGTGCTATTCATCAGATCGGGAGTGGCCGATCTCCGGAAGTGTGTAATAGTCTGCTTCTGACGCGCAACACTCGATCTTGTGTTCTATAGTGAGTAGTATACTTGAAACCATTAGGCATAAAATACTGTATACTGTAATTGTAGCGTTGAAGTAAACGAATCTTCCAGTTTAGAAAGAAGCGCTAAATTCCTCTAGAAAGTTTTTATATTGTTCAATCTAAGCTAAATTGCACAAGACTTTAAGAAAGCTATAAATTCTATTTTGATCCTGAGCTGAGCAACGTCAAATGCTGTCGGGATCTACAAATAAACATAAAATTGCTAAGTTGCTTTCCGTCCTTGTCTTGAGCTCGTAGTCTCCTATACGTGATCGACGAGAAGTAGATCAAGAGTGCTCAACTGAAGACGTCAAGACGTTAGTTAAAGCTTCAGGGAAAATCTCTCAGCAAGATTGATCTCTATCGAAGATTAAATTAGCTGGTGAACGAGCGGATATCCGATCAAGAAACAATCATCGCATGTTGAATACATCGCTAAAACGATTGTCGACTGAAAGGTTTGCGAAATACAGTTTTATGAATTTTTAGTTTAAAATTTAGGCTAAAAATAGTTACATGTTTATACGATACACGCTCACACCATTTTATCGTCTCACGTAATAATATTAGACTTTATTTGCATAAAGTAAGTTTTGGAAATTAGATTTTGATAACCAGAATAGTCATCTTATGCTCATTTACCTGCTTGACGTTGTATCCACTAGCAGCAGGAAATAGTAAATTCGAAATCTTTAGAAAATTACATTCCGCCTAACCTTTCTGTTTAGTGCTATTAAAAAGAGATGGATATTGCAGCAGCTTTAGCTCTCTGTATGAACGCAAACACATTTTACGAGCACTACACCAAAGTAAAAGAGTATCTCGTCGAGCCTGACCCGAATCAACGCCACCATCTGGCCGAGATCTACAAATACCTTGATGCCAAAGTAAATGAAATAGAATCCAACATAGCCAATGTGCTCTCCGACTTGACGTTGAGCGCCTATGCAGCCGACGAGAGGGAGATTAAGTTTGCCTTAGAAGATGTCAAGACGGCAGTCCTGGCATCCGATGAGCTCACACCCAAGTATCCAACTGAACACTGGATCGAAAAGGCGGAAAATCTTATGAATCATTTGAGCCATCTTCTTGCCGGACTCGGTGGAACCGATGGCCTTGCCAGTGACATGCTCTTAGTCACCAAATCTCAGGCGGATGTATAATACAAAATTTTCCATTGCATTTCTCAAAAATGTATCATTTCTTTTTCGTTGTAGGGCTACGCTTACAAGATTCATGCCAGTGTAAAGGACCTGTTCACGCTCATCAACAGTGGCATGGCAGTATACGCTTTCTATGCTAACCAAGCTCTCCTTAATACTAAGGGGTATATCAATACTACTTACTATGCTAAAGAGAAACTCCTTTACTAATAAACAGTTTATAGGGACGAGGCAATGAGATGCTTGGCCGAGTCGTATGCAGCCGCCCGTGAACGAGTCATAACTGAAGAGATCAACTGTCTCCGAGATTTCAAGGGAAACGCTTCAGCAATAGACGAACTGATTGCCTTTCCTAATTCTGATGATGCTGAGAAAATGGCTGCGGATAAGATATTAACTTGGCTATCGGACAAGTACTGCAATGATTTCGATCCGGAGGAGCAGCATCGGTTTCCTGTTGTCCGATGGTTCGTATTAACCGCCGGCTTGTCGTCATACGGCTCTAAAACCATTAAGGATCGCACTGGAGTGCAGGGCAACTCAAAGGATTACTCCATATTTTCAAGTCAATACCGAGATTTCTTTGTTTTGTTTTATCCATTTGTTGATGCCGATCCTGAGCCCGTAAATTCGACCAACAAAGTGCTGTTTGAAAAATTCATGAGGAATTGGACTTTCCCTTTTAGAGAATTCTTCTTTCCAACCCGACGTTGCCAAAGAGAATTTGCTGCTGAAAAAATTTCAAAAAGACTCTCTGAAATGACCAATTGTGCTGCTGCTGTTCTACAGACCGGTTATCGTTTGGCTCATCCCCAACGTGGAATAGACATAAGAGTAGATCAGAGCGACAAAATCCGCATAGTTTGTTCCCCTTCCCTACCAGAGCCGGAATCTTTAAAGTTTGGCTACTACACTTCTTACGTCTTATCTTCTAAACATGTCCCTAAAAATTAGCATGTGTCTAAGCTATAATTTGAGTAAAAAATACATGAACAACTACAGAATGACAAGTATCACAGAATATTTTATAGAAAATGATTTATTATCGGTACTGCACATTTTTCAACGGCGAAAATCATTATGTCAAGCGAAATTAAGAGGAATGTGATGTCGATTAAGAGAGTATCGAGTTATTCTTAATTTATTGATTCGTGGCTATTTGAGCTCAGGGACTGGCAGCCTTTTGGGCTCAATCGATGTAAGCGGAATTAGTTTAATGAACTAATGGCGAAACTTTGTATTCATGGCTGATTCACGCGAGCTTGTTTTACTACAATAAAAAAAGTATTATTCCACAATAAACTTTAAATCTGTTCCGTGTAGATTTTCCTTGATCCATTCGTCCACACGTTCATTTAATTCCGGACTGAAGTGATTTTTCCAGTCACCAATTATGCCTGAATCAGTTTCATGATATTAAAAAAAAACTATTATTAGTATACATGGCGAGATAGTTGTGTGCTAAAAGGTACCGTATCTTACCTTTGCGCATAAAGTCGCCCTCAAACGAACCGGATTTCCTAAAATATTCCCAGTTTGCCGATTCGTTGTTTTTAAAGTTTTTAAAATCCAAATGATCTTCAAGAATGTTTAGTTCAGTTTGGCTTAAGGATTTGTTGAAAAAGGATGCTGCTCTCTTTATTTCACCACGCAAATCCTGTTTGACAAAGTAAGCAATTATAGTCAAACTTGATTAAATTGAAGCTCTTCAACCCATATCGACCATTTTCAATTGTTCGTAGAATACAAAATGCATATTAGGATGAAAGCGCTTCTCCCAGGCGGTCAAAACATGGTGAAAGTAGGGAGTGAATGCGACTGATAATTTAAATCATCCAGAATTAAATAAATGAAATATAAAATTGTGTTTTTCTTAACAAAACTTACTTTCGTCATTCAAGAAATAATGCACAAACTGCTCGAAATTTCCAGTAAATGATTGATACTTTGAGGCTTTGTGAAAGTGGTAGTATGAAACCATAACATCTTTTGGATTTCTTGCTACGTAAACCACCTGATAATCAAAAATTGGAAAGTTAAAATCTTAAAATTTTGATTTATATGAAAAAATTTCTTCCCAACACCACCTTTGCCACATCAAGCAAATTTGCAGGTAACAAATCAAATGTTAAATGAGGATTGAAACATCTTGGAGAAGGGAGTTGGTCAATCTCATCCAAAGTCTTCATTGTTACGTCTTTCCCGGTAAATTCAGCCACTTGTTCATTTGACAATAGCAAGGATACTCTATATTAAACGATATTGTCAACCAATCAATATGAAAATGTTTAACTTAAGTGAAAATGAAAAAAGTAGAATTACTCTGGAAATAAGACACGCTCCTTGAGTTGTTTTTGAGCGGCAACTTCATAATTTAAATCGTTTTTCAGTAACCAAACGAGTTCGGAAACCCATGTAGTCCCTAAATAAATAAGAAAAATACAGCGACGATTAAAATTTATTACCGTATACAACAAACTAATTGATTTATTTGATTTCACTTACCGCTTTTTGGATACGTAACAACCCAGGCGTCACTCTCTCTCACCTTAAGGTTATAAAGTTTATCGGCATTTTTAGCATAATGGGCGATTGTGAAGTATCCTCCTGGCTCTCCCCTAACCATTCCCATGGTTTCATAGCCTGGAAAATGGTCTATAAAAGGTCTTTCCAATGTTTTTGGCACAAGGTTAAAAATTATTTTCAATTTTTTCCCTTCCTCTTGTGGGCGATTTATTTCTGCCATGTTATCGTAGTGTACTGAATTACAAATAGGTAATTGAGAGAAACTGCGATGGGCTACGAGTTGCAAATGGTGGTAGCGTACACACTGACCTATCTTATTTTTAAAACTAGAAAATATGGAAGCATGATAATAGAATGCGCATTTATGGGCGTATGGCTTATCTCATTACTTATGTGTCACCATTTGATAAAAAATTATCGCAGGGTCAAACGTAGGTTCAACATACGTACAGTACATATCAAGATATTTACACGCATGGGACTGTACTTTGTTTCTTTTAAATATAGTACGTTAAAAAAAATTCTTTTAATTTTTCGGAAGATGAAGTGCCAATTAACTTACGTCTGATTATCTTAGGCCCATAATACCATACAGCCTATTTATTTTGGCTTACGTTAGCCTAAAGTCAAAACGTTTATATCCATCATTTTTTTTATTTCATGCGGAGCACCAAGATGAGACTCCTCATTCTGGAGGAAACATTTCGTTCTTATTATTCATAACGTTGAACTGTTACGGAGATCATATCATAAACCGACTGAATCAGCTTTCTATTCAGTTCCAATCAATGCCGCACCAGTAGCGCATCTCTAATAACAATAAAATTCTTTGAACACTCCTGTTACTACTGAATGTGATTTTCTGGATGGTTGTGAACGTTTTGGACCAAGAAAGCGGAAGCGTAGGCTAGAAACGTCTTTCATTTAAAGGTTAATAGGCCCTACTGATTTTCTCTATTTTGGTAATAACGACTTATGAATTTTTACGAACTTTATGATTATCAGTATTTTAAAAAAAAGCGCTTATTAAGCGAGCGCACTTTATTACCGTCACATTTTCACATTTAAAGAAATATTTAAGGAGATCACCTCCCTTCATTTAATTAATGGGGAAGGACTTGCAGATAGTTTCTTTTGATTTTATCTACCATTTTTTTTTTACAGTGAATTACTTTACTTTTTAGTTTATAATCAATACCTATATTGTTGGATTGAAAATGTCTCGAGACCACAATTCAATTTGGAAAAAAACGTGTAATTTAGCAAAAGATGTGGCTTGTAGATGAGAAAAACATTTCCAAACAATCGCATCATCTAATTGAACCAATCAATATTGTTCTAAGACAGGACAACTCGCACTATCATCAAACTCTGCAAAGCTGATTTCGACCGGTGGCTTCCGGCTGACAAGTTCATTTCTGATGGATAGAAACAAAGTGCGGTCGTACGAGCTGATCCTCTCGGGCAAAGTAGCTTCTCTTAATTTGCGTAGCTGTGGAATAATGTCAATTATTGTCTTCATAGAAAGTCCAGCAAACTGATGGATGGCTAAGGTTTCCAGATGGGACCACAATTCAGTAATCCAGCCAATAAATTCCAACTGACCCTTTATCCATTTAAATGAAAGATTAAGTGTCATAGATAAATCGACGCAATAAACTGGAAAACTATAACTTACTTCCTCCATACTGTTCAAAAAGCGGTTAGATCGGCGACATTCGTCATTGACTCCTACATGAGAGCAATGAAGGACCAGTGAAACCAGGGTGGGTTTCTCTTCAAACAAGCGAGATGAAGGGCCCAAACAGGAATCACTTTCCAAAGCAGTCAAATGCGGCAGAAAAGCGGGAGCATCGTTAGTAGAAATCCATTCTCTCGGGTCCAAAGAAGATGTTCGGATATGAAGGCTTTCCAGTTGAGAGCACAACGCCAAATCGGTCAACTTGATATCAAAGCAAGATTTGACCTCAAGATTATACAATTGTTGTCCAAACACTTTTAAGATAGGTGTCATGTAGCTCGACAGGATTTTGTTGAAACCAATAAAGGTAAGCTGTGGAAAAAGAAATTTAGATCTTTATTTTATAGAGCGATGAGAATAAATAATCAAACGCCTACCTTCTGCGGCCACTTCTTCAAAACAGATTCAAGTTTTTCAGGCGAAAGAGGGTTCTCTAGAAGGAGAGGTGAACGAGCATAGTCATGCTCAGAATGAAATGTTTCGTTGCAGAAAACCACTTCTTTTAAAGACGGACACATGGCTCCAACAGCGTTTAACATTTCTTCGTACCTTACATTTACAAAATCGACTCTTGTAAGAGATAAGTGACCTAAATAAATATAAATATTTTTTTTTTTAAATTGGATTCAACAAATATCTTATTAAACATTTAATAAATACCAGTGAAATTCACACCCAAATTACGGGAAAAAAATTGTTGATTGGCATCGGGATCTTTGAAAGCCTTTCTCCATTCCTCCTGGACTCTGTATGCTGGCGAGTAGTAAAGAATCTTGATTGCCAAACTAACGGGCATTGTCTTTCCCATTCTTTCAACCAAAGGCAAGTGGCGAAGGGCAAAGGAGATTGCAGACGCATTAATTGTGCAATCTTGATCGATGGTTTCCAACCGGAAATCAATAAGAGTGAAGCAAATTGGCGAAAGCCGTTCGGGCGGAATTACTAAACACTCAAGCTTATCATCTTTCAACAAAGAAGGTGGAAGAAGTGCGTTATTAGACCCAATGTCGAAATAAGCATCTCCTAAAATGAGTGCCAATAAAATATCAACATACAGGGTATAACCAGAAATACTTAGGTGAGAGAGGGAAGGACATGATTTCCCTAAGAGAGGTAGCATTGATATTAGTTCCCAATCGTCCGCTTCTTTCATACTAAGGTCTTTTAAAGACCGAAAAGAAGAAAGTGGTAGGATAATTGATTTGCTTTTATCTCGCCATTCTTTGCTAGAAGTAGAATTGTCCCTTAATCCGAAATTAATCAACAGTTTCTCCACATCAGGACACCACTTGACAACAGTGGGGATCACTTTGGAACACAGCTTCGAGTCCGGAAATGCAGCGTGAATTTTCAGATCCTTCAAGCTCTTATCAAGGACACAGTCTAAGAACACCCAATTATCAATGAAAATATTGTCTTTATCTTCAAAATTGTAGTAAAGATGTTCATAAAACTTTCTGACAAGTTTTCGCCTGTAACAAAAGTAATAAATAGGTTTAATAAGCCTCTGAAAGAACTAGAGCCATAAATAAAACATGAATAAAATACCTTATAGTCTCACTCATTGTGCCCACAAGGTGGTAATCAAGTTGACTCCTCACAAGACTGCATATGTTTTTACTTGTAGAAAAAGGCTCAAATGATGTAAGTAAGGAGCTGCGTAGCCATGGAATCTCTTGTCCCACTGGGCGATGATCAGGACTCTGCAGTAAAGTACTTACGATCATTTTATAGGAAGCTTCGAAGGCCAAATCTTCTAGACTTGGAATGAAGAGCTTATCCATCGTAGATCACTTGATTTATTTGTACAATCTTTACTAATAATCAAAATCCTTAATAACACATTTCACAAATTACAGCAGAAAAAGAACTGAAACTGACAAAAGCATCTGTAGAAAACATATTTATGAAGCACAGCCACAAGCGGATAGAAACACGTTTTTTTTTCTTTCTCAAAACAAGGGGGAAACATGGGGTGAGAGAGGTATGGCAGAGGTATTTCTAAACAGCATCTTTAAAATTAAGAGATGTGCATAAGTGCGCGCAAATGCGCTAAATGCGCTTAATTGACTTTTACCGTAATTTTAATAATATTAGCTTTTAAATAAAAAAGCAACAAACAATATTATAAGAAGATATTATAAGAAGAATTTCCTTCAAATGTAAAATGACATTACAAAGTTTCTGTTAATAAGCTGTGACGCAAGATTGCGTTTTCCCAGTCTCCGCTGACCTAAGGATACCGTTCATAAACTGATATAGTAGCAAAGCCATAATGCTTCCAAATCCATAAAATTAAATTTGATTTGATTACGTCACGCCTATTCGTCTGTGAATCATAACTTTTAAAATCTCATCATTCCGAAGTATATAATCCAATCTCAGTAATACGTATCCTCGTCGCATTCAATCCTAAATCAATCCAATTATAGAACACATACATACATTGCATTGTTTTGATTGCACATTTAGAGCTTCTATAAATTCGATTTCCGGATCTGCCCCTTTTTGTTTCTGTTTGTTTAATTGGATCTGTTCCAAATCAAACAGTATAAATGGTGGCCTTCAACTTAGCTCTTGATGTCTTTGTAGCTTCAAATCCAAGCAGGTAACATTAAGAAACAATTTTTATTCTTACAGATTTTAAAAATATATTTTCTCGTGTAGAGGAGCGGCTTCGTAGCTGGCCTCTGTTATTCAAGTTTTTAAACTTGTTCTGATTATATCATCACGGAAGTACATTGTAATAAACAAAAATGAACAGTTCCAACATTTCATTGGATGCTTCCTTTGAAGCTTACAGGTAATAATAATATTCATTCGTGGAATGCACTTTCCAACACATAAAAGCTCAACTTCTATAATTTAGAATGGAGAAAAAGATGATGGGCTGGAACACACCGGAAGACTACCTAGCTTACGTACATCCTTATTGGAGGACATTTGAAGCTCCCAATCCTTTTCTTCACTATACTCTAGGGTTCTTCTACATCATTTTCATGTTTTGCGCTCTAGCTGGAAACGGTGTTGTTATCTGGGTCTTCACTAGGTATCTTAAAATCTTTGGAATCTTTGAAAAGAAAAGAAAAATGCAATAAATTATACATTTTTCAGCTGCCGAAGCCTACGAACTCCTTCTAATATGCTGGTCGTCAATTTAGCCATCCTTGATTTCATTATGATGATGAAAACTCCCGTCTTCATTCTCAACTCTTATAACGAAGGTCCCATTTGGGGAAAACTGGGCTGCGATATATTCGGATTGATGGGAAGTTACAATGGTATCGGATCAGCGATGAACAATGCGGCTATTGCTTACGACCGCCACCAGTATTATTTTTTTAAAATACGACATTTGAAAGTATCTATATTTAATTACTGATATTTATTATTATTATTACAGGACTATTACTCGACCTCTAGATGGCAAATTATCGAAGAAGACGGTGATGCTGATGATCTTAGGAATCTGGTTATGGGCGACTCCCTTTTCTATGATGCCCTTTTTGGGTATTTGGGGTAGATTCGTTCCAGGTAAAAATAACTTTATTATATAATCTCACTCAGCATTAATTCATCATATTAAATGATCCAGAGGGCTTCTTGACCACTTGTTCTTTCGACTACATGACCGAGGATTCTTCGACCCGTTTTTTCGTCGGAACCATCTTCTTTTACTCTTATTGTATTCCACTGGCTTTCCTTATCTTCTTCTACTCCAAGATCGTCAAGCACGTAGGCGAA
Organism: Chydorus sphaericus; assembly: GCA_030141595.1. Taxonomy (NCBI): domain Eukaryota; kingdom Metazoa; phylum Arthropoda; class Branchiopoda; order Diplostraca; family Chydoridae; genus Chydorus; species Chydorus sphaericus. Next base: position 8,176,286 of record CM057928.1, read on the forward strand.
CATGAGAAAACTCTGCGCGATCAAGCCAAAAGAATGAACGTCACTTCACTTCGCAGTAACCGGGAACAGAACGAGAAATCAGCTGAAGTGCGCATAGCCAAAGTAGCAATCGCTCTGGCTAGCCTATTCCTCGCTGCTTGGACTCCGTATGCCTTCGTCGCTCTCACTGCCGCCTTCGGAAACAGGAGCGTCTTGACACCATTGATGTCTATGATACCGGCCTGTTGTTGTAAAGGAGTAGCTTGCATCAATCCATGGATGTACGCCATCAACCATCCTCGTTATCGGTAAGTGTTTTGTTAAATTCAATTATGAATGATAACGAAAAAATAAAAATAATAAATGTCTTGCAGACTGGAGCTTCAAAAGAAACTCCCATGGTTCTGCATCCATGAACCTGTTGTCAACGATACAGAGTCTGCTGGATCAATGAGTAAATCGGAAACGGTTTCGGAGCAATCGACCTAATCAACGGAAAAAATGACCATGGCAATAGATGATATAAATTCTATAATGATCCCCTTCAATTAATCAATATTTATCATGTATGTGGTAGATTTGGAAACCCCATATAATTATGTATTTGACGTACAGAAATATACAAGTACATTTAGCAGCATAACAATTAAACGGTTTTGAGTTGAAACTTTTGAAACCCATCCGACTTAATATCAGCAACTATTCTATGCAAAAAAGTTTTAGTCATTCATTTATTTATTTGCAGCTCGTCGAGTTTGGTTTTTAACACAGATTTAAAAAGGCGAATAAACTAATGTGAAGTATTGATGCTACTAGCTTGTGATTGAGTGGCTGCAGCGCCTTCGTGCTTGGCTAAAATTCGAATATAATTTGCCGGAACGAGACCAATGTGTTGCCGGTCGGTGGAAGCTAGTATCCATCCCCTGACTCGAGGTTGAAGGCCGCGAGGAGCTAGACGTAGTGTCTGGCCAGAGCGGAAGCTCAATTCCTGCTCGCTTCCGGCAGTAAAGTCGTAGTTGGCTACAGCAGTGAAGTGCTCACCTACTCCGTCCGCCCATTTTTTGTCTGTTATTTAAACGAAATATTAGGCATCCACTTAATAAGAATTACATGGAATTTATCAATATTACCTTGGCCATCGGATGCCGGATTATCAAGAGACGAAATGATCCTCCAAATAAAGTACGGAGCGGATATGATTATAGCTAGGAAAAGTGTGATGGGCCAGGAAGACCTAGTTTTCTTTATGTCTGCCTCGGTGAGGAGGTCAGCACCACTGGCCAGTGCCTCGGAGCTCGATAATGCCGTGTTCCATGCCATATTATTTGGATTTTCTCGCCTCAAACCTGCAAGAAGTATTTTTTTTTAATTAAAAAACGGAGATTTTAAAAATTGTATTTGAAAGAAATCATACCAAGAAGGTAAAGTAATCTGTAGTATGCCCATTTAGCTGTGCGAAAAATAGCTAGCGCAGAAAACACTTTGCCAAGGTGGGATCGTAACCGGGAGAATTGATCCGCCATACCGAGAACAGCCCGGAAAGAGCTGTAAACTGCATTCAAGGTTGAATCTAGCATCATACTAATGGATCCAAAGGCTTGAACTATTGATTCTAAGCTCTGGAATGCAGGTCTTGAACTTTCTTCGGCAGCAGCAACAAATCTATCAGAATAAAACAAAACTTTTGAATTAATTTTGAAAATAAAATAATTAGAAGGAACCTATGATACCTGTTTTCAGGGTTGGCTCCATATGCTGGTCTTCCATAGGCCCCATAAGAGCTGTATCCTCCATAACCGCCACCATAGCTTCCTCCATAGCCTCCACCAAAGCCGGAGTAGCTGCCACCATAACCTCCATATCCTCCTGATCCATAGCCTCCATAGCTGTTGTAAGGACTGGAGTAGCTTGAAACTCCTCCGCCATAGGGTGAATAGCCAGCATTTGCCACTGCAGTTCCATATGGGTCAACACTGCCATTTGGAACTCTTGGTGGTAGAGGGGGAGCTGCATTACTGGAACCTGGGACGCCTTGCACTTGAGCGCTTCCTCCGCTGCCACTGTAAAAAATGAAATAATCGTATTGAGATTCAAGAAAAGTTGAATTAAATGATTTTTAAATGAGAATAAAGTACCTGAGTATATTGGGAGCAGATGGTGGCAGAGTAGAGGCAACCAAATCACCACCAAAAGCCCTGGAGTTTACACCAGCCCTCTCCCAAGGTTTTAGGGGAGCAGTCATTCCTGCTTTTTTTGTTTAAACGAAACAACTAATCCGGTAGTCACTTTTCACACTAGAACCTATCTATATGATGTGCATAATATTTTCTTATCAGAAAACAGAGATCTAGCATATGACTTTCAAGTTTGACGTCGCAAATGAATAATAACGTTACACCACACACCTACCAGATGTCAACAAGGCCGAAGATTATTTACGTAGTAGTACACAGTTGAGCTGTAGACCACTAGATGGCTTTATCGCAAACCAAAAAAAAAATCAAAACAAATCAGCAAAAATCTCCCCTCCGGACCTCCGGTCGAACTCGATTGTTATACGTTGCAGCTATTCAACAAATTCATCTCATATAGCCGTTTATACCGCCGAGCAATTTACTTAGGTAACTTACACGGTAATAAACTTTATTGTAGAACTCGATTACTCGATGTATTTTCTAACGTTCTTATAACTTCTAGCAAGGTCCGCTCCTCGCGAGTCCGCAGCAGATCTTCAATAAACCTCAAATCCGGAACTCGCATTCATTTTATTTGTCAGAGCCAGTAAGCAATTTGTACTAATAAGCAGGATGGAAGATTGCACTAAATCTAAACAACATGATGATGAATATCAGTCTTGTGAAGAATTAATGGATCAACAAGAGGCTGATGAAGGATCTTCCCCCTCTTCTTTGTTGGTAAAATATTTCTTTAAAAAAAATCCCTTTAGATAAAGCTGTTTAATTTAAATTCATAAACATTATAGCAACATAGTGAATCAGCTGTGGTGTCCAGACATGAGACAAATGAACAAGCTTCCAATTCTGAAATCAAAGAAGATGCTGAATTGAAGAATAAGGAAGTAGATGGTCCCCATATCCCTCAAACAGATTCTATTGCTTCCCGAACTGTTGAAACCCTTTTTCTTAACGGGATTCCCGTCTCCAACCCGTAAGACTTACTTATCAATCAAATGCTACTAAATATATTATATCTATAATTCAAATAAAGTTTTGGGCTACCTGTTGTGGATGGAGATACAATTAAATGGGCTGAAAATAATGTTGAAAGCAAGGAAGATGCTGGGTTTAAGAGTAAGGAATTAGGTGGTCCCCATATTCCGCAGTGTGTTAATACTGTTCCCTATGCAATTGTTGGAACCCGTTTTCCTGTGATGATTCCCATCTCTAACCCGTAAGAAATTTTAACCATATAAATTTATTTGAAACATCTACTAAAGTTATTTGCACATTTCCAACTCAAGTTTAGGGTATACAGATGATATACCACAAGCTCTGATGTACAACTATGGGCAGATGCAAGGGTCCAGTGGTCTTGCGTCTCAAACTGCATCTACTACTCCTTTTGATGTATCCGAATATTTTAAAGACCTGCCCCCATCTAACCCGTAATTTTTGTTTAATTCTGTGCTTTTGCATCATAAATCATAATTATGTTCCATCACTATTATTATTAACTAATTTTTATATATGTGTCTAACTAGTTTCGGGCTTGATCCGCCGTGGGACCCCTTTTTAAAAGGGGAATTACCGCCAGGATTCAAAGAAGCGTTGGAAACTATGCCGTCGGCGGAAAACATTCACTTACATCCTAGAGAAAATACCATGACAAGAGCTGAAATGGGGGATGAAGCGTTTGACAGATTTGTCCAATTTATTCAGGTATGTGGGTGCTTTTAATTTTAGCTTAGCCTAATTTGAGTTTAAGCAAAATTGTCTTAACTTTTTATTGAAATAGGACACCGAAAACGACCGGCCGCCAAAAAAAGGTGACAGAAAATACGTCGTGGATGCAGATACGATTACATGGGGAGAATACTAATCTCTTTACCTCTTTCGAATACCTTTAATCCTCAAAACTAGACTCTTCTCAGCTGTTATTTTTTCTTTCTCATTGTCAAAGATACTACTACACTTGGGCTGAAAAAAGTAGTATACAAGGACACATTTTCGAGTCTATTTTCTTGTAAATTTATTTATCGATTGATAATTATTCCTTTAGTTTTAATAAAACAATTGGGAGCTCGCTTTTCTTTTAACCATGTAAAAATCCTTTGGAGATTCCCTCGAGTTTTCTCATGGGAATCATGCTCATATAATATCCCATGGTACGCAAACCATTTTCCTTGGGAAGCAGATTGAAAGATGGAATAAGTGCGCTATTGGCCACATAGAATAATTTTATTTCTTTTTGGCTTTATGCAATACTACGACCTTTGAGCTTTTTTGAACAAACTCGAATCTTAAATGAGTTTCATAAAACATCGCTCCATTCCACTTATACAAATTACAAGGTGCGACAACTGCACCATTTCATATAATCGCATTGAGAAAGCTACTGTAATTAAATATAAAGTAAATGCTCAGTTTTTAGTCAAAAACCACTCTTATTGGCAAATCTTCACACTATTGCCGGATATTTCAGCAGCGTGGGAAGTTCCGATTGAACGGACTTTACTAATGAAATCACACCATATCTACTTTGGAAGTTAAGCTTCTTACCTAGATTCAATTCAAGGAAAAGTCAGATCTAATACAGCCCATTTCTAACTTAAAGCTATAAAAAAATGGTACACAGTTAAACAGTAGACCCCCAGATGGTTTTTCCGCAAATAAAAAATCCAAACAAAGCAGCAACCTCCGGACCTTCGGTCGAACTCGATTGTTATATATAGCCCTTTAACAAATTCACCTCGTATAACCGTTTATACCACCGGGCAATTTACTTTAGTAACTTACAAGGTAATAAAAAATTGCATAACTCTTATGTCTCGTTTTCTTAAGTTCTTATAACTTATAGCAAGGTCCGCTCATCGCGAGTACGCAGACCTTCAATATAATAAAGTCCAGATCTGAATTTCGCATACATTTTATATTTCATCAGAGCCAGTGAGAAATTTACACTAATAAGCAGGATGGAAGATTTCACTAAACTCAAACAGCACCTACATGAATGCCAGTCTTCTCAGGATATGGATCAACAAGAGACTGATGAAGGATCCTCCTCCTCTTCTTTGTTGGTGAAATATTTCCTTTTGATAATAACCCTCTAGATAAAGCTGTTTAATTTAAATTCATAAACATTATAGCAAGATAGTGAATCAGCTGTGGTGTCCAGACATGAGACAAATGATCAGGCTTCCAATTCTGAAAGCAAAGAAGATGTTGAATTGAAGAAAAAGGAATTAGAGGGTCCCCATATTCCTCAGACTGATTCTATTGCTCCCTCAACTGATGATCCCTATACTAGATACCCATTTCTTATACGGATTCCCGCCTCTAACCCGTAAGAAATAAATTTATCAATCAAATGTTATTAATGATGTATACAATCAATTTTAAAAACAAGCTTCGGGCTACCCGAAGTACCACTACATTTGAGGCCAAAGGATGAAGCTGATATACTGATGGAGCAGGCCTGTGGTTATAGTTCTCAATCTGCATCTGTCTCTGGTGCTTCGCCTTTTCTTCCCTCATCTAACAAGTATATGATTCTCCTATCCCGAGTTTGAACTGAGTCTGCATGTTTGAATATTGTAACATTGATTATTATTATTTTCTATATTTCCAACTCAGTTTCAGGCGTGATCCTTCTTTACCACTAGGAGCCGAAGAAGCATTTGAGGCCATGCCGTGGGACTTGGAAGACTTAGACAATACTATGACAAGATCCGAGCTTGGTGGGGATTTGTTCGACAGGATGGCAAAAGGAATCAAGGTATGCAAGTACATTTCATATATGTAATACAGTTTGACCTTATTCGATTATTTTTTAATTTTTATTTCTTTAGGCTGCCGAAGAGTACCGGCGGGAATTGGATATTCAAGAATATACCAAATACGTTGTGGATGAAGATACAATTAAATGGAGTGAAAATAATGTTGAAAGCAATGAAGATGCTGGGTTGAAGAGTGAGGAAATAGGTGGTTCCCATATTCCTCATAGTGATTCTATTGCTTCCTGGGCAAATGTTCCCCAAACTGCTGGAACCCCTTTTCTTATACGGATTCCGCTGTCTAACCCGTAAAAAACATTGACCATCAAAATTTATTTAAGACAACCAAAATTATTTGTATATTTCCAACTCTAGTTTTGGGCGTCCAGCGCTACCCGAAGGTCTAATAAGGCCAAACTATGATCTTGTGCAGATGCAAGGATCCAGTGGTCTTGTGTCTCAAACTGCATCTACTACTCCTTTTGATGGATCCAAATATTTTAAAGATCTACCCCCATCTAACCCGTAAAAACAATTCTGTGCTTTTGCATCATACCGTGATTATATTCTATCACTATTACTATTAATTACTTTGTACTATGTTTAAACTAGTTTTGGGCTTGATCCTCCTTGGGACCCCTTTTTGAAAGGAGAGTTACCACCAGGATTCAAAGAAGCCTTGGAGACCATGTCGACGGGGGCAAACATTCCGTTTAAAAAAAGAGAAAATAGTATGACAAGATCTGAGATCGGTAGCGATGTGTTTGATAGATTTGTACAAGTGATCAGGGTATGTATAGCGGTACATTTCGTCTAAATCTGACCGAATTTGAGTTTATTATTTTAATATATCTAGGATACCGAAGAGCACAGGCGGCAATTAGGTATTGTAGGAGAAGATCATGCCAAATTCGTAGTGGATGGAGATACAATTAAATGGGGATAAAATATGCGATATTTTATTATTTTGCCCCTTTTCTCAGTTACATTTGTTACCTATTTGATGAATACAATTTGCGCAGTCATAAACTGGGTCTGAAAGCTAACTAAAATATACGCGCTCAATAATTAAAAAAAAACTCAGTAGCCTTGATTCTTCTTCTCAAGTATTTTTTTAATTGTTGACTTGCAATCAATACACGCAGCACACATATGGCAATTTTACGAATCTGAATCTAAAGAAAAGGTGGAAGAATGAATAAGAAAGAAAATCGACACAACTCGAAGAAAAAAATGAAGGGTTGCTCAGTGCATCGTAATAAAGGGTATGAGGACGGCAGGCAAAGCGGTTTCGTCTTCAAAAGGCACTTGGTGACGACGGATGACTCTAGCGCAGAGGCATTTCAACTGTGGACAATCCCCCTTGAGCCAGTTGGGTAAATCTTCCCATACGACGTTAAAACCATGGTGGCCGTTCTGCTCCAACCATGCATCAGCAGGCGTGCTCCCTTCACGGTCGACCATGTCCAGATGGGCTCCTGATACCAAAAGAAGGCGAGCCGTAGCATCCCTTATCTCGGCAGTTCCAACTTCGAGCGTTCGAGCCAAAAGGTGTAGAGGACTATTGCCATAATGGCCGATGACGTTAGGATCCGCTTTGAGTTGGAGAAGGAAGCTGACGATGGATACAGTTTCGTCGGTAAGGTCATCGCAAGCAGCATGTAGCACACTATACGATATCCAAGATTTCGGGTCGCATGGATCTGAACGGTAGTCACAACACACTAGCTGTTTGAAACATAGCTTCATGTCTTCGGTGACAAACTCGGGATGTCTAGAAAAGATCTTGAACATTTTATACAAGTTAATACCGTGATTAACAGCATGTTCCCGAAATTCACCAGACTTCAAGTTGTAAAAATGAAGATCCATCATCACAACAATCAGCTCTACAAGCGTCTTCAAGTTAGCAGCATTGAAGTTAGAGTCGCCGACTGGTAGATTTTGAATAATTTTGATTATGTCGCCGATTATGTATGACATATTAGATAGTAGCCTTTTAGCCTCAGTTCTAGGTGCGAATAAAAGAGGGAGTTCTACATCGATCTTCTCAATTGTCAAACAGGCAACACCCATAATTTGGACGAGTGAACGATTGGGGTTAACTCCTTCCGTCAAGAAATCGAAGAAGTACGGCAAGTAGTCATTTAAAAAACCATTCAGTCTCAAATAAGGGTCAAAAATTCTGAGCCGGACGAGGAGAGACTGTATTTCTCGAAGAGATGGTTGTTGCTCAATTTCCAGGATATCATCCAGCGTGCTCCATTCGATGATTTTCGTGCTCTTAGTCTTAGCCGGTGTCTTGTAAATTGGACGACATCCGTCAGTATCCATTAGCCGCAGAGTAAGGGCTCGGCGCCAATATTGGAAGGCGATGGGGAATATTTCGTGATTTTCATCGTTCCCCAGAATAACGGCGCCGGCGAGCTCCAATGCGTCAATTTTGTCGATTCGAAGAATGTCATCTCTCTCGAGCAGTATGTCTAAAACCGGAAGGTTCGGGATCTGGTTGTTACCTTTAGCGGCCGTAAGAATGACAGTACAGTCGTTGAGATCGCGCGCTTGGAGATCACCACCTTTTCTCAGTAAGTTTAACATCTTGGCGACGTGTAGGGAAGTATTGGTATGCTGAGTGTCGAATCCACTAGCCCATCTGTGAAGAAGAGTGACTCCGCCGTCAGATCGATGTCCCAAGCTAAGCCCCGACCGAGTCAGCAGAGCAACTACCTCGCCTTCCGTATCACCTTTTAACCAAATCGGCACTCCAATGCGTGGAAAAGCGGATGGGTTTGCCTCCAGCAAACAACGGACGGTAGAAATTTGCATACTAGAATCTTGATTACCATGATTCCCTCCCAAGCGCATGGCAGCATGAAGAGGCGTCAATCCAGAATATCGCCTTCCGTTTTCGTGATCTTCCGAATTTGTTTTTGCAGAAACGTTGGCTCCTTTTTGAAGAAGATAGCGAACAATATCTCTATACCACTTCGAAGCAGCCAGAAAGAGAGGGGTCACTTCTTCAACCGCGATGCCCATAATTGGGTGGACGTTGGCTTTACAAACGTTGATACCCCATCTTTCTACGATACGCTTCACCGCTTCTAGGTCTCCATGCGAACAGGCCATGAGCAAGGGCGTGCTTCTTTGGAACTCTTGTAATCCTGTGATAACTAGATCTTGAAGTGATGGGTGTGGACCGTGTGGGCAGCTACTGGCAGTTTGGACATGATTTTCAATCTCTTCTACTTCTTCAAGGGTCCATCGCTTTGAAGAAAATGATGAAGGATCAAGAGGGCATTGGGTAGTCTTATTGGACAAGACATTCTGATTCACTGGAATAGAAGCGGACTCGGTGTCAGAAGGAATGGTGAGCTTGATCACAACCGCCATAAGACCGTACCCGTCTGTAACAGCGGTAGAGACTGAACAAGGCAGTTGCAACCCTCCTATTGAAGAAAAAAAAATCATGTTCATGATTCTAGTGCAAATGATAAAAAAAATGGGAGTGTCAATAAAACGAACCTTGCCAGGCAGACAAAGCTGCCGAATTCTTCTCCATCAGATTTGATGGGTCCTGACCAGTGGTGAGCTGGATCGCTACCTGCATCTGACCGTTCTGATCAGTAATAGCGGTAGAGGCTGTGCAACGTAAGTTTAAAACTCCGTTTTCACTACCGCCCATGCCATTAGATGAACTGGGTCCCAAATGCTGGATGGGCATCAGTGGTTCGCTGGCGGATGCAGGACCAAGAGAGGAAGGGACAGAGTCCTGCGGTACCTGGCCGTTCTGTGAGGAAGCTCCTGGAACATATCCTGTAATAGAAGAAAAAAAAGATACTTTGAATTAGGAATTTGAATAATTAATAATTTATGATATTCGAAAGGGAATGTGAACAAAGCGAACCTTGCGAGGCGGACGTAGCTGTCGGATTCTGAGCATCTGATGGAACGGTGTGCTGCATCGCAATCGCTTTCTGCATTTGTTCGTGTGTTTTATGAACAGTAGCAGGTTCTGCACGTGACTGTTGGACTAGCAACCCTCCAACTCCACTACCGAACATGCCATACGATGAGCTGATTCCTACCGAGTGGCTAGGCAGCCATGGCCAAGCAACATGATAAGGATACCAAAACGGATAATATCCAGGTCCCGGACCGGGTCCCACATTGAAAAAGTATGGGCCCCATGGAGCCATGCAATATCCTATAGAAGATTTAAAAATAATAATAATAATTATGGTAATAGTTATAAATAAAATTTAAAAAACAAGATCCAATAAATTTGAACATTCAAACCTTGCCAAGTGGGCACTGTAGGCACATTCTGATGAATTGGGGACAGTTGATGCTGCTGGAAGAGAGTTTTGAGCATGTTCAGCTGGGGATGATGCTTGGAATTGTGGCTCTGTTGACACTGTGGGTGTTTCACTGCTCGAGCACTGTTGGATGGAGCCAACATGAGACCAGCAAGTTCTGAAACAAGGCAAGCTATGCTGGATTCATCAGTACCAGTCTCTTGCAGCTGTGGAAGAGGCGAGTGTGTGTAAGGATGCAACCTTTTTCTCACTTTTTTGCTTTTGAAGCAATAAGAAGATGCTTGAGGCTGTGACAAGGTTGATAGAGCCATTTCTGTGTAGGCAAAATGAGCTAATGAATGTCACATAAAATGAATAAAATCATTATAACTTTCCACTTGGAAAAGAAGATGAAATAGGAATAAAAAAATTACCTCTGATACTGTTGTGTGTACTTTGGAGTTGATTTTTGAAGTATCTTGATGATGAAACTGGTAGCTATGTCCCGAGGGAATAACCTACTGGAGTCGTTAAAAAACATTTAGTTAGAGATCCAAAAGAAATTAGTGAAAACAAGAAAAAACCTCGGATCAAAAATCAACTCTCACCTTATTATAGATTGACCTGAATTGGGCAGCTCCCTGCTCCTATTGAGTAGTTTCTTCTAAAACCTAACCGAAAAATTGCATGTTCTTCACTTGAAAACGCACTTTGCTTCAAACACACGTGCGCTCAAGGCGCGAGCCCGCGACGATGTTTGGAATTTTTTTTTCTCGATTTGAGTTCCGGAGTGCCATCTATGAATGGCTGACGCAATGTCTTAACAGTAACCTACATTAAAAAGGGTTCGAAACACCGACTGGCTCCGGTTTTAAAATTCAAAAAATGTTTTAGGATTATCGACTACGGTAGGAGAGAAAATAGTAAAAAGTATAACTAGATTGTGCATTAATGGAAATAACGCTAATAGATGTTAATGGTTAATCTACAATTTTATTTCTTTAAATTAATGTTTCAGTAATATTTTCTTAAAAAAAAATTTTCCCTTTCTTTATTTCCTTCTTTATTTTCTTAAAATTCTTCATTTAGAAACAATGAATTTAAAGAAACGATAAGAACGTGAAAAAATATGCTGATGGTCCAAGATACAAGATGAACTTATTTATGATTCATACATCATAATTGAATGCATAATACGGAATTTTAATTGATTATTTTTCATCCAGCTGGCGCTGAGATAGGGAGAGTCGAGTAAACGATGTAAAATTGGATATACAGTATCCGAAATATCGTCTGTAAACTGAGCACGATTGATTGTCGATTGAAGACGCTTACATCAGTACTTGTTGCTGGAGAAGATTATTTTCTTCAATAATTAAGACAATTGCTGTTACCAAGCAACGCGCCAAATACTCATCTTATTGTATTAAGGACATATAAGGTAGGATGTTATTTACATGGGAAGAAAATTCTGGGCTTAAATATTATAATTCTATTTGTCATTATACAAAATAGAGTCGTGTAAATAGGCGAGTCATTTTATGGCCAGCCATATTAATAGCTAAATAGCCAATTCATAACTTGTGGAGTGATACCTCCTGTGAGTCACTCTGCACGTACCTGAACCTGACATCAAAGTACTGTAGTTCTTTTTAAAAGGTAGTAACAACTTAACTTTCTTTCATTATTAATTTAATTGTGTTACACCATGGTGTTGATATAATAATTATAAAAATTCCTAGTATGAAAATTATTAAGGCAAGAACTATGGTACTATATATATGCTTAAAATAATAAAAGATTTGAATATTTAGAATACAGACTTAGATATCCAATCTTAATGGCAAGAATTTCGGAGAAAACTGGAATGGGAAGTCATCTTTGAAATTTTTAATTGTCAAAGTACCTGCTCTTTCTCATCTTTGAGTAACAAATCTGTTTTCATCGCGGTAAGTTTAATAGTAATTTATTTAATTTTATCTATAGTGAAATTAACTCTTGGATTATTTATTTTAAGGATTTTCCACATCAATTCGGCCAGTTCAATTTCATATCATCAACTCATCAGCCATCAGGCTTAATAGAAATGAGTGGTAAACAGAAAACCACTTGGGTTCTGAAAAAAGCAAATGTAAGAGTGAGTTCATAAATCGGGAAAAATGTCAATATTTTTAAATTAAATTTCTCTATATTTTAAAAATCATGAACTCTATCAATCTAATTTAAATGTAGAGGAAATCGAGACCGCAGTATTGTCCACTGGATTACATGAGACCGCCTTATTCATCGACATGGAGCTGCCATGAATTGGAAGAAGTTGAAAAACACTTATTATCTTCTACTAGCACCTGTCATCATCCTCCCTTGAAAGACCTGGTTCTGACTAAAACTTTGGCTGGAAGCACACCTCTGCTTATGGCATGTGAAGCAGGTCAACTCGAATCGGTCAAAAGGATCGTCGACTCTTGGGGTGTGGACATCAACACAGCTGCTGATTTCTATTCTTCCAGAAAATTTGAAGGAGTGACCCCACTCTATGTCGCGGCACGTTGTTCTCGCGTTGAGATTGTTAAATTTCTGATCGAAAAAGGAGCAAACATAGCCCCGAACATAGCTGCGCGAGCATGTGAGAACTTCACGCCTCTTCATGCTGCCATGAACGGTCTCCAGTATTTAGAACGCGATGACTTGAGAAAAAGGATCTCACTTGTACGCATCTTGCTCGAAGCCGGAGCAGATCCATCGGATCTACCAGCACGTCATTACAGGGACACGTGGTGTCCTGCGTCGAATGTTACAGCTCTGCATTACTGGCTCTCTCGGGGATTCTCTTCTCATATCCATGATGATGACTCCATGGAATCTCTGGCGATCGTCCAGCTGCTTGTCGAGAAAGGTGCAGACCTCCTTGCACGCGATAATATCGGTTTCACTCCTATGCTTAGAGCGGCCGTGACTTCCGCTGTTCCATCAATGTCAACAAAAGTAATTTATCCACCCAATTCACTCGTTTTCAACGCCCTTTTGAACAAAAATAATATCAGAAGACTGGAGAAAATTTATGCACTTGAACTTGCTGGTGCTGTTTTCCTCGAATTTTGGAACCATCACAATAATTATGCCTTTTTGGGCTTTGAATGTTGGCGGCGAGCACTAGCTCTCCGGGTAATGGATACAGATGGCTGTCACCCTATCCACAAAAATATTCCAACTCCACACAACGCAAGAATTATTGAGTGGAAGACACTTGGTGAACTGGAAGATTTAGAACAGCGTCCTGAAGAGTATGAAATCCAGTCACTTCTCGTCCGGTTTAGGATCCTTTCGAACCTTAGCTGGGATGCAGTTGAACAACACTTCTGGGAGAAAATGGAAGACTTCTGTATCTTCCACGAAGATAACACACTCCGTGATCGTTTGATTCCCTCTCTGTCTCTTTCGTGGACCATTTTGGAAAAAATCTCTTCCGGAAATTTCAAACCTGATGAAGTTGAAGGTAGAGTTTGCGAAATTGTCCATCTGCTCGTCCGTATTCACTCTCTGAGCGTGATAGGTCGTCCAATCTTAAGCTCTCATACGTTGAAAACAACTTTAGATCTGATTATGGCAACCTGCTGTACTCTATCGCGTTCACCTGCTAACAGCAACCTGACTGAAATCTTTCCCTGCGGTGTAGGCCTAATTTACTACTTCTATGATTTTATTGCGCTTCTTTGCTCTTCGCGCTTTCAAGAGTTTTTAAACGAAGAAATTATCCAATCATTGCGCACATTTGTAAGTCGTGATTTCCGTGGTATAAATGGTTCCAGCTTTCTTCACCACGCTTGCAAGATGGGCGACCCTTTGAGACACGTTCGTCTATTCCTGCATCTTGGAATGGACCCAAACCTAGTGGATAACAACAAAAACACCCCGCTTCACATTCTGGCCCAGAATTACAGAGGCGTCGACACTGATACGACTGCTCGCTTACTCGTTGAACATGAAGCCCATCCTGCCCACCTGGATCTTGTCAACAACGAAGGGATGACGGTTGCTGACATCTTTAAGAAGAACAGAGAGCAGCAGCAGCTAAACAACAATGTGGTTCATGATATTCCCGACTGGTGCCTTAACAAGAGTGTTACGAAGCTAAAATGTTTGTGCGCCAGGATCATCCGTTCGGCTAAAGTCCCTTACAAAGACGATTGCGAATGCCCAAGACATCTGTACCCTTTTATTGCGTTACACTGATGTCTGAGATTTAAACCGCATTCAAAGAGGTATTTTTGAAACCTTATTTTTTGTTATTGTTGATTAAATCCTCAATTTTTTTTTTATTTGTTATATTTTTTTATACGCAGTTTCTACCTACATTCTCCTTATTATTCGTTTAAACAAGATGGAACTTTCGCATCATCTAATACGAGTTGCAGCCGTTCTGGTTAAATAATACCACAAATTAAAAAATCCATTTTTATAATTGTGTATCACATTCCTGAATCTAAAAAAAGATAGCTTTTCAAGAATAGAAATTAGAATACAGCATTAAAGATTAAACTAAATAGATGTGACTGTTGATTGAATGTTTGTCATTAGATGGATTTTAACAAGTACATAGCTAGATTTTAAAAAAGGAAGCGCTTTTATTTTAAAAAATTATATATTTATAAATGTTGCTTTTGTTCAAATCTAAGATCAAGGAAACCAACTAAGTAAATCAGTGAGATGATTTTAAAAAATGAAAAGAATGACTTATTAGGCCGGAACGGAAAGGCCAGAACGTGAGAATACCAGCTATCGTATCAGTGCACTAAACAACTGTAGAATTCCTATTGTAATTTTAAACATTTTCTGCATCGTTCCATTTTTAAAGTGTAGATTATCCTCTTCGTTTATAGTTTATACTTCAAATAGGTAGGCTATAAAGATGTAAATATTAAAAAAAAAAAAAAAAAGTAAACAAGAATATTAAAAAATGCCATTTAATTTTTTGTATTGAGCTGAACCATTAAATTTATTTTAAAGCGCATAGGTGTCAGTTATTTTATGATTTTTTAGTGCAATCGGCTAAAAGAAGCGTGACTTATCACTCAACCAAGATTAAACTCCATTCTCCTCTTCTCCATCAAATTGCAGTCAATTAAGAACGATTGCATATGCGTAGATATCATTCCTCTGAGTGCGACCTTTAACATTTAATTTTTTTTTTACTCTATAAGAGCCGCCATTTCCCAATTGTAAAGATTGGAAAAGACGTGGGGGTAGACCACAAAATAAGAATGGACTCAACCCCGCCAACATATTCAGGATCTTTTGTTAATTACATTTTACCAAGTTAAATATTGTTTAAAATGAAGCTTAAGTGATTTACAAGTAGATTTAATGAAAAAGTTTTAAATTAAAATCTGTTTTCATATTAAATTTCTAAAATTGTGGCAAGGGTTGCTAATAATTTTGAAATTAATTGCACCACTTTTGAGAAAACTAATTAAATATATAGTAAATATACTCAGTTATTAGTCAGCAACCACTCTCATTAGTTTCGTGTTCTCGAGCTGAGAGTGTCTTTAATTTAATTAATCGAACCATACAAATCTTCACACTTGCCGGATATCTCATCAGTGGGAAGTTGATTGAACGGGCTCAATTAATTAAATCGCACCATATCTATTTTAGCATTTAAGCTTCTTACCTAGATTCAATTCCGAGAAGGAAAAGTCAGATTTAATACAGCCCATTTCTAATTTAAAGCTATTAAAATATCAGACGGTGTTCGCTCATCATCCACTCACGCTTGATTAAATCTCTTCTATATCATTTGTGAGCCTATAAATCCAGCCACATGAGACTACTTAATCATCGTCGACGAAACTCATTTCACGAATGTTAAAATGAGGCACGTGCAGCATATCGCAGCGTCGTGAATGGCCCGCGTATATATCATCATCACATTCATCCATCCTTATTGGATGAAGTGTGTGTCGCTGCTCACGCCCTCTACTGATTGCGTCGACGAAGCGAAAAAGTGATGAAATGCAGCAAAACACATTTCAATGCCTACAAGCCTCCTATTCTTTATTTTTTAACAAAAAGCTGACTGGATTGATTTTTTTCTCAAAATGATGAACGCGTCAAGAGGATAGATTCATTAGATCTACAGCCGTGTGGCAACAGCTCTCGTGCGTGGCTAGATGGCACCCTGATTAGTCGTAGCACACGAAAAGAAGCCTTTGATGATTCGGAGCTTAAAGTAGTAGGAGGAGACAACAGAAAAATGGCTGATTGAAGAGCGCAGCACATCTGAGAGAAGAAAAGGATGCCAAAGTCACGGAACCGTGAATATACATCACCGTGAGTGCAGCTAATGTGCTGGCGCCTAGGCATATCTCTCTACGACGAGTCTCATAATGAGGGCGTCGTGCGTGCCAATTTGGCAATTGTTTTTATCTCGCTCGGTTTGACGTAGTCGTCGACTTTCCAAGCCGTTTGAGTAAGTGAGTGAAGACTCTATTCTTCTTTCCTTTTTATATTATGAGAAAGACCAAACAGAGAAAGAGAGAGAGAAAGAGAGACCTATAGGAACAGCAGAGTTTGTGAAATCATAAAGGAGCGCTCAGGGTATATATATAGAACGTATTACACATATAGATATATACCGACTCTTCTATAGTATTATTGTTATGGTGGTGGACTTTGGCATTCAAATCAGTAGGGGACAGAAAGAAGAAAACGATTGTTTTATACACAAAGAGAGAGAAAAAAAAATGAGGGGGCGCTACGTGTGTGTGTGAAAAAAAGCTTCCTTTATAAACATAGCACAACCATAAAACTTTACAACATCGATTTTTTTTTTGCTTTGGGCTGAAGCCCAAAATATATATAGAATAATAACGAAATCAAACAAAAGTGGTGAAAACCCGCACGATTTTTATATAATAATGTAACCCAAATTTTCGTTGATGACTCAAAAAGATGAAGAAGAATCTGAAGAGATTAGAAACTCTCCATCTCGTTGTTGTGGTGGTTGCTGCTGCGGCTGAATACCGAATCCAGCAATTCTGGCTTGATGCTCGGCTGCTTTCGCTCTCAATTCAGCAACACTATTTAGACGGAAATCGTCAGAGGGATTTATAGTCGTTACTGATGACCTCTGCTGTTGAAGCTGAGCGGCGTAATTCGTAATGGCCATGTAACTGGAGGCGTCGTGCTGCTGCTGAGCGGAAGAGGTTGGCGTCGGTCCAGGTAAATGAAGGAGGTGGTAGTGATGATGCTGCTGTTGTGGCTTATTACTGCTAATCTTTGGTTCCCTTTTGTGATGATCGTCATCCGGATGGATATGTTCGTCCGTCTCATCTCCACTGGAATGACCGCCGTTGTTTCCTCCTCCGGGTTCGTCGTCATCATCTTTGTTGCTCTCGTCTCCACTCGTCAACTGATGAGCAGCTTCTAATGATTTTCGATGCATACCTATTAAATATATAATAAGTATTAATTCAAGAACACTTAAGCCGGGTTAGCTCAGTCGGTAGAGCGCGGGACTTTTAATCCTGAGGCCAAGGGTTCAAGTCCCTTATTCGGCGTAATATATAGTTTGACAACATTTTTATTTTCCAAATATTAAAATAACTATTCTTATTAAAATCATTCATTCGTCATTCCTTTTTTTAACTAAAACAAAAAATATATATATATTACCTAGAAGCCACGGAGCAACGCATTCGTTCTCTTTAGCCGACTTGACGATCGTTTCTGGTAGTGGAAGGGAATGACGGACCATAGCTCCATAGAGACCGTATTCAGCCATGATGGTGGAGCGACCCCAACATTTTTCGGTTTTACGCCACTTTGCCCTCCGATTTTGGAACCAAACCTGTACCAACATAAGAGACAAACAACAACAACGCTGTTAGATTTCACACGTTCTCGCTCGCAGCAGGGGTCTAGTCCTAATTGGACGCTTGTTATTGTAACGATACGTATGCGGATAAATAACGAATCGCATTATATTCAAAAGCACGCGCCAGCCACAAGTAATCAAACGATTGCTTCGGCTGTAGGAAATGTAATCATGGTAGGCACTACTCGGATTTCCCTTCTAATTGGTTCTTAATTATAACGGCTTCTTTCTACGTTTGTTAGAAGGTGATGGGGAACACAAGACGGATGCAACATTCGATACTTTTTTTCTCACCCTGATTGGTCATTACACACACAGATGTGCGTTTACACAGCTGCCGACGACAAAAAACAGAAATTTATATCCCTCTCGCCATTTTGTTGTTGGAAGCCCCACCCATGTGACGTCAACATCGTGAAACTAGAGCATCATCGACTTTGATGGAGAGTGGCAAGCAGAATTGCCAACTAAAGAGGAAAACTTTTTTAAAGTGCTGCTTGCTGGACGGCGGCCATTGTAGAAAAGTGCAGAACCGCCGACGTCACCATCCATCAAGTCGACTTTTTTGTCTGTGTGAAAGCCGTTCTGATTCAATTTTCAAACAAAAAAGTCTTCACTAATGGATCTCGTCGTTGATTCGTCCATCACAGACTTTGCAGCGTAATCAAAAACTGCGGGCGGGATTCATTATATCCTGAAACTAATATCCCGCCCCTTTAAAGCTAATCAGTGCCCGCCCCTTTTTTGTCGTACATTTGATTTTCGTCATCATTAAAAGAATCTTATATTCGAGTAAACATCCATTTGGACATGAGATCCTTTTTAGCAGCACCCTCTTTTTTTTTTCTCTGTGGATACAAAAGGGTGTGAAAATAAAGAGGTTTTTAGGACTGGCCTGTCACATGATCTGCTGCAGTGATAGATACGTATTGTTCCGGCTTCGCGCATAAAAAGAGGGTTTCAAGGTATATAGGAAAAGGGGTTCTCTTCTTTTAGCACTTCCATTTTTCTTTGTAATAAAAATGAGCGGTATATATTAGCGCCTCCTACGCTAGTAACGCAATAGCATCTCTTTTGAATTTCTTAGATTTTCTTGATCCCTTTGAAATTTAGGGTGTCGACGAGAGAACTTCTGTCAAGCTCTAATCTTGCGCTCATCTCGTGTTTCATGTTGGGGCTTCTTAAAAAGCAGCCGGCGTCATTCAATCTTGCAGAATTTCATGTTTTTCTAGGACGAGCAGTTGCCATTGATGCTGTCACAAGGAGGGGGACGTGAGAGAATCCGTTTTTACTCCATAAAATGAAAAACAAGGATCTTTCTTTCGTCTTCAATCAAAGTTTTAACAAATGAAAAGAACTACTATAGGATCAGCAAATGAGCTGATGGTGCGGGTGCATCGTCATCTAATTGTTTGATGAGAGGGACGCAATTTTGAAAAAGACAAAAGAACTGAACAATTAAGCGTCGCAGCAAATTTTAAAAAGTTCTTTTAATTATCAGCACTAGTGATGATTAGTGAGAATTGGAATCAATTCCCTCATCCTTTTATATTTTGATTAAATATTTTATTACATTTAAAATACGATAAATTAATTTAGAAATAAATCTATACAGAAAGAAAAAAGAAAAAAGGTGAAAAAGATGAAAAAGGAATTCTCCCCGTCAGGGAATTGAACCCTGGTCTCCCGCGTGACAGGCGGGGATACTAACCACTATACTAACGAGGATATATGCAACCTTGTAGTAGCTAGCTATATATACTTGTTGAAAGGAACTTCTCACTTCGTATATCTAAAAGCTCGTAATAAATGACGTTGTCACCCAATGAACGAGTCGCAATTATGGTTCACACATGGCGTGGGTGTGAGATGAGCGAAGCCCAGAAAGAGAGAAGGAGAAAAAGAAAAAAAAGAAGAAGAGAAGATTGGTTGATTGGTTTCCTGCTGATGACAGCTCGCGGCCAGAGTGCATCACGCTTAGCAATTGGATCTTGGCGGGAGAAAAAAAAAAGAAATGAAGAAGAGAGAAAGAGAAAAAATGATGACAAAAAAGTACTTGATCAACCAGCAGACGGAGCGGCAAAGGGGATAGGCGGCAGCTGATGGATCTGTGCAGTCAACACGACGAATGGCCGCCTTCATCCATTCCGCCAAGTGCCCCCCACCCTCTCTCTTCCAGCATCCGCCCAGAATGCGTAATTCAATTATAAGCAAAAAAAAAACCTATAACAGCAGAAGCTTTCACGGAACCCTCCTTTACTCCAATGGTCTGGAACGCCCCTTTTATTATTTAAAAATCTGAATTTAAAAAAAAATCTCTGCTAAAAATAGTGAATCACATTATTAGCTTTGAATCCCGCGCCACTTTAAAAAGCAGTCATTTGCTAAATCAAGAAGCCAATTCGCTCGATGAGATGAGCCAATTATATTCAAGACAAACCCACATCTTTCGTGATCCGTTCAAAGAAAGAAATCTCGACTTGTGCACGTTCGACTTGACAAAAGATATTGGCGTGACGATGTGGAAAAATGTGAACATAATACGATATAGAATAAGCTTTTGTTATTGCACATGTGTATAATTGACAATCGATGGATGAGGCGCATCCATTAGGGGGGGTTGTAGCAGAACACAAAATCACCGCTGCCGGTTTTTGCTACAAACCACTTTGACAGATAATCAAGATGAACGTTTTTATGTCTTTCGTGTTGCTACTAAACATCCCCCTCTCTCTACTCATAATAAAAAGCTTTGCTGGTAAAAGAGGGGAGAGAGCCAATGACTCGGACGCGAAAAACGATGATTCTCTACTTGATGGATCTTTCGCTTTCCAACGACGTTTGGCCTATATCCTCTCATTTGAATATCACTGGTCAATCGAGCGCTACTATATAATTCAATTAGACATAAAGGGGAATAACTTTTTTATTCAAAAAGTGGTCTAGCAGTGGCGATTCGAAATGCAATAAAAATGGCCGCTGATGACAAGCTCGTAAATTCGAACAAAAAAGTTGGCTTACAAAGTTTATCCGTATCG
The DNA here is from genome assembly GCA_030141595.1 of Chydorus sphaericus. NCBI lineage: Eukaryota > Metazoa > Arthropoda > Branchiopoda > Diplostraca > Chydoridae > Chydorus > Chydorus sphaericus. The sequence continues at coordinate 8,197,430 of CM057928.1, forward strand.
ATTTTTGTCTTGTCAATTATTACGCATGGCGTGAATATGTGTTTTTTGGATAGGACGAGAGTACTCGACATAATACTGTCAATGTAATATTATCAGCTTATATATTTGTATAGGGGGAAGTTGGACAAAAGAGAGATCTGTGCACAGAGAGTTAATTGGAAACTTTTGTGAGCGCCGAGCCTGATGACGAGAATTTCTAGAGAAGAAGAGTGGGTGTGATTATATGTAGATCGTCGTTCACACGACGTGCGTATAGCTCTTGTCAACATAACATCCTCTTGGGGGAGACGTAATCAGTGTAAATATGGTGATCCCGCGGGATTTGCTGCGCAGCCATTCACACAGACGCTAATACTCTTATACAGACAGTTATCTATCCTCTTATCCTAGCTCTTCAACGTTATTTCATCAATCATCCGTTGTAGTATTACACATATCTTAACAAAAGAGAGTAATAATAATAACCTGAATGCGATCCTCTGGCAGGTCCGTCTTAAGGGATAGCATCTCACGAGCATAGACGTCCGGGTAATGGGCTTCTTTGAAGGCTTTCTCTAGCTCTTCCAGCTGATAACTCGTGAAAATAGTCCTGTCAAAATAGAAAGGAAACGGAGGTCAGAACAATGTCCGTCACATAATTCTAGGCCTAACGTCTTTCTGTTTCTTTTACTGATGTATAAATGCAATAACTGTCTCTTCTACAAGTACAACAATAATAATAATAATAAGAATTTACTTTATTAACCATCAAAAGAAAATGGCTATTTTGAGTGTAATATAGAAAAAACCTTTTCCTCTGAAATACAAAATCAAACCTGTGCCTTCTCTTTTTCTTCTTTTTCCGGCTGTTATTCCCTCCTCCGCCGTTGTTGTTGTTGTTGTTGATCCCGCCGTCAGTCAGGTCCAGTTTATTTGTAACGGCCGATGACGATGCTGATGATGTGTTGCTGACGCAATGACTTCCAGACTCAATGTTCCTCCCTTCAGATGACAATATCATGCCTATTATTGATAATAAATTCGATATTAACTGGTGGTGCCTCTCTATTCACATGATTAATACAAGAATGTTGGGAATGTGACGCCGGTGAAAATCGTAGAGGGACCTAATAGCTCACACAGCCAATAAATCAAGCTATTGTCATGGCCGCTTATACCATAGATATTAAAAAATACTGGGAGCAAGCTCCCCTACATCTTCACCCATTATAGTGTCGTCACCGCCATGAAAATGAAGTATGGATTTATCGAAAATGCAGCAGCGTCGAGAGGGGAGCTTGGTCCCCTCACCGTTTACATCCATATCGTCCCAGCATATAGATTGGATGATGAAAACGTCGTCGTGCTGCTGACAATTTTCAAAGCAGCAGAGGGGGGAAATATAAAAATGAACTTCCGCTTAATAGGACAGCCAATTGGAGTTGAGCTCAAATTCGCCCTCTCTCAGTCCCATCCTTTTTCTCGTCGGCGGATGGTGACGGAAATCACGACCGGATGCCCGGAGCTACATTCAGCCAACCCAATCACGCGGGAAAAAAGCTTTCCTATGCCTGTTTGTGTGAAGCTTACACACATCCATTTTGTTTTGTATAACTATTGTTTAACTTTTTAACTATTCAAACTTTTTTTTTTAAACATCTGTTCTTCAATCAGTGCGATTGAATCTCTGCAGGTGTGTTCCATTTCTACTAAATAGAACTGGACAATGGTATAGGAAAAAAAGGGGGCTGACTATTGTCCATCATCGACGGACCACCTCTGGAGCAAGTGCCCATGTCAGCTGTATGTATTGACAGCCTTTCGATTAAGATAAAAACCACTACAGCACTAAATCCAATCAGCTGGACTCTCTCTAAACGGCTTAGCACTTGTAAACATGATGATCCTGTGTGGTCTCTAATTTCCCATTAGAACGGTTTTTTTTGTCAACTGCAAGGTGCTGCAATATGGGCGTATTTAATTTAATAGTGCGTCTCCCATTACAACCACAACCGTTTCGTATTGCACCCTTTTTAGATTGTTATTAAGGGGTGCGACGTAATAACACTATATGTAGGCCCATAAAAAGGCTTATAAGAAAAGAATCCTGTTTTTTCTTCACCTCAGAAAAAAAGTGATGGAGACATTACCATGTCAATAAACGTGTACACACAATTTTGAAAGGCGATCTTCTCTTTCTGTAAGTTTTGACAAGTGCTGACATGTTGAGGACATCCTCCTCTTTTTCTCTGTCGCCCCTCCAAGCCGGAAACGGACCTATAGGTCACACAAAAGCTTCTAGTTCTGCTAAAGGTCCGCACACACAACAAACAGGAGTTCCCTTTTTACTATTAGAAAAGTGTGTGTCGATTTTTTCTTTCCGTTATTATATCGTCATGTTATTATTATTATTCTTCTCCCCTCTACACGGATAGTGATTTGAGCGGACTGATGGGCGTTCTTACTGCGGTTCTTACGCGACGCGCGGATGTTATTGATGAATATGGGAAACACGCCCCGAATATTTCTAGTAGCTCCTTCCAAGATTTTTTGGTGGGATCATCAATTAATACTAATGTAACTCGAGAGGGTACCTCACGGATGGTCAATAGGCCAGGGTCAAAAGGGAGGTCACCGTCAATATATATCAAAGAATGGGAATATTAGGCCGTTATATATTCTTATTGTGCAAATATATAAGCTCAACTATTTATGATTATACAAGGCCTATACATAGAGGGCAAAGGTCACGCCTATCATTCATAACTTCCATGTAAATAAATCGCCCATAGGGATTCCTATTTCTATAACGATTCTTATTCATTTTTAGACGAGAAATAGTTGAAAGAATCTTTGGCCTAAAGATGTCTCTTTCTATTTGCTCCATTAGGTACAAAAATAAACGAGCCTATTACATCATATAAGTAGTTTCCATCATACTTTTGAATAATGAATGAATTAGATGTTTGCCTAATGACTCCCTAGCTTTCTCTCTAATGAAAATAACTTGTTTGTCTTACCGGTATCAGTCGATCTCATGGAGGCGGCGGCGTCGGGCGATGGAAAAACACCGACGGCTGTCGACGACGCCGCGGGAGTCGATGAAGAACTGTTAGCGCCGCTTCCGGCCGCCACGGCAGCAGCTGCTGCTGCTACTACTGCCGCCGCTGAAGCCGACGGCGTCTGCTGCTGTTGCTGCTGATGCTGAAGGAAAGCCGCCGCAGCGGCCGCCGCCGGATTGAAATACATCCGGCTTGCTGCCGAGCTCAGTGCCGGATGATCTCCGACCATTGCAGCCGCTGCTGCTAGATGATGAGCCGAAAAATTGTAGGCCACCGATGGAGCGCACCGGTGGTGATGGTGGTTCCCGGCGGCTGCCGCATAGCTCGCCGCCGCTGCTGCGGACAGAGCGGACAGCGCCTGTTGATGCTGAGCTTGAATCTCAGCCGGTGATGAACCTGCTTGGTGATGATGATGAACCGATGCCGTCGGACTACCACCGTGATGGTGATGATGATGTGAACCAAACATACCGGCCGTCGGATGGTGATGGTGATGATGAGCAGCCGCCATCATGGCGTGACTATAGGCCTGATGATGGTGATGATCCGAAGCAGTTTGATGGTGATGAGAAACCTGGTGATGATGATGATGACCTGCACCATTGAGACCCAATAGCTCTTGAATTGCAAATGGAGAGCGCTGCGGTAGTGATGACGATGAAGATGATGAAGAGCCCGCAGAGGTCACCGAAACGCCGCTATTAGATGCTGAAGATGCGAGTAGGCCGCCTAAAAGCCCACCCGGCCCGGATGGCATCCGCTCTGGATGCTGGAGCAGATTCATTATTATAGTGAGGATCGCTTGCGAGTGTACCTCGCACGTGCTTTTGCTATATAAGGGAGGTAAGAGCGTTGTTGCTTAGTTGCAATCGGTTTGATGGACGAGGGACGACTGAGTGTCTGTCCGTAGTGAAGACGACGCTCAACTCGGCAGCTTTTAGTTGATCGGTCCGCCTCTATATGCTATGCCGATGGGACCGATTCTGGCAGTCTCAATAGTATAACGTGAGTGCGCGCGCCGTACCAAAAGCGTTCCATATATTTCTGCCCTTTTAGCGTGGTCGGCCAATCAGGAGTGAGCCCGAGGGTAGAGTGGGGGGAAAAGAGCGGAGCCTCGCATGTAATCGGCTACTTCATTGGATCCAAAATGGCGGCCTGGTTTCCCCCCTTCTACCTCCTAACAGCCAATCGTGTGATAGATATAGGCTCGTATAAGTTTTTTTTGTGTGCATGTAATATATACTTGTCATCTTTTTAATTTTTTCATTAAATTTTTATTTGAAGAAAAGCAATTTAGATTTTGACATTCTGTAAATATTGTGTGGCGCGTGCTGATGCCCGCGTGAATAGCAGTCACGAAACGGCCAATCATCCTCACTGCATGACTGAATAAACGCTACTCGGACTTTATACATGTAGAAAATATAAAGATGAATAATAAAGGAAGGGCATTTAATCTCTGAGTTTAATCCAGCCGAGTCATTTTTTAAAGACTTTCTCATAATCATCAGCATCTGTTGATGTCCGCTAAGGAGCACCATTGAATATTCATTTTGTTATAGCGGATTCCTCAAATTCCTACCACGACACCAAAAGAATTTGTCTTATAGTTTATTGGTCCTAATTCAATGCATGTCCACAGGAATTTCTTTAAAAATTTGATTTCAAAGTTAACTCTGCTTAAAAGAAAATGTATTCTTATAGGCCTATCACAAAATAAACCAAAGTCATAGAAACCGCAGGCAGAAAAAGGTCATGATGATTTAATTTGTATTTTCTATACATGAAAGAAGGTACAAAATAGAAAGAGTCTCTTCCATACAGCACCTGACATTATTCGGACAACAAAGTAGTATAAGACGTACTCGCTTATCATCTTCATTCTTCTCTTTAAGTGGATTAGGGTGGTGTTTCCTTGGGTTCCCCTAATAAGACGACCTCCTCCTATTCGCGCCTCCGCTGCGAAAACAGGTAAAGAAAAAGGACGACAACATCATCGCGCGTCAGCAGCTATAGGGACGACACTTTTTGACTCTGACGTGTCCATTAAGAGAGCTGACGACCTACCGCGCTCTCTAATGTCCCTCAAAAGAGGAAATAACCTCCCCCATACTTTTCTTTATGATGATTAGGCCTACTTTCTTCTTAAAACTCCTTGTACTACACATGATGAACACTTTAAGTGATACAATACCCAACTAATGACGGGGTCTTCTTTGACGACAAGTTCCCACGGTGATGTGCGAATCTGTAGAACAGAAGTTGGATGTATAAAAGATGATTGGATTCCTCATGGAGTTAATCAAAAGTCGAAAGAGCTCTCGTTAGTGCGACTGATGATATATAATACGTGCCGTCTCATAACGAGGAAGATCATTTGATGGCTTGTTAAATGGGCTGCACGCAGCTATAGAGCAGGCGTGAAAAGTCGCGAGACAAGCCGCAGATCACGTACGTGACGAGAGGGGCCTATATAGGCGCTCATCATTTGCGCGCTTCAGTTACGCGATGATACACATTTTCTCTTTAGAGTTCCACCTAACCAAACTAATTTGGGGCACAGCTTCAGCGTGATTGATCTTATCTACTCTAGATACAGTATAAAGTGTTATTTAAGGTTATATAGTACGAGTAAAAGGAAGAGGCTCCATAAGCATTTCGAAAAAAAGTTATTTTAACCAAAAGAAAGAAGAAAAAATAACTGAAATGTTCTCTTATAATTATCAAGTCTTTAGCTCGTTATTATGAAAAGATGTTTAAGTCAAAGACACAGCGGCGGCTGCTGATTAATAATTTAGTAGACAAGTGCTGCTTTTTTAGCCTTTAAGCTGCTGCTAAGAAGTCGTAATGAAGCACGGACGAGCCTACTGATGAATTTTTAATGAGGTGCAGCGTCAGCTCTTAGTCTTTGTAAATTAATCACGCGCGTCGTTCCTGAAACAAGAAAGTTTCAAGTATCCATAGAGGCAGAGCTTAATGAATTGATTGTTCCCTATTTTTCCAAAATCCAATCAAAACCAGCACTAATTTGAAATAGTCGCGTTTCTTTAAAATCCTCTTCATTAGCAGGCATACATAATCAATAATATAACGTTTCCATCTTTTTTCTTCCACGGGTTGCTAAACAGCAAAACAAACCTATAGACTATAGACTCTATACAAGAAAATAAGTCATAGTATACTTTTTTGGAGGGATGAGGAAGTAGTTGTTACGATGATGCAATACATCCTTATTTCGTATTTACTATCTTTGCAAAGGACCAATAGTATTAGATTCTATATACTTTAGATTACCTTTATTAGCAGCTAAAAATCAATATATTTGCCTTGTTTCTCCTCTAACTTCTATTAGGCGCTAAGAAGTTAACGTGCTTGGTTACAAGACACTACATAATACTTTTTGTTGGATTATCCCATTACATAATATGTTTTTAGTTGAAGAGGAAGTAGTTGTTACTCCTTCCGTATTATATTCTGTTTGCAACATCCTTACTCGTGAGTTATAGAGTCATAGGCTTCATATATTCAAATATTACTGTGTTCTTTAGGCTGAGTAATAAGTTTAATTTAGAAGGCAGAGGAATAAACTCAAGTGCGACCTATACTAAACTTGAAAACTTTGGACTTTATTACGTTTAAGGGAAGATTTTAAATCTTCTAGGGAAATACAGCAAAACGAATGTAAACATAAAGTTTGCCATTATTCAAAAATCAACCGGGAAAAAATTGAATAAAGTCAGAGATTGAATTTACATTTGAAGAGAGGTCGTCATCGGTGATTGAGGTGATTCGATCGTGTGCGCTTAGGCCAAAGTTTATTTAGATATTACGGTCGGTTCAATCAAGTCAGAAAGCAATGATTGGAGGACAAATGGTCAAATTAAGAGTAATGAATTTTTTAGGCACATAAAGAATTTGTCAAGCTTGTCAAAACAAGCGGCAAGTGATGATTTAAGGTGGGTGCGTATAAAAAAGCTTTAATTCCTACATGATTCAGGGAATTTATTTTGGGTTCAAGCGTAAGTTTTTAATGGGGTTGTTATGAACATAATTTAGCCTCATATTAAAGTTACATCCTAAATAGAACTTTGATTTTTTAGTGTAGATTGAGCTTGAATAAGACAATTGATGATTTAGTGTGGGCGCTTAAAGAAATGTCTATTCCTACATAAATCAGGGAATTTCGGTTGGGTTTAAGCATAAGTTTTAACGGGGTTTCTTATGAATATAATAATTTAGCTTTATTTTAAAGTTACATCCTAAATAGAACATACTTTGACTTGTTAATGTAGAATGAGCTTGAACAAGACCTCGTCAATATTCTTTTAATTTATGAAAACGTAATAATAATATTATAAGGAAACAATTGTCTACAATGAGCTTTTCTTTGCGCTCGTCTTTGCGTGAAACGAGTGCTGGTTATGTACAATTAATCATTGAAAAAGGCGTGCTTTCCATAAGTTTCAAGACATTTCTATTCTATTTGATCGTTATACTTGAGGAAGTCTTGTAATTTATTGTTTACCGCTTATTATCCGCACCTATCCTGTGAATTACGTACTGTAGCCTACCTTATTGTTCGCTAAAACTAGGTTACCCATAGAATATGCAATTTAAAAATATATTTCTAATTCAAGAAATAAACAAATTAGTTTGTTATAAAGATCGAGAAAGGCTCATCTTGATAACGCCATTCCTTTTTCTATTATGTAGGCCATCATCGTAATATTAAGGTGTAAAACACGCAAAGTTGACAATTCAAAGTGATGATGCGCTTCCATCATAAGCATCATGACAAACACAAAAAAAAGAAGAGTGTATATATGTGTTTAGGCCCCACGCAAACAAACTTGGAAAGACATTGCGAGGTGCTGGCGCGAGCAAAACGACGACGATGGGCGCCGGATGCCGTATGGGACTTTTATCTAGGCCATCAATCGGCTGACGTCATGATGGAGCGGCGGCTATAACTGGCAAACAAGGCCCCACTTTTTTCACATTTCATTTCCAACTGTCCCAGCAAGTAAATAGTAGTAATAACAACCAATGATATAAACAGCTGTCTCACGTGTTCTAACGATAATTATCAATCACCCTAACTGCTGATGCAGATGACGATCATTTAAAACAATGAAGGACGAAGTAAAATCCCACGCCTTATAATAATAAAGGGAAAAGAATTCTAAATGAATATCTCAAGAAGTAGTACTGCATTAATTAATTTTCTAAAGAACTTCCGTTTTTCTTTTCAATTATTGTACTCGATCCCTTCATTATGAATCTTAAAGCGCACTCGTCGTCCTGGAATAATCGGGTGAATCAAAAGGGGGATCCAGCTCGCTCTTTGTCTCACTGATTTCTTTGCAATTGACACCCTGAGACTAGTAATTAAACAGATTAAATGACATTATAATATATGCTGCATCTCAATGAGCATAAAACCTCAAACGATATAAATTAGAATTAAATTTTACTATGAAATATGGTGGCATAAAATTAGGTCAAATTGGTTATTTCGTATATAGGCTAAGATTGGACGTGTTGATGTCACGTGCGCTCGTGCGGATATGGAAATTTGTGAGTCAGACAGCGAGCGACCGGAAGGAAGTGCATCTGGAGGGTCACGAACTTTCGTGTAGATCGCGTGCGGCGCGACGTCGCTTCCGCACGGAAGTCGTGCGGCGCCTCATCCGAAGTATGGCTAAGATTCTGGGGCTCGCGCCGTCTTTTCTCTATTTCTGAAAAAGGGCTCTTGTCGTAATATAGAATACAGTCTCGCCCTACTTGATTTTTTTTTTCTCTAGTCCTCAAAAACAGCTGATTGACAAGCGTCTTGTAGTCGACAGCTGCTTCATCTCATAATAATAAACGTAACGTCCTCTCAAACAACAATGTTCCAGCAGCACGAGAAGTAACACAACAGTGTAAGTCCTTTTCCTCAAGATGTTTGCTGATTCGTCGATTTCTATGTAGTACAACATTGTGCTGAATTGAATCACGCTCTAGCACGAAATCAAAGGACTCTCAAGCATCAACAAGATTGGATGAAAGTAAAACACGTTAAAAAATGTCTTAATTATTTATAAGAATATCGGTATATTACGAATATATATCGCTATTTTTTCTTATTGGCAATTGGTAGAGCTCCTATAAATATTGGAAAAAGTCGTCAACTAATAACATCACTCGTGCTACTCGTGAGTGCTGCGGTTATTGCCACATCAGCAGCTAACATCAGCACGCAAGGCTAGGCCTAACATGGTGCACTCACACAATGTTGCATGACGACGGTCGAGGGCCTGTTTTATCGATCGTTCAACGCCCAACAGCCAATCCCGAGCCCCGTACTCTTTCTCTTTCTCAAGAGTCTTTTATACCAACAAGGTCTTCTACTTGTAATAATAATAATAATGGCATATTTTAACATACAAATGGATTCAAATTGGATAAATAGCATCACGATGATGACTTACATGAAATTATTATATGGCGATGATGACTTGTACTCAAGTGTGTTGGAGAGAAGAGGTCTTGGTTGCGACTGTCCATTCCAGCCCCTGTTTTCGGAAAGTTTCCTATTTTCTCTGTTTCATAACAATCTTCAATAGAGGTTTCAAATGATAAGAGATCGTTTGTCATAAGAGTACATCTTACATTCAACGAATTTGTTCTTTTATTCGTATATTTACAATTTTTAGTTCTTTGATGATTGTATCAATAGTGAGTCTCAATCAAGTTATACATCTATATTCGTTGTGTATACAAAATCAATTCTAATAACAAACAGTGATACAAACGATTTATGCTGACTCTTTATATAAATCAGTATCTTTTGTATATATGTAAAAAAAAAACCTAACACACTATAATAGACTGATGAAACATTAAGCCTTGGTGTATACAAATGGAACTGTAATTACAGTCGGCCTTTTATCCATTCAGAAGGCGGAGTTGCCTCCGAGCTGATGATGATAAAATGATGTAACGGCTTCTGTAACTATGCCGCCTTATATATTTAGTGAAAGCACAATGAGCCGGTGATAAGTCGCTCCGAGTCTTTCATTGGCCACCCAAAGCTCCCCTCTGTGCTGCTCGACGAGAGCCATCATCAACAGGAGCGCCCAGTCAGCCTATTAAGACCGTTCCATCCATTCGTCTGAGTAAATTGCTGGGAAAATGCTGCTCCCAGCCGGCGATAGGAAATCATCCAAAAGGATGAGGATGGTTGAATAGAAAAAAAGAGAGTATACAGTAAATTGCAGTGACATTTCAAGTGGCAACAGAAGCGAGTCAAGTTGACGGGCACGAAGATGGACATTACGGCGGACTCTTGCTGAGCACACAGTAGATAGAGAGGGGAAGGGGGAGGGAGGAGCTGACTTGTCAGTTGTGCCAGCCAATCCCAGCGCCGATGGCTCCCTGATGTACAGGGACGAGCATCATCATCGTAGCTCTCTCTTGTCCCTCTTGGATATATCCGAAAAGCTGCTGAGCCACCTCATCAGCACTTTGGTGCCACGAGAAGAGAGTAGAAATAATGACCAAGGAGGAGCTCATCAACGTCTTGCACAGCGGGCTACTAATATGGTATAAGACGCTTTGAACCATCTCCTTATTAGACAATTACCTCATTAAGCGTAATAGTATCAAGTGCGCTGTTGGTATGGAAGCGAGCTGGTTTCTGGTTCTACACGTAATAGGGTCCTTGAAACTGTAGAATTAATCAAAAGTAATGAGATATTCTTTCATTTCCTTCTTTTAACTACCTCTTTTCTGAACATGATTAAATGTTATTATAATTTTCCTTGATGGTTTAGAGTTATGAATATTTCAGATTAAGACATTACAAAATATTTAAAATATTTAAATTTCCAAAGCCATTCACATGGTTATATGGTCGCTTTAAGTATATCTTATTTAAGAGAATTTCCGTTCACACATTTTATGAAGTGTAGGCCTGAATAAACGTTCATCTAGCAATAAATATGAAAATTGCCGTTGGTTCCGCATATTTAGCAAGACGCACTTTGGAAATTTAAAACGCGTGCAACCTTCAATGTAAAATATTTTCAACTGCGAAGAAAACAGTTTGCTGTATTTGAGATTTCGTCGCCACAATTTATTTGAAATATTTATAAGAACTCTCAAGATTATATGGTCGGAATAAGAATATTTTATGAGAATCTCCGTTCATAAATTTGAGACAGCTTAGAACTGAATAAGCGTTCATCACGCAGTATAAATATGAAAATTGCCGTTTGTTCTGCATATTTTTCCGGAAGCACTTTGTAAATTTAAAACGCGTGCAGCCTTCAATAAATTATTTTCAAAAGCAAAGAAGTTTGCTTTATATACAAGCCTTGATTGGAAGTTAAAGTGTGAAAAACCCGAAATTCAATCAAGAGTTTCTCTTCCAACATCATCATGGTAGAAAGTGGCGATCGCCCAAACTCAAGTGCTGTCCGTGCGGAATCGAATTGCGTCACGCCTTCGGGAGCAAAATCCAACGAATTGACCCTTTTGAATTCTATTTCTTGGCTCGCGTGATGGTCAACACCATTTACTACCAAACAAATATCTAAAAGCGTCTTTTCAATAACAAACATTCATTCCCACGAGCGTTGCAGCAGCCCTGATGATGAGAAGATGGCGGCTGCTGCCATTATTTGTCATGGAAATGAGAGGGAAACTCGAAACTTTTTTTTCTGGGAGGGGCCGACTCCCCCTGATTTTTTTTTTTCTCTTCTTCTTTTTTATATGTAACGCGGACGTCAATCTATGAATATCTATCTTTGATGTGCGCACAAAGAGCACACACGGAAGCACACCCCTCTTGTGCTGAATGCGTAATCGAGGGTCTCGATCCTGATTCGCTCCTTTCCGACTACCAATCACAATTTCAACGCCCGTGTCTATACAAGGGTGAAAAAAGAAGTAACATCACACAGTTTCTATATTCTCATTGTAAAAACCAGCATCATCATCTCAAACATTTCTTGGAAGACAGTTCTCATTTTCAATCTATACAAGACAAAACTGGGATTGAGCTTTACAATTGTAAAGCCAAAAAGTTGGAATGATGGCATATGTAAACATTCTGAGCTAATCCTTGACATAATGACGAAAAAAGTCAAAAATTGACAAGTGGTTTATTTCCATTCTTTGCTTTTCAATCCGATGATGACAACAAGGAGAGATATTTCTTCCAAAGATAAATGTCGTGATGATGTAGCACATTCCGAGTGGCCCAGCAGAAGAGGCCTATATGATGTGATGTCGTAGGCCCAGCTGGAAGCTCTTGAGATCGTCACTTTTGACGATCGTCCAGGAGCCGTATAGATCGAACAATGGAGCATCTATGGTATTTTTTTGCCCCTTTTGTGATGTATTCTGCACCGCCCTTCTCTTGAAAAACGAAATAAACGTTTTCTTCACATCGTCGTCCCGCCTAGATTTTCTTCGACACAATGGAAGTAATCCTCCAAATCGTGCGTGTACAACAAATCATCGCTCGAGAGTTAAATAGTCATTGGTGAAGGAATGCTGCTGCATACTTTCCGTATAGCTGCATAATTGACGGTTAGGTTGTCGAGTCATTCACGCTTTTTGAATTCCAAAATGAATGTAAACGCTACACGTTTAATAAGAAATAAAAAAAAGAGGCTTCCCATTCAACTGCTGTTGTATTGACAAAGTGGTCGAGCCTCTGTCATACATTTTGTTAACAAGTTAATAATAGCTCGTTATATATGTAATACAACAATTTATTACATTCCTCTGAATCATATTTTATATTATGCCGTTCGTTGTAATTCAATGAATAATAACAAAAGAGCAGCAACAGCTCAATTTTCCACCGGTAGGCCTACAATTTCAAGGCGGGTGTTGATGATGAAAAGAGACGACGATTTTTGTCGTTATATTCCTTTTATATTGTTGTTTTCTACTGTCATTCTTGACGGGTTTAGAAAAGAACGGATGTGTGTTCGTAATCAAGAGAGAAAGAAAAAAAAAAAAGGTCTAACTGATTGGGCGGATAGAGTTGGAAAGTAAAAACAGTTTTGGGTGTTTCCCTCTCTTATTTTCCATTCTTGTGTTATGGGTGTAGACACATTGAGGGCTTACGAGCTGAGAAAAAGCTTAAACGTAAACAATCAGAGAGCTCGTTGGACGCATTACATTGTTGTTGTATAAATAGAGGGATTTACTATTATTGCCATAAAGACTTATAGCCAAGAAAACTGCTCTTTTACGTCTCCACAAATAGTTCTTGTTGATGATACCCGAGATTATCACACAAGAACAGCAACGATCAAAGACCTTTTAATGATTGGAAGAAGAAGAAAAGATTCCTTCATTATGCAGCTCCAATCAGAGTCAAGTATATGTTGTCGATTGATGTTGATGGTTTCTTTCTTGATGAGAATGTGTATTTATTGCTATACAATCTTCGTTTTATACATTTTCTTGCGACAGCTGAATTTGCTCGCATCGTGATCATCATTGACATCGAGTAGTGGACGGCGCTCTCATTCGTAGTTTTGGTAACGACTAGGTAAAAAGTCCGTCGGGAATGAAGAAAATCAATAAGAGGATGTACGGTAACTCTGAAGACGCTACTTTGTCCATTGACATCACAGATTGACATCCGCATCTCATTTGGGCCATATAACGACGAACCAATTTATCACCTCCACCGGATGAACCTTTAGTAACGCAATCGTCCCAATCAAGCTCTGCGAATTAAGTGCCAATCTTTCTAATAGACTGTCCTATAGATAACGGCAACACCGTATTATTTTTAATGCAATTAGACTATTCAGCGCCATCTCACGATTGGTATCATCATCAAGTTTCTGTCACCAGTAGATGTCGCTGCTTTCCGTCATCCTTTTTTCGTTCCAGTTTTTAAAATGAGAAAATAGTACGGTGCCGAAGAAGATGTGTACCAATTATTAAAATGGTGACTCAATTTAAATTGTATTTCAACATACCTTGTTTTGATCACAATGATGGTTTATTCATATAAATATAAATAAATTAGGGAATAACATAATATCTGTGGAATGTATAAGTGTCAATAACAACTACAATTATGTCCGCATCCCCGCAGGAATACAGCTATAGATTGCTACATCTTATCGTTATTATGATATAATACCTAAATTAGTAACATCAAAATAAACTAACACGATATAAAATAAAGATTGAAAGAGCTGTGTTGCTAACAAGTGAAAACCAAGATAGTCCTCTGGCAGATGTCATAACCCATTCCCAGCTTTCCGCACTTTTACTTCCCCCACAACTCGAAAAAAGATTTGCGGAGTAGACTGTAAAGATCTTTACACAATGTGTCATTATTGCAATCGTATACAATTTTTAAAACAGAATATAATAGAGAAACAGTAGTAAAATATAAAATGTTTTAAATTAAACTTACTGAAGCAGCTATACTGAGGGTTGCGACCATTATAAAAGCCACTAACACGGGGCCGTTGCTGGGATCATTTTGATAGTGAAATATTGAGTATTGTGTCATTTGAATTAAAGTTGACATAAATGAACCGATAGCCCAGAAAACTGTTTTTGAGCGTCAATGAATTCAGAATATAGTCATGAGAATAATTTAAAATTGCGTAAACTCTTAAAAATAGAACAAAAGTTTGAGAATAAGTATTTTATACATACGAAGAGAACTCATCCATGTCTTGTAAATTGTATGGACTGGTGCAGTAATTGGTGCAATATTGATCTCTTCTTCACTCGTCAAACGTACAGAATTGGTCGAGGTATTCATTCTTGAAGGAATTTATAAGAAAGTCCAAGCGATTGCTGTGGTGTGGTTGACTAAAGCTCAGAACTGACGGCGACGGAGGCTTATATTTCCTTTAGGCCTATCGAAATCACTAACAAACTGCTCCTTAATACGGATCGACGTCATAGATATACTAGTGAACCAATCAGTAACTTATATTAGAAACCTATAATAAATGTTTTACTCGAAACGATCACACCCGCAAGAAAACATTCGATGGTCTTGTATGTATTCGCTCCTTTGAGACTAAATTAATATAGGGAGTAAATTAGTATGCTGTAGCACAACACGATAATAACTTAGGGTTCGACAACCTTTCCCTTTTAAATAATTTTGCTAATGTGAACCACCTTTATAGAAGATTTTTTTTCATCGTATTATTATTAATTACAATTGGACGACTACCTAGTGCCATCTCACGATTGGTATCAACAGACTAATCACGTGCCATCAGCAGATGTCGCTGCTTTCAGTCATCCTTTCTCCCATTTCAAAAATAGATTTTAAAAAGAATAACATTTAAACCAAATATAAAAGTAGTCATGTATAGAAACTCAATTTATATTCAGTTATCCCGAACCTTTTTCTATTAGAACGAAATTAGAAAAGCACGGCAAAGTACTATAATCTATTATATGGGTTAATATCTATATAGCAGCACAATGCTCATAGAGGTTAGTATGCTAATTCAAGTCTATTGTTTTCCGTCTCAATTCCCTAAAAAACAAAACAGCCCAAGCATTGAAGCAAGAAAACTGATGAGTGACGAGGTCTCTCACGCGTGAAAGCTTTCGACTCACGGTATCATCATTCACACGCCGACAGACGAGACAAAAAAAAAAGTTATCGTTTTTATAACAACCTTATTTCGGTCTATCGGAAGCAGTTAAACAGGGTATACTCGACTTTGTTTATTAGAGCGTCACGTTAAAAAGGTGCGGTTGGCTCCCTGTCAATCAGCATTATAGAAAAAAAAACATTTAGAAGCAGGAAGACAATTTTAAGGGGGAGAAAGTTGATAGGGATTAACTTTCTCCAAAACTCTAAAATTTTATTTCTTTTGTCCGTTTTCATGCTGGAGAGGTCTTGAACTGCGCATTGGACGGGAAGGTATCCGCCCCAAGGCGAAAAGAAAAAGCCCAAACTTTCTCCGTAGTATTTTCCCCAAAACATCCTACCACCCCCATCTTTGAATATTCAGTATTTTCTCTTTTGTTCACTCTCTCCATTCGGAGAAAAGAAGACAACTTTTTCTTTCCTTAATTTATAACTATGGCATCTGTGATGTAAAATCCAGTACCACGACACGAGGAGAAAGTTCACGATAGTTAGTTAGTCACCAAGGAATCCTGGAGAGAGAAAAAAATCGGTATCGGAAGTAGGCAGCTGCAACTCATTTATTAACTGGCTGCACCTATAGAGAGTTTTCCTTTTTTGAGACTGCTTGTAACAAAGAGAAAAAGTTGACTTTCACCATTATATATATAAAACACGCACTAATAATATTTTCGAACCGGATCTTATCCCGAGTGAAAGTTATCCACACGTGTGGGACTCTAAACAAAGGAAAATCCCAGAATCCCTTTCACAGCTAGCGCTCAACCCGGAAGCGGATATTATCTTCAACTCATCAATCACTCATTTTTAATGAGGAACAATTTAACAAGATACGATCATCAAAAACCGGTTTTCATTATTCAATCAAAATAGATAAAAAAAAAAGAAGAAGAAGATGGTATTCTTTTTTGTTTAAGAGCGTGCGAATGATAGAGCTCTGCTCTTAGGGAGAAAAGTAGGTCATCCGATGGCAACAAGGTCCGGGAAAGTTTTTTTCCTTCCTTCACCGTTGAACAATCTCAAGAAAAAACCCAGCAGGAGCAAAGACCAGTCAGAATTCAGACGTAGAGCAAGTCAGGAGCGCGTAGAATACCGACCAATTGTATAATTTTTAGAAATACCACTCGCATAATAAACTAGTGTTCGACGTCAACACTTCCGATCTCTACCAAGGGTTCGTTGCGTCACTGAAGAGAAAACCGAGCCATCAGTTAAATAGGAAGGGAAGCTGTTCAGCAAAGGGACAGTCACTGGTCAGCAGCCACTCGAGCCGCACCGAGCACCTTAAATATTATTCTATTTATTTATATCAATCATCACATCATCACCATCATCAAGGTAAATTTTAATTTACTTTTAACAATGTGGGTTAGTGGGTTCGTAGTGCGCTTGGATCGTTGCCAACAATAATCGGAAACTGAATCGAAAATAAGACCGGCGGTGGCCCTAGTTAACTCGCTCTGGTTCCTTTTCCGTGCCATGCTTTACTAAATCAATTTTCCTTTTCATTCTTTTATTTTGACAGAATGGCAAGAAGTCTCTTGGTATTGTTGATGTCCGTTACTTTGATCGGAATGGCACTATGTCAGAATAGTACTACCACAAGTGCCCCAGAAGATAATGATCTAATAGGGTCCACAAAAGCAACTACAACTCCGGCCGGAATCGTTCTACCAGATCCCGTAGATGTTTCGCATTCCGTTGGAGTGTCTGGAGGATCAGCGCCCACCGTCAAAGTGGAAATCGACCATGACGGAATTCCTATCGTACATGGTATCGTTATGCCTGATGATCCCAATGATAAGAAAGTATGGCGTAATGCTCGTGTCCTCAACAACGTCCTCATTGAGAAGAAACAGCCACAGGATCAAGCTGATATGTTCGTGCTACCGCCCTCAAACCGCACGCATCTTAGACAACGGAGATAACACAAAGGACAGCTTCCAGCCCAGCCAGTCCGACTCCTTCTCACCATCATCATCCCTTCCCTTTCCCGGCTTTCTATTACCAGCGTTATTACCAAGATAAGGACACACAGGAAGGTCAACAACTGCCCGACAATCTGGCCGTTGAAACTGCAGGAGAGCCTTCTGACGTAAACTGAGAATGTTAATGATGAATCTTCCACCCAATCCGTTGCTGAATGTCGTCCAGCAAGAGGACGCTCCTCAGCAGACCAATGAAGGCCAGACGGACGGCCGTGGATTCAACGTCAAGAGGAAGAAGACCGGTCTCAATAAACTAACTCCTGGATCTAACATCGGTTACGGTGCTCGACCCATCACTTACTATGTCCAACCGGATGAAGCTAAGGCGATCCACGATGACCGCTCACCTTATGACTACGAGCCAGCACAGCACCAGCCTACCAGCTACTACACCAATGAGCAAGCTCAGGAGTACGATAATTCTAAACAAGATTATCAGTACTACAACCAACAGCCTGCCGCTGCTGCTGCTGCTCCTACTACACCTCAACGTACCGGCTACTACCAGCAGAACAGCTTCGTTCCAGGCAATGTCGTTCCCGCTCCGGCTGATGCTTTCGTCATTCGTGATCAGACTTACACCAGCGGTGGACAGTCTTTCAATGTACCCATCCCAGTCCCTAAGGATCAGTACACACAGCAGCAGTACGCACAGGCCGCTTCTCAACAACAGCAGCCCCAATATGGCCAATATACTCAGTACCCTCAGTACCAATACCAATATCAGTACCCACAGCAGGCTGCTCAGCAAAGCTATTACCAAACTCTGCAACAGCAGGGTTCTAAGCCATTTGATTTCCTCAGTACAAAGTTGAAGGAGGAAGTTCAGAAGGCCAAAGAGAAGTTCCACGATATGACCGATCCCGTTGTCGATCCTTTGATGGAGGCTGGACAAAAGATCTCAACCAATTTGGGTCTTCCTGAGCGAGTCCACAAGATCAACGAGAAGGTTGCTACTCCTAGCATTCCTCGTTCCTCTCGCCATGGCCGGTGGTGCTGCTCTGGCCCTCGGTGGACTGGGTACTGCCATCGCTCTTAGCAACAATAATGCTACCAATCAGGCTTTTAAGAACCTTCCAGGTCTCAGAAACTCTCAATTGGCAGAGAAATTGAGTACTCTCAAGATTAAAGTGAAGCGATCTGCCGATGAGCTCAACATTGACCAGTACGAGGATGCAGAGAAGGAGAATGTTTTGGATCGTGTCATTTCCAGCTTGAATCTTCCTCAGCGTTTGTTTTTGTCTCAACTCCAGCGCACTGGATTCGAACAATTGCAAAAGACTCCTTGCGCCAAGAGGATCTTTTGTGATGTTATGATCCAGCAGAGTGATGACAATATTCTCATTATGGAGAAGCGCATCTCTACCTTCCTCAGCCTGTAAGTGATATCTCGACAAAATTGATTTGTTATTCTTAAAAATTCATATTTTTTTTACAAATAGACTTGATGGTGGAGTAGCAGCCAACTTACAAGCCCTCACTTCCGACGTGATGGATGGAATCCGCCGTCGTAACTGTCAAGCTTTCGTCTGTAACAATGCAGAATAAGTTATTCTCCAGCTTTTAAATCATAAATAATAACTTTTTTATGTATATCTATTTTAAGGGCCCATCAAAAGTAAACAATAAGATAAGATGTTTTTAATATTAATACCTCCCTGCTGTGAAACTGTTGAACTGGTTTCAACCGTTATTTAACAAAATGACTCCCATAAATAACACGACATTATCTCTGCACTAATGATCTGAGAAATACAATATTTTGTTATGAAAAATGATGCTCTATTTTCTGCACGTGAAAAGTATATTCAGATGATTATGTAATAGAGAGAGATAATGATGACCTCTTTGGACAGAGCACAATATTTATGCGTGACTATTCACCAAATAGAGAGAAGAGATCACGAGGAGGTCACAGCACAATGCGGTAGTGGTAACCTATAGCCGCGGGAGCATAATCATATAAGACGAAGTATACAGTACTTTATCCATTTATACTATCTTCTAATAATAGGTGTGTATTGGCTCACGTTTCGTCACGCCCGTAACCGTTTTGACGTGAAATTAATGGATTTTCTTGGCTATAAATAAGTACCAAGACATGAAATCCATCAGCATCAGCTGAAGGGAGGGAAACTCGGTCAACGCAGTGTGTCCTCGTTGACGATAGCCCCCCTTCTATTGAGATTCTTTTGACTTTTCTGATTGTGAATAGGCCGTACAGCAGCTCATCCTCGCGTGTGTGTGTGTCCGCGTCTCTGTTGACCTAGATCACAAGGTCATATATAGGTTCTTTTGAAATATAATGAGGAAAGTATATGGAGAACTCCCCCACATACCATCCGCTTTGACCCCGATTTCTCCCTCTTTTGACATCTCTGTCATAATTATTCATAAAGAACATAGAGAGAAAGAGTTACTCCTTCACATAACCCGCATCTCATAATGTCGCAACAAGGAAATGCCATTCATAGTGTAATAAAACACAGCTCAAACACAAATTTCCGGGAGACCTTCCCCTCTTCTTTTTTGTATGTTGGAGAAACTAGCCGAACCGCCTCGTTTATTTTATGAAAATACAAAAGTGTAAAAATCAATCCAAACGCTGCTGGCAGTCGTTATCGAAGACCGGTTGACGGATAAAAAGTGTCAGAGCGGAATGAAAGCCGCTTTTCTCTATCTTTCAAATTGGATCCCATTGAAGACGAGGTCAGGCATCCCGAAAAGATTGATGCCCACCATGCGCGTATACCCAACTGCATACCTGCTAGTAGGTAGGTGGGGACTCGGCCAGTTTGAGGTCAGCACTGGCACAAGCCAGTCCAGCCTCCGCACATCGCTTCATCTTCTTCACTTGTTGTACATTGTGAATACTTTAATAGTGTTAATTAGAAAAATGAGTGATTGCCGGCTTTGGTCCGGTTGGTTGTTATTCTTGTTATTTCTGGTCTCAAGTACAAATGGGATCAGTAATACAACTAAAGCTAATAAGAGGATCCAGCAGCCCAGGCAGCAGGCCTCCTCTACGGCCTTGTTTACCATAACACGAAAACCATCAACCGTACCTGATGATGCTATAATTATCGGGACACCATCTACATCTCTTCTTGAAGTGAGCAACATCGATCCTTTTCCAGTAATTTCACCAACAAGTTCGTCATTGTCCTCTCTTTGACGTGGTGAGTAGTAATAGGGCAGTGAATAGTAGTCCTGCTACTTCGCTCTCCTTATTCGATGACAACGTTATTCCACCGGCCGGAGTGGTGCCAAGAGTCGTCGTCAATAATGCGATTCCCAGTGCACCTGTCGTCGTGTCAACCATCGTTACTAATAATAACGAATTTGAAAGGCAAGATGGAGTGAGTCTTTTTGATTTGGAATCCGGTCACTCTGATAGCCAAAATAGTCCACCATTTGCTCCACCAGTAACTTCTGTCTTCGTGAGCAGGAGACCTACGACTCCGATCCCGATCCTGTCTCTATTCAGTACTAATAGCCAAGAGACTCGACCGTCTCCTCCACGTCTACCAAATTCTCCAGATGATTTTGGTTTCGCTCCTCCAGCAGCACCGGAACCGACTCCTCCAGCTCCACCAGATGAGTTTGCTCCAGCTCCACCGGATCAGTTTGCTCCAGCTCCACCAACGGATATGTTTGCTCCTCCAGCCGTACCAGTTACAGCCATCGTCAGTTCAGATGGACAATTCAATCAGGTTAATTTGAATTGGGCTCAGCTTCAAGCCATGTTGACACCATCAACAGATATCGGAAGTATCATCTCATCCATCACTTCGTCGGGTCAGAGCTCGTCACTCAGGCCGAGACCTCCTGGAATCCCTGTTGGGGCGACGACTAACAGCGGGATCTTTGCACCCGCTCCACCAGTGGGACCTCCGTCTACTGGATTTCCATCACCTGTGGGAACTATAATGGGACTGCTCCCATCCGTTGCAGGAACGGCTCTAAATACTCTTGTTCCAGGTGCCGGAACAGTTTTCAACGCTCTTGTTCCGGGTGTTGGGTCGTACTTGAACTCACTTCGTCCTGGTGATGTACCACTTCAACAGCAGCAGCAACAACAACAGTTGTATCAGCAACAAGTTCAGCAGCAACCTTTTCAACAACAATTTCAGCAGCAACCTTTTCAACAACAATTTCAGCAGCAGCAGCAGCAACAACAACAACAACAGTTTCAACCGCAGCAGAACCCATCTGCTGGAGCGACTATCATTATTCTTCCTCCATCAAATGCACCACAGCAGCAACAACAGCAACAGCAACAATTTAATCCGTCAAATTTCGGACAGCCTAATTACGGGATTAATGCACCGGCGATTCCTAATAATCCTCCCTTTAGTCCACCACAGCAACAACAGCAACAACAGCAGCAGCAGCAATTTAATCCGTCAAATTTTAGACAGCCTAGTTACGGGATTAGTCCACCTTCGATTCCTAATGATCCTCCCTTTAGTCCACCTTCATCATACGATTCGAGATTGACAAATCTTCCTTCCAATAATCCAGTGCAGAACTTCCCTTCGTTCAATCAGCCAGCTCAACCTTCATTCAATCCTCCGTCGAATCCTTCTTATAACTTTCCGTCGAATTCCCCATCATTCAATCCGCCAGCACAGCAACCATCATTTGATCCTCCGTCATTCATTCCACCAGCAAATCCTTCCTACAACTTCCCTTCAAATTCCCCATCGTTTGCAATTCCACCATCGAATCCTTCTTACAACTTCCCATCAAACTCTCCACCGTCCATTCCTTCCAATCCTCCTTCCAATCCCCCTTCTTCTTACAACAACGCCCCATCCAATCCACCTTCTTTTAATCCACCATCGAACTCATACAACAACAACCCACCCAGTTTCAATCCACCAAGTTTCAATCCACCCAATAGTCCACCTGTTGTTAACCAACCATCCTTCAACCCACCGGTATTCAGTCCACCTGCAGCTCCATCCAACACTTTCATCACCTTCAATACTCCTGCCGCTGCTGCACCAACATTTTCCGTTGCTGCACCAGCTGCCCCGACATTTTCCATTGCTGCACCGGCTTCACCGACATTCACCCTTGTACCGTCTGCCCCTCCGGTTCAAGCTACTATTGTTGAAGCGCCATCTCCACCAACCTTCATCGAAGCGCCTTCACCACCCATCATCTCACCGCCCTCGTCATACGGATCTTACCCTTCTCCATCTGCTCCTCCGTCATCCTATGGATCTTACGCTTCTCCATCGGCTCCCTCGTCGTCTTACGGGTCCTTCTCTTCACCATCTAACAAAGATAAACCCGTAAGATCACCATCATCACAGCTCGTTTACGGACAACAAGACCTGCCTACTTATGTCATCAGGGATCAACCTAGTAGCCCTCCTGCTTTCAGGGATCCTGTCCAGCTATCCGTTCTATCCCCTCCACCAATCACTTACGTACTTCAACAACAACCTCAACAGCAAGCAGCACAACCCGCTTACGTTCTTCAACAGCAAGCTGCACCAACAACTTACGTAATTAAACAAGAACAACAGCAGCCTCAACAGCAAGCCATAGTGGTTCAAGCACCACCACAACAGCCCATTTTTACTCAGCCCATATTAACTCAACCTATCATAACTCCAGTCCTCACAGAGCCCGTGCGACAAGTCTTTGATCCTGTATACCGGCCAGCTTATCAGCCTGTATTACGTTTCCCGGTCCCTCAGCAGGCTCCCCAAAAGGGAAGATTTAAGTTGAAAGGGAAGATAGGAAAAGGAAATGACAAGCCGAGCAAAGGAACTAAAAATTCATACCCGTCCTAACAGTTATGGAGCTCCTCCTTCCTACGATTACAACAACTCCTCCAAACGATCCCCCTGTAAACGATCCTCCTGCTTATGGTGTCCTTCAACCACAGTTGGATATCCAGTATCAATACCGATACTCGGGACCTCCCATCATGTCAAAAGCCAAGAAGGCTTCAAAGAAACTCAAAGGACTCTTCTTTAAAGGAGCGGTCCTTTTAGGAGGATTGGGAGCCCTTACAGCCGCTCCCATCGTCCCAGGAATCATCGGTTACAAGCGAAAGCGAGAAGCGGAAGAGCCCAATAACAAACTGGTCCCATCACCTGAATTCATGCTGGATTCTTATCGCCGTATCGATACGGGGAATTCCAGTAATAATGATTCGTCTTCCTTATTTGATTCGCTCCCATTTCAAGGAGCTCCGATTCCCGAAACCACTTCGGAAGGAGCTTGCCCGCTATATGCCATCGGCCGACACTTTTTCGGAAGCGGAATGTTTGCAGAAATCCTTCTGTGAAAATCTAGTGGAGCTAGACGACACACCATTTCAGGAGAGCATCCTTTTCTTCTACTTCTGCGTAAGTTGTTACTACCGTTTAAGATGTAAAATAAATGTCTATTTAGGGAATCTACCTACACAATCGATTGCAAAAAAGCTCCTGTTTTATGGACCTATACAATAAAATCCGTTTACATGGTTGACCCTTTTTCGTATATCAAGGCAGGGTTAAGAATCGATCTCCCGGTTCGGTGGCATTAGTCCAAAAGATTGTTTCCAATGTTTCCTGATACGTGCTAGGAACATAAATATATTTAGAAGGTAGGAGAATTAATCATGGACTCTACGTTCGAGAGTCTCGGTCAAGTCTAAGTCGACACATTTTTTAAAATGGATACAAGTGTTGTAGTTTCACAAATAGTCTTGTATTCTATTTTTAAGTGTCGGCTGGAGTTTCACGAAAGAGTTATTACCAAGCTTAAATCTCCAAAAACAGTTTTTTATAAAGCCTTTTCTAAGCCGGTAGGAACATCGATCCTGTTTCCTGATTTGACATTTCCTAACCAGAAAATAGGTCGATCCGTGTATAGAAAGAGAAAAGGAACGAAAGGAAATCTTGAATATAACTTGTTTATTTATATATCTTTGGATGGGTAGCTCGGATCGATTTTAAATTCTTAATCTCAGCTCTATAGGCGAAGTAAGGAATTATTGAGAAGAAGAGGCCTTTACTTTTAGCTATTTTTTCAACAAGTACGAGGCAGTCTAAAGGCTGAGCAGCAGATGGCGGATGAAGTAACGAAAAAATAGGTACCGGGATATGTTTCTGCGGCACACAAAGGCGCATTCACGAGGAAAAAGGAATACTGAAATAGCAATACTGCTTATTTTAAGAGAGGAAATATAGTGTATTCAATCCTTTTAGTTTCCCAAATAATTTGGAGACAAATTATGCGAAAGGAAAATTGAAAATCTAATTTTAAAATGGAAGGGAACTCGTGTACCCGAACTATAGAATAGCAGAATCCCATCGTTTGAATTCATGACAAAACCGCGTTTATTGCCAGATGGTTTAGTTTCGATTACAATGCCATACTTGGCGCACACTTGTATTTATTTTTGTACTGATGGGAGATAAATTATTATAACCAGACGAGAAATATTCAACATTCAATTTAAAAAATCTCAAATAACTTTTAAATCTAATTCAATAAAAATTTTCCAGCATTTTTGGTTAAATTAAATTTACTTTTCCGGTTGAAATTGTTACAAAGCGTCTGACATACTTTCGTAGAAAACGTTACACTCTCGCCGGAAGTTTTATTACCGTCTAGAAAACAATGTTTTGTCAATCCATTTTCTCTCTGTAAATGATACACATATATTCTCTCTTGCAGCCTCTCCCCGGAAGCGGATACCAATCCGTGGCTCCAGCAGTCGCTCACCGCCGCCCGCAAGAAAAAGTGTGGCGAATTCTACTGCGCTAAAACAACAAACGAGTTATCGTCGGATGAACCTGCTGCTGCTCCTCATGACGACGTAGACAAACCTGCTCAACCGGCAGCAAATTGACACGACATTCCTCTTCTTCTCACTAACATATCACTTTGATTAATATTGCTTTTAACATTTTTTCTATATACATTCTTTCGTTGTGTACTCACAGCAGGTCTGCGGAGTCAATCACCCATTTATAATCATGTGCATATTATGTATTCAGCCATTAGTCTTTTTATCAAAAGAGAACGCTCCAATTAAGTAAATAGGACACCTTCCTCGTTAGTGAAACCTTATTCATTTTCTCATATTATAACGTTGTTACATACGTTCTTAATAATAAAATAGAAAAAAAAACTATACATTAACCTCTATTTAAACTTTGGTGTTGTATAATGGTCTTTGAACCAGTGCCGTCAACCGTGAATAGCACGAACGAAAAAAGGTCGCCGGGAGACCGTTCGTTAACGGTGGATCATGCCACCTGCAGCAGCTGTTGTATTAAGAGATACGCGTGAGCATCTTCCGATCACGTCAATGCGTCACATAATACATGTAAAATCCGTTATATGCATAAAAACATGGAGGAAAAAAACTAGATTGAAATTTGTCTCAGAATATAGCGGTTCTTGTACCGGAAACGATTAGACGACGGTGTTACAACAAGAACCAGTGCATGTTGCTGTATACGTCACGATATATACCTTCTTCTTCAATATAATATCCTTTCAATAGATATATATTCGAATTTAATCGCTTCCTTCCCATCTTGTAATGACTTCCTCGACTGGAATTCTTCCATCAATTAGCCGGATGAGAAAGCAGCAGCATCTAATGTGAAACAGATCCGCCGGTAGCACTCTATATGTCGTCATCATCGTACCCTCTCCAACCTGCTTGATCCATCCCATCAAGAGGTGGGGAGAAAGCCTCTTCATACAGTTGTGTTGGATAATGCGGAAGAATACAACTTCTTGTCTATATAGACTTGTATATACATTGTCTCATCATCGCTAAGGGGTTGGGCTATAGGACTGCAAATATCGGGTACCTTTTTTCTACTTCTTCTTCAGTTCAGAGACCTACGATATAAAAAGGGAAGGATTGTCAAAGCATTCCACGCATTTGTCTCTTGGTCGTCACATATTGCGCTACTTGCTGGTCTGCGTTTATTTAAGGAGTTAAAGAATTGATTGGATTTTTCACTTTGGTTTTTGATCCAGTACCAAAGTATACGCAAAGGGATTGCAAACCCAAGGTAAGAGAAATTCTCATTTTTAATCAATAATAAGTGATAATTATTATTAATGTATATTAGAAATGATGAAAGAGCAATATGTTTCCACCACAATGCTGGTGCTCCTGGTCCTTGCCTGTGGTGCTGTTCTGGGTGCTTCCCTACCGGAACACCGCGAAGATGACAATCAAGTCAACAGCATCACCGTTCAAGAAAATAATATTAATCCCGGAAGGACGGGAAGAAAGCTGCCTTTTTTCGAGATGACTAAAGCTTTGATCAAGGAGCAAGCCCGTCTCTCTTCAACGAGCGAAGTGCTCACGCTCAACTTGACCAATTTGATCATCCTGATTGTTGTCAAAGCCATCATTTTCGGTTTTGGATTCCTGGGCGCGGCTGGAAGACGTTCTACCGATAGCTCTCCTCAACAGATCACTTTTAATCAATCAGATCTGATGATGATGATGACCTTCGCCCTAGGATCTACAACCAAGGATTACGATTGCCTCTATCGTACGGCTTGCGAGGATCCCGAAACGGCCCAACAGTACATGACAGCCTCAAAAATGTTGCTGAAAGGAGCGAAATACTTCAAAAAGTAAGATGGATTTCCTCAAAGTTTCCGGTTCCCTGATTTTTTCCTCTAGTTGACAGTAGTTGACGTCTTGATTGAGGAAAATTCTAATTACTCTCTGCTTGTACTGTTACAGTTTCCTCGGCTATAAAGGCGACTATGAGGAGGTCGTTTACGGGATCCAGGAGGCCATCGAATTTAGACAGAGCGGTGGAGTCTGTCAACAGCAGTACACTTGCAAGCCACTGCACTGAATTTGAACACATCATCAAGCAATTAAATTATTAATTTTTTTTATTTAAAAGAACAAACCAACTATCTTATAGTAAACAAAAATGAATAGCGAGCGAGGCCTCAGTATCAGCCCTGCTGATGAATGTGATCTTCCCGCCACTTAAAGAAATCTCTCAGAGCTGGTATTGACAGACCTCGTCGCTCCGTTTATAATCAAGTTCTCTTCGTATAATTGGCTTCTATATATTAGAATAAGAGGTTCACAAATTTATTCTTTCCTATTTTTCTTTTTAAAAATGGATTCATCGTGTACATAGAGGAGACTTACCCGTTTGATTCGAGCAGTATATGTGTGATCCTGCGCCTCAATTAAACATGCATTCCTTAACAATTTTAAAGATAATGTCGTTGAAACAATAAACTAGACTATACATCAAGCAAGATTACATGGTACCAAACCACACGACCTCTATTTGCTTCTTTAATCTGATTAATATTATCTAATCAAATTATTTATATGGCTTCGTATCTGACGCATTTCATTTCGGAGAACTCTCGAGTAGCTTTTAAAAAAAACTGGTAATAGAAGACCAAACATACTTATAACTAGCTAGCATAGTGGAGAGTCCGAAATCAGCTCCATCAATGTCATAATATACTTAACAAGTTGTCATCAGTACACAAGGAGTGCCGGGTGGTTGCAGTGTGTGACGAGCGCAACATGCGCTGTGAAGCTAGCGCACTGCCGATCGATTGTATAACATCACTGTGCAGGTCGTTGTCCCGCAGTTGTAACGTCGTACGCTTCCGACCTCGCCTCGGTCCGCTACCATTTAGACATGCGTGCACCACGCAATCGTGGAATCAACAGCTCGCTTTACCTTTCTATACATAGTTGCAAACAAGTTTGATTGTTTTCAAAGAGTCAGAAAGTGTGTATTTTTAAAATTTTTATTTGGAAACCATTCGGGTGGAAAAAAGAAGGACCATACATGGAGGGTGGAAAAAAATTATGGAGGGATTTGAATATTTCAAAGAGAAACACCGACTATTTTAGTAGTGTGTGGTGCGATCAAAAAGTGGGATGGAAAAAGAGATAGAGGGAGAAGTGAATAGAAAAGAGAAATTCGATTCCAAAAAATAACAAATTTCAATGTGAAATCGCAGCAACAGAATAATTGTGTTAAGTGATGAAAAGGGAAAAAGATTTTTTTTTCTAATATAACAAACCTAATTTAAATTATAAAAGGGGCTAGACGCGCATGTGGGGGAAAACGCAAACGTACCATCGTTTATTACAAAAAAAAAAATATTACGGACAGGGCTTTGAAGTGGTAGGCAAAAACAAAATGAAAAAAAAAGAAAACAAATGCTGAACACTCCAATCGAAATACTCAACTTCATGCAACACGAAGACAAGATATGACACACAATTTCAAGAAAAAATTGAAGAAAAAATAACACCCGGTTTAAAAACCTAGGGTGAAACACGCTCCAAGAAAAAAAGAGAGAAAAAACACGCGCTAGGTCTTTCATACAGCCATCTATAAAAAAAATTCGCCTAGACGTCGACTACCATCTTTTTGTGTACATCAGTGTTGCCAACGACCTACAGAGAATGACAAATTTAATTTTATAAATATTAAAAAAATAATTCATGGTTCACTTACGGCGCAAAATTCTTCAAATGAGATTTTTCCATCTTCGTCTTTGTCCGCAAAGAGAATCGTCTTATCTACAATTTGCTGCAGCTGTGTATCCTTCAGATTATTACCCACCATCATTTTTAAGACCTGTAAAATTTTGAATAAATTAAATGACTACGTCTGGGAATGAGAAAGAAAGTGTACCTGGAAAAGCTCTCCATTTGAAATTGCTCCATCATTGTCCATGTCATAGATACGAAAAGCAAATCGGAGCTTGGATTCCTTGTCTCCTTTAACACTGAACTGGGAGACTCCCTGTATGAATTCTGTGGGGTTGAAATGTTAAAATCAATAGTCAGAGTAAACATGAATGTTGGGGTACCTTTAAAGTCCACTTCGCCATTCCCATCTTGGTCAAATATGTCAATCACCCGCTGGACTAGAGGATTCTGCTGGAGCTCGGGGAGGGACATGAACTCATCGATACTCAGTGAGCCTGAATTGTCCAAGTCCAGCTTTCGAAAACGTTTTCCCAATCTTCTTATTTCATCGGCATCAACTGCAATGTGAAACCACCAAATGAATGACCTCCTTTGTTACAAGTTTAAAACTTTAAAATACTTACAGTTTGAGCACAGTTCCATTGGTAGAGAACTTTCGTTACCCTAAAACGTAAAGAAAAACGTCCATAATCAACAAGAGTGAATAAAGTAGCAGTAAATATGTTTGTTTTGCTTCGTATAGGCAGACGAAAAAAGGTTGCGTTGTTATATTGGTCACGAAATTGTGAAGGGTAAAGGTCTAAAGTAAGTGAAACTCACCATTGT
Organism: Chydorus sphaericus; assembly: GCA_030141595.1. Taxonomy (NCBI): domain Eukaryota; kingdom Metazoa; phylum Arthropoda; class Branchiopoda; order Diplostraca; family Chydoridae; genus Chydorus; species Chydorus sphaericus. The sequence continues at coordinate 8,227,418 of CM057928.1, forward strand.
TTTAACTACAGAATCTACTGATTTTCTGGATTGAGAAGAAAGTTTTCGATGAACAGGTACAGCTGTGAATCCTTCGCAACAAATACACGCGAAATGATGGGGCGACTGGTGATTATCGGGACTACGGGAGCACCTACCAGTGCACTGCCGATATTTTTTAAATGCTGCGTTGTCAAATTGACCCACGTAATTTTCGCGCGACTGAAAAAAGAGAGGAGAGAGGATGGCCGAGGGAGCACTGTACAGGGCCACAGCTGCTGTACGCGGAACCAAACCAGGGGAAGAGGCAACGAGCCTTGTCGAGACAGTATTGATCGAAATTCTCCGGCCACCAGCAACATTTTCCTAGCTCAGCTCAGCAGTCAAGGCCAATAAACGGGGTTAAGGCGGGACTCCTATTATTATGAGAACCACCATTATTTGGTGATTTCATTGACCCCCTTTTGTTTGTTCGTTCCTTCTTTCGGGTTATACATACAACATAGTACAACACGGCTTATAAATTAAGCAAACAATATATTTTTCTTTTAGTTTAAGAGCTTTCTACAGTTATAACTTATTAGAGACACGCAGATATATATGATAACATCAGTCATTTCAAACTGAATGTAAACAAAACGACCAGGATTGTTTTCAATTTCAAGCTGATTGCAATAAGGAGCAAAAAAAAAAAAAAGGTTAGAAAGGACTCGGCGAGCTGTTTCTTACATGATTTAGCATCTTTTCGGCTTGATCATCACGTTGAGCTACTTTCTTTCCTATCACCCGAGTAATAATAATATTGTTAATTCTTTGTATGTACGCAGTCAGATCCATGATTTGAATGGCAGTTCCCTCGACCAATCTAGGGACGAGGGACACGCTGCTGTGGGTTTATGGACGGATCCCGACCAGCGATGAACCTGTTTGGCAACTCAATTTCCTCCTCATCCGCTATGGCACGTTCACTTTCAACTCTTCTGGGATTCAAATGATCAGGAAGTGGAGGAGGAACCGGAGGAACTGGGGCGAAAGGGTGCCCAGGGGATGCATCCAATGGTAACCGGGAAACGGGATTCGGCATTTCTTCTATGCATCCTTCTTCTTGGGCCGGGCACTCGAAATGTACGCAGTGAAAAACCTTGAATAAGGATACAAATTAAAGAAACATGACTTGAAAAAATGTCTTTTCAAATAGTGTTACATCATTGGCCGTATTTTGCGTTCCAACAATTTTGACATATACGACAGGCTGCGGGTTGAAACTTATGTTTTGCCACGACTGACAGGGCTGACGGCTTCGATCGCACACTGTGACCCAGTCCCGGTTATTTGTCGAAACTTCCACATAGAAACTGTAACGTCGGTCATCGCAGTCCCACAATAAAAGCCTAATTGACAGAAATGTAAATAGGCATACTTATGAATAGAAAATTCTTCTCAAGAAAGTACCTCATAGATGAGACGATGTAAGGTTGAGCTAACTGAACAATAATCGCTCCTGATCCAAGTTGATGACAAGTGTAACCCGAATCCCAATCGTAATTTCTGGTGTCTCCATTGAGCAAAGCATTTCGACTGCGACTGACTCCTTCAAGTACGCAAGCGGACAGTTGAATGGTAGCCACGTTATGTTTTGGCACTGGAAAAAAAATTAATTAGCTTCAGGTTTAAGTATCCTAATTATTAAGAGTTTGTACTACCGATGAGTTCTTTCTCAAGCCTCACGATGGTTGGCGAATAGTAGGCTTCAAGAGCGACTACGTGGAACACTTTGTTAACAGTATTGTGTGTCCCTGAGGTTAAAATAATTTATTAAATTATGGGAAATAAGACGCACCAATACTATAACCAAACTTACCAACAATACGGATATAGCGGACAACTCTTTGGGGGATATAGAGGCGCTGCCAAGAGCGGCAGTGATACCCAGAGTAGTCCACAACACGAACCCAGTCTCGCTGATCCATAGATACTTCGATGTAGTACGAGTAAGATCTGAAAATGAGGAATGTTTAATTTCCATGGTAAGCAAGATTAATGATGGAAATTATACCTTAGATCTTTATCCCAGAGAAGCATTCTGATGTGGTTGATAATGCAAGGATTTCCGAGGCGAACGACTATGCCGGCATTACCATCTTCGATCGGATGCCTCGTGAAGCCCCTTTCCATGTCGTAATTACTTGTATCCCCATCCAAAAGAGCAGTCCGCATTTCACCTTGAAGTACTTGAGCTCCCATTCGGGCGTGTGCAACGTTCACTTCCGGCACTTTATTGATAAATAATTTAGTATGGTGAACTGCATATATCAAACATAAAAAGAAGGGATGGCATACTCAATTGCCCTCTGTATGGGAGATCTGAGTCTCTAGATTCTGTACGAAGCTTTAGCGCATCAAGGATAGCGTCAGCTGAGACCAAGTTAGAAGGCCGGACTTCATTCAGCAGCTCTGAAAGAGAAATGAGAGGGAGACGTACGGCTTGAAGTACGCTTCCCAACTCGTCAGTAGTTTCAGAGGTTGAGGCTGCAGGTATATCCGGAGAGCTCTCAGTAAAATGACTGTTGAATTGCCACCAGCGCTGCACAGCTCTGAAGATCTCTACTTCAGAAACGCAGAATGAATCAGCGCCTGAGTAAATCGCACAAGGTTCCCTGACATGATAAAGATTAAGTGTAAATTTTAGGTTGAAAAACGAAAGTTAAAAAGATTACGTACAGGTGATAGTTGTAAGAAGGCTTCGCTTTGAAGGATTTCGGCCGCTTGACGATCGGCAAATTGCCTGCACGCTTCCATTAAAGAACGTAATTGATAAAGATTGGCCACATCGTAGACCAAACACACGTTAGATAGACTTAATATCGATTTCAGATAATCGGATACAGCTTGTTCGAGTTCGGGAAAAGCGTATTGATGGGCCAATCCGAGTAAATCTTTGACCATCTCCTCCTGTTTTAAAATTAAGATGATGAGTTCATGGTAATAATTTAAGTAAAAATTTATATGAACCTTCATATTGCTCAGAGTGATGCATCCCGTATAGATATATTTGAGAAGCATTCGGAAAGCTGCGGCGCTAATACCTTTGAGCTCAATTTCATTCTTTTGACTTTCAAGTAGTCCACCATACAATAAAGCTCTGTAAAAAAAATTTAAATATAGTATTTTAAAATAGGAGAAAAATGATTACATATTTATTTAATAATTACCTGAAGTATTCACTTCTGGCAGCCAAAACAACTTTGTGTGCAGGGATTCTTAGGGATTCTACCAAGAGTGTGATATCAGAATAGTTTTCACTCAAGAGAAGTGAAGAAAAATTTTCAGAGAGCGAGCTGATGTGGTCTACCAGCCCTAGGCTCCCCGCCAAACCCAGCTGCTGCTGACTGCTCATGATGGTGGGTTTTTTTTCAGTACAGCATTAAAGATGGTAGCTGCAATAATAATAAATAATCAGTATTAATAAGTAAGGTAATTTAAATAAAAATATTGAAAAATTCAAATATCTTAGATAATAGACCACATTCAAGCCATGATCAAAACAAACTACCTGGATCTCAGTCTTTAGGCAAGTCAAATGAGGGAGATATTCTCGAGAATATACGATTTTTTATACATCTTTCAAACTTTAACATACAGAAAATAACTACGATCTAAATCGAGCGAAGCCAAAAATAAGTCAAAAATAGAAATGGAACAAAAGATATACGTCCAAATAACGACGAATGGGGGCAAAGCAATAGACATACATTAACAAATGTACCTCATTAGAGAAGAAACAGTCTTTGAAAGTTTAAGCTTAGGCGTATCTTATCTCACTGTATCTGCGTAAATTTACTTTCTCGTTGTCAAATCGAACCGAATTTATAGGAAACAGCCATTAACCACGATCACCAGTTACTAAAGTTTGTTTAGATAGGACTTAAATAAACAAAGTTGGCCTGACACTGCTGTAGCGCAGTCATTATAGAGCCATCTGGTGGGCGGTGGCCTGGCCTTTATTTTATAAGATCGAACTGCTAAAAATACCAAATACGTTGCACAACCGCACTACCACCGTGGCGCCACGGTACGAGTTAAGTCAGCAGACGAAATCAATTTCCTATTCTAGCACGTTTCACGCTTCATCCCGCATAGACGTTTATGTTTTTTGTTCTTTCATGTGTGAAAGCCTCTTTTAAACAAATAATCATTCCCGGAAATATTTCCTAATTTTCCTAACCATGAGCTCTCAGCGTGGTAACGTATCCAGGACTAGAAAACAGAAGCATACAAACTCAATCAGCTTCAAAAACAACAAGCATGGAGATACCCCAAAAACGAAAGTTTTAAATAGTCTGCAGGTTCGTTGAATGTTGAATGTTTTATTTATATTAATACTAATGCGTTTTTTGGAATCTAGATATGTAACGTGTGCGCACACTGCCAAGGCATTTTGGAATGGAAGATTAAGTATAACAAGTACAAAATGCTTACCGCTCCTGCTAAATGCACCAAATGCTTGGAGAAAACGGTCAAACAAGCTTACACAATTATGTGCCTACCCTGTGCAGGAAAGTTAGATGTATGTGAAATAAGCTCAAATTTTTATTTTTAACTATTTATCTGATAAGTTTTGGTTTTTAAGGTTTGTGCCAAGTGTGGGAAAAAGGAAGAGATTGTGGCACGTCCTGGCCCTTCTGTGGCAGAAAAAGCTCAGATAGATGCTAGGTTCCAGCATGAACTGAAATCCCTCTCTGAGAGGAAGAGGAGAACTTTCTTGAGGTACCTTGAAAAAATGGAAAAACCTAAAGAAGGTTAGTTTCTTGCACTTCCCAATTATTATTTTTTACACTCAATTAATATTTACTTATTTGTTACAGAGCAAGATGGAGAAGAGACTAAAAGTGGTGGTAAACAGAAGAATAACTGGATGGAAAAGGCGGAGAAGCGCCTTGAATTGCTCAAACTGGAAGTTGAGAAAGAAAAGGGAGATGATGATGATGGTGATAGCTGGGATAGCTCTGATGATTTGGATGATGACATCAGTGATGATGAAGATGAATGTTCCAGTTCTTGAAATACAAAGAATTGGTTATAAGGTTCCCTATTTACTGTCAAAATTCTTTTTCTTTCTATTAAAAAAATAATTTGGTAATGAAATGATGATAAACAAGATCCAATCTAGTTGCAATCTTTGGATTTTCATTTATGTAATAATAATGCCAAGGAAAGCATGTTACACATTTGTAATACGGACAATTTGTCAAATTATGATGTTAATTTTTAAAATATAGCGTAGACTACCTCCAGAAAATTTAAAAAATAGATAAGTAATCAAAAAAGATGGTTCGACACTGTACAGCGTATCTGCTTCGTTACTGTGTTCGGGTGTCGAACCATTTAGTATATTCAGTTCCGATAGATTTTGCGCAAATAATAGTAAAAATGATCGCGCCATGGTTTACATCTTCATTGCATCTTCCTGTTTTCCGTCGCTATTTCTTTGGCAGCCCAAGTCCCGCATTAGTGAGCACCTAAACCTTCTTCAGTGATGCTTTGAAAACTTTATTCAGCACAGATCTATTAGGAGAGCTCGTGACGTTTGAGAGCGGCTGGTCGGCTAGATGGAACGAGTCGAGATCGACATAGTCTCCAACCGGGATGATCAAATAGCAATCGGTAAAGCTGTTACAGCAATCTTATTCTACAATACTGCCCGCTACCCAAACGGTGCTCATCCCCCAGTAGCTCTATGTTTGAAAGTTACACCGCTGGCTCATCTATCACGAGCTCGTCTTCACCACCAAGGGGTACATGAGGCAATCAGGCAGATCATTCAAATCGAGAACAATTGGTTATTGGAAGTTGCGCCTCACTGCTACGAAGCCAAGGATTTGGAAGACACAACGAGCCGCAGATGCCCAAGACAAAAGGACAATCTCGGGCTGAGCTGGGCGAGCATTAACATGGTGGGCTATTTTTGTGATGTTTGGATTTACTAAGAATAAAATAAAATTCTTCTTCATCCTTTTGTAAGCAAAAAAGATTCGTCATTTCTCTAAGTGTTCATATCTGATCAAGCGGCTTTTTGTCTTGAGAAAGCCACACAGTTGTACTGCTGTGCGCGATAGTGTCTCTTATTTTTATGATTATCACCAACTATATATAATCTGACAGGGATCGTACATCAAGGACTTAAACGCGCAATGTAAGAAAGAGGCCTTAGCTACGACACAGTTATTGAAATTGACCCTCGTAACTTTATTACGTTGGTCTAGTAGCTTGTAAAAATACAAATGTTATTGCTATGTCCGAATTATTATTAACTTCTCAGTAGAATATTTCGGAAAATTTGTACGGTATAACGGTATTCTAGTTACTATGGTGCTGAGATGCTCGCAATAATTCGCTTTCAATAACAAAGAATTTTTCGTTACCTAAATTTTTTATTGCCGCCAATGGTTAATTGCTAAAGATCATTGACTGACCGCTAATTAAACTTCCAAAAACTATCGAAACTGTTTTGTGGATTACTGAATTCTAGAGCTTTAGAATATAATTTTATACAGAAAAAAAGTCATAACCAATTATGTAAATGTACTAAAAATTTACTAATTTGTAGAATTCAATCCAAAAAAATTCCAATTTAAAGTTGTTTTTTTTTACTTTTCCTGATTATTATTGCGAGATGAGATATTTGTTAATGCACATAAATTTTCTCTTTTACTATCATTTCAAGAATTTTTAACTGCTCAAAGCAAATGATTCTTTGTATACAATAAAAAAAAGGACGAATTTGCATTATTATGCTTCAAAAACATTAGTTATACACTTCATAAATACAGAAACACATAATTTATCGAATAATTTCAAGTAGAATTTCAAGTTACAGTGAATCAAGAAACGCACATTTTTTCTTATTTTTCATGAAGATGGCATTTCTTGTACGGCCCTTTTCGAATGCGCTTGGTGGCTGGTTGTTCGCTAGAATCAGTCGGTATGCGACGACGTTTTCCTTGACGGATCTGTCCCTGCTCTTGAAAAGGGTCTATACGATACCAGTGGGCTTGGATCTGAGACTTGGAACGGAGGGGAAAATTCCCCAGAAATCCTGGCCAATTTATCGAACGCCTTTTGCCGTTCTCGCCGGGTTTGCAATACACTTTCGCGCACTCAAGGAGTTTCGCTTCCTCTGCCAGAGTCCATTTGAATTCACGATGGTCCTCGCTGATACGTTTCATGTACTGTGAGTGAACATCCCACGGGGTCCGTTGGATAACTTGTCCGCCGTTTAACTCTTCAGTCTCTTGTGCGAGCATCAGAGCGAGTCTTTCCCAATTCTTATCTTGTAGCAGCTTCTGCCCATCATCCGTTTTTAAGATTGCCTTCAATTTATTCGTTTCAATCGCAGGGAATTTGCCTCTTTTCATCTTTGGGCAGGCGAAGTGGACCCAGAAACGCTTCATATCCAATACGCAATCGAAGTACATGCTGAAAGATCTCAGGATGGATTCCCAATTGACGTCCTCATCATTCAGCACAGCCATAAGGGAAAGATCAACGCTGTCCTTGCCGTTTTCCATCAAGGCATTGTATTTTTCTACTTGAGCCTCGTAGAACTTGGAAGAATGCACAGCTTCCTTGGCCATCTTCTCCGCATCGTCACGCTTTCTTTTCCAATAAGTCATCTTTGATTGAATGATCGCTTCGATCAACTTATCGGAGGGATTTCGGAGCTCACGCCATTGCCGCTTGAGGTCTTGAGGCGTATGCGCTACCTTAAACGGAGCGGTTTCAGCGATAAGTTCCCAGTCGATTACTTCATTTCGAGTGTCTTCGAATAGTTTTGAATCCGGGCAGTAGTCGATGTTTAGAATTTCTTGGTCAAGAGCACCGCTAACGATGTCTTTATCAATCTTGCCCAAAGCTAGAAGATCATCTGTAAACGTAGCGAAGTCAAAATCGATTGTCAACACCTTCTGACTTTCGATTATCGAGATTCGCAAGCTTTTGGCCTGGTCCTTTACGGCGGAGTACAGCTTCCTGATATCGTATTTGCCAAGTGGCTTGTAAGGTGGTTGATGGTAAATGGAAAGACCATCATCCATCGTAGACTTTAGCTCGTCAGGCTTGGTAGGAAGATCTTCCGACAACTCTTCCTCTGACTCATCGATGTGTTCATCGGTAAAAACTTCAACTTTGACCGGATCTTTCTCCGTTCCCTTTCGAATGCGCTTGCTGGCCCGTTGTTCTCCAAGATCGTTAGATAGGCGACGACGTTTTGCACGGTTACTACGGATAGAAGAGGTTTCTGATCCATCTGGCAGGCGGCTGTCTTCACGGGTTGGTAGAGACTCATCGATTTGCTCAATAGCAGAATCTTCAACTTTAGATTCCATAATAGCAACGTTGTTTGCCAAAGTATCCATGAGTAGAAGTGTTATTTATACCACTACAATAAACTCACATATATACCTTATTGGGTCTTACAACTGCGGTTGCAAAAGATTGTTGCGTAGTTAAATTTAAATTCATTAAATTCATTTTTTTTTCTACTTTTTTACAAATTTTAAATTTGTTTCTTTTTCAAATGAATCACTTATATTTCAACAACTAATGCATATCATATTTAATTACCTACCATAAAATTAAAAATTAAAAAAATCAGAAGGTAAAGTAATAAAAATTCACTTCAATATATTATTCCTCCAATCCGCACATTTCCGCAATCCGTACCTTTTTTTCCTGCTTTTTTTAATTTTAAAATTTTTTTTTTTTTAATGAAAATAATTTATAGTTATACCTCTCTTTATTTATCTATTAAGATTTTGGCTGATTATTGTGAACTCTTGGCAATAAAGTAGACGTTTAACTTCTATCATCGCGGTACCTTATTGAACTCAGGCAAGTCCCTCACGCTGATCACGAACCTGGTTTTAACTTTGGAATCTAGATGGCGTTTGCATCACCATTTTCTAAATTTCTTCCTACAGGCTCCACCGTAAGTCGAGGAAATAATTTGTACTCCAATTCCCTTTCATCTTAATCTTAAGAGATGATGAAAAGCGCTATATAGGAGGATCATGAATATGCAAAAGAATAATAATACAGAACCAGATTGCTCATAGAAAGGCGAGGGAGCCGATGTAAATTACACCAAAATTCGGACAGCTGATTGAATATGTAAATTTGGATCGTGAGGATCGCATTTCATTCTCATCGACAAGCAATAAATTTCCTTTTTTAAAAGTCTTGCTGGAACATGCCAATTAAAATTGTTTCTTCAGGCTGCTGTTTGATTTAGAGAACGATCTAAAACATAAACGGGCTTGTATTTATACATATTTTTTCTTATCCGGAGCCCTACTGCTGTGTCGTTAATGTTTTGACCTGCTGCTGAGCCCCAATTAAAATGGGCAGGGCGTTCACCCAATTCACATGTAATATAACTATAGCTCGCTCTCACATCTCGTTTAAGCAAATAATAAGTTTCCAAATCGATCCAGCTGGCCGCAATCATATGGGTGGGAAACGAAAAATTTCTAAATCTTGACTCCAATTAATTTTTTATTGATCCCCAGATTTATAGAAGAAATTAAAAGACTATCCCTTATTTGTATATCAATGTAGTCGGATTACGTATTCGTCGTTGCCCTAATTAATACTAGGCTGCTGTATAATTTGAAATCGAATATACTCATCCCCTACTACTATACATTTTGTATTAATTCCAGAGCGTACAATAAGTATGTACGAGAGACTGGACGTCCTTTGTAATACTCTTTATTGATGTCGACGACTCCCCTCAAGTGTTGAGAGAACGGAATCCCTTTTGATGGATCAGAGCCGATCATGAATTGAGTCAATCTACTTAAGACGCCCCTCGAGAGGGGAAGGTCTGACCGGCGTCGCCGTTTGAACGACAAAATAAAAATAAAAAGAGGACGACACCCAAAGAAGGCGTCGAGGGGAGGTGGTGGTTGCTCTTCTTCTTCTTCTTCTCTTGGCGGATTTACCCATCAAGTGATCAGTCTGATGGACGTTAAAGAAGAGCGACCCCCAATACACACACCAAGTGTGCTGTGCAGCCAAGGGTTTGATTCAATCGTCCCAAATCCGGTGAGAGAAGAAAAAGCTGATGGAACGTGGCGATAGGGCCCATTCAAACCCCCCTTCTCGTCGTGCTCTTTCTTCAAAGCACTCTTCTCTATCGATTCATTATTTATATCTCTTTTTTTCCCGGTCTTCCTCTATCTCTCTCTCTCTTTATTTGACTCGATTCGACAGCTCAGCGCGTTGCTCTCACGATGGAGGCTTGCGCGTCTATTGACACTTGGTTCCGCCACTACTACTGGCTATCTTCCCCAATCAATCGATATTTAATCGGCCTTTTTTTCCTTCTTCTTCAAAGGGGATCAACATCATTGATATGACGCCATCACATCAAAAGAATTAAGCGCCACCATAACTCCCTTCCTGAAAAAAAGAGACATAAATACACTTATCTTTATACGAGTTTTACGTAATATCGTTACAGGAATCGTATAGCTTTCTTTGAACAATTTTGATAGCTACTACTGAATTGTACAATGCAATAAACCACAATTTCATTGTTATCAAATGGTTGTATTGTTCAAGCAGTGGCTGTAAAACTGAGGGAATTACAATATATTAGAAATTTAACTTATCTTAAGGTTAGTTAACTGAGCTATACGAATTTGCTTAATTTTCATGTTATTATGGAAGTCGTTGAGGTTTCTTCTGTGTTCCTAATTTATGCAGATCTAATTGGCCTGTGATTCTCCTTCAGGAGGACATTTGTTATTTAGATGAGAACGGAATTTCCAAAATGCGCTATGGTGGCCGGCATATGAAACTTGTGCTGCTGCTGCTGATGCGCTCCTCTTCAGCATGCGAATGGTAACTTATGCTGATCAATGATTAATGTTTCAACTTGGACCAACTGCCTGTATATAATTAGCTATTACTTCCTTGTAAACTTTCAAAGTCTTGAGTTAAGTTTTAAAACAATAATGTTTCACATCTAGCACGATCTTATTTATTTCTTTTTTTTCCGAAGCTTTGGCTTATCTTGAAACTTTCTTGCTGCCTTATATATTATATATCATAAATAATGCGCTCATTTCTTTATACTGGCAATGCGTTTTCTCCAAAGCCGACAAGGCAATATATAAGAAACTAGATTTTCTTATATTGACCTCCACTTGAGAAATTCCTCCGAAAAGGTTGAAGTAGCGCTATTTACCTAAGGGATCTTTCTCCGTAAGTTGTCACTCTCCATACCACATCCATTTGAAAGCGACTCATTACGTCGACGAGAAATAAGCAAGGAAGTGAGGTAACTTTGTAGCCCCCCTTAATGGACTTACGACTTTGACAATTAAACTAATGAGGAAAACCGTGGAGCGTATAGTAGACGACGACGTACGTCCCGGAGTAAAACTTTCTCTCTCCTTTTCCCTTTTACACGACGTGATGTACAAATGCGTATTGACTTTGATGGGGGCGGAGGAGCGTGCTCCTGCGGATGCTCTGCAGCTGGGGGAGGATTCCGCTGGAGACGAAAGATATATACATATGCGAGAAAGAACTAGAGAGAGAGTAGGGGAGGATCGAAAGAGAGCACACATATCTAGCAGTAGCAGCGGCAGCAACGGCCCTCTTTCTCTGGAGCACTTAGTCAGATGACTTCAGAGAAAGAGAAGGAACGAATCAACATTTCATCCAACATGACATTTCACTCGGACAGATGGGCCTCGCCATTTTTTCTTCTTTCAGAATATATATTTTATTTATAATGAGACTTAAGAGTGCTTAAAACTGGGATAGCCCTAACGAGGTTAATCATATCAAACCGAGGAAGAAGAAAGAAGAAAAAAAAAGAGTATAGTACTGAGCGCCAAAAAGTAATTAGGGCACGCGCCCCCTCTAGTCACGTGACCGCGCGCGGACGCTTGTTATACGGTCCGCGCGCTCTTTTGAAGGACCGTTGTAACATTGATTTACTGACGCAAGAAATGTGCTTTAAAAAAGGAGAGGGGAGAACAAAAAAGAGATGAGAAGACCTTGTTGTTTCCCATGGAAATGCAATTGTCCTTTTGCTTCGTCCGTGAGCTCCGCGTGCGTTCTATACGTGATGGGATTCCCCGCGTACTAAACAAATCGGATTCTTTCAACAACACGCCATTCTTCCATGTTCATCATCAACTTTAAATTCAACCAAGATTGTGCTGTACCAAACCGTACATTGTGCTCGTCTGAATCTATTGAGCCGGAAGAACTTCATTGATGTATAGTGCGAGCGATCCTTCCTCTAGAGAGAGAGGATCCTCCTTTTTTTGCGTGCGCGCTCCCCCCCCCTTATACTTCCTCTTATATTGATGATGGGATGTACAAAAGTAGTGTACAGTATACTAGCTGCTGCTGCTCTCACCGAAAGGACCAAAAAAATGCATCGACGACTTCAATCGAAACGAATCTCGCACGCGTTGTCGCATTTATTGCGACTACCCTATCTTGCTGACACGTTTTTCCTCTCTTATGAGAATCGGGCGGCAGCCGGCCAGGTTCTTATTCAGCACGAATCTATCTCTCATCGTAAAAATGGCTGATGCGTCGTCGTGAGTGTGACAAAACTTTGTATAGTACCGGTTGGTTGCTCTTCCCTTCAAGTACTGCTGTTACCGTTCATTAGCCCTATTATTACAAATTTCCTGATACAACTCTTATCCGGCTGTCATGTAAACAAATGGGTTTTAAACCAGTCATAAGGGTCTTTATTGTTCATTACACTTTTAAGAGCTACAACGGTCTTTGGTGGGGGATACGTACTCGAATATTTCATTCAAGTGGTTTGATTTCCTCTTAATATGATGGGAATATTGGATCCAACAGCAGCTAAGGCAGCTCAGCACACAATATGTTTGTAGAGAGATATTAATCAAGCGGGATGGAGAGCTATAGAATAAGCATCCCGACAGACCGCACGTGTGTTTGATGAGAACTTGCGCGCCATTACGGCTGCATTACACAACAAACAGTAATATGTTTGACCTGCTGCTGCGGTCGTCTCCTAGCTCAACAAATAATAACCCATCATCTAATTGGTGTGTATAAGATCCATTAACGCGGTCGTCCTACTATTCAATATGAATATGAATAAAGTCACTTAAGTTGAGCCTCCTATTTCTGACTAAATCAATCAGTGTGATTGAAATAATGTTGCATAAGAGGGGACAGCTGAGATGGGAACAAAAAAACAAAAGTTCCAACAGCAGCAGCCGTGTTTGTCTAGTTGGGAGACAGGAAATCCCATCCATCTGTTATTCCAACTTTTCTTTTTTGTAGGCTTAGGGTTTTTTTTCTTCTTACATACAATATGCTGGATGATATAGCAAACATTGTGCGCGTCCAGTTATAGCATTCCGGGCGGAATAATACCGCACGGATGTTATATATCTCCGTTTAAAGCTGGCCCGTTCCCACTCAAGTTTTGAGTGATGGTAATGGATGTCGAGAGAAGCACATAAGGATCTTTGCGGTGAGAATATACGTGGATGACGTCATACACTTTCTGTCACAATCCTAATCCCGCTAGCTGGCTCCAAGTTTTCTTTTTCTTTCTCTCAAGTACAGTATAGAACTATCCAATCATCTGACAAGGATCTGTATATGGCGGTCGTGCACATCATTCCCCCTTTTGTTTCGGTCATTCTCTTTAGAGATGGTAATAGGAGCCTCTTCTTTATTTTTACTAAGAGATGGTTCGAAAAAAAAAAATAAAACATTTTCGACAATTTAGTGGAGCGGAAGAATCGAGCTCAATGTTCCGTATAGGCAGATTTTCAATGGAAAGGAGGAGGAGGAATAATCTTAGGACAAGTCGGGCGAAAGTTACTACTACTACTAGTACAACTTTCATCGATCGAGAAGAAGAAGAAAAACCGTATATATATATATATAGTCTTGTGCTATGTGTGTGCTTCTTGTCTAACGACGGCCATTAAAGAATATAAGGGAAAGGGAGAGGCGAGGGAGTCACTAGGGCTGCTGGATATATATTTGGTGGTGGTGCGCTACTGCTACTGGCTCCGCTCGCGTCGGATGTAATTTGTGGTCTTCTCCCTTGGTGAACGTTCCTCTTTTTTTTTCGCGTTCGTCGTCCAGCTAGTCTCTCTTTTTTTATACTATCACGGACTGATTCTTATCGCACATGTCGCTCCGTTCCGCCACCACCAAGATCGACTTTCTTCCCCTTTTTAAAAACAAACGGGGGATTAAGTAAGAACAACACATCCGGGGGAATCTTATAATATTTATTCACCCTTCCATCAAGTTTCCGCGTGAAGGAATCCCCCCCTTCTTTCTTGTAAAGAGAATTATGCGTCCAAATGTTTATCACTCGTAAAAGCTTGTTTATGCACATAAACACCACTGGGAGCATTAAGGAAACTATACTTGGTGTTAGCTGGATCAAGTCCAGCAAGCAGCTGCATCATGGATCTGTTTACGCCCTAACCCAAGAGATTAAATGTCAATATTTGTTGACGCAATTATCTATAGATGATCAAACTATCCCTCAAGGACCTTATATGATGACAATATTCTGTTTTGAATCAAATACGGATTACAGCGATCTTTTATATTATAAGAGCTTCTTTCTTTTATTGCATTATATATTTGTCTCTTTTGATCTTCTGAGTATATGTAACGAAGCTAGCTAGAGCTGGCCTTTTTTTTTTGCCACGACGACATAGTCCCGACGGACTAAGGCAATCGTGACACGCGTCTCGACCGCAACCAGAGCAGCTGATTTATAAAGTTAATTCTTCTCTTTTTAAGACTTAATGGTCGTCGTTCGTAGAGCTCTTGTTATTTAACCAAGAGTTGTCGACTCCATCTGCGTCGCTAGCTGTGTAAGCACCGGCTGCTCGGCCGAAACTCGATCCATTACTGAATTACATTTCCCAGTTCCAGCTCTCTTTTTTTTAGTTATTTTACATTGACTAAATTTATTTCTCTCTCTCTCTCCCCTTCTCACATGATGGATGATTCACGTTCCCCGAGCGTCCCCACAAGAATATTGAATCAGGTTAGATATTTTCTTTTTTGTCACGCAAAGGGCACAGTATAAATAAATGTTGCCGTATAAAAAAGGAAAAGGAAAGAATTCCGGTCGAGTGGACTTGGGGTTGTAATGGACCGTGACGTTGGGCGGAGAATGAAGGAGCGTGACTTGGAAGCTGAGATGCCGCTCTTTTTTCTTTTTCTTCTCTATTTGTATTCTATCATTTAGTTGCCCACGTATTGGTGCAGCTGTCGTCCATCCATCGTGTGCAATTAAATTGTTCAGCTTGTCTTCACCCACACACTGCTACAGAGATGAGGGCGGATGAGAGAATTTTCGTCGAGCCTAGTTATTCCGCTGGATTGCACCTGCTGATGTACCGCGCGGAAATCCATCAGTCAACTTAGAAATAAGTGCCTTGTTTCGTCTTTTCTTTCAAAACGAGTGCTCATTTTGAGTTAATGGTAGAAGCGCTTAGACAGAAGAAGTTATTTTTGAAAAACTTCCACCTCCACGAAGACAAAAAGTTTATCAACTCTAGGGATTAGTGAGATATCTGAGAAGAGGGAGAAAAAGAAAAAGTATTTGGCATTTTACGACATTTATTATGGTTGATTTACTACGTTTATTTTAGATAACCAAAATGGGGCCCGTTTAAGAGTCGCTGACCTGAATCATCTTCCGAACTTTGATCAAAGGACCAACTCTGTATAATCTTTCCTCGTGAATATTCTATTTAACTTGTGATCTAATTTCACAGGACAAGGATCGCAAGTTAGGAGTGCATATTCCTTCAACTGGAAAAATGTTACAAAGTTGAAACTTTCCAACTTTGAGAGAGAAACAAAATCTTTAAGTAGAATGACATTAACTCTAACTTGCACGGCATTTCCTTCCGGATGGATCACTATACGTAGTACTCCTCTCTCTATTTTCTTTTTCTATCGAGGTACAAGTAGGAGGAGGACTTCCGGGCCTGATGGATGGTGACGATGTCGGATTAGCATACATCGATGATGCGCGTCGGGGGGACATTGACGCATCGGGAGACTCATCAGATGGATGATGTTGTGAGCCAATCGACGTCGACGCCTATATAAACACGTTGAGCCCGAAGAGCTCATCAAAAATGATCCTGTCAGAACAAAAAAAAAGTGTTTGTCTATTCTCTCTTCTGTCTAAAAATACCAAGTCTCATCCATCACTCCCTTTCCAAACAGAGTCTGCTAGGGTCAAGAGAGATCGCCGCCTTTTTATTTACATATCAACACAGAAAAAAAAGTTCCTCTTCTTTTTTCATAGAGAGGAAGACAAAGTCACACGGAGCGTCCCGCAGTGATCAATCGATGATGGACGTCCCCCCACCCACTGCGCGTCACACATTTCAATTTTGTGCCTTTATAGTAATTAAAAAGTGATAAGATAGTATATAACCAGCGCCGCCCTATATCTATCTAGATCCACCTAACAAGCCTTGTTAAGGGGATGACGTGATAACGTGGAATTCCTCTTCATCTTTTGAACTAAGTCGACGGACGTCCGCCGGATGACTTTTTGTGCTCCACATGATTCAAATTGCTTCGTGACATTTCATCCGGACGACTGCTCGAGATGTGATATGAAAAAGTCAGTGGGTCGCCCCGTGGAACGTATCCAGCTGTCGTCGATTTCGATGCCATTTAGGCAGAAAAAAAGGATGAGACTACTACTCAGAACCGGAACTTTTCCTTCAATTCTTTCACAACAATTCTTACGAAACAAAAAGAAAGAGGAAATGGCTGGTGTGCGCGCCGTAATCCTTTGATTGTTTTTTGTGAGAAGGAAACCTTGGAGCCGGATTTTCTCACTCTGGTCGTCGCGTGCCCAGCTTATAAAAATCGGATGCTCAATACTTGACTGGCTCGTACTGGATTCCCCTTGCGACATCATGTTATGGCAGCACGAGCCACACAGTCGAAGTAAGAAAAACAAAAAATGATGAACAAACAATGCCTCGTGCCACTATTAAGGATTATACCCAAGAAAGAGAAAGGAAAATCCCTTGATTATTGTTATATCCTACGATTGAATTGTTAACTGGAATTGTTGTTTCAGATCTTGGAAAATATAAAAAAAGAGCGTGTTGTTCCTGGGCTACACTAGACGTCGCTGTGATGGATGCGGAGAGGGGGAAAAAGAAAAAATTTATTCGAGCAAGCTCCTCCCCCGTCCTTGGCATCCCTCTGGCGGGGTTGAAACCAGTGAGCAGCCGGCAGTTTTACTCGAGTGCTAGCGTGGTTTAGAACTCAGTCGTGGCCAGTCCTCCTCACTGAACGGTCGTGCCTCTCTAGCTACGATTTCTATTCTACTTTACCAAGACATGTTTTGAAAAGAACTTGATGTGTGTGTGTGATTGAAAACTCTCTGACGACAAAGTAACAAACAAAAATGTCTGTTACCAACATGTTGGTGCTCATGTTTGTGATCATCAGTGCTACAGTGTCTTCCAGCTTGTCAACCAGCTCCCTTCCTGGTTGCCGGTGGCAGATGGAAGAATCATCGAGCAACGAATCTCTGAGATGCCAGTTGAGGACGCTCCAACCAGCCGAATGGGAAACTCAACTGGCCCGCGTAGCCCACCCAGAACGTGCTACTTCCTTGGTCATCGAGTGCAGCGACGTGCTATTCTTTGAATCTGCCCTCGAACGTGACATTCTCAAGCGACTCCCGAGGCTGCGTCAGCTGAGCGTAGCTTCTTGCAAAGTCCGAGCCATTCAGCCCGGATCCCTCGCTGCTCTTCCTGAACTCAGGCGGCTCTCGATCCGTACTCACAATACGGATTGGCCCGCTATGGCTCTTACTCTCACCGACCAATCTTTGGCTGGTCTCCGTGAGCTCCGCCACTTAGATTTGAGCGATAACAGCCTCATCTCTACTCCTGATGGCCTCTTCTGCTCTCTTACGAGCCTTTCGGGCCTCAATCTGTCCGCCAACCGGCTTCAGGATGTTGCCTCTCTCGGTTTCAACTCGGCGGAAGAAGACTGTCTCCAAGAATTGACTGAATTGGACTTGAGTTCCAATGTCATCTCTGAGCTCCATCCTCTATCTCTCCGTGCCCTCGGAAAGCTCCAGTCTCTCTCCATTCAGCACAACGGACTCACTCATTTGGCAGAGCAATCCTTGGCCGGCCTCGAGTCACTTCGCATGCTGAACTTGTCGAGCAACCAGCTGTCAGTCCTTCCGCCGGATCTTTTCCGTGACTGCAGTGAGCTCCGCGAGCTGGATCTTCACCATAACGCCCTGTCTGTTCTTCCACTTGGAAGCTTCTCCGGTTTGACTCAGCTGCAGGTATTGGATCTCTCCCACAACTCTTTGGGTCCGATCCATCGTGACACGTTTGCCGGTCTCCTCCGACTCGTCGTACTCAACTTGGGTCACAACGCCATCACCCGGATTGATTCAGCCATGTTCCGCGATCTTGCCAGTCTTCAGGTTCTCCGCCTGGATTCTAACCTCATTGAATCCGTGGATCCGGATGCCTTTTTGCCTCTGTTCAATCTCCACACTCTGGATCTTAGCCGGAACCGAATCAGCAATGTTGGAGATCGTCTTCTCGGTGGTCTCTTCGTCCTCAGCTCCTTGTCTCTCGGCTCCAACCGGATTCAATCCATCAGCTCGGAAGCCTTCCGTAACTGCAGTGGTCTCCGTGATCTGGACCTCTCAAGCAACAGCTTGACTGTTGTA
Source organism: Chydorus sphaericus (assembly GCA_030141595.1). Classification (NCBI taxonomy): domain Eukaryota; kingdom Metazoa; phylum Arthropoda; class Branchiopoda; order Diplostraca; family Chydoridae; genus Chydorus; species Chydorus sphaericus. Next base: position 8,246,193 of record CM057928.1, read on the forward strand.
CCAGAAGCCGTAGGTGAGCTCTCCTTGCTGAAATCTTTGGACTTGTCGGGGAACCGGATCTCTCGAGCCGGAAATCTCTCTTCCACTTGGCAACAACTCTACAGCCTCAATCTTGCCGACAACCACATCCGATCGGTGAGCAAAGAGGCTTTCGCCGGATTGGGTAACCTAGTGGCGCTCAACTTGGCCGGTAACCAGCTGGAGCAGCTGGAAGCTGGGACCTTTGACCGCACTGCGGGACTCCAAGTCCTCCGTTTAGATGGCAATGGGCTGACAGACGTCAACGGACTCTTCGCTGGCCTCCATAACCTCCGCTGGCTCAACGTTTCTGCCAACAGGATCCAGCTCTTCGACTACTCTTTCCTTCCGGCCAACGTCGAATGGCTGGACATCCATCAGAACCAGCTGGCCGAGCTTGGCAACTACTTTCAGATCCAGCTGCCTAACCTGCAGGCCATTGACGCTAGTTTCAATGCCATTACGGACCTGACGGCCGATGGCGTCCCTGACAGTGTCGTCCAGCTGTTTGTCAACAACAACCGAATCGGTACCGTAGCGGCCAACACTTTCCTCAAGAAGACCAATTTGTCTCGAGTGGACCTCAACTCGAATCTACTCAAGACACTGGATCCCGCAGCTCTTTGGCTAAGCCCAGTGCCCGTGGATCGTGAGCTCCCCGAGTTCTCCCTAGGCGACAATCCTTGGGAGTGCGACTGCGGACTCGAGTGGCTTCCCCTCCTCGTTCAACCGAGCAGCGTTTCTCGTCAACAACCTCGGCTGGTGGATGCAGCGGACGTGACCTGCCGGCTCGGCTTCCGCCGTAGCTCTAACGAGACGGACCAGTTGGTTACCTCTTGTGGATGTGCGCCCCGAAGAGTTCCTCTGCTCCTACCAGACTCACTGCTTCGCCTTGTGCCACTGCTGTGACTTTGATGCTTGCGACTGCGAGATGACTTGCCCAACCGGATGCAACTGCTATCACGATCCTACCTGGTCCAGCAACATCGTCGACTGCTCTGCTTCATTGATGAACGATCTGCCTGACGGGATCCCAATGGATGCCACTCAGCTCTACCTTGATGGAAACAACTTGACCGAGCTCTCCAGCCACGCTTTCATTGGCCGGAAGAATCTCCGAACTCTTTACCTCAATGGTTCCCGCATCCAGACTCTCCGGAATCGCACTTTCCACGGACTCGGCTCCCTCCAGGTAACCATCCTTTTCCTTATTTTATATTTCTTACTTTATAAATTCTTTGAGAATAGAAAATCTAAATTTAAATTATTTTATGTATATAGATCCTTCAGCTAGCTGATAACGAGCTGGAAGAGATCCGCGGAAGCGAGTTCGAGCCATTGGATCATCTGAAGGAGTTATACTTGCAGAACAACAAGCTTCGCTTCATTGCCGATACTGCCTTCATCCATCTGCGCTCCCTTCAGGTCCTCAGGTTGGACGGCAACAGGCTCCTTACCTTCCCTCTTTGGCGATTCGGTGTTAATCCGCACCTTGGTCAACTCTCTCTCGGCCGTAATCCTTGGAGCTGCGAGTGCCGTTTCCTCGCCGATTTCCAGCAGTGGCTTGTGGCCCATCCGCAACAGCTGGCTGATCCGGATGTTATCCACTGTCTCCTGTTCAGACAGTCAAGTCATTGGCTTGGACGAATTCAACCGGAGCTGCTCTGTAGATCCGCTGACAAACGTCGTGACACGTTTCCAGCACAACACTTCCGTCTTGGACTACATTCCAATCATCGCCGCTGGATTGTGCCTCTTCCTTCTAGCCATGGTTATCCTCGTCGTATTGGTCGTCTACAGACAGACTGTCCGGATCTGGATCTTCTCTCGGTACCGTATCCGCCTCTGTGACTCTAAAGGACAGCTGGATGAAGAGATGCAGCACGCTGGCTCTTCCAACACCACCCGGAAGACGGATTCTAGGTTCGATGCCTTCGTCAGTTACAGCCTCAAGGACGAGCAGTTTGTCTCGCAGAATCTGGCCGCAAATCTTGAACATTCGGCAAACGATGGATGCGTCTTCCGGCTCTGTCTTCAGCACAGAGATTTCCCGAGCAGTAGCAATGCTTCCGGTGCCGGTCATCCGTCGTCGGATCCTTTGGCTCTCGGTTTGGCTGCAAGTCGTACGTACCATCCTCGTCGTTTCTCAGTCTTTCATCGAATCGGAATGGACCCGGCCGGAAGTTCGTATCGCATTGACGGGGTTCCTCCGCAAACCACGGAACCGTCTATTGGCCGTTATCCTCAGTCCATGGACGGATGATCAGTCAGATCCCGAGTTAAGCCTTTTGCTCCGCTTCAGCCGTCACTATCAAGTGGGGAGATCGGTATTTCTACGACACGCTCCGCTACTACCTGCCGGACCCAACTCCCAGTCACTACATCCGCAATCTACAAGGGGGCGGTTTATGGTACCAAACGGGCGGAAGCACTCATTCTGATCCATCCATCAAACGGACTTTACCTCATCCTCTACCGGCGGATGCTGAACACCAGCTGAAGAAAACTTGCAAGTCAGAATTATACTGGGACGCCCAAAATCCTGGTTCAGCGCTCCCTCGTCGCTACACTTCCACTCCGCACGGATCTTACTGTCCCCGATCGGATCAGCAGTATCATCATCACCATCCCGACGATGCTTCCGACTATTCTGGTGGCCAATCCTACTCCCGCTTAGAGCATAGTTATATGTCTATCGATCACGGTCACGAACACATCTACAGCTGCGTTCAGGATCCTGCTGAATACCATCAGCATCACCACCACCAACAGCCTCAACAACAACAGCAGCAGCAGCAGCATCCCCAGAATTGCTGGTCTTATCGGTATCCTGCGGAGCACACAGTCCACCATCACCAACAGCATCTCCAGTTTGGACCGCGCCCGCCTGCCCAGCAGCCTCCGCCGGTGTTTGAACAAAAATTTGTTTGAAGAAAAAATCATCAAAATTTGACTACTCGTACTTTTTTTTTTGATCATATGTTTGTATTTCTTCCCCTCTATGTACATAAAAATTCATGTGTATAGTCTTCCTAGTCACGTGATCTGCTGTCTCCTCTTTTTAAATGAAATATCATATATGCTCCATCATCATCATCTCTCTTTTTCCTATTTTATATTGATAATATATACATATATATATAAATTTTGAGTGGGGAAATATGTGTGTGTGTGTGTGTTAAAAGGAGAGAAAAGATTATCGATGCAATACAATGCCTTTTTCTCGGTTGAAAACTTGGTGTGAAACCTTTTTATTCCCATCTACGTCTTAGAAGCCTAAAAAAAGGATTTTTTTCTATCTAAAGGGATTACGATTGATTGAATTATATCTAAAAAATATCACTATGAAGGTTAAAGACTTGGTAGAACTTTTTTTTCTCTTTTCTTTGATGATGATTATACGGTATTATGTATCGAGTAGGAGGAGACCTGGGCGGGAGGAAGTGTTCAATCATTTATCACTTGTGTGCTGTTGTGATGGAAACATCACGCAATTGAGGCTCGTTTTAGGGTGCGGAGGGAAACGTGACCGCGGCTAAATGGCCGTGCTTGATGCGGCAAAACGAGCTAGCAAGCTGCTGGGCCCGCCGGAAGTCGTTATTTCCGCCCACGGGTCCGCCGTCGTCGTCGTCGTCAACGTCTAATCTAAGCGTGCTACCTGCAATAATACTAAACAATGGGCATCATCGTGTGGCAGGTGTGTGTGTATATATAAATAAACACTTATTGGGGCTGGATTTCTTTTTGTTTTTAGAAGATTCTTTTTCACACCTGGCCTGGGCACACTTGGAACATCCTAGCAAAAGGTGTTATCATCGCCATCTTTCAGGTGTGAAAGGTGGGATGATTGCTTAAAGAGGGGCATCACCTCTTATAAGCCTCAGACACCTGCTTAATTTCCGACCATAAAAAATGTTGAACGAACCTAGTTGCCGCTTTTTTTTTTCAAATTTACGCGCTTCTTTTTTTTTTATTGATGCAAGAAATTGTGTAAGTGTGTACCATACAGTGGAGATGACGAAGAAAATGTTGTGACATTTTCTCACAGTAAGTAGCAAGCGGTAGCTTGAGCTGTAGAAATGTGGCGGAACGAATTTCTGTTTTCATATAAATATAGCTCCCTGTCGGACCTTCTGTTTTCACTCCTGCTTATTCCGTGTCGGTTCTATACGAGAAGAAATCCGTCGGCGCCCGTAGTCATAAAACCATTTCGGCACTTCTCCCCGCTCTTTCAGAAAAAAATTTCCCCCTTCTTCACCCCTTGTAAAATTGAAACGCTTTTTTTTTTGGACGGTAGTTGTTGGTGAATCTTTCCTATATGCTTTAATGTCTTTTTGAATCGATGTGTGACCCCCTTTTTTCTGTCGGAGAGCACTTAAGGACACGGGCTATAAAAAATATTTGGGAGCCAAATTAGCGAAATATGGAGAAAAGCGTGTCTAGCTATTTGGCTTCCTGAGATTGACATTTTAGAACTTTAGTGAAATTCTATCCGGTAAACGTTCACGCACAACCTGGATATCTAATCGACGGGAAATCCTGCGTTTAATATACACCATTGTTCTCCTCCTCTGGGAAAGTATCTGAACTTTTTAAAAAAGGGTGTTGGGTAACACTGTCACCAAGTTATAAAAAGAAGAAGAGGGTTACAATTTTTTTTTAACTTGGGTTTATGAAACTCGAGGACGTTATGATGCCAGGAACAGGAGGACCTTCATGTTTTTTTCGGTACATGTCCTATCGAATTTCCTTTCTATATTGCACTCGTAATAAATATAGGGAGGGGCCCGGATGATGATGATGATGATGATGATGCCAGCGTCGGCTGTTGCTGACACGACACTTTCTCTCTTTTTTTTCTGCGGATGCATCTCCCACCTGTCCGTGACATCCATTGAAAATTGTGAATGTTTCTTTTTTTTGCTCTTGATGTTGTGGCCAGATGATACACACACAAACTGCAGTTGAAATCCTCAAGAGGGGACCGTTTTTTTTTTCAGTGTAATGATGCCGCTTTGCTACCATAACAATGCCTATAGTTATTTCCTGTTTCATAACAAATATCTTGAGATGATGTACAATAGAGAGCAGCTGCTCTTCTTACAAATTCTCAAATAAAAATCGATTCTTATCAATAATCTTGGAGCAGAGAATTTGTCAAACTTTTTTCATGATTTATGATAATCAACATTGTCCTTGTGGTCTTCTATATAAGCCGGTCCGGCAGTCCGTTTTGTTGCCCTCTGGAATTCCCAGCAGCTCTCTTTTGTAGAAGAAAAAAAAAACTGCGTGTGCGTGACTGGGCGGAATTCCACCTCCCTATGCGTTCAGCCTGATTGCTCTATTCAACAAGACGAAGGGACGAGTCGGGCGGATTAATTTTTTTTATGACAATCCTCAAGTCGGAAGAAGAAGAAATTGGATGTCTCCTTGTTTTGATCCGCCGCCACCGATTTTAGCGGCGCTGTGTCAAATATTTAACCCCTGGATATATGTAAAAGGGAACCGCCGTTGATGCCCGAGGAAAAAGAGATGGAAAAACAAGACCCATGAGAATTGATATATACCTAGTAGCACTGCTACTCTCACCGGCGGCATAATTAGTTAATTAGATCCACTGAAAAATATGACTTGATGGTTTTTTAACAAGACTGGAATGTTTTTAGGAAAAAAAAGAGAAGGGCTTCTGGTCTTGTTTATTGAAACGGTGTGCACCCTCAATTGGTCTCGCACTCTTGGCTGGCTCCCTTAAAGAAGGATTGGATCCGCTGGATACCTTCAACACCGGATCGTAACGAATCGCATTAGTTATTTTGGCATTGGGTGTCGAGACCGTCGAAGGAAGCTGCTGCAGCAGACAGTTCCACTCGGCCAACTTTCAGGCATTCTTCTCTCTTTTTTATATTCCGTACAGTCATCCAGGGGTGACGACTGAAATAGTAGACTTGTTTGTTCAAATGTGATTCATTCACAGTAGGAAACTATAATTGAATAAAAAAAAGAGAGAAGCGCTGCTCTCGATATGGCATATGAATATCCCATAAAATATCCATAATTATACAGGGGGTTGAATGAATGAAAATAGATACGTCTAACACGAAGAGCGGCGGGGGCTGCACCAGTCTGTTACAATTTTTATATATGTATCTTTGGTGCTAGAGGGGAGCAGTTTCCTCAGTGACCATATGTCGACCTACAGCTCCGTTCTTTCTGCTTGTATATGTAGATTGTGATGCGGCACTGCTCGTCACACAGAGGAAAGAGAGAGAAGACTTTCCCCCCTGTATGATGTTCACATGGAACAAGTCAATAAACATCCGCACGATGAACTGCTGACGTCGCTCCTGGAACAAAGCATATGCCGCCTACTAGTCACCTAATTCATATAATGACCACAGTTTCATTTAAATGATGCAATCAGAACTATTTAGACCGCCAGCAGTAAACAGTCACAGTCTGTTGCGGTAGCAACTTCTGTGAAACAGTTTCGAATCACACACAATGTAAATAAATAGAAGAAGAGAGTAGCAGACGTCATTTCAGTACAAGTTCTTCGAATCCCCGCTGTTGTTATTGTGACGCGTGGACCGGTGGTGGTGCTCAATTGAGCTAAAAATGGACCATTATGTTGTTGGCAACGATCAACAACAAAAAACCTCCAAAAAGCACCATCAAAAGAACAAGAATGGGGTCGGCCATGTATCAGTAAAAAATGCGTGCCCAATTAAAAGCTCCAGCGTCAAAAAATGTGCCGAAGAATTCGAAATAGTTTGAAGCTAGAGCAAGAGAGAATGCCGAATCATCAAGGGGGCGCACACCTCGTCGTTGTCTGAATATACAAAAAAAAAGTCCTGCTCGGCGGACGAGATGATCAACAACAACAACATAGTAATAATAACAACAACGAAAAAAAGTTTTCTTCATCTTCTTTTCCCCCCTCTTCTTCTCTGCTGAGGCGAAACTTAATCCGGGATTATTACGTCTTGTTATATTACTCTGCCTAGACGAACACACGAGGCTCCTCCTGCTGCCCCCTTCACTTTTTTTTACGCATGAATCGACACTTTTTCGTGTCGTCTGCGCTGTGCCTCGTGTTTCTTTTCCCGGATGGGAAACAGACTTCCAATCGCAATAATAAAGACCCAAGAGACTTGACGGTGCAAAAAGGTCAAAAAAAGAAAAACTACTCTTTTCTTTGTTTCCTTCGGACAAAAGACAATTGCCTTGTCAACTTTTTTGTGTGTGCTCTGCACTTTTCCTGACTGATGCTGGCTCAGGGATTAATCAACGTCAGGTATTTTGTCGTCCAGCTTTTTCTTTTTGTTTTCTTTCTACCGTTTATTTTGTTTTCCTTATCAGCTGGTGTCCAGCTGGCCGACGGCAGTGGCCGTGTCACCGACTTTATCCTTCAGATTATGTAAGTGGAAACCTAATTCTTTTTCTCCCTCTCTTCTTCGGACATAAGCCCCACTTGTTATAAAATCTGGAAATAGTGATCGTAAGCTCATTTTATGCATCCCTAATGAAACCACAAAGACTCCACAGTTCTCGAATTCTTATATTGTTGGGAAGGCACGAGAGTGTCCATTGACATGTGAAATTTGAACGAAATGTTGATGAGCATGCAAAATATGGCTCAAACTCGCTCACATGGGAAATGTGCTGGCGTAAGCGAATGATATGCGATCATTATTTATCGTTTGTAACACAATCCACGTGTCAATCTTAAACGTCAGTTTTTGTGTGTTGTCTTAACCAAAAAAAAGTATTTTTGGAAATTTCTTTAAAATTCAATTTTTTTTGTTAACGAGCAGTAGTACTTCTATATACATAGAGACGACCTCTTTCTCATCCAAACATGTCGGGAGGACAATACTGGCGCCTAAAAAGTATATACGGCATGCTGGCTGGGAGGCATCGCCACAAATACAAACAAGAATCTTTTCTTCTTCCATGTTTGCCGAAGGAGATCCACTGTGTATATCGCTTAGCATCGTCCTAGGAGGTGGTAAAACGTTAGGGGTAATGGTAAAATTATGCATCTTTTTAAGGGATTCTTCTTTTTTCGCCATCAGAAAACGATTTTTATGACCATCCTGAAATATATTTTTTCTTCTCTCCTTTTTGCTAATCCTTTAAGAAATGTTTACGTTTATTTTTAGTTAGAAAATACATAAGACTTGTTTGTTTTCTCAAAATTGTGTAACAAGTACACAAAGGAAACGCTATCATTACTTTGTTATGTTATTCAAATTGATGACTAGCGCCACCATCTATTTAAGGAAACAAGCATTTAAAATGGTACATTTTTTTTAAGCTCCCCCTAGAAATATGGCTTATTCTTTACTACCTTTTGGGCAGAATTTGTTTACGACTTGACTAAAGTCCTGTTTCCAAAACATGCCCGTCTTTTTTAAAAAAAATCATGTCTTTCTCAAAATATAAATCCTTTTTTAGAGATCGGGCTAATTTTTTTCTCATATTATAGAGATAGTGAGTATATATAGTAGACCGATAATTGGGATGAGGGTGCAAGCATTATGAATGTACAGGATCAGCTTGATTGCGTCCTCTTTTTCCCTGAATAAGGTCCTTGATGATTTTTCTCTTTCTGTTGTTTGCGCCCACTCATCCGCACCGATGATGGGCTCCCGTCGTGATTGGTTTATCCGCCGATGAGCCCGCCAAGTTCCATATCGATTGATTTTTTTTTCCCTCTCTCTCTTTAAGCCCATTACATCACAAGACCCGTTGGAGCGTTGGGGAACTAATCCGCCACAGACTACATTTTTTTTCGGGGAAGAAGAAGAAGAAAACTTGATTGAATTACGTATTCAGTAGTAGGAAACATTGGGAATATGTGTCAACAGGGTTAGAAGGGGTGCACGTATTGATGATGTGACAATACTGCCGAGTGAATCTAATTGGAGCGGGGGAGGGATCCATCCCTAGGACCCAAGGGTCCCATCTTTACAGCTGGCCCCTCTAGAGTATACGTCAACGACGCTCTTTGCTGATGCTGGAACACAAAATTATGTACTTGCTGCTCCCCCTCTTGTAAGGAAAATCGATATCTAATTGGTTCCAAGGCAGAAAAAAAAGTTGAGGCTGTTGACCACGTCTTCAATCAACAGACTATTATGTAAGGGAACAAGAAAGAATAATAAACACGTAGGAAAACTTGACTTTTGAAGCCTCACGATTTTCCTCTTGAACTTAAATTTTATCAAATTCCAAAAGTTATAACGAGCAATGCTTTTTTGAGGTTTTGGAACCCGCATATAATGACAATCAGGTCAGTTACTTTCCAGAAAGACATTCCAACGAATCCGTCATTCTCGGCACGCCTCTAGAAGGATCGAAAAAGAACTTTCAATTTTCAAAAAAGGGGATAATAACTGTTATCCTTTTTTTGATCAAAGAGGAGGTGCTTGTGTCATATATAAAAAAGCCACGGTCGACATATTCAGGTCGTAAAAAAAATATTGAGAAAGAAAAAGTCGTTTTTCTGCGTATTACACTAGTCAAAACACGGATTTTTTCGTACCTTAAATCATCGATTTACTTTATTTTTTAAGTGTATACACACGCACTTTATGTTGACGCAATTTATGGGCTTCAATTGTGCTCCTTTTCCTAGAAATGTGACTGGAGAGGTCGCTAATCCTCACACTTCCTTTTTTAAAAAGTCACAAAAGGACAGAAAAGTCCGGCATCAGGATCTTTTTTTTCCATGAATGGGAGCCGCAAATCACAGCTAAACAGTAGACTACCAAGTCGACAAGGAACTGTCAATGGACGACCTCCCCAAAATAACACAAAAACCGATGAGCAGCAGCTGCTTCTTCTTCTTTTTGTGTTACACTGGACTATTGAAATCGCTTTTTTTTTGGGTGGCCGCTGAATTGTTCCGGACGAACGCGCATTCTTATTACTGTTAAAGTATATTTTGCCGGCTGTGTCTCTAAAGAAAATGCTTTTAAGAGCTTGGAAATTTATTGGGTCCCGCGTGTGTTATTGGGTGATGGATTTGTGCCAGGGGTGTTGTTTTCTTCCCATTTTGAAAAGGCACTCCCTTCTATACTCTCTTTTTTGCGTGACAACAAGTGAGCTATTGAAGCCATATATGCATCCAGTTCTGATTACCACTCACTCTTTATTATTATAGAAAGGAATTTAAAGTGAAAGAAATTTCACTTTGGCGGTTTTCGTTAAAAAGGATTTGTAGGTCCCCTGTAGTTTTTCGAAAGAGGTCAACCGTTGTTTTTAAGAAAAACCCGCCCGTACTTGGATGAAGAAAACTTTTACGATGTATTGTGTGTGTCTCTGCACGTATTTCACGCCTTTATTACTCTTTTTTTTTAAAGCCACCTTTTACCGTAAATCCATTATTACAATCTATTATTGGACTTTTATCAGGATCGATTTGGATTGAAGCCCAAAAAGAAATATATATTTTTCTACTCATAAAGAGAGGATGTCAGTTCGTTTGTTCCAGTCGAGTGGACTCTGCCGCCGCCGGGAGCTCCAGAGAGGTCGTTCCGGAGGCCCCTCCGACCACACGCAGCAGGATCAGCAGCAGCAGCCGCCCCTGTTTCCTCTCTTTTCCCCATCATATTTTTTCTTCCCTTCTTCAAAGAAAAAAAAGAGAGAAGCCCTCTTCTCATTTTTCCTCTATATCCGGCAGGATCAAATGCAGAGTATGGGACGACAAATCACTCTCTATATAACCAATTATAGTAAATCTTTGTTGTAGTACACATCTTGATCCTCGTGTTGTCAGGATCTCGAGAAAATCCTGGGCGCCAGGATTTTACGCTACTATACTGAGAAAATCCCATCAGGGTATTCCGTAACGGACATTTTTTTTCGCAACTGAAAAATCATTATTTTTATGAAAGATGGATCAAAACTTAGCGGGTGTTCTAAGGGGGGACAAGGCCGTTTATATTCATAGATCACTCTCACCGATTTGTGTAGTTCATGTCAAAAGAGAGGGGAGAGAAAAAGATCTTGTTATTTAACCATAGAAGAAGAAAAAAAAACTCTTTTTGAAGAGGGTGTTGTGGTTGACCGAGACTTTAACTGTGGTCGTGCCGGAGGGAAACCTCCGATGGGGTCAAAACGATTCCTGATGGCGCGCAGCAAAGGACCACACCTGGTTTCTCTTTTGACTCTTTTCAATAGGTTCCTGCCTTTGTGACAATAGGAAAAGGAAAAATACCGCAGGGAGACACGAGAAAAATTTATGCTCTGCGGGCGGTCAAAAAAAGAAAAAGTTCTCTTCTGAATGCCAACAAATATATTGAAAATTTCCAGGAGATATCGTGCGACAATTATATCGTTATGTCATACAGTCTCTAGAATTCTGTCGTGACATTTAGAAATTGATTGATCAATTTGAAATTGCTTCTTCTTGGATATCGAGGAGCGCAGCGTGACGTCAGTTGTTTTGTTATTGTTGGAATTCCCTCATCCATCAATGGATTCAATATTGCCGCGGCGTCTAAATGTTTTTCCTCTCTAGGCGAATATGTCGAGTGCGACCTTCTTCAGAAAAATATTGACGGCCTTGTTGTAATAAAATGTTATTATATATTCTTGGACCAACATTTCAACCCTTGATCCACAAAGTCCCTTAAGAGTAATCAAATCACTACCTAATAAACCAAAGGATTTTGATGTCTCTGCTAGCGGGCATCATATAATAAAACTTGAAATTGAAAAAAAAAAACGAGAAAGGATAGCAAATGATGAGCTTGTTTTGCCCGGAGTGAGAGACACCACCATCATGCTGGCTGCTGTGATGTCCGTTTCGTCGAATTGGTTCCATTATCTTTTACGAGGAGCTAAGATGCGCCTTCTGGGCTACTGTTGATAACACTAGCGGCCTCTATGACGATGCACCAAGCTCAAGTGCTCAAAAATAAAAAAAAATAGGGGATCTCTTCTTGGTATAGGCAGCTGTTTTCTTCAACCTTACACACAAGGGGCTTATGTGTTAGGACGTGTTTCATTTCAGGATCTCTCTCTCCCCCTAGGATCGAGGAGCCACGGAGCGCCCATCAAAATAGAGGCCGTCCAATCTTCTCTCTCGGATTTAGAGAGACGGAAAAGTAGTTGATCTTTCGTACAGCTATCTTGTGCTATTTTTTTCCTCTGCTTTATTATCATTGTGGGACGACACACAGTGTGCAGGATTGAATCAGGAAAAATCCCCTTTCCTAATGGGATTTCTTTTTTTTTTTTAACTTTAATATTAGTAAATATTTGGAAAGTGTCAATAAATCACATTGACGAAATATCGAATTTAATTGCAGAATATTTTCCAATTTTTATTTCTTTTTTTTAGGTCGTCGCATGGTGATCCCTGGCCGACATAAAAACTCTTTTCCTCTCTCTTAATGGCCCTCTATATTTCTCATACTTTTTTTCCAGTCTTTATTGCCGATTAATGCAGGTTCAATGTCGAATGGAACAACCTCATAAACCGATGGAATTTCCCTTTCTTTAAAAACTTTGATTTATGTATATGAAATTTAGCAGTTTGATCCTGCCCTAAACATTTTATTTTCGGCGAATTGAATATCCTTATTTTTTATTATTAAAGGTCAAAAAAGTCTTCGGGGGCCTCCATTTCCTCCCAATTATATCGTTCATCTTTTTTTATATACGGCTGCGGTCGTTTGCGTGACGGATTATTGCAGGTTCAATTTTCCAGTAGAGAAACCTACTTAGATGGTCTTCTTAAGAAAGAAGGGTGGTTATTAAGCTGTTTACAGCCGTTATAAAGTCTATACTTTCGCTAGTTTTTTTTAGTTTTATGAGGGCGTATAGCGCTCCAATTGCTATATGACAAAAATTTCAAGTAAAAAAGAAATAACCCTTTTTAAAAATAAAATCCTTTTGGTAAAAAAAGAATCTGCCGTTGTTGATTTACGACGCTCAAATGGCCGGGTGACACTTTCCCGCCGCGGATTAAGAAGGAAATAAATATGATACCGTAACCTATCGATATATATCATATGACTCATATATATAAAAAAGAATTATATATTTTTTATGTTTAAAATGTTTGACAGGGGAGAGACTGATGAAAAGAGGATTTTAGTGAGTGAGGGATGAACAACTTTTTTTTAACAAAATGCAAAGCGTTGGAGAAATATGATCGTGCAAAAGGGGAGGCACGCGCCTTTGTAACTGCCGGGAGAAAAAGCTTTGATGTATTTTTTTTTTTCGCTCAGCTCCAGAGGGGATTATTATGCAGTGTGACGTCACTGACTGATCCTTGGCCTTCGATTATGCCCTGGCGCGCGCGTGCTTTCTTCATTATCGACTATGGTTCATCAGGAAGAGCTTCTCTTCTTTCCTGATGATGTCGTGTGTTAAGGCTATTGTCTGTTTTTTTAAGGGTAGAATAATCAATCATTTCTATATTTTTTTCATTTAATTGTGGCCATTTTTAATGCTGATCCTCTTAAGACAAAGAGAGTAATGGCAGAGCGATAAAAAGATCCTTCATCATAAGCCGCGGAAACAATAGTTTATTGCATCAGCGCCATAAACTTTGATCATCATATGGAAGAGAGGGACTTTATCCGCGGTTGATTGCCGAGCCCTCCACTTATGATGATGAAAGCCAAGAATCGAACGGCCTCTTTCTTCTTCTTTTTTTACTGCTAAATGGCCGGGGCATCCGTCGATCCTGCCAGCTGATTGCTGACAGCAGACCTCCATTAAACGAAATTCAATTGGGATCCCTAATTGAATTAGCCAATTTTATTGCCTTTATATAGAATGTAAAACAAAAGAAACTTTTTTTTTATCGCAAATTGAATCAGGATCAGGATACTATTTTGTAAGGCATAAAAAAGGAGGGAGAATTTTTATACATTTGGCATTGTTCCATCCTCAATTCTAGAACACTTTTTTTTTAAAGCAACATAAAAAATAGAGAGAAAATCCTATTATTTGTTCAAGTATCGATTTTATTTGGGCATAATGCCAAAAAGATTTTTCCTTAACGACTTTTTTTTGGTAACTTTTTGAAGGATGTTGTGTGCCTCACGATCAAGAAGAGGGCCTCTTTTATTGCGCACGATCCTGCGCGAGCACCACATCTTTTTCATAAATAAAAATTGTGTCCCCCCACAAATTTCCAAGTCACGATCATCATCTCAGAAAAAGAATCAATTCGTGCTGAACGTGACGTCCTGCAGTGAATAACAATAATAAATTATTCCGCTTGATGGAATCAACAACAAGAAGTACTGTTTGCCCAATTAGCCCCTTCTATATCTCTCAAGTGGCACAGCAGCACTTGACGAAATATATATTTCCAGGTGCAGCAGCTTCCAGTGTTACCTGATATTTTTCTTTCATCTCCAAAACACAAAAACTCCATTAAGAGATAAAATTGAATTGTTTTTCTGCTTCTTCTTATAATACCTGTCTGTGGGGAAACGTAATAACGAGGTGGGAGTAGTTGATTCTTTTGTTTGTTTGGTATTTTTTTTTCCTTCTGGGGGACGCCCACATATCCTCATTGAGGAGTCCAGCAGCCGGTCGAGAAAAACAACAACTATGTAATCATCAAGCAAGACCACCCTATAGACACGTCATCTTCATAACAAAGATGTTAAAATTAACTGACCAGAAGCATTCCAACTCGCTGTTTTAATAACCCTTTCTAAATTAAGTTAACAAGCCACATGTTTTTAAAAACTTTTGAAATAAAGTGAAGAATTTAGGGCTGTATATATTTTTATAAGTACCGTTCACATAGTTATGATCCCTCCAAGGTCCCCACTCGAGAAAATAATTGAGACGCATGGCTTGTTAGTCAAGTTGTTTTCCTCTTCTTTCTTTGTGTGTATGCCCCTTGTATATCGTGATGATGAGACGTTGACGTGCGTGATGCAGCCCAAAGGCCAGGTGGAAGAGAGAGACACATGGCCTCCGGTTCTCTTGGGATCCTATAATCACCCCCTCAAAAGATGTACACCTCGAATTGAGATATATATTCATCCAATCTTTCCTTCTTTCTACGACAGGTTGCAATTATAGTGTAGCGCAAGCCTCAATCCTCTTTAGAAATAATTTTCATAGTTTTCTCTTAAGTTAGGCCCACCCGCAGAGATAGGATAGAGGGATGCTGGATCTTCTCACAGGCGGTCCAGCACCTCCTCCAACATGTTTTCCCCCTTCAAGGATGTACTACGCTGACATTTGATGAGAGATATCGTGGGAATTTCTCCTATTTTTTCATTTAATAATTCGCATAGTTTTTTAAGGATCGACCTTTCCTTACATAATATAACGAGAATTCCGGAATAGTAGCAGTGCCGGAATCGAGAAATAACATTGAATATATATTTCACCTTTAGACTTGGCGATGTACTTGTATAGCGTGCGGCACGCTATAGGTTCATTAGAGTACAGTCCAGCTAGCTAGGAAGTCGTCGTCGTCGTGTCCGGCGGGAGCGCTATATATATTTCCATAGTATAGTAGCATTTCCTGTTCAAACTCGGAAGTGCTTCGTCTTCTATAATAATCCATCCATCCTCGGGAATTGTTTCTTTTTGGTTCCCAAGGAATATATGGTGGGCGGAGAAGCAACTCCTCCTCCTCCTGTCAATATACTAAGACTTTCAAGTTTGACAGGAATTGGCTGGAAAAATACTTAACGTCACTTACTCGTCAAAAAATGGCAGGACTTTTTTTGTTCTTCTGGGAGATGAACAGAAACTGATGTGTGGGAATCTATGCTTTTTTCCACCTCCACCCTTTTGTATTATATTCGGAAGATAATGAAGCAGGGAGAGAGAGTCAATCAGTACAGAGAGTTTCCCATTAAGGCTTACGGCTTCATTTGGATTGCTAATCCTGCTTTGGACGTTCCCTTCTCATTGCCTCTCGGTGGAATTGATGGATCCTGTATAGGGTTTCTATTATTCGACAAGACAGCAGACGGGGAGTGCCACATACAACCTTTAGAGGGGTTAACTTATGGGGTCACATCATTATAGCTTTACTACCACCCTCCCTTTGTTTTCGTGGTTGACGTGAGAGAAGGAGGAAGTCGGCTGTTGTGCGGTATAAATAGGGGAAAATTGTGGACTTCATATAAGCCCGGCTAGCTCAGTCGGTAGAGCATGAGACTCTTAATCTCAGGGTCGTGGGTTCGAGCCCCACGTTGGGCGTCAAAACTTTTTCACTTTTTTTTCTAGATCTATATTTTTCTGTTTACTTACTATTATTCGTAGCATTTTAAAAGTACATTATAGAATTTCTCTTTTATGCAAAGTTTTAAAAAGTTTGAAAGTGCGTGCCTTTAGAAAAAAATGCATTCCAAATTTGGGTATCGGAGATGGAGGTATTGATTCCGTAAAACAAATAGCGATCTATCTGCAAAGGAATGTGTGTAGCTGTGCAATTGGCTCAAGTCATCACTGTCTTTCGATAAGCATCTTGTCGAGTTGTCTAGAAGAAAGAAAAAGCACTTGAAACATCAGCGATTCCTATTCGGAAGAGCTAAGCACGAATAAGGTGGAGCGAAACAATTCTACCTGTTCTTCTTTGTCTTGTTTTTTTTTTCTCATTTCCCAGCTCAAAGGATCCCTGGAATGATCCCGCATCTTATATATATACTTTCCCTCGTTGTAAATTCAAAATGATTGAGGCACGTTTTTTTCTCTGTATGTTGTACCAATTTTCTATTATGTATCGTTCGGTAATGTTCATCTCTACTTGATTTACTTTTTCCATCAATAAAAATTTCTCCGTTATGTAAATACCTCAAGGTTTCGGTCGACTCATCACGACCGTCCGAAAGAAAATAAAATAAGAAAAAAAGCAACCGCCCACCGACCTTGGTATTTCTTATATGTGACAGTATATTATACAAACACGCAGAGATGCATTATTCAATAGAAGAAATGAAATGCATAAAACATGTATTTTTTCCATATATACTTTCTTTTATTTCAATAAGGTTTTATATTTCATTTTTCATAATTAATCCAGTTGGGAATACATTATTTCTTAGAAATGATGATTAGTCCCTAAACTCTCTAGAACTCAGCTGGATATACTTTTTTTTTAAAATATGATTGACAAGAACTATTTTTTAAAAACTTTTCTGTCGTTCTCCCTTGTGAGTGAAAACTAGGAAACGCCCCACTTCACAGCAGCATACAATTATTATTTACATAAAGAGGAAAGAAACTTGACCATCCACGCGCCACCTTGTCTCTCTCTTGTATCTTCTTCACTTGAGAAAAGAATTTGTAACGACGAATATAAATACACAAGTTTTTTTTCTAGAATGAACTCTATGGGCCCTTGGGTTTTCTATCACAATGACGCGCTTGACGACCAAAAACGACAGTTGAATGGGGTTGAATCTCGATGACATGTATTCTTAGAATATGTGGGGTTGACAAACTCTATATACATCGCACGTGTTTCTACTTAAATGTTATTTAACATTATTATTTTATGTAAAAACACATTTGTTTTGATCTGAAAAAGACCAGAAACCCGCATGTACAACACGATCCCGCCGACTCGTTTTTTCAAAGTCACGTTGAAATCTAGATCTTACCGTCGTCGAGTTTTAACCGGTTCTCTATCCTTAATCTCGTAAGAGAAAGAATCGTATTGGGTTACACAGAGGTTTCGAATCATTTATATCAATTGAAAGATGCCAGGAAAAGAAGGATCGATTCATCTTAATTGATTGTTGTGATTGGGGCAGCAGCGGCTTTCTGGCGAAGCTGGCCAAATTAGTCTTCTATACAGAGAAAGAAGACTTAATGATCCGAAAGAAAAAGCTACTCCATTGTCCTGTCCCTTCATGATGCTGCGCTGATTGAGAAAATTGCCCGTTTCCTTCCTGCCAGAAGATCCCGCCCGAATCGTGTAATGGTGACCCTTTCTCTATAGAATAGAAAAGAAAAGAAAAGAAATCTCTCTATTTTTTAAAACAAATTAATAGCGAATCCTGCGTGATAACCGCGTCCGGAAGGCAATCAAGAAGAACCTGAAGCAATTACTATACTCTCTTTTCTTTTTAATTCCGCCGGGAAACGAGGATTGGATAGGAGATAATCGAAAGTCTTTCAACTTAATAATGAATCTGTGGGAGAATCGATGCTGAAAAAATATGTTTAAAAGAGAGGGGAATAACCTTTGTATAAAAAGACTTAACGGCGGCATCAGGATTTGAACGCATATTAAAGTGTGCAAGAGAGTTGGTTCCATGTTGCGCACTTTTCGCCCATTTTTCTCCCGCTCTTTCACACTCTGTCAGCCCTACTACAAGGTCTCCTACTTAAAATTCAATGCATTATAAAAAAAAGAGAAAAGACATTTGATAAATACACAAAACAACTCTAGAAAAGTGAAAAAAAGGATTATACTTTGAGAGAGAGGAGAGATGGATGGAAGATTAAAACAGGGAGAGTCTTTTATATAATACACTTGATTAAATACCGACTGCATTGGGGAGGAGCTGTATTATATAGGAAAAGAAAAGCAGGTCAGCTGTCAAGTGATCAGCAGCTGTGTACGAATTGAAAAGAGAGCCCCCCATCGGAAGAAGCCCTTTATAAGAGTAGACCTCCTATCAAGTCGAAATAGCTACAACACAAAAACTATATAGACTACTTTTTTTTTGTATATATATTTAAAAAACCAAGTAGCCGAGACGTAAAAGACGCTCCTTTATTTGTTGTACACGGTTGAACGGTTTCAAGAGTCAAACAAAAGCCAATTCATTCATTCATTCAGGGAGAGAGATAGAAGACCACCCTTTTTATTTTTTATATTTTTAAAAGGTGTACTATACATATTTCCCATGATCGATTTCTTATTCCAATCTTGAATTCCAAGTTATATAGAGAGGAATGTTGAACATTCTTTCTTATATAATAAATAAAAATAGTTTCACGACTATGAAGAGAGAGGGAGGTGCACATCACTGCATTATAATATATGTGAATCCGATTTACAATTGTCGGCATTCCAAAATTCTTTTTCCAACTTCCTGCAACTATCGGAAGTGATTATTCAAATTTTTATTTTTATATATATTCTGGACCATTGAAAATTGGTGGGAATATATAAATAGAGACGATCAAGGAAAAAAAGTGATGAATGGGGGATCATTTACGGCCTGATTTGCCACGGCGTCGTTCGGTCACGTGATTCACCCTCTGAACAATTGGCAGATTTTCTGTCGGAGGGGTAAAAGAGAGGGGGCGATATCTAAGTTGGCAGCAGGACCTCGTGGGAGTCATCGGACCTCAACAAATCACGGCTGCTCCCTCCTACTCATCGTGTTCGTCATCATTCCGGGCGGATTAATAAAAGGACGAGCCCAAACGGAATGAGAAACTGTTATATATAGCTAGAAGTACTACTGTGTCATAAGTCATAATAGCACGCGGGACGAATAATAATAACGGCAGAGGACTGCAATCATCTAGGAGAACAAGAGAGTCAGCTCGAGTGTGAAATAACGGCCGTATTATACGTTAAGACTCTTTTTTGTTCCTCACTGCCCATTCATCTTGTAATGCTCTTAAACCCTCGCTATTACTTAAATAAAATTAAAAGAGAATCAATTTGAAAAGATGATAATTCAGACATCACTAACCCACGCTTCGTGTGACTCATTTTCTCTTTTCTTGTTGTATATTCAAATCGTGATAGTTAGGGCGATGATTTTTCTACTCGACCGATCCTTCATATTCTGACACGACATCATTTTCTCTCGGGAGAGAAGCATCTCGTGTTTCTTAAACTCTGCTGAAAAGCATCTCGAAATATATTGTTGTTGTTTTCTTCTTTATAAATAGACGTTGATATTGCATAGAAAGCACCTGAAATCCTTTTCCCAGACATCACGAAAAAAGGTATGCTAAACAAACACAAAGCGTCTTGTGAATAAATGGATGAGGGAGAGGAAGAAAAAAAAGTGCCAAAAAAGGGATCCATTGCAACACAGCAGACATTCTAATATGCAAATTTTGTTGTGTAAAACCAAGCTCCTCTATTTATATATGAAAATGTGTTTTTTGCACGAAAATTCTTTAAAATATGATGAGGTGGTTTACAACACTGATGGATGATGTCTTCTTTTTTTCTCTAAAAATTTCACTTTGCAAACAAAGCTACTTTATTATATACCTTTGGGCAAATATGATAATCGGTTATTGATCCTTTTTTTCTTTTTGAGGTAGAAAAACATATTATTTACAAAGAAGAAAATAGGGGGCTAGAGCCAACATTCTTCCTTCGCTTGGCATATGACATGCTGATTGTCAAGCAGGATCAAAAAGGAGCCTTTTTAGAGGGGGTTGCTCGCGCCCTCTGGTCGGATGTTTTTCGCGTTATGTTAATAATAATAATCATAAGTCGGCTTTCACAATAACAACCACCAGGCTGATGTGGGTTTTTTTTCCTTCTTCCGACCGTCTGCCTTTCGATATATATTTTTATAAATGGGTGACTGAATATAATCCGAAAAAAGGGGGAAGAAGAAGGATCGAATCCTTCCGGATTGGGGGTGACTTTTTATTATATAGATAGATTGCAATGCTCGATTTTTGATAAGCGTGAAATTAAAAAGGGGAACCGACCGTTGGTGTGTGTGTGCTGCGGTGTTGCCTTATCTTTATAAATCCCTTCAGTCGTGAAAAATAAAAATGTCTATTGTTATATATATAGGCTTGTTATATAACTTTTGATTGAGGAAGTTGAGAGGGGGGAGCTTGAAAAATTTTCCACAGAGCTCATTATTTTTCTCTCCAAAAAGTATTGCACCCAATTATGCGGTAATAATCGATTCATAATGAGTTTTAAATTTAAAAAATACGGCGCGTGGGGCCCACCCAACTGAATAAATTTTCTTGTTCTTTCCTATTAGGATCAGAACAAATACCAGGAAATGGCTCGTTCCAGATGAACTGATTTCGTGATTCTCTTGTTTTTTCTGTGTTAGCTTCTCCATGGGGGGTTTCTCTTGTTTATTCAGCATCTCTCCCCCTAAAAATGGCGACGACGGTTATTGACTTTTGGGTTAAGTCCCAAAAATGGACCATCAGGGCTTGTTGTTTGAACCCAATGACCCTTTTAACAAGGTATGGTGGGGAAAAAGAAAACTATAATGTAAGAAGAACGAAGAAAAAGGCTGACGTCAGCAGGGATCCTTCAAAAAATCTTCCTCCCTTCAGTGCAAACAAATGACAAACCACTTTTTTCGTCTACGTCGTCTTTACCCTTGAGAATAATTTAAAACCAATTAAGTTGTGCTGTGCTCCTTCAAGTACTCTTCTATTTACGTTTCATCCGACCGCAGGTGAGTGATGACGAGTGGCATCTATGATGACAAGGCGCGCTAAGATATGCCCATGATTGGCTCGACATCCATTGGGATGTCATCATCAGCATCCCCTTTTTTGAGCAAATTTCTTTCTATCTATTAGACGAAAATGGCAAGTCTTTTAATGATGTTGTTATCTCTCATTTAAGGAAGACTATATGGAAATCCTTGAATCCCTACAAGGATTGCCATCTGCAAGGTGTCGTGGATTATTTCTTAAGTAAATAACAAGCGTAACTTAAGACGAAACTCTAATTACATATGTTGAAAAAAAAACAAGCTGTCGGTCTCGACTTTTTCCCCTTTCCATGATGATAATATTGTGATATCTCCCGTATGGAAAATTACCAGTGTTGAGTGTCACGGTACATTTTCACTTTCCGCCCTTCTTCCTCTGACAGAAAACAATGCGGGACCTCAAACAGAGATAATAACGCTGATCCGTTTCCTCTTTCTAGACTAGCTAACTTAATTGGTCAATTTTATATACATATCCACAGGTAGTGCACCACAATAGAGGTACGAGTAAGAGCAACTGAGGTACCGAGAAGAGCACTGCTTTCATAGCAGGGGGAAGTTTTCTAAGAATACTCCAAAAAATGATTAAAAGAAATAGCTTTCTGTGGCTTGGGTTATTTCGTATTTGGGGAAATGTATAATATGCCGACCCTCTCATTTTCCACTTAGGCCAATATTCTGCGCAAAGGGGGTCATCATCTTTTAAGCAATGACAGTGCCGAGGAGAGCAGATGTCGAACGGGTTATGTTTTCTGTGTGTAACGAAAGAACAAACATAATTTATTTTAATTAACAGTCTTCGTCTTTTTTAGAAGTCTCCGCCCATGAGGTATTTTCTTTCCGTATAATTGCTTATTTGCATCCAGGAAAATGAAAAGTAGATACGGCGTGAGTGATTTAGTGTTATTGATTTCACGGTCATGATCCCCTAAGGAATTAATTATTAGCTCTCAAATGGTAATATTATATCCAAATGATTTGCATAAAAGCTTTGACTAATGAGGGGCGTATAGAATTTATATATTTTTTCTTCCAAAAACAACATCACATTTGTTTCCTTTATGTTTAGAAGAGAAGAAAATGGATCGGAAATCGTTGATAAGAGTTTTTCGCTGCTGGACAGTCGTAGATTTTGGAAATCACACCTGTCCGAGCAATATAGGGGTTTCTGCCAGCTACCCTAACTGAGTATAGTGATGCTTATCATGAAGGACGAAGACCAGCATCTCTTTTTTACAAGTATTAAGTGGGCGACCGGGGGTCCTAGCCGGACATTGGAACAAAAGGAAAACCATATTCTATGCGCGCTCCTTTCTCTCTCTCTAAAAGATACGAATCAGCAGAAAAAGGCCTTGATAATAACAAATGAGTCCAATGTCAATAAGCATGAACGTACTTTTTCTATTTAACTTGAATAACTTAAAAATTTTACGACTTTAATGATATGGATCTCGTTTCTGGCAACCTTGTGATAAGTGACCTTTTCTTTATATTTCTTGATGTCAATAAACAAATTATATATTTTTTAGAAAGTTCATTGTGTGTATAAGGGGGTTCTTCCTTGGGGCAATGTTCACCTCATTATATAATATAGTATAGTCCATCCCATTTCCTCGGGTCCTCCTCTTTTGTGCTGTGTGATCTCTGAGCAAAAAAAAAAAAGCAAAAGAGGGGAGAAATAAAATAAGGTTTAAACAAAAAAAAAAAAAAAGGAAAGAAAAGGCTTTGAACTACCTCGTCTTCTTTTAGAGAAGAGGACCCTTTCTTCACAAAAATAAATTCCTTGAATATTTTAACGGGCTTGGAAGAGAGATGAAAGAAAGGAGAAACACAATACGTCTGCTGCAAAATTCGCCATGAACTTGTCAAACTCTCGTCGACTTGTCAGATGACAGGTTCCGATTTTTTTCTCTCTTTTCTATGGATTTACGATGCCATCAAATTCTTTTTGGACTCTGCAGTAATATTTTTCCCGAAGACATTTCGACCAAGAAAAATATTTAGAATTATGGAAAAATAACCGTTATATTTGAAACAAAAATATGAACCCTTAAAATGTTATACAAATAAGTAATTAACGTATTAGTTTTTTACAGTTTTGACAGTATAGGATGTAATCTTCTTAATTCTTAAAAGGTTTCTTCCGATATAGAATAATCGCATTTACTTTCCCATTAGAACGTGGCGAGGGGTCTTTGGGAGCATTTGAACAGTGACGACATCCTCAATGGGATGACATAAGAGAAATATTTATTATTTCCCTCAACATTTATTATATTGTCGCACACAAAGTTCTTATTTCCCTTGGCTTCCGGTCTAAACAGCTTCTACGCAGGAAACTCGATCCTTGTGTGTATTCTAAACACAATATGGTGCTCTTTGTGTGGTACTATAGTAGTGGAAAATCCTCTTTACATTTTTTTGCAAAAAAGGATCCAGTTTCACCAGTTGTGCGATGATGTGGGAGGGAGATCTGTCCATCCTGCGCTGACGACCCTGTCAATCGACGTATTGTGACATCTGGCGTCAAAAAGTCTTTTTTCTCTTTTATTCGAATCTTTTAATTGAGTGACACACGCTCCGTCGCCCTTATTGCGCTCTATATATCCCGCGTGAAATGAGAGAAGGAAATCCTCCATAAAGAGAGATCCCTGCAGGATCGTCGTCAGCATTTTTTAGTGTGACGAAGCCGCTCTTCGTTAATTAACTGTCTGCCTCATGTTACTCGATATCTTTTCAACTCTTTTTCCTTCAAAATGTCTGCTTGAGACCCTCCTACTTGTCTCTTTCTAAAGGATTGGATTTCAAATAGGATTCCGCCGCCACCCCATGTTACAACAAAATACCCCTTCTTACTCTCTTTGCCGCAATTTGCTCGATATTGACTATGCAACACGCACGAAGCAGCTAAGCCCATACATATTCATGCAGCCGAGATTATAACTACACTTTCTTCTTTAAAAAAAAAAATTCTTTAATGAAAAATAGGGTGGTATCGCCCTCCTTTTGCGGTATATCTAAAGAAAGAAGCAGCCCTTATCTCTTATGCACCCTGGCGGCTGTCATTGCCCTTATTTGGTGGCCGAAATCAGTCGGAGAAAAATAATTTTCCGAGGATCTTCTTTCAGAAGCAGAAAAAACACTATATAGCCAAAGTGTCGAAATATGTCAGTGTCAGAAGAAGGAGAAGATGGGGGCTTCTCTAGCTGCGCTGAGAGAGCGTGACGGCCAGATTCAACACGCCGATATACAGACAGACCCTACCGCCCTGTGTCAACAGGCAAAGATCCGTTTTCTCTTGGGTGACGTTGAAAAACTTGAGCCAATTATTTTTATTTCGTATTGTTCTCTTCTTCTTAGGTAGTTTTGAAAAAAAAAAGTTCTCCCACCATCATTAGCGCGAAACTATATATAATTTTCTGTATAGATTTCAATCAGATTCTTTGTATGCAAATGAAGAGGCATAGTTGTGGTTGAATTCCTGTTTTTTAATTAGTAATTTTTCAGGGAAGAGAGGGCAGCCCTCCTGATTTTAATGAGACCGTTTATCGAGCTCCCCCATTGATTTCTATTTGGTGATTTACACTTTTTTAAAAGAAGCGCAGTGGTGCCGCACTTAAGAAATTATATAGCCAAAAAGGTCGATGATTTCTTGGTTGATTTACCGACAAACGAGCACGGCCATCACGATGATGAGAGCGCTGCTGGACCCAACTCCTCCCCATTCGAGTTGATCCGTGTCGTAAATTCTGAGAGAAGAGGGGAACCGGCGGCTCTTCTCTTTCTCTCTGTCATTATGCAACGCTAAGCGTTCATGTATTGAATGGAATCTTCCTAGTCTGCTTACTCTTTGGCATACCTCACATATTGCCTCCCACTTTTTTTTTTAAACCTCATTTGAATAATTTCTTTCCATCTTCACAATTCAGTCATTATTGAACTAAATATATATAAAAAAAGTAGAGGTAGAAAAGTTGCACCCGATATCGATTTAATCATCATGGGCGAGTATATTCCGCCTCTAGCCCTTGAATAATGAACTCACGCTCTCAAAACTATTGATTTAATAACTCTTTTTTTTTTAAGGTGAATAAAGAGAGCCCTCTTTTTAATAGTGGGGCGCCCGTGTTTATTTTCCGGTCGACAGTTAATTATTTTTTTAGAAGAAGAAGAAGATGTGAATAGTGCGTGCAGACAGGCCCCAAAGGTAGATAGAGGGCGTGTGCCATCATCGTGATGATGCGGCGGGAATACTTGTCTTGATCTGTCATCATCGATCACATGGGCCCCATCACGATTCAATCAAGCCCGACAAGAAGATGCTCGGCTCGAGCCTTGTTCTTGCATTTACATTCTTATTCTCAGTGGAAGAGAAAACGTTACAACAGGGCGGCCCTGATTGAAGACGCTTTTAAGTGATTTTCTACCCATCATCTTAAAAAATCATGACGATGCTATATTTACTCGACCACAAATAAAACAGATGGTTGGAAAATGAGGACAGGTCAACGCCCCAATCATCATCATAAAAAATAAAATATTTATTTAAATATTTCTACGGAAGTTGTGATATTATCTTGTTCCGGGCAACATCTGCCGTCTTATCTATCTTTAGTAAATGGTCAACATCGAAGAAATCTCTACTTTTATAGTACCCCTTTTTCAGCTGGATCAGATCCTACGTTGATGAAACATTTGTGGTTGACCAGATAAGGAAAGGCTTCCCTTCTTCTCATATTTTTAAAAAAAAGGCCTAGTATTCCAGGTGGAAAAAGTATGTGACTAGAAATCGATCATCAAGGTTACAATGTCTCTGCTAAAAAAAAAAGCCGCTTCAATTAAAAACAAGAAAATTCCAAGTTAAACAATGATTAATTTCACATTTTTATTTTGGGAATGTTACACACACTCAAAAGAATCTCTTGTTTCTCTGGTTGCGTTTAAAAAGAAGAAGAAGAAGGTGAAATATTAGTGGTAGTCAGATAGGCATCGAGCTGGCGGCATTGAATAATAACGAGTGAGGCCTCCATAGGGAGAAAAGCAAACAGTGCCGGAATTTATATACATTTCCAGCTGTCCCCGCGTGTGAGCACCAAAAGGAAAAGGTTCATTGAAATTTGTCAAAGAGAGAACCCCTAGAACACCTTCTTCTTCTCTCTAGTGTTTCTTCTTCTTTTGTCATCCTCCCTCTTATCGAATCATCTGGCTAGGGTAGGGGGCTTTCCCCTTTTAAAACCCCCCATTGATGCTCACGAGCTCCACCTAGAGTGAGTCAATTGGCACGGCCCACGTTCACATTTTCTCTATACATATTCTTTTGTTGTTTTTAATGACCACAAGAATGATGGTATGCTCGTAAATCAGTCGAGAGTAAACAACAAATGCGAATCGTTTAAAAAACCCAAGTACTTTTAAAAAAAAACTTAAAATTGAGATGTTAAAAGCACTTTCGTGAGCTATGGATGATGAATCGGGAATTTTTTTTAGAAAATAGCAGACGATGGGTTAATTTAGCTTGTTTTCTTCAGTGAGCACTTGACCGCACTGCCGCCCTCTACTTTACTAAAGTGGTTTTTCCTAGTGGAGAAATTATCTTCCACTTGAGATGTTCCGACTTTAGAATCATCAAGCCTTTATCAGACTGCCAAACATATTCAGATTAATTTTAAGTATAGAGAGAATTTTACGAGTGTGCACCACCCACCGTTTCAAATTAAAAAAGATGGAGAGCAGTGCGTGATAAATCGAATGTTTCTCATCACCCCAATTTTCCCGCATCTTATTTTACAACCGTATCGATCCTGCAACACGTGACCCACATTGACTCGCTAGTCGTAATGGTTTTTCATTATTGCCATTCCATGACTAGTGAAATATGGACCGAAAAAAATAAATAAAAATAACTGTTGCAGCAGCTAGGGGGAGCAGAAGATGTGGAATGCTCATCATTTTCTTATGTACAGTATGAGACGCTGAATGACGTGTGCTATTGGAAATATTGAGAGAGTCACGCGGTAGGGGTACCCCCCGTTCCCCGTGTAAGGTAAACAAGCCAGCAGGAGAACACCTATCGCTTATGGAAAGCAAAAGAACCAAACTGAGGTATATGGGTTTTCCTCGACCTCCTGTCGGGTCTTCTCCTTTTTTTTAAATATAAAAACAAACAGAGAAGAGTACACATATACGATTCATCATTGAAATAGTTTTTCCAGGCAAAATATGTTTTATTTATGTATATTTAAAGGGGGGTTTGCGCAGATGACCAGGTGCGCGTCAACGGGTATGCTGACCTCCAGGTGAGATTACCTGAATATTCTTCTTTCAACCCCCTCCTCAAGCGAGCGACAAAACAGTTGTTCAACAAACACTTTGTAGACCGCTGCTGGACAAGCATTTCCCACGATAAAATAACAAACTTTTTCCTCCTATGTCTCCGCTATCTCAAGCTCTGGAATGATCGCTATGGCCCCCATATAGAGAAGGACATTCCTGGCGGGAAATTGGACAATTAGCTCTCCTCGTGTCAAGAGAATAATTGGATGTTTTAAGCTTTCACTCTATAACAATTCAATTGTGCGCATTTGATGACTCAACATCAATAGCTTTGTAGAGATTTCTCATCAAGCTGGTTACCTGTCTTCTCTGCTTCTGAGAAACCAATCACGCAAGCTATGCGAGAGATGATGATTACAACAGCAGCAAGGAAGCGGTCAGAAAATGTTGACGATGATCCATCAGCTGCTTCAAAATGAATTCCTCGACAGGGGGAACTGAATTGATCACGTCTCTCGTGTTTCTAGCTGCTACCAACGCGCGCAGAGATGATGATTATGTTCATCTTTAACAAACAAGAGAGGGGGGCCAAAATCAATTCCACGTTTTTTTCTCCTGATGTTTGTTATTCTTGTTTTACCCCCTTATAAATATATTCAAGACCCCCCGTCATCTACTTCTATTTTCCAGTCGATGGGGCGGCAATGACTTGGGGCTTTTCCAGCATTTCTTAGAGATATACGATTTCTTATCGTTTCTGCTCTGCTTTCTCATGTTTTACAGCAGCAGCAACAAACACATTTTTTGCACATTCCCTCTTGATTGGAATTTTTCGTCGTCTTCTGTACGATTTTCTCTGTAAACAATTAAGATACGTCTGTGGTACGAGTTGTTGTTCGTTAGCTGACAGTGTCTTGATGCTTAATCCAACACTAGTTGTATCCAATTTCACAGGAGGTCTGCTCGTAAAAACAGGTTTTCTTCTCTACTTTTTATTATTACACAATCTAAATGTAAATTTTTGGCGTTTGAAAGAAAACCCTTGACACAGTTGGACTAGTTATTTTATATTCAAATTGTAGAGATGGACATGATGGAATTTAATAATCATTTCAGACAGCAGCTCTCGTCAAGACGTATATAATTGAGTAGTGAAATCACGTCTTTTTTTCTGCACGTGTGGTCAACAAGATAGACCACAAAAAAGAACTGTACTTTTTTTTACGACTACCTATAGTTATGAATATTTATTAAAAATCCATCAAAAACAAGTTTTTTTTGTCGAAAGATGTGATTACCATTTTTTTTTGCGAATGTCCTACATTTAAGATCCGTTATTTGAATATTAATGTTGATTTTTTTATGATTTAACTAATGCAGATTATTATGAACCAATATTACAAGAAGAGACTGGATGGATTATTCCGGCTCCAGCCGATCAACCCGAAATCTAAAAAGAATCCTGAAGAAAAAGTTGATGAACCATGTTCACCATTAGTCAACAATAACGAGAATTCGCCATCAGTCATCCGGAGTACGAAATATGGATCCTTCCCGATTTTAACTCCATTACCTGACGGTCGACTGAAAAGATTTCCAGACTCTTTATATAATTTACAACACGATACTGAACAAGTTACTTCTCTTTGACAAAATACATTATTATTATATTTTTTATAACCTTGAGGAACAAAAAAGTTGTCGGGTAACTTTTTTTCCGGTGGCATCCGCACGAAAGGATTAAGTCATCTATCTAGATTGTGGTCAGCAGCTCCCCCTTTTTTTTATAAATTATAAATCCTGTCTTTTCCTACACGCATTGCCCCCGGAAACAAAGCCACTTGATTTTTTTTTTAAATAAGAAAAACCTATACTAATCAGGTGGTGAAACAATCCATCAACAAAACTAAGGTTTAAAAGGAATTGAATTAAATCAGGGTAGCAGCTGAGCTGATTACATACCCCCGCAGATTTCAATTAAGGATGGACATGAAAAATGAGGTTTTTTCTTTCTCTCGACCTTTTAAGGATGAGGGGAACATTAAGGAAAGAGTCCTGACCGAAATAAATAAATTCATCTCTTCTTGAATCAACACGGCGGAGAAATCGGAGAAGAGTCTTAAGGTCAGACAAATAAGCCGGGCAAGGCCGGCACTAGAAGGAAAAAATCGATGAAATATTAATGAGCATTTTATTTATCGCTGCTCTCCCTGCGGAAAGGGAACGACGAGATAATTCATCGACCCCTTTTAAATATATAAATATCCCGAGGGAAAGTCAAACTCTTTTTTTTTCATCGTAAATTATATAAGAGCTCACCTGCACTCTCAGCAGGGGGGTGCTGCGGGCACCCCATCTTCTCTCGTCGTTTATAGGTTTTTCTCGATATGATATGGTGGTGCTAGTGGTGCCAATTAATTCAGCGCAAAGACCCTTTTTTCTCTTTTACCTGTGAAAGGCAACACTGTACGGTAGGCTCGAGCTATGAGAGCTCGCTGGGCATCACAGGTATTTTGAATAAAAAGCGCATTTGACTACGGAATGAGCCAGGTGTTTTTCTCTCTTCTCCCCTTTGTTCAAATATTTGTGTTACATACTGTAGGCCTATGGCACACATAAATAAATATATGTATCGGAAGAGTTGATCTTTTTAACCCAATTCTATACGGATCCGTATGAGAAGAAAGTCACACAAAAGAGGAAAATAAAAGTCTTACATGATTTGGGCAAGTCTTTCAAGGCTATTGTTGTATTTTTTAATATGTATTCTAATTAGGATCTATTGTTTAACCTCAACCCCTATATATAAAATTAACTATTTTTTAACGAAACAATTTTTCTAAATTACGACCCACTTGAAATGCAAATTCTAATTCAGGTCAGGATAGATAGTTTTTTTTTTAATTATAGAAATTTATCAAGTGGACGAGGCCTGCACTTGAGTAAGTTTAATAATGACAATTTAACGTCTGCGCTCTCTGGGTGGCTCACTTGTCAATCTCAATCAAGTGGTTCAAGTGCGTGAAAGTTGTTCCATAACTCCTTATATGTACAGTACGCTATCATTATCATGATTTCGAAACGCGTAGTCACGTCATTAATGTATTGGATTGGAGCACTTGATGTTGGATTAAAGTGGCACCCTCGATCTATCTGCTGACAGCTCGTCTACGCATGTAAAATTGACGCCCAATTATGCAAATATATAGCAGAGGAAAACTATCGTTCTTGAATAAACGGATCAGCAAAACAAAAAGTAGAGAGGGGAAACCTGTCATTACTCGATCTCGAGCGTGCAAATCATGCATCACGTCATTTCCACGTAATTATATGTATTCAAAGTTCTTGTTGGGTTTCTAGGATGAAATTTTTAAAAATTTCTTAAATCAAAAAAAAGTTTTTTGGCCTCTTTCCCAGTTTAGAAAAAAAACTTGTTTATATGTACGTAATACCGTGTCAAATGTAACTCACAGCTGTCAGCTCCCGTTGCATGGTTACGGAGGCTTTGGAAAATGTTTAGACACATTGGATCATGCACGGTTGCCGGAACTGATGAAGAGAGAGAGAGATGTTTCCTCTTTTTTTCTCACGACAATTGGTTTTGCTCCTCCTTGATGCGATTTATGGAGTTTTGCTTCAATACGAAGAAAATCAACAAGAAAGATGACTGGAACTTCTTCCCAGGCTTCTCATATCATAAAAAATACGGTGAACAGGCAATGTTGTTAAACTTAGAAGGGGCATGAGCTCGGTTTGCATTCCGGTTTTCTTGGTCGGCGTGGAGAGTCAAGAATTCCGGTTTCTTTTTTTGTTTGACGTGGGAAACCCAAGTAAAATAGAAAAAAAACTACTGTTTGAAAAGAGAAGAAACAAGTTTGTCCAGCAGCCGCTCTTCTTTTTTCTGGTCAAACCTTTTTCTGAAGCAAACATAGAAAAGCGAGTGTCCTTGTTATTATTGTAAGAGAACGCATGTTTTCATACATAGTGCGTTACAAATCGCTTCCGTAGCCCCCCTTCTGTTCAAACATCCGTCGTCCGTCGGCGGCTAGCTATATACAAGTTTGATAATAATTGACCCTGCTGTGTTGTTATACAATACACACACACAAATCGGCTAGTACTTGCAATAAATATCTTCTCTTCAGCTGTCTGTGGGTGTTAAAGAAGGCGGTTATATTCTATCTGTCGGCTGCTATGCTGACATTTCCCACGAAAGAAGGGCCACATCTTTTAAGAGGATTCATAGGTCACCACAATAAGAATCTTTTATTGCACCTCAAAGAGTCGGTTAGGTATACGCACTGAGAAAGGACACAAGTAATTCCAATTTTGGGCAAAAGAAACCCAGTGTGTGTGGTCTCCGACGAGCTGACCACGTGAATCCATCAATCGGTGATGCCCAAAAAGGCCTAAAATGATTATGAAAGCAGCAGCACTTTTGCAGCTGCTGCTGTTGAATTTTAGACTTTCAGGATCGATCCTTATTGGGAGAAAAGCTGCCAATAGTGGAATCTTCTAATCAATATCCCGCTATTTCGTGCGGGATTTCAGTTTTTTTTTGTCATCCTTTTGAATTGCAAATCAATATTATACACAGCCGACGATAATGAATGTAAATTCTTGAATGTCCACTTTTTATCTGGGAGCTAGGTCGCAGTAGTAGGTATAATAAACTTTCTGTTGTTTTTCCTCTAGAGAGAGGTTTTCTCTTATTTCGAAACAAAAATCTGAATGCTGCAGCAGCACATCCAATCTGTCGTCGTGACGCAATCACACGCTGGCAGACATGAATATATAAAAAGCTTTAGAATAGAGAAAACCACACGAGGGAATAGTTCCTCCTTCTCTCGATCCCTCGCTTTTCATTCACATCGCCCTCATTCTCTTATGTTACACGAGGATATACTATATATACATATATTTCGTGATGTAATCTCGTTTGAATCATGTAGACATAGCGCTCCTCTTTTCTCTCTCTGAATATAATAAGGGATATCTGTGCAGACGAAGGATATTGGCGAAATGAAATGGAAAGCTCCTTTATCTTCATATCTCTCTCTTGATTATTAACGATCTCCGCTTCTAAATAGGTCCTACTAGCGCCACCTAGTGTCGATTTTAAAATGGCACATGTTTAATTCATTCGATGCGGAATCCATAACAAATAAAATGCCATCACGAAGAAGAAGCAGCACACGCGAGAACGATATTTAGGGTCATAAAAATACGATGCGCAGAATAAAAACTGGCTGATCTTTATTGAGAGAGACCTCCTGTGCGGATATGGACGCTCTCTGTAAGGAGCCGGTCATAAAGAATTCCGCATTTGTATGGCAACAGCTGACGCCCGCCACCATCACATTAATGTATTATTCAACCTCTAGTACTGGATCATCATCATGACAATATAATTTCGCCATTTCTACTTGAGACATTACTATCTTCCTCCAAATAAGGTATTAGTTGAGTGACCTCTTTTTTGTTATACACGATGACGCTATGGCCATTAATCGTTCATATTGTATTTATAGCAATAAATCACGTAGTCGCTCCCATCCTGGAAGGAAAAAAAGAGGGCTGTAAAAAAACGAGTGGAATCTTCGTGATGAAAGGTGTGGCAATATTCGGTAGACAGCTGGCGTAAAAACTTGACAGGTAGATTTAAGGGCATGGCTCATTGGTAATTGTTTAGTAATCATCTGAAGACTTTTTGTAATATGTAAATGTGTGCGGATTATTCATCGCCAAGTGAAGAAAACCATTAAGGATAAATAAAACGCGGTCAGAAAGATATGTAAATTTCGTCGTCATCAGCTCTTTTGAATGAGTTCATACTATATAGCCATTTATTATGATAGTCTCGCGCGCGCCGGCCTCTCTTTTTACATTCCATTAGCACAAGGATCGTTTTGAGGTAGCCTCTTACGTCATCCCAAGAGAGGAAAAAAAAACTTTGGTTCTCTTTGTTATCAGGTTTCAGCTAGACCTTCACAAAGTTGAGATGGAGAAATTCATGTTAAGAACCTGGAATGTTTCTTTTTTTCGGTCGTGTTAGATAACCGTAGCATATATGGTAGTGGGTGCTGAACGGCCACCGAATTAGTCGGTGGTTAACACCGTAGAGCTGGGGCGCCCCTTTACAAATGCAACCCGAGATACCTTTCCACGTACAGATAAACAGAAAAAGTCCACGTGGAACTTGTTGATATCTAATCACTTTGTTGATTTAAAAGTTCCGTTTCTGTATTTTCAGTTTCTCATTAACATCCGGATCCATGCACACATCATACATTTACAATCAATCACAGAGACTGGATGTTGTTGAAACCTAAAGCAAGCTCCAAGGTCCCTAGGTGTTGCCTGTAATAAATCAAAAAGCGATGATTAGCATACGTGAAAACGGGATTCTCATTTATATTTTTTTTTATACCGTAGAATGGAATCGACCCCGGTGCCCCTCTTGGCTTCTGTGATAACGACGTGATCCCGAAGGTGAGGCAGAATCCTCTTGACCAAATCCGCATTCATAAGGGTGAGCGTTTCAACCACCTTGAATAACCGGTTCGAGTTGAAGGCCATGTTACGACTCACAAACTCTTTAAGAGCTTCCTCGCACGTAGACCTGTTGAGAGAAAAAAAATATATATTTCAACTCTTAAAAAGGGTTTTTAATTTATTTTTTATACAGTTGTTCAGGGTCGGATCCGCATAGAACTGACTGGAAGTACTCTGAGACGCTTCTCTTGCAGCTGCTGATTTCATCTAGAATGAGGGAGAGTTCCAGTACATGCAAAACAGTTGATTTTATTATGTCCATTTTCCAATCTCTGTTGGCCATCAATAATTTCAGCCACTGTAGAGTCTAATACCAATAAATGAATTAGTTGTTTTTGGTCTATTCAATTTGTAATAAATATTATTTACGGGTTGAAGATAAGGCGAAGTCCTGGCCATTTTTTGAGGGAGTACACTATTGCAAAATGTTTGGAGGAACCAAGTCCTCACGTGAGGCACTAGAGCTTCAGTAACGGGTTCACTATCTAGTCCCGTCCAGCAACGCTATGAAATTCAAAATTTAGTACTAATATTAAAAATTAATAATAATAAGGAAATATGTTTTAAGTACTGTAAATGGATGAGAATGGTTAGCCGGATATCGAGTCATGTAAATCTGGAAGACGCTTCCAAGACATCGAAGAATGTATGGATCTCTTGAAGGATTCAGCCGAAATAATCCGAAAACGTACTGAAGAAATAGAGTTAGAATTATATTTTTAAAAAGGGCTGATTATATTCTTACAAGTGGTAAATGATGTAGAAATGAAGACGTCACAGAAGCCGGCAATTCTTTATTTACATCCGTAAAACTCAGCGGTGTCAGCAGGATGTTGTTGAGCAGTGCCAATAGGCAGTCCGCTTTTCCCTAAAATGATAAAAATTTTAATTTATTGAACGTAAACTTCAATTGTTTTTATTACTTTGGTATAAATGATGTTTCCGCAGTGGAAGAAGAGCTGAGATCCTAGTCGGACAACATGATTGACCTGATCAGAAGGTTCCCAGATATTGGCTATTCCAGTAGAACCCGTTAGGTATTTATCAAGTGGCCCGATATACTGCAGATATTGCTCTTTTACGGCCGCCCTCTCGTTGTAGCTCTATAGTATTGATAGAGAAAGGCAAATTATAATTATCCGAAAAGCAACAAAGATATATGATGATTCAATAACCTGGATGCTTTGATGGTGAGCCGACATCATCATCAAAAGTTCCAGGATCATTTCAGGAGGGGTGGAAGATTGTATTAATTTGCTGCACTGGATGGTGAGTTCCGCAAAGCGCGGAAGACGTCGAATAAAACCGCTCAAACGTTCCATTTCTCCTTTGAACTCGCCATTTGAGGGAAGCAGAAACGATATCCTTTGGATGATAATGACCAATAAGGAATTTAGTTCATAAGTAAGGCTGTATAGATCGAGTACCTGAACCAAGTTTGAATAAGGATACTCTGATAATTATCTAAAACCAGAGAGAGGCTGACTGGAAACTGCTTATTATCCAACAGTTGAGTAAGATATTTGACGCTCAATCTAATACGAAAAGATTAAATTTTTTTTTATTTATTACTTCAATTATGAATAAAAACTAATTAAACCTTGGATTGACTTTGTCATCCAGACAAAAGAAGGTAAAGAGGGTCTGAAATTCGGGCCGACTCGTTTCAAGCGCTGCGGTAGTCAATTCCACGAAGAACGGAACGTGCTCAACGGATGCAAATTTATCTTTCATCAAAGGAAAGATGTGCGCCATGATTGCAGAGTACAATTCCTCTCCTAAAAACGTTATTTATTTAGAGTTATTTAGAGTGAACTATAAAATCTTCTCTAAATAGGTAATATACCATTCGCTGGATTGATTGCAAGCTTCTTCAGGGCGTTAGTTAGCGCTTCTATTAAAGAGGATCGATCACAGCTGCCACAATTCTTTAAATAACTGTTCAATGGTTTATCTAATGCACACATATTGAGTTAAAAATAGTTCACTTGTAAAATTTTGATGTATTACCAATAAGTTTGATTTGACCAAGTGAGAAAGTCTTGCTATGCAGCAAAACTTCTTGAAATCCCTCGACAAAGACGGTTCCGTATTTACGCTGCTCTTCCCTATTAAAAGTGTCATTCAAACTCCTTGTAGCTGATTCTAATTTAGAGAGAACGGCATTGGCGACATCCTGACAATCCCGACCGCGGATAACGCTGATTATGAGTAAAACCATTTCCGCAACGAAAAAGATGTATCCTTGCTTGTGATTCTCGGATATTTCCAAAATTTTTGTGCCCTAGAAATTCACAAACGAATCAATCGACGTATTTATTTAATAAAATAATAATAATAAATTTACCATATCTGGGGAATCACTGGAAAGTGTTACAGTGAGGCATGCACTTAAAATGTGATAGAGCCCTAATGGCCCGAGTTCCAAGAACTTTTTACCCTGCAATTTGACATAGAGCCGGGCTTTTAAAGATGACTGATTTTTGACATTCATCTGCTCCAAATGCTGACCTGTAAAACATAAGATGTAAGTCTTTTAAAAAGCTAGCCAATCGAATTTACAATGAATACCTAAAAGGCGC
This sequence comes from Chydorus sphaericus, assembly GCA_030141595.1. Classification (NCBI taxonomy): domain Eukaryota; kingdom Metazoa; phylum Arthropoda; class Branchiopoda; order Diplostraca; family Chydoridae; genus Chydorus; species Chydorus sphaericus. The sequence continues at coordinate 8,283,028 of CM057928.1, forward strand.
AGGAAGATGAAATAACTATTGTGACGACCACTGAGATTCTTCCAAGGTTCTAAATTGACTGTCAAGTGCTCAAACCAGGACATGCATGACGAGCTGTAACATCAAAAATCAAATTAATTGGTTTACAGATAATTTAACATGAAAAATAGTAATGTACTAAGGAAGCGGCTCGAATGCAGACGGTGGAGTAAAATGTTCATCCAGCTTTCGACTGAATTGTTCCCAAAGTGTGATGCAGAGATTTAAATTTGAGCCCCAGACTTGAGATAGAGAAAAGAGGCAGCCCATCAAGCCTGCAGTGCGCTCTTCTGTGACTCCACCGTCAGCGCCTGTGAAGTACTGCTGGACTAATTTGTTGATGACGTCGTAATTCGGTTCCATCTTAATGAAAATTAAATATAAATAAAAATACATGTTTGTGTTATTTTTAAAACTTACTCTAGAATATTCCTTATCCCAAATTCCATTGCGATTGAAACCGCTCAATTTAGCCAAATTGGTCATGAGCCAAATAAGAGCTACTGGATCTTTGGAAGGCATTTGTAACTTCTTAGTTTCCGCGAAGGTTGAGAAAAATGAAACTGACGAAGGACTCTCTTGTAAACTATTGTGGAATCTTTTGAGAATGAAGGGGAAGATAGTTGATGGAGACTCTGTTTTCATTAGCAGAGTGAGGAGCATATACCAAAGCTCTCTAATGCAAGTGCAGTTGAATGGACTTGTTCCAGGCCATTCTCTAGGACTAATCTACATTAAAGCATATATAAGTTAAACAAAAATTCAATAAAAATATAATTAAATGATACCTCGGGAAATCTGCGCAGAGCAAGAAAAAGAAGGTCTCCGCAAAGCTCTTCTTCCAGCTGAATGAGTATTTCAGCAAATTTATCTCTCCATTTTCGACAACTTTCGTTGTACTTTCTCAACTGGACGGCCATGTAAGCCATTTCAATCATCGTCCATCGAAGGTCGAAGTAACAATGAAAGAAAACAGCTATAGGTGCGTCGTTGTTCAAGGATCCTCCACTAAAGATGATACTAGGCATGCTTGATACTGTATTCATGAATAAGTTGAGCTGCTGGATAATGCTTAATAGCTTCTCATAAAGTAAAGTCAGTTCTTCTTCTCTCCCCATGTAGGATAGAAACCTGTATTAATACATGTTTAAGGCTGTCATAAATAAGTGATGATTAAAGTGTTTTAAAAGTGTTATTGCCTGTTAACATAAACTCTCAAGTAAGAGAGAAATTCACTCAGCTGTTCCCTCATTACTTTTGGGGGAGTACCAGGAGAATGGACATGATTCCCCTTGGCAGCAAACTCGATTCTCTCGTACATCACCCTACCAAAATAATCACATCAGTTTCCACGAGATTTTAATATTCTAGATAAAATAACTTACTTTGCAAATGAAAGGAGTAACAATGTGTCATTCAGAAAGGCTTCGTCAAAGAGGAAGCATCTCCCAAAGAGATGTATTTCCTCATCAGAGTGTAGTAAATGACTGGGATCCTTGCAGTCAAGCAGTGCTTCAAATTCTGTGCTGCCCACATATCCCTCAGAGTGAAAAGTATTATCTGACTGATTGATTTTTCCCATACATTGTAACTTTGGAATGATAGCTAATCAAAAACATTGTTAGTTCAATTTATTTACACATGACATTTCATTTTTAATACCTTTATGGGATACATTATCTTCATCCATATTTTGATGAAGGTAACCTTCATCATTGTTATATTCTGGAAACATTTTTAACAATTATTTCTCTACCATTCTTGTCCGGACTAATAAGAAACGATGAGTTAACTTAGAAACACACGATTAGTTTTTAGACCCGCCAATTTTTTTATTTATATTTTTTTATGACAATATCTGACAATTCGCTTTTAGATTGGACGTTGCCAGCTCACCTCCCTTTCGGCGCGGAAAATGCGTAGTTTTTTCACAATTCCCAAATCCCAAATTCCCAATTCCTTACTTTTTTATTTTTTTTTATTTCTTACTTTTTTTAGTTTAATTTCAATTAAAAATAAAACAAGCCGATTAAAACTTGACAAGTGGTATCTCACAGATTGATTTTCCCCATGCATTCGTAACTTTGGAATGATAGGTAAATTGTAAATCAAAATGTAACATGCATACATACAATTTTTAATTTTTAATACCTTTCCTGTAAACGTAATATTTTTATGACACGAATATTTTTATTTCGACCAAAGTTACTTTCATTTATATTAAATTTAGGAAACAAATTTCATAAGTATTCCTCAAATATGATAAGGTGAAGATCATCGACAAGTAATATGGACGAGGGATATTAGCCGCAATTTTTCTTGTTTTTATTTTCAAAGCGGACTGTCGAAACTAGCTTTATCTTCCATGTAAATTCTTTAATAATTCATTACAGCAGGAGGCCAATTTTGTATTTTAACAAATCCATATTCCACTAAGTCGCCAACTCAAAGAAAATAGCCTACGTTATGATGATTAGCCTAATAAGAGCTATTAGATAAGTTATCAATTTCACACAACCGCGTTCCAAATTCGAACACGTTAATGTAGCCGCAGTAGCCCATATGATAAGTACTTTCGTAGGGCCTTGCTCCTACAATTCCTCCGCCACTGCCACCGCAATATAAATCTTGATTTAACGGAGCTTCTTCGTCTAGAGCGAAAATCAACACTTTATAAATAAATATTCAATGAAAGCTTGGTCATCTCACATTTACTGATTTACGTACTTTGATTGTCCGTGCCAATCAATTCAAACCATCCGTTTTCCGTTTTATCACAATCCATGTCAAAATCCACCATCCAGTAACCTGGTCCATAACTGCACAAGTCATTGGATATGATAAATTATTTACTCATTAACCCATTCAACAGTTTGAGTTACGTGTTAAGTGGTTGGTATCTGCCTTGAGTGTCTGCCGCATCGTTTGTTGTCCACGCGAGTGCAGTACCATAAGCCTGGTCTGTTCCAAAACTTCCTTGAGTGGACTCTTTTCCAAAGAAGTCGAGATAGTTGTCGCCCACTCTTAAGGCGTTGTATTTGTCGTAATGGGGAACTGTTCCTAAAGACTTCACCTATTTTTAATAAGAAGATGGTGTTACCTTCAAATGAAGAAAAAAAAAAGTAAATGATCAAGTTACTGTAATAGGGATAGCGCAAGGCGATGTAACAGCACTCGTTGCACCACTGCATTCGGGCCGTTTTGCGGTACCGATTCCTCCTTTTATAAACAAATATTGTCCTGGTTGGTTATCAAATCGCATGAACACGACGGTGCGCTGAATTCCAGTTGGGCCCCCTGAAGACGTGGAATTAAGGTGCATTTGAAATTAGCATGAATTATCTGAATAATTTATCACGATAAAACATGGTTTGTTTGAAAACAGGAACTCCTAATGCTGTTTTCAGACATATTTTTACTTGGGGTGGTTCTGATGGATGTTGGGTCCGTCATTGTCGTACCTATTTATGATAAATTGAACATCATAAACACAAGATTGATTCTTTTAATTGCGTTTTATTATTTATACCCTCTGTAGTAGAAGTTGTTAGAAGCTCCGTAGTAAAAGTTGTTAAGAGCTCCGTAGTTTCGGTAGCTGCGATGATAATCGTTGTCCAGGTATAAATAATAAAATTTAAAAAAAAAAGTTTATTTTTTAGTATGTCTTATAATATACCGCAAGATGCCGATTCCGGTGGGACACACTGAAAAAGAATCGGATCAAAAATGGACCCCCCTGGACAAGTCTTTCAAAATATTCAAACAACTTTATTTATTATCTTATTTTATTGCATTAAATGTGAAGGAAATAAGTATATTACCGCGTTGTAAGGAATTCCTCCAATGCATATGTAATAATTAGATCCACAATATCCTGGGATTGGAAATGTGCCCTCCGATGTTGGGCAACTGACTAGGTATACCGTATACAACATAGTAAAGCTATAATATGGGTGAATCTAAAATAAAGACACAAGTATAATAAATAGTACTCACAGCAAGAAGCGAGTTCAGGTGGCATACATTCAAGAAGTACAGGATCGAAAATGGCACCAGCTGGACAAGTCTTTGAAATAGAATCATACGGTAAATGTATTGCGCGCGATTAGGTCATTTTTTGGCTATACGTAACGAATCAGCGAATGTTTGTTATTTACCGAAACATAAGAGACTCCTTTTATGCAAACATAGTAGTCACTGCCACATGTACCGGGAATGGCAAAAAAACCCTCATCAGTAGGGCAAATAAATGGTTCGTCATTGTTGATCGCTCCATTGGTCTCCACATGAAATTTTGCAAGGACTTAAAAGGTTTTGATCAGTTAGTATTCAATTAACAATTTTATTGAAGAATTTATGAAGGCAATAACGCTCAAACATGTTTTAGATCTCTCATTAAAACGAACCTGAAATAATGCCGTATACTTGCATGATAAAAAAGATAGCATAGAATGTTTTGTCGACTTCCATTTTCATGAAATATAGAGGTAATGTTAAATAATTTTGCGCTCAAGTTAAGGCGACTGGTCTCTTAAAAATATCTTTATGGACTAGATGCACATGACCAAATTTTTATTTTTGGCCGTATCTATAATATTATCTGAATATCTATAATATTATAGACGTCAACATAGAACTGTTTTATCTCTGTTTGTGCGATTGTGATGTTGAGACAGGTTTTATAATTATCATTTATTTACATCTTTTTATACAGGTATTATGAGTTTTAAAATAATCGAACCTTTTTTTCGTCATAATATTAAAAAAACTTACAATTTTCCTTACTTGCTCAAACCTATATACTGAAAAAACTGTATACTTAACAGGTTAGTGCGGTTACATAATTATTTTGAATTGTACAAATACTTTGTTAACATATATGTACCGATAAGTTACAACTGATTTGTATTTCATCTTGGTTAATTATTTCTATTTAGTGGCGCTATTAGAATCCTTTTTTAGTCTGCACTTGAATCTTGCGATGATTTCATTTTCTGCCCCACAAACGCTTGATCCGCTGCTTGGCGTTCGGTTCTATTAGTTGGGCAAGATCAAGATGCATTAAAGTATTTACTGTAACACTAAAATTTAAAATTTGAAATACCACAAGAAACCGAGTCTGGTGGAGTACATAGTAAAGTGACGGGATCGAAAATTGCATTTCCGGGACATCTCTTTTTACAAAGAAGATATAAACAACTATCTTTTGCTTTAAAATAACTTTGTAGTAATATAATGAATGCGCCACGATTCAACTAGCTAGTTCACTAGCTACTTTACCTGTCTATAAGGTGTACCGGCGACACATATATAATACTCAGGCCCACAATATCCATTCGGAATGGGGAATGTTCCTTCTGAAGATGGACAAGTAACTGAAACAAAAATGAATATGTTATATATTAATTGTATATACGAATGAAAATAGTAAAACTTTAAATAAGTACAGCAAGAGGCTAGCTCAGGTGGTACGCACACTAGGACGACAGGATCGAATATCCCATTGCCAGGACAAGTCTAAATTTGTAGTATTTTTCATGAATAAGTGGGCTTTATAAATAAATGATTTCATCACCTCAATATAAGGATCTCCTCTAATGCAGACGTAGTAATCGCTTCCACACGTGTCGGGAATAGGGAAGAAACCCTCCGATGTTGGGCAGGCGAATCCCTGATTGCAGGACGCTAATTCTGGAGGTAAACATTCCAACAGGATGGGATCAAATATTGCATCAGCTGGGCAAGTCTGTATTTTAAAATAAGTGCAAACTATTATTATTATAAAATATGGGGGGAAAAGCTTAATATATACATTTTTATTAATGTGTATATACATTAAAAACGCTTTTTAATGAGTAGCCTAATTACAGCAGGAGGCCAATTCAGGTGGAACATTCTGATTGAAGTCAGGATCAAATATTCCATTGGCAGGACAAGTCTAGCGCTCAAATGTATTCCATTCAAAGTAAGTTGTTTCATTTCACAATGAAACAACTCAACACACTCAACACGACAAAAATCTCACCTCAATATAAGGAACGCCTCGAATGCAAACGTAATAGTCATTCCCGCAAGTACCGGGTATAGGGAAGAAGCCTTCCGACGTCGGACAGGTAAACGGTTCAAGCGTAGGCTTCAACGTAGAAGAGGTAGAGGTCGGGTTTTCTTCAGTTATGTGAAATAAATATATGAACATGTATACTAATCAATATATCGGGGATTTTAAAAAGCATGATTCTAAACTGGTTGAAAGGGGGAAAATAGTAAGGTATGTTGTACCGCTGCAATCTTCCGGTGCTACGCACGCTATGGTATTTGGATCAAAGACAGAGTCTCCTGGACATTCCTGGGCCATTTAAATATTATTGAAGTGACTTTCAGTTGGTACACTGTTAACTTCATGACTACTTCATTTAATGATTTACCAATTCATAAAGAACCCCATCAAAGCAAAGATAATATAATTGATTACACCCCGGCCCTAAAAAACGATAGAACATAACCATCATTTTCAAAATACAGATCTTGTATTAGAGAAAATATACCACTAGGATAGTAGCCGTCTATTGATGGACAAACAAAGTCTTCCCGCACCTATTTCCGTAGAAAACCAGACAACAGACACATTTGTCAAGTTAAGGTTTAATACAATAAAGATTTAAATTATGATGTTAATTAGTAAACTCCAATTTTTAATTTTACACTTCTGTTACTTGAAATAGGGAGATGTCGGCATCAACTACATATCCTTTTGAAATTAAAAAAAAAATAATAATAATCCATAATGTAGATGTGTGATAGAAAAGACAAATCTTTCTAACTACTATTCCTTTGTAAATGTAATGGATTATACTCATTATAAATTACTGTACCTGGTAAAAGAACCAGGAATATCGCTAGAAAACTGCAGAGTAAAATATTTTTCTTCATATTTAAAAAACAAAGTAAATAACTCGTTAGATTTGCGACAAAATGTTCAACGAACGCCACGTCAGAAAATGAGAGCAAGAACTATGAACCAGCTACAGTGTTATCTAATTTATCTTGGGACAAGAATTAACTTTTTATCTTCTCCAACGGCCGCAGGTCCGTTGGATACAAAGCCGATCATTTTGCGGGTACCTTGCCGACCAGCTTGCAGGCTTCTTTGCCGAACAGATTGCCGGCTTATTTACCGACAAGTTGGCCGGCCGCAGGCCAAATAAACCCGACCATATACCGGTCAGTTTCCCGCCTACTTAACCGACTAAATTGCCGGCCGATTAATCAGCACATGGGTAATATGTCTACTTTGTTTTAAAGATGATTCAGTGGAACTGAATTACATCATATCAAACCGGCAAGCTTCAAAGCGCGTATTGCTATATTATAGCCTAATGAATGCCCAGGCTAGTGAACCACCAATTTTATCGCTATTTTACTTCTTTATCCGATATTTTGAACGACAAGACTTTTGCAAAAAAAAACATTCAAGTTTCTTTCCATTACTACAAATTCGTAGAGTTGGTGTTTACTGGGAAACTATCAATTTGGCAAAACCGTTTTCCAAATTCGAACACGTTAATGTAGCCGAAATGGCCCATATGACGAGTACTATCGTAGGGCTTTGCTCCTCCGCGACTGCCACCGCAGTAGGAATCTTGGTTTACCGGAACTTCTTCGTCTAAAGCGAAAATCAATTGCAAAAAAAATACTATATACAATCGAAGCTTGGACGTAACATTTACCGATTTACGTACTTTGATTATCTGTACCGGTCAAATCAAACCATCCGTTTTCCGTTGTATCGCAATCCATGTCAAAATCCAACATCCAGTAAGCTGGTCCATAACTGCGCAAGTAAGATTTAATAAATAATTTACTCAATGGCTGTTTAACATTTTGAGGTACGTGTTAAGTGGTTGATATCTGCCTTCAATGTCTGCCGGATCGTTTGTTGTCCACACGAGTGCAGTACCATATGCCTGCTCTCCTTGAAAATCTCCTGGCTGAGTGGGCTCTCTCCCAAAGAAGTCGAGATAGTTGTCGCCCAATCTTAACGTGTTGTATTTGTCGTAATGAGCAACTGTTCCTGAAGAATTCACATATATTTAATAAGAAGATGGCGCGACTTTTAAGCTATGAAAAATAAATTTAAAAAATAAATTAAATGTTCAAAGTTACTGTAATAGGAATAGCGCAAGACGATGTAGCAGCACTCGTATCACCGCTGCATTCGGGTCGTCGTGCTGTACTGATCCCTCCTTTAATAAAAAAATATTGTCCTGGTTGGTTTTCAAATCGCATGAACACGACGGTACGCTGAATTCCAGTTGGACTACCTGAAGACGTGAATTTAGGTTGTAGCAAACGATAGAAATTATTTTAAATTAACATAAGTTATCTGAAAAATAATGCTGTTTCTAAACATATTTTACTTGGGGTGGTTCTAATAGATGTTAAGTCCGGCATTGTCTAGCTATTTATGATTAGCTATTTAGCTATTTATGATTAATTGAGCATCATAAATGCAAGATTGATTCTTTTAATTGTGTTTTATTATTTTATACCCTCCGTAGTAGAAGTTGTTAGGAACTCCGTAGTTTCCGTAGCTTATGATAATTCGTAGGACGATATAAATAATAACATTGAAATGAGAGAACCATTTAAGCTGTATTTTTTAGTATGTCCTATAATGTACCGCAAGATGCCGATTCCGGTGGGACACACAGAAAAATGACCGGATCAAAAATGGACCCCCTGGACAAGTCTTTCAAAATATTCAAACAACTTTATTTATTATCTTATTTTATTGGATTAAATGTGAAGGAAATAAGTATATTACCGCGTTGTAAGGAATTCCTCCAATGCATATGTAATAATTAGATCCACAATATCCTGGAGTCTTAAGAGGTACTTCTAGACCTTTAATTCTATTTATTATAATTTGGAAAGTGCTTTGGAAATGTGCCCTCGGATGTTGGAAAAATGACTATACAGCATAGTAATAAAGCAATATATGGGTGAATCTAAAATAAAGACAAGTACAATAATACTCGCAGCAAGAAACGAGTTCCGGTGGCATGCATTCAAGAAGGACAGGGTCGAAAACGGCACCAGCTGGACAAGTCTTAAAATAGAATTAAGTGGTAAATGTATTGCGTGCGAGTAGGTCAATTTTTGGCTACGTAACGAATCGGCGAGTTTTTGTTATTTACCGAAACATAAGGCATTCCTTTTATGCAAACATAGTAGTCACTGCTGCATGTACCGGGAATGGCAAAAAAACCCTCATCAGTATGGCAAATAAATGGTTCATCATTGTTGATGGCTCCATTGGTCTCCACATGAAATGTTGCAATGACTAAAAAGGTATGCGTACAGGTAATATTCAACCGAATGTATTTGAAGAATTATAAAGCAACTTTTGAACAAAGTTCTGAGATTATTCAATAAAACGAACCTGGAATAATGTTGTATGCTTGCACAAGTAGAGAGAGGACAACAAGAAATGTTTTGGTGACTTCCATTTTCATAAAATATAGCTAGTGAGGCACCGTAGCGAATATATGTTAGGACCACAAGTTAAGTTGACGAGCCTCGTCGTTAAAGCTCATTATTTGTGTATTGTGAGTTGCAAAATCATTAAAAAAATCGTCATATATAATGGTGCATAAAAGTTTTAAAAAATTTCCTCCCTATTGTTGAAAACTGAATTCAGGTCGGCTGCGACATTCATCACTAATTGAACGCAGTTGGGGTTTCACTTGCTATCGTTTCGTTTGGTAGGTTCTGTTTCATGAAAGATAAGCAGTAAAAAGAGTGAAACCGTTTAGTGAAAATCAGAAAATGATTCCTAATATTGTTATAAATATTAATATACCACAAGATACTGATTCAGGTGGAGTGCAGAGCAGGATGATAGGATCAAAAATTCCATTTCCGGGGCAGCTCTGATAAACAAGATAACATAATAAGTACTTATTGGAAGGTGGGGTAAGTTGGAAGCGTTATATCGTGGTTATAGTATAATAGGGACCATTACCTGTTTGTATGGTACACTGCCAACACAAATATAGTATTCAGGTCCACAATATCCGCCGGGAATAGGGAACGTGCCTTCCGAAGATGGACAAGAGACTTTAAAACACAAATGAATGTGTGAAAATATTAGATTATCCACAATACAAACATTTCAATGACTAGCTCAATTACAGCAGGAGGCCAATTCAGGTGGAACACACAGGCCAAGGTCAGGATCAAATATCCCATTTGCAGGACAAGTCTAGCGTTCAAATGAATTACATTTAAAGTAAGTTATTTAATTCTTTACAAAAATAAAAGCTTTCTCACCTCAATATAAGGAACGCCTCGAATACAAACGTAATAGTCATTCCCGCAAGTACCGGGTATAGGGAAGAAGCCTTCCGACGTCGGACAGGTAAACGGTTCAAGCGTTGGTTGCATGGTAGAAGTCAGCTTTTCTTCAGTATTGAAATAAATATGTAAATAGTAATCCATTAGGATCTTATTAACATGATTCTAATTTGGTTGAAATGGAAAAATAGTAAGGTATGTGGTACCGCTACAATCTTCCGGTACTACGCACGCTAAGGTATTTGGATCAAAAACATTTGATCCTGGACATTCCTGTGACGTATATATACATACTCCACTCAGATGAGACGTTATTAATATTAAAACTAATTTATATAAGTATTCACCCCTTCATAAAGAACTCCACCTATGCAAATATAATATAATTGGTTACAGTCCGGCCCTAAATAAAATATAGAAAATATTTGATCATTATTGTTTCCAAAGTACAAATCTTGTATACAATAAATGTACCACTAGGATAGAAACCGTCTACTGGCGGGCAAACGAAGTCATCTCGCACCTATTTCCATAGAAACTCAGAAATAAAACCGAAATTTTGCCGAATCGAGGTTTAAAATAAGAATGTAGGAAGGAGTAGGAAGCTTTGATAAATAGAACGCGTTCGATCATTAACTCTTATACTCTTACTTGAAATAGGGAGATGTCGGCATCAGCTAAGCCTCCTTTTGAAATAAATCAAAAACATTTATATATAAAACAAAACTATAATTATAATAGAAAAGAAAAGTTAATGTTTTCACTCCTATACTATAGCTAATAATAATTTATTTTTGTACCTTGACAAAGAACTAGAAATAGTGCCAGAAAATGGTAGAGAAAAATATTTTGTTTCATGTTTAAAAGCAAAGTAGAGAAATTATTTCGATTAATCTGTGACAAAATGTTCAACGAACTCCCTTGTTACAAAATAAGAGTAAGAACTATGAACCAGCTGCCGTATCTGAGTTATCTAGGGACAAGAATTAAGTTTTTATCAGTGTTTATGTATCAAAGCTTTGGCATATTGAGGATCTAGCGGACTGAGTGGAATGCTTGTGATATTCAACGAGATGTGGATTCTTACATGCTGGTCAAAATTTGCATTTGAAATGATTTTTCTTCAACACTACAAGTGATAATTAATTAAAATAATCTTTAAGGGTTTTCCAATTTAAATCTATACGGATTAGCAATTTTTAAAAAGCGAATTATTGCAAACACAGTTGTAACTACAATAACAATTTTCCAAAATCATCTACTGAGAATTTTATAACAATTCACACAAATCAGATAACATTCGTATTTTAACACGCTACTATAGACTTACGCAATACAGTTACGAGCGTCAATTTCAATAACTACGGCGTAGCTAAAGCCTCTTTCTTATATTCTGCGTTTAAGTTCTTGATGTACGATCCCTGTCAGATAATATATAGTTGGTGATAATCATAAAAAATAAGAGACACCATAGTCCACAGCAGCACAACTGTGTGGCTTTCTCAAGACAATAACTCGCTTGATCAGATATGAACACTTACAGAAATGACGAAACTTTTTTGCTTACAAAAGGATAAGAAAGGAAAATGTATTTTATTTTTAGTAAATCAAAACATCACAAAAATAACCCCCAATGTTAATGTTCGCCCAGCTCAGCCCGAGATTTTCCTTTTGTCTTGGGCATCTTGCGACTCGTTGTATCTTCCAAATCCTTGGCTTTGTAGTAGTGAGGCGCTACTTCCAATAACCAATTGTTCTCGATTTGAATGACCTGCCTCATGTACTCCTTGGTGGTGAAGACCAGCTCGTGATAGATGAGCCAGCGGGGGAGCTCTTCAAACATGGAGCTATTGGGATGGATGAGCACCGTTTGGTTGTGCTTCACCGTCTTGTAACCACCAGTCTTGGAGAGGCGGGCAGTATTGTAGAAAAAGCCGGCTGTAACAGCTTTACCGATTGCTACTTGATCATCCCGGTTGGAGATCATGTCGATCTCGACTCGTTCTACTAAGCCGACCAGCTGCTCCCGAACGTCCCGAGCTCGCCTCATAGATCTGTGCTGGATGAAGTTTTCGAAGCACCACTGAGTTGAAAAATCAGTATCGACCCACTGATTGTACACATTGAGCAGAGTGAAGTGATCTCCGCCGGGCGAGAAAAAGTTCTTCCTGGCTGTATCGGCGTGAATGGCTTTATCCTTGGGTCGGTAAAAGACGGCACTGTTGACTGAGAGCATGGCTGCGATGGTGACGATTTCCTCGGAGCATTTGTACTTCTCAGCGGCCAAGAGCATTTTAGCCATCATGGGGTCAACTGGAAATTCAGCCATACGGCGACCCAGCTTAGTCAGCTCGCCCATGTGGTTCAAGGCACCGAGTGCATAGAGCTGCTCGAGTGCCAATGCCAGAGTTTCGTGGGGCGGTGGATCGAGAAAGTCGAAATGGATCAAGTCGTTGATGCCCAAAGATTTTAAGAGTAGGACGACATTTCCGAGGTTGACTCGTTGGATTTCAGGTACTGTATTCTCCTCGAGTTCGTGCTTGTAAGCCCAGGCAGTGTAGAGGCGGAAGCACTTTCCAGCAGCAACTCGTCCGGCACGTCCAGCTCGCTGATTCGCCGATGCTTTAGAGATGGGTACGACCACCAATGATTCCATTCCAGTTCGAGCGTTGTATGAGTTTTGTTTGCAAAATCCCGGATCAATCACGTAGATGATGTTGTCGATGGTCAATGAGGTTTCAGCAATGTTAGTGGCCAAAATACATTTTCTTGCATTCGGAGGGGTTGGTTCAAAAATTTTTGCCTAAAAATAATCAAGAAAAATAATTTAATCGATTTCAAATAAATAGTTTAAGGTATGATTCGTATACCTGCATGTCTGAAGGAAGGTTAGCATAGATGGGCAAGATCATCAGCTCTTTGATCCTGGAGCCCAGCCGACGGACACGCTCTGTTAGGCTCTCTTGAGCCGTTTCAATCTCTTCCTGTCCAGTTAAGAAAACGAGAATGTCGCCCAAGTCTTGCGTTACGTGGATTTGGAGGATAGTGACGACACAGGCATCAATGTAGTCAGCTTCGGGAGCCTTAGTATAGAAGATCTCGACGGGGAAACGTCGACCTGGAATGCGGAAGATGGGGGCCTCGTCGAAAAAGTCGGAAAACTTTTCCGCGTCCAGTGTAGCACTTGAAATGAGCAGTTTAAGGTCAGGTCGGAAACGGGCGATATCCTATTACAAAACAAAAATAAAAGTGATGACTATTTAAATTATAAAACTTAAATAGATTTACTTTAATAAGGCCAAAGAGGATATCCGTGTGAAGAGTTCGCTCGTGAGCTTCGTCAATGATCATGACACTGTAAGACTGCAAATCCGGCTCGGAGAGAAACTCTCGCAACAGCATTCCGTCCGTCATGTACTTGATAACGGTGCGCTCTGAAGTGCAGTCTTCAAAGCGGATGCTGTAACCGACTTCATTACCAAGCTTCTTCCCCATTTCCTAAATGAAGTCCAGTTTAATTCAAAATTCATATTTTTTTTTTTTACTTTTGAAGTAAACTTCATACTTGAGCAACTCGAGCTGCTACACTCATTGCGGCGACTCGTCTCGGTTGTGTGCAACCCACTTTCTTCCCATCCTTGCAGTACCCCGCCTCATAGAGATATTGTGGAATCTGTGTCGTCTTTCCAGAGCCAGTTTCTCCCTCCACGATGAGGATTTGGTGGTCCTCGACAGCTTGTAAAAGGTCCTCCCGGAAAGGGAAGATGGGCAACGAGCGCCTCGTCTCTTGCAAGGACATTTTCTTTTTCTGCATATCAGACTGTTCTGGTTGCTCTATAATAAGAAAAGTACGAAAAATCGAGAATTTGGTGGCAAGTTTAGAAAAAAAAAAAAAATTTTCAAAAATACCTTTGGTTCCAGCCAACTGATTGGTCTGAACGAAGTCGATTGTATCATCCAATAGAAGCTCGTAGTCGTCCAATTTTCCCTTTTCGAGAAGGCGCTGTTTAGCATCTCTTGCACCAAAGTTCCACTGAGCGGTAGCCATCCGGGCATCTTCCCATACTTTCTGCTCCGAATGAGGCTGCTTTTCGCGATCATCAACCTCAACATAACGATCAGGCATGGCCTTATCCCGCTTTTCATCTGGCATGTGATAACGCTGGACTAGTTCAAGCTCACGAGCCTTGTCGTGCTCTTTAGCTAGACTAAGAATCTTTTTCTTGTATTCACGATCCTTTCGTTCCCGCTCAGTAAGCTGCTGCTCGTCGAACAGGTACTCGTCGTCGTAAATATCTGCCTCAAGTTCGGTGATTTTGTCCTCCTTGCGCTTCTCCAAGTATTTCCGGCGGGAGTCTACTCGTAGCTTTGGAATGATGTTCTGTCTGTCTTCTGCTTCCATCTGAAGTCGCTTAGCGGCCTCAGCAAATCCTAAAATAAAAATTACGATAAGTAAAAAAGTATTTTAAAAATATTAATTGAGTACAAATTACCTTTGCCAACAGTGACAACATTTCTCTGTTTTTCTTTATCCTTCTTTTTCAATCTTTCTGAGAATTCATCTCTTTCCTGCAAGTCTTTCATTCGCTGCTTCTCTTCTTCATCCTCACTGCTAGAATCTGAATCTTTTTTTTCCTTCTTCACCTTTTTGGCAGCAGGTGGTGGTGGTGCTGCTGGAGGTGGCATGTCATCTTCTTCCTCTATGAGTTTGTATCTCTTATTTCTCTCCATCATGTCAATAATGGCTTGCTCCCTCTGCTTGGCGGCAATCTTTTCTGTGTTGACTCTTGGTGCTGCCCTAGGGATCCTGCCCCACAGCTCCATGAGAAAATTGGTAACTTTGACATTTGAAACATCAATAGTGTCGGTGTCACGAACTTTTGCTATTAAATCGTCGACTGAGGTGCTCTTTTGAGCTAATGATGCCAGAAATTGAGCAGTGTAACGGTCACTAAAATCCAAGATTTCGATCAACTGATCGCTGACCCAGGTTTCAAGACTCATTTTTATCGTCTTTTAATAAATTCTTCAAAGGAAAGAATTTGGAATATTACAATGGTTCCATAAATTCAAATATCCAAAACACAGTTAAATGAATAAACAGAACATGCAGATTTTCTACGTTTCGCGTTTGCCGACACACACGTACTTGTAGCGTTTGATTTAAGCAGACTACATAATCAAAACTTGTGTACACACAAGCTTCCCTCTGGTGACTTGGTGAGTGATTACAACTTACAACTTAAAACGGGATTTTTCATGATTATATAATGCTAAAATGATTTATATTTTTGTTTTAATAATTAAATTTTATTCGTTAGAAATTTTGTATGATGAAACATACGGCTATTTATTTAGAAAATTTAAAAATTCAATGTCGGTTGACGTTTTTTTAAATAATTCAGTTTGGCAACGTTGTTTGGTGTAAAGAAGTGTCAAAATCAAAACTGGGCTTTACGTTTGTATTTCTAGCCGGTGACTGTCACCTAGGAAACAATTAAAAATTCTTACTTTCTCATAATTGTAGTGTTTTAAAAGTCGAAAGCAAACTATGTCATCTGACGATGATCCCGAGCTTAGGGATCTAATAGCTAGATGCCTTGAAAATAACGGAGTGCTGGGGAAGATCAGGGTACAAAACATCAGAATACAAAATATTTACAAATGGATATTAATATGTATTAACTTTTTTTTCTTTCATCCATAGGCACAGTTGAGAGCCAGCACTTTCCTTGCTCTGGAACAACAAGATGATCCTAAAGTATTTTAACTACAATTTTTAAGTTGAGAAATCAATTTAACCATGAAATATTTTTTTTAAAACCCAAGGTCACATTCCCAATCAACAATGCATCAGTTCGGCAGTTTGCTACAACAGATGAAGGGGCTCTTACTCTTTCACTTGTCAGAGAGCTGCTCACCTTCTTCAACATGCAGTTCACACTCTCAGTGTTTGACCCAGAATCCTGCGAGGAGGTAGCCTATCAGCACACAACAAGAACAGCTTTGGCCTCTCAATTTGGTCTTGATTCTGTGAAGCCTGATGAGCCAATTTTACAGTCTTTGATCTCAAAATTACTGAAAAAATCTCCAGCTTCAACAGAAGAGTTTGGTGAACAGAAAAGAGCTCCTGAAAAAACCAACAACATTCCAAAAGGTAAATTTTTCTGAATATATAATTGGCCTAAAATAAATGTGAGGTATTCCTAAATTAATTTTAATTTCAACAGTCAATGGAGATGACTACGACGAAGATTTCAATTCCTCCTCTAGTGCCTCCACACCTAGACAAGAAATCAAGGAGAAAGAGGCCAACGCAAATAATAATCCAGCTAGTATAGAAGAAGATTTGGATGACCTATCCACCTCTGATTTGCTGGCTAGCCATGGTTCAAACGCTGATAACGAGACTGTTGATCGGTCCACGTCAAACTCTTCTTTGGTCAATGCGGATTATGTTGAAACTTTGCCGAGCTTAGTTAAACCTTGATTGTCCAAGTTTTAAACTCTTTGTTTGTTTTGATTGGTATTGTATATTATTGCATTGTGGGTAGAAGTACGGAAATTACAATTTAGCTCAAGTTTTTATGTCCTTTACTACATACCCGCTGCCGAATAGGAGCATTGACAATAAAAGAGAATCTGCGCGTAATTGTGCAATAGTTAAATTCCTTCGATATTTGATCATTTTCTGCCTCAACCTATACAAAATATAAATGAAAATTCAGGTTAAAAAGTAAACTCACGCGTCGATATTTTCCACGATAATCAGTATACTTGCAAAAATATCTTATTTGTGATATTTTTCTTCTTAGAAGTAAATGTCTCTTCTTGCCGGGTCTGGGGAATAAGATATAAAGACGATCCCAAGGACATGCACTTTCATAAAGAATCACCCCCATGAAGGACGGCCTTATCAAAATATTTTCTAGATAGAAGGCACTGCAGTGAATAGGTTCGTAGAATATATTTTATACCTTACATTTTTTAAGACTTTTTTCCAGCGAATGAGTACTCAGAGAGACAAAAATAGAAGACTATTGGTAAGAGGGTTATCGAACATCCAAACTCGAAACCTTTTTTTTTCTTTCTTTCATCAGTCGCTTGTGGCCATTAGTCGATAACGGACCTACCATCAAATTGAGTCTATTCTCGATGTATTCTTCTATCAATAACAGCAGTATACTGGAAAAGGACTCGGAAAAAACCCGAATCATATCAAGTTTCTAATAAAATGATCAAGAGCTTTAGGTATGAAGGTCATACAGTCGAAGTTCTTCGACTGTATGATTTACTAGAAATTCGTAATCCAATACGTATGTATACTATGAGTATTCGTGGTATAAGGAGCGCTGTCGGCACTCTATTAAGATCCCAAAAATGTGCAGTCGAATGAACGATCACGTTATTTATAAACTGAAATTGTGCATTTTTGCAATCTCGAGCACAATTTCATAGCAAATTTCGCGGTAAATATATTTTGAATGTCGATGCAACGTTTATTGGGGTAGAAAATGTTCCTTTAATCATATTCCCAAAAGGACTTAACAGGCAAGGTAGGGCATTAACCCAATTACCTTGCTTGTTGCTTCCTATTCTAAATTTTTATAAACATCGAATCTAAATAATAATTTAATATAATACACTCAAGCTGTTTAGCTGTCCCCACGAACCAACCCGTTGTTGTGCAACAATTTTCATCTGATCTGCCCCCGATTTTTCCACAATTCTTGATCTATCCGAATTCTCGGAAATTTACCTAGCTTGGCCATTTTCAAAACGTATATGCGCCAGCCCAATGGAAGGCACCTTTGGTCATTCTACTAAACGTAGCAGAGCAAGGAAACCCGAAACGACAGTGCACGACTTAATCGTCATGTCCCAAGAATATATTTCTTTCCAGTCTCTAGCTTATTCGTAATTTGACATTTTGGCAAATAAATCATCGTTGTCTGGATGCAAGGATGGAGTTAATTGTTGCCCAATGTCCTACGATTCGCCTGCGTGCGTATTTGTCCTTTTCTGAGGTACTGAGAGCGGACGAAACATCCGCTTAAAGGAAGTACATGCATTTCTAGCGCTCTGCGCAGCCTCATCTCGGAAGCCGTCCAGTGTCGAATCAAGGCAACGATTCTCAACGTGTTTACTAGTCAGGTTAATTTTCAATCAATTTCATTTCTTATTTTTCTTTCCTCCTCATTTTGGGCATGAATATTTGGGTTTGTAAGAGTAAGCTTTCAGAGCCAACTTCATCACCAGCAAGCGATTTGATTCGTTCCTTCTAGATAGTTTTCATGGCTCGGCATATTGGAGCCCGACTTTTGCTCTTATATTAATAGGTTAAAGACCTGGATGCCAATCAATGCTGTCTTCAAGAAATATTGGAATTATAAGCAAGGAAACTATAGTTACCATTCAAGACCGACTTGACTGTCTGCTTATTTTAAGCAAAACAATCCAAGACGATAAAGAAAATACAGCCATGGAAATCATAGCTTTGAATGAAAAGATGAGCGAGTTAACGCGGAAACGAGCTTGGTTACGTAAGATGGAAGCAGAGATCGACGAAATCTCTTATTGCGTTAATAGGTTAAGTGGTATGACGACGAGTCTACCTGTTTCTGACTTTTGACTGATATTTGTTTTAGTACTTATTTCTTTCTTTCTTTCTTTCTTTTTTTAAGGCATCATGGTTTAACACGTTTCTATTTAATTATATTTGTTAGTATTCATCTACTGGGCTTATAATGAATGCACACATCGCTAGTACTATAACGCAGAAGATCTTTTAGATATCATCCGCCGCCTGGTAGAAACGATATTTGCTTCTTATAATCTTCCGTGTTACCTCGCGTTGGTGGATCGTCAAATCATTGAAGAAATTTATAAGGTTTCAGTCCGACTTAAGGATATCTAACGAGCATTTGTCAGTTTGTTCGTCTTGCCAAAAATAGCCTGTATAATAGTAATTGTTAATGTTGAATCATTTAAATAAATAAATTCACTACTTAATGAAGTACCGCAGCCTAACCAGACAATTCTACTTATTAATATTAGTACTTATGACCACAATGACAACTTAAAAATCAATACGAGGAATAAAAAGAACTCGATTTAAATAGTTAAGGCCGGACTTTAAGAGAGTGAAACCATAGAAACATCAACATTTTTTTGCACGTCGTTTTATCAGTCTGTTAGTTATTGGTAGCAAGAACTTGACAAGAGTTTCAAAGTTACTATATATTCCTTGGAAAGGAGGGTATAGGAATGCACCTTTCCATAGGAGCCAAAGAACTGCATGGGCAAAAATTCCAGGCCTTTTATTATTGATGGCTTTCAGCGTCCTTTAATTAAGAACGGTAGGCTCGGGAAGTATTTTTAAATTCGACTGGAGTAAAAATAATTCTTGGAAATCATCTTCAATAAAAGAAGGATTTTTAAAGTTATTAGTTAAAGTGGAAGTAAATTTAAAACCAACTTGGCTATGTTTCCACCGGTAGTTGACATTCAATCCAAGAATAGCGATGTGAAAAAAAATCCTTTGAGCATTAATCGTGAAAACTGTCATACTTCAATTTGTATTTAATACGAAGAAATCATAGAAAATCATAGAGAAAAATCGAGCCTTCTGAAATGACTTCAATATCGGTAGGAGCATTGGACTTGGAATATATTAATTAAACTGCTACTAGCTTGAATCACTTTGGCTTTGAGTCCCGTGCGGATGCAGCTGCTCGATCGTCTGCGACAAGTGTTCCAGGGCATTGACTAATTCTGTCATGTTATTTGTATTGTGTTGAGTATTGATGTCCTGTTGAGCACCCAAATCGAAATGAAGTCTCGCTAGTTTCTCTTGCTGGTCCCGGATAGCTTCCATTTGATCCGTACTGCAATGGCGACCTGAATATTTTAAAAGTAATAATTAATTCAACTTTCGTTCAAGTATAAAATATTTACTGCATGATTGTAACTTACCAAAAGCCTGAAGTTTTCCCGAGTGGAAATCGTTGACGAGCTGCATTAACGCCGTCTCCATTGAGCGCATATCGGTGGCATCTGCGAGGAATGAGTGTGAACTGTCTAGGTTCGTCACCTTAAACGTTGCTATATAACGCAACACAAAACAAAAAAACGAATCCACACATAGGGGAGGAGAACAAAAATCACAAGCACATGATGAGGAAGAAAAAGAAAATTAAATGGGCATGCAAGATGCTAAAAGGAGAAGCATAAAAGAGTTTTAAAGAATGCTAGAATAGTGTTTGAAAGTAAATGTTGGGTAATATCCTAATATAGTGAGTAGAGGAAGGTAAATAATGAAATAACTTTTCGAAAATACCTTTTCGTGCTGGTTTTGGAATGAAAGTTTTTGATTGTTTGGGCTCACGATTCCACTGGGCTTCTAGAGAGGAATTTTCAGTAAGTGTTCCTTCCGAGGAAGCAGCTCTGTGATTGTGACTGGAAGATGCTCTGGAGGAGCTGTCAATCTGAATCTTGACTTCTGGAACTTGGTGATGATGATGATGGCTCTTCTTCGAAGATCGTTCTTTACTACTGGGTGGGTTAATCTGACCCATATTTTTCATCTCCATGGTAAATTACTGTAATAAAGGAAAAAAAGGGTTGGTATCAAATTTTAGGTTTTTCTTTGTTCTAGAATTACAATCGTACTGGATGAAAGGATCGTTCAATTACAATATTTTCCCTAAAACTGTTCCAATAAACTTTCAACCTCGACCGACTTATGCAATCGTGAACAATAACAATAAAAACTCTTTTTTCGCGATGACGTTGTTTACAATCGCCCCTTCACGATATCGCGCATTGGTATTCTGCTCTGTCCGTATTCCGTAGTTGACTACGAACCTGACGCCTCTTCCCACCAGTAGCGTCAAGATCATTGATCTTCTTTTCAATTATGTATATTCCTTGATTATTTTTCTCTCACAGTCAGACAAAGTCTCACAACTGTCAGACTGGGAGTCCTGCTACTTATTCAATAGAATAATAAATTTCAAGAATAAGTAAACAGCTGCTGCACAAAAATGAATTTTCCCTAATATCTAATAACGTGAAATGTAGTTATATCTAGCGGCTCAACCCAGCGGCAGAACTACCAAGTACTCAAGCCAGTCCTTGTTAGCACACCCTCGCTTATTAAGAGATCCCCGGCTCTCTGTCGGAAATTGTTAACGCGGAGGAATACAGAGAGAACAACGTTTACATAAGCAATTGGCTCCAAGTTGATAACAAGCTTCTCTTGTGCTCGAGCACAGTAGCGCAAGGACAATAACAGTAGGCAAATCATATATCAGCCATCTCAGTTCGCACTATTGTACACGAAGCAGCTACATAAATACATCTCTCGCTCCAGGGAGCATTTCGAGAATCGCGATTGCACAAATGTACCCCATCGATCTTGAATAAACGGACCAAACATTAACATTGGAGAGAGGAGATATGTGTGCATACATCCTGGATCAGAAAGGGCTCGTTCATCACTCCTTAGTCCCTCAAGTCGTGCGTTATCTGGGTAAAGAAAGAACGGGAAAGTTTCTTATGGGACATTGCGAGCTCCCAATCAACACAATCCGTCTTGAAAAGAAGAGACCTTCATCGCTATATAGCAGCCCCAGAGAAAATTGCATTATCTCTCCCCCCTCTGGAGCAAGAAGTTACCGTCGACATCAGCATTGACAAAAATTGTCACGTGAAGTAAAGAGGGGAGAAAAGAAGAAGAAGAAGACGAAGAAAAGTCTCTCCCTGGTGATATATAATAATATCTCTCGGGAAATTATGCTACTACGATGAGCAGCACACATATACGAGCAGCAGATCCATAATTCTTCGAAGCGTATAATATTTGAGATGTGAAGGGTAAAATGGACTTATAAGTTGAAAATACAATAAACCCCTTCTCATATCCCTCGACGACTATGCTGACCTCTCTTTTAGATACAGTACAGCCGCCAATTTGTCGGGACAATGAATGCAAAGCCCCCCCCCCCCTCCGAAAAAGGGGGTGATAGGCCCTCTGAGGCCTGTTCGTTACAAAGCCCTCTCTTTCAACTTTTGCTGCAACATTTTTATGGATGTTCGATCGGCGTAGTCGTCGTTCACTTGCTGTTGCGTTTCAACAATGGGCGAAGCTTTACAAGTTTCCTGGGCGCGTGAAAACTTTGATTCAAAGCTTGATGCTCTTCTTGTCGAACAATCACTGTATTCTCCCCTCAAGCCGTATTGATTTCCTGGCTATTAAAACATACATGTGTGTGTTTCCAGGGTTATTCTCTCTCTGTGTGGATGTGCATTGACTCGAAGATAAGACCCGCAGCCCATGCTCCGACACAAAAGAGAGAGACGCGTGTGAGGGCGGCCGTGTTTCACATCCGCACGCGTCACCGACTGTTAACAATCGAGTTAAGAGAGAAGGGTGAGGAGACGTTGATTGATCCCCTTTGACTTGATCTGAAAGACATTTCTGGACACACACATCGAAAGAAGTCATTGAAGAATTCTGAAAAAAAAACTGTCATTTATATCTATCCCCTAACATTTTGTATTACATTTCAACCGAAAGAAAAATGTTTCACTTGGTATTGTTGGCGGAGCAGCAGGGGGGTTTTGGTGACGCTTTTGCCAGCAGCAGCAGCAGCAGCAGCAGAGAGACAGCTTTGGAAATCCCCTCGGATTCAGAAAGGGAGCATATATACACTCTTTATTGATGGAGAAGAACCCCTCGGATCCTGCGCTGCCGACGAGTCCCTCCCCTACTTCACGGTCGCATGTTGGTTACTCTCTCACTATAGTTCCTCCCGTCGACGGGGGTAGACGTTTCCTATATTGTGTGCTGGGCGTTCGTGATGCCGCCGCCGGTTTCACATAATCATCCGTCACGCACACCAGTCATCAAGGCAGCAGCAGCATACTGCTAGATATTACATTCCCTTGCCATCGAAAGTGTTGATGTTCGGATCGTGTGCTGATTGTAATTCAACAACCGGGTGCAATAACAAGAAAAGGAAAGAGGGTAGATTTAGTTTTTTTTTCAGGAGGGAGCAGATGTTTGCTCTCTATTACAGCACTTCCTGATAGATGGTTGCTGTAACATCTCGACAGAAGATTTCTTCGAAAATGGCTCTTCTCATCCGGATGGAAAAGAGCGGCAGTTTGTTATTGTTGCTTCTGCTTGCAGCTGCATTCCGAAGCGGAGGTAGTTTCCACTACGATGCCCCTTCCGATTGCCAGTGGAGCTTGATGAACACGTCATCACTGACAACGAGCCCGGCTTCCGGAGTTAACGAAGTGGCTCTTCATTGTCGTTTGAGAACAATCAATTCACAGTTTGACCAGACTAACTTTTCGGTTGTACCAAGGGAGCACACTGCGTCCTTAACCATCGAGTGCTCCGATTCTCTCCTCTATCAAAGGTAAATAAAAAACCTATTGTAAAAGAAGAAAATCGTTTCAAAAGATCTAGTCGATCTCCCTTTTTTTATGGACCCTTAAGTACGTCCTCAATCATCTGTCCGCCCCCATTGTATTCTCCGACTTTATCTTCCTGTAACCGGAGAGCTGCTCGATTCATACAACGTCCATCAAGCGTACAGCTATATTTTCGTCAAGTCTTATTTGTAATTCAGAATTTCTCTGATCCTCTCTTGACTGTCAGCTCATATATTGAGAATTAATCCTATGAGGGTCAAAGTTCTCTTTTTTTATGAAAAAAGTTTGCAATGTGTCAACATCATGAGTCGCAGCAGGAGCAATATAACAAGTATTACAAAGTTCATTTGTCAAGATAAAAATATAGGCTCTATATTGGTTCTTTCTTTATTCTTTCGCTCGTCGGATGGCCGTCATATAAAAGCCGATTACTATGGCTACATGATGATAACAAAAAAAGCTACGGGGTTGGATTTTACGAGGCTGTTTTCTAGATGATGCTCCCGTCAGGATCCTTTTTTTATTTTTTCTCAGAAAATGATGCCCAGAATCATTACAAATCTGGTGAACTTTATGATTCCTATAGCAACATCATTTTTATATTATAGGATTCTTCTCTGTCCTTCATATATGTATAAAGTATAAAAATATATAGGAAAGGGTTACGGCATTCTTTTTTATCTTATGAGCCTCTGCAGCACACCGGTATTAGAGAGAGTCAACTAGGTCATGTGCTGTGTATATATTGCTAGTTGACTATAGAGAGCGCGCCGCTTTTATTTCACCATTCTCTTTCTTTTTTCCCGCAGTTTCCTGCACGCACACAGCTTCAGCCACCTGCATCACTTACGCTCCCTCACCATCGAGTACTGCAAACTTGGAACTGTGAGCCGTGGTGTTCTCCACGGACTGCGGGATCTTCGTTCTTTAGCCATTCGATCCCACAACGACGTCTGGCCGGCTATGAATTTGGATTTAGCTCGGGATGCCCTGGCTCACGATGTCCCGGCTTTAGAGCGCCTGGATCTGAGTCGCAACAATGTCCCATCTTTCCGTAATCAAGTCTTTTGCGAGCTGTCCACGTTGCAGCTCCTCAATGTCAGTCACAATCGATTGGCTGACTTGAACGATCTCGGATTGATTCTATTATTGTCAGCAACCAACAATAGTACTACTGCTGAATCCAGCATAGTCGCAAAGGCTACTACTACTTCTTCTGAAGAAGTCGCTGGCAGCCATTGTCCGACGCCTTTGACGACACTGGACGCATCCCATAATCAGCTTACCGGATTGGGAAGGACGAGTCTGGCCGCAATGCGACATCTACGCCTACTGAAGCTGAATAACAACAAGATAGTGCGGCTGGATGGCGAGGCATTGGCCCCTTTGGAGCAACTCGAGCAATTAGACCTTTCCGTCAATCAGCTAGAAAGTCTTCCGGAGAGCTTTCTGGTCACGGCAACTGTTCTCAAAGAGCTCAATTTGTCAAACAATTCTCTATCAATCCTTCCTTCGACTCTTTTGGCTTCACAAAGGCATTTAGAGGTTCTTCTTCTAAGCTGGAATCGATTGAACTTTTCAACTGCGGAAGAGACATTGACACTTTTCGACAATCTGGTTCGTTTGGTTGTGCTGGAACTGAGTCACAATCAAATCGGGCGAATCCGATCCAAGTTATTCAAGGATTTGTACAGCTTGCAAGTGCTCAAGCTGGACTGGAACGCTATCGAGTCGGTTGAAGCGGGTTCTTTCGCCTCATTGAGCAATCTACACACGCTCGATTTATCCAACAATCGACTCGCCTTTATCGAGAGGTATGATCATAACTCTCCTTTTTTCTCTTTCGCAAGCGATTCCGGTTATATTAAATTAACTTGATTAATATTTAACTATATCCCACAGTTATTACTTTAACGGGCTTTTGGTGCTGAATCAATTGAGGCTAGACGGAAACCTGATAGTCGGCCTAGACGGAGAGACTTTCCGCAATTGCTCTAACCTGGAAGAGCTCTACTTGCAAGACAACCGATTGGAGCGGATCCCAGCTTCCTTTAAGACGCTGACATTACTCAAGACACTGGATTTGTCCCGAAACAGGATCCGATTCATCAACGCCACTTCCTTACGAGGACTCAAGAATCTTGTCCATCTTCGTCTCTCCGGCAATCAAATCAAAACCATCCGGCAAAACTCGTTACCTCCTTTAGGTCTCCTCAAGCAACTGGATCTCTCTTATTCTTCACTGCAGACGATTGAAAGGAGCGCTTTCGATGGATTGACAGCTCTCGAAGTTCTCTACTTGAACAGTAACAACTTGAGCAGCTTAGAGTACGTCGTTCAGAATTTGCCGCACCTTATGCGGCTCAACGTATCCGACAACGATTTGCGCTGGTTCGACTACGCTCTGCTGCCTACGAGTCTCCAATGGCTGGACTTGCACAAGAACCAGATCGAAGAACTTGGCAACTATCTGCGACTCGAAGGGCATCTCAAACTTGAGACGCTGGAAGCAAGTTACAATCGGATTGCCGCATTGGGTGCAAGTTCTCTACCTCACGGCGTGCGTCACGTCACATTGAGCGACAACCAGATATCTGTCATAGAACCTAATACGTTTGCTGATAAGGTCAATCTGAGCCGGGTTGACCTTTACGGTAATCAACTCGTCACGCTCAACTTGAATGCGCTCCGCCTCAGCGCCGACGTTCAGCTCTTACCGGAATTCTACTTGGGTGGCAATCCATTTCAGTGCGACTGTGACATGTAAGTATACCTCAAAGGTGTTTCCAAGGAGATTTTTTTTTATTCAACCGTAGAGCTTTGCGTTATGGAAATCGTTTTATTGTTCCCGGGATTAGAGATATAGAAGGATTCTTCTTTTTTTTATTGATGGTTGGGAATGCATTCCTTTTTCCACCACTATGGATTCAATCATATATAAATTTAAAAAAGAGGATTGATCGATTGAAAAGGTCTATATCCATATAGGGTTTTGAAAAGAGTCTGGCGGTGACATGTTGACCGGCGAATGAAATCCATCTAACATGTCACGAAAGTCTCCCCTTTAGGATTGTCAAACAAACTGTGCCCCGATCCTTCTTTTCTATTCTCGCTTTTTTCCCCACGAAAAACTTTTAGGATTTCTCAACAAAGTTTGAAATTCTACGGGACGTCAAGCAGAGAAGAACGTCATGAAACTTGCATCTCAAAATACTTTCCTTTTTCTAGACCTATTCGAGCAATCCCTATTTCTTTCCTTAGGATTTGAAGGATTGGCGGGTCCGCGTCCACTTTGATAAGCCTCGACCAAGCGATTACCAAGATCCTTCAAGAGGGGAGGAGATGGTTCTATCGATCGTTAACAGGAGAGAAAAAAAAAGAAGAGCGACTATTTTTTTTTTTACAGAGGGGAGACGACGATGTCAACCTAGTAGTCGTCGTGAGAGAGGGATCGATCCAGCAGCACACGGGGGCGGTAATATATCGGGCTAAAGGGGGGCGAAAAAAGCCATATATATATATACGGAAATGGATGAAGGATCGATATAGCGTGGATGCTGAATTCGTCTCGTATATGGAAGGAAAAAAGTGGCCGCCTGCGGAATTGTTGTCACACACAAAAAGAATCCATATTATATGACCTAGCAGTGAGCTATAAATAAATAAGATGGCCGAATCAATAGGAATATAAGAGAGAGAGAAAGAGAGAGCTATACTACTCCAACTTTATCGCGGATCGTTGTGAAGGACCAGATTTGTCACAGGGGAAAACGACGACGGGCCGTTGTGTGTTTCAATTCATATCTATAGAACGGCACCCCTCTCATCTTCTTTTCACAGTTGGCATCACTTCTAAAAGATTAAAAAGGAGAAGAAACGTTTAAAGCGTGACTGACAACGTTACTTATTATGCTGGTGGCTTAAAAAAATAAATCTTAAAAAAGAGTCCTACAAGCGCACTTGAAAGGATTGCTTTTTTTCTTAAAATGGATAGATCATAATGAAATTCTATGAGGTCTTGTGTGTAATAATTCATCAAAGAAAAAGCGGAGGGGACACAAAAAATTCATTTTAGAAGGGGCCGTTATTTGTTGACACAACCGAGTGTCATAATTTCATTTCCATTTTATGATGATTTGTATGTATACGGGATCTTTTCATTTTATAAAAAAAATCCATTTTTCATACTAGGGAATGGCTTCAAAGGATCAACGCTCTCAACAACGCAGGGCAATATCCTCGAGCGATGGATTTGGTAAGAGCAAAAACAACTTTCAAAGCCAAGAAAAAAAGGAATTATTTTTGGAATCATCATCACTTTTTAGGATTCCATCTATTGTCGGCTTTCCTACGGCCGTGGATCCCGCTCCGTCACACCCCTGGTGGAAGCCACATCGACAGATTTTTTATGTCCTTACAGGACCCACTGTTTCGCATTGTGCCACTGCTGCGATTTTGATGCCTGCGACTGCGAGATGATCTGTCCCACCAACTGCTCCTGTTATCACGATCAATCCTGGTCTACGAACGTTGTCGACTGCTCTGGAGGCCAGCAAGTATTGACCGACGTTCCTGCAAGGATCCCGATGGATGCGACTGACGTCTACTTGGACGGGAACAATCTAGGAAGTCTCCTCAATCACGCTTTTATCGGGAAAAAGAATCTGAGAACTTTGCTCCTCAACAGCTCCTCCATTTCTACTCTACAAAACTACACTTTCAGTGGACTCAAAAGACTCTTGGTACTCCATCTGGATCGTAATGAGCTTTCCGAGCTGTCTGGGTTCGAGTTTGAACCGTTGGAGAACTTGCGGGAACTCTATTTGCAGAATAACAGGATCTCCACCATCCATTCCAAGACGTTTACTCATCTGAGGTCTCTTCAAATGTTGGACCTGTCTGGCAATAAGCTCATCCAATACGATCCTGCAAAATTCTCCGCTAATCCTTACCTACGTCTCATTTGGCTTTCCGGAAATCCTTGGTCATGCCAGTGCGATTTCATCAGACCCTTCCGGGACTGGTTCCTCTCGAGTAGAGTTCAACTGGAAGATCAGGATTCCGTTGATTGTTACCCTCTGGGTCAGTCCGTCCTACTGACAAGCAATGAAACCTGTCCGGATGGATCAGTTCGTTCCAGTCCGAGTGATTTAGAGACGGATTGGTGGGTCCTAATGGCCGCTACCTTCAGTTCCGCTTTCTTGATCCTTTCTATCGGGATCTGTCTTTGCTGTTGCCGGAAGCAATTGAGGACCATCGTTTTCCGCCAATGCGGAGTAAGACTTTGTCAAGCAGAGGAGCCGGAAGACGAACTGATGGATAAGCCATTCGATGCATTGGTAGTCTACAGCGCCAAGGACGAGCTGTACCTCAAGGTAATAAATTCAATTTAAAACTTTTCTTTTGTTTTCTTTAAATCATAAAAAAGAAGAATAGAATAGATCTAGTTGACGGGAGCAAAAATCAATCTGGCGTGAACGAGCGTCAAACTCAATTTGGATCGGATCGATCCTGCTCGCTCTCTCTGCGTAAAGAGGGGCATCCACTCATAAGATTATCGATGTGAAAGAATTCAATGAAATTCGATCTTTTTTTTCTGTTGTACGCATTCTCTCTTTCGAACAATTCAACAGGGGGGATGTAGCGGAATATATTGTAAAATGCACAACGGCAGAGACATACTCTACATATAGAAATATATAAGAGCGAGGACAAAGTTTATTCACACAGAAAAGACAGAGGGAGATAAGTGTCGGCTGTATCCTCCTTACAAAAGAGAATATGAGGGGGAGCCGAACTGAAAGAAACTTTGCCTAAAGGGGGATCTCCCTTTTAGAGATCCTGCATGATATTATCGACCCATCTCTAGGGATTTTCAAGGGCCTGTACACGCTCACGAAACACTAATGATGACAATTGATAAAGACGCTTTTTGAATTGTCATCATAATGAGGAATTCTTTGTATAATGATGAAAATATGCGTGTCTTTATTAATGAGCTCCAATTATGAATATTTTCCAGGATACCCTTGTCCGACTGGAACAGAAGAACTATCAACTATGTCTCCAACATAGAATGATGGATCACGAACGTGACTTGAACTCGGCTGCAGCATCCAGCCGCCGGCTCCTCTTGCTCCTTACCAAGAGCTTTGTTGAGACGGAATGGGGTAAAGTGAGTGTCCGCGCTCTCCTTCGATCCACCTGGCAATCTACCGCTGCCGGAGGTGGAATCCGTAAGAGTCCCGTCCTCATTCTTCTACCCGATCCTGGTCTCATCCGCGAGATTGATGCGGATCTGGATCTCCATCTGCTGTTGAAGCACAGCACAATCATCGAGTGGAAAGATGCCAGTAGCAGCCGTCCTTCTTCATTCGGATGGAGCCGTCTCCTGTTGGCACTGCCGCCGCCCAGGGGTCATCCGGCAGCTCCGGCGACCTGCACGATGACGTCTTTCGAAATCAGGCAACAGCACCACCACCATCACCATCACAAGCTCATCCATCAGCGGCAGTTGCCCACTCTGCCGGAAACGATCTGATGACTCATATTCCAACCCCTCTTTTCTCTCTCTCTATATGTTTTTTTTATTCATATAAAAGAACCCCTTTTGTATTATTTAACCGCCGGCAGCTGCTAGTCCGTATCGAATAACCGCGATATCTATCTCATCATCGACGATTTATATATACATTTTGAATTTTCAATCGAAACTGGTTTCTTTTATATATAATATGTATATAATATTTTTCTTTGAAAAAAAATCGATGATGGCGCGCGTGTCGCTAATCAGCACCCTTCCACTCATCGTCTCTCTGGAACAACATCGAGGAGACTGAACGGAAGTTTCCAAATGATCGGCAGAACGCGCGCACGCGTGTGCCAACTATTATCCACACTCAATAAACTCTTTTTTTTTCTCTCTCCTTTTCTTATTCTTCTCCCGACCGTAATGTGCATAATAAAACGGTTTTTTTTCTTTCTTTCTCTCTTTTCACATATGTGTGTCTATGTGTGCGTGAATATATACAGACGAAGAAAAATATGAAGAGTTCCATCACAACGTCAAAACGCAGCATGCTGCTGCTGCCTCCATAAAAATCGATTCTTTTTTTCTTTCTCTCTGGGTTGCGTTTGTCGTGTATTTTTCATTCGCAGCCGTCGCTTCCTATTGCATATATATTCAATAATTTCTCTTATTTCATATCGATTATTCCGAGAAAAACAATGAGAAATCGAGGTTGCGTCCAATTTTTTGTCAGAAATCCCGTTCGTGACTCTTCTTCTTATTCGATTCGAGCCAATATCTGATAAAGAATCAATATTTAGAAAACTTGATGGGTATATTTTTTTATTCTAGCCCGAAGCGAGCCTTTTGTGTGTGGCAACAGCGGTGCCTGATGTGTTTGACTAGAGGCTAGAGTGCGTCAGAGTGTTCCGGCCGGATCTTTATATAAATACACACACACGCCTATTCTCATGATATATTTGTAGAACATTAAGTACTCTGTCGTCCTTCTATAATAATGCATTAAAAGAGGGAGAATCTTCATCACTCAATGTTATTAGACGATCAAGTTCCTATGTACAAGTCTTGTATCTATATCGATCCTTCTTCTTTCTAGCCGGCCAACCATCACTAACAAGTTTCTTCCTCCCCCCTTCTCACAATGAGCCCCACAAGACCAAACATTCAGTCGGCTGCACATTGCGGCTCTGTGTGTCTATCGTCTCTCAATCAAGAAAATAACCCGCAGCAAATGAGAAGCCACTCTAAAGGGATTTCCAAGCGAAAAAAAAGAATAGAAACCACATCACACTCAACGTTAGAAAGAGTCTATTTCTTTTTCCTCTTTTGATGTCCTTAACAGTCTTATCTCTAGCTGTAATAATGACGGGCTTCAACGCGTTCCAGAGAAAAAAAAAGAGATCCCTTGTAACAAAGCTGTCTCAGACAGACGCCCTCTGACGGTTATTATATAGCTTCAGCAATATATGAAACGAAGTAGAGGGGAGGAAAAAAAAATACGTGCAGCACGCACATCACTACTGCAGTTGAAAGACGGGCAAATTGTGACGGGGAGCAGATGATGAAGAACATCGGGGAGGTTACATTCCTATTTTTTTCGATCACAAAAATGCTGACAAAACCAGAAATGCTGAAATTCATTTTGTAGGAAAACTGTTGCTGCGCTATTATACATTCTGCTGTGAGAATTCGTTATCGATTGATTGTCTCGTCACTCATTAGTAGGCAAGAGGATCATTAATTAAGGTAAAGCTACTACTGGATTGTCTACGCGCGTGCAGCAGGGATCCCCTAATTGGCGCAGACCGTATATATTATCGATCCTTTTAGATCCTATTTCTAAGAAGCTCTATTTGCTTTTCAAAGCTAGATAAATAAATCTTACATTTAGTCAAAACGATGTTTCATCTATTCTTCGAACACTCAATTTTTAAAAAGGTCAATTCAATTACGAATTTTCTACATTTCTCGCAACACTTTGTTATATTTCATGAGATGATCTAAACTTATTAAGTTGAAGCTGATATGACTATAAAATATAACTGAGAATCCAATTAGCCGAGACATAATAGCTTTGATATACCGGTAACGACTGCCATAAAAAAGTTAAATCCAAAAAATTGGATTGAACTGATTATAAAAAGCAGCTTTTTAAAGAGTACATGTACGTTATTTCAAAAATAAAATGTATATATTTCATGTCTATATAAAAAAAAATCAATCCTGACTGAGTTTTCTGTCATGATTAATGAAAAACTTCAACAATAAAGAATGAAAAAAGCTCGAGTAGTAGTGCGATGCATTAATCATCATCTTGACAAAATATCGATCTCGAGTGTATTGTAAACATATACTCATCAGAAATCCTTTGATCCTTGTCAACATTCAACTATATAGATATCATCATCGGGTTTTCTATTGAAAGATTATAACGAGATCCAGCAGCGGGCTCATATCGAGTGCACCACACGTTTTTATGTTACTCTATTGATTTCTTCTTTCTCCTCAGAGACCTAGCAACTTTTTTTATCCTTTTTTTAATTCCGACTTATTCATTACGCGGATCATTTGGCATCAGCACGCGAGCGAAGAGACGACGAGCTAAGCTTCCCAAAGTTTTGATTACTTTTTTTTTCTTCTCTCCCAGCAGACATCAAAAGAAAAGCGCATTCATATAACATATAGCATCACAATTAAGACTGATTAAGGGCATCAGAGTTGGCGCGCGTATAATTATGGCTCCATTCAGAAGAGAAGAAGAAGAAGATCCTGTGGGATGACAGCAAAAGATCCTAGTGAAAAATGGGCCGACTCGGCTCGGCCGAAATTGGATACGGAGGAAGAATATCAATCTCTCCCAGCCAGCATTCTATTGTTGTTCTTGTTGTTGACACACTCACGAGCCAAGGATCCACCACCACTACTACTAGTTCCCAACACATCTAACATAAATCCTTCCGTCCGGACCCATGCATTATCTATGTACACGAGAAAGTCGTCTGAATAGACAATAAAGATTCTCTTGAATAAAAGAAGAGGTCACAGCTACAATAAGGAGTCAGCACTTCTTTGCCTGTATTCTATTGGGAATCTCGAATAGTTTATTATACAGCATTTCAGAGTGATGGATGAATCAAAATATATTAATTGAATTAAAAACCAGTTAGTATTTATTATAGAACGAGCAATTTATCATGGATTAAATAAGGGGTCCCTCATTAAATCGGGATCTTGTGTGCTGATGTTGGCTGGCTAAATGATGGGAAACCTGAAGCGAACGACGTACACTATATATAGAGCATAATATCACCCCTCGTAATAGTTTACTTGGAGGAGGAAAGAACAGAGGGGAGCAGAGCAGCTAGAGATCAATGGAGCGTCCATTCCTTTTGATGTAGCCAGTTGGGCATTCAAAGGATTTCCGTCACCGCCGTACGGATCCTTACCCCCGGAGCGTGGATCCTCTCTACACGCCACTAAAGAGGGGAGAGACGATGCCCACTATAAAGTGATTCACCATCAAATAAGAACGCTCAAACATATATATGACTTTGTGTAGGTATTATATACAAACAATCTTGGTCATTGTTTCACTGAATCAAAAAGGATTCTATACGTATATAAATCCTACATTGTTTTACACATGAAATGCTCTAGGACACGAAAACGTAATATATAAGCCTCTTTTATGTATTTGAATAGAAGATTCTTTGAAGTCTTTTACAAAACAAAGTATAAGAACATTAGATGAATGCAGACTGCGTGAAGCGATTCACGAAACGATCCCGCGTGCATTTCATGTAAAATTAGAAGCTTACACATTTCTATTTTTCACGCCGTTACAATGGAAGACATCAAAGAGATTCACTTTCATGATTTCTCGATTTTCAGCGCCACTCTTTTGAAAATAGAAATCATATCACATTGAAACTCTTTTATTAAAGATATGATAATTATAGAATCTTATGAAAAAGAAGGATTAATCTTACGAAGAAACCTTTTCCTGCAAGGATGAGGCGAGGAATATAAGCCAACCATCAACGCAACGACGGGCCTGGATCATAATCCGGATCAGTGCGGTATTCATTCCCGCAGTTCCAAGTTACACACTTAATCTGCGTAAAAATAATAACCATCGAGTTTATCATCACGTACCCAGACTTAATCATGGTAAAAGAAATTCTGCTGTGAGCCACAAACTTCTTTAATTTAATTTTGTAATATATTCAAGGGTTGTATTGTATTAAAAGTTTACCACAAGAAATTTGATTACAAAGTAACAATGTAGAGTTTAAAATCTTGCTTGACTATGATCCCTTATACATCTTGGAGGCCTTTTATGCACGACCGAGTCGAAAACTTTGAAACTTGTATAGACGGCGCTCTTCACTTTTGACTAACAAGGATTTGCTGCTTCGTTCAGCGGTCGTCGTTTGTTAAAAACTTTCCAACAAGTTTGCCAGATGGGTTCAAGATAAGATGATACCAAAAGGAACGCATTTAATAATATTGAAAATCCTTTAGAAATCAGTAAAACATGTTATTTTTTACGACTGATGCTCTTGTGGTGGTGGCTCCCCCATTTCACGCAACAGCACGCGCCGGACATAAAGATCGAAGCCGGTCTGAATACAAAAGAGGAAAAGGGCGTTCATATAAAAAGCTTCACCCCCTCTCTCTATATACTTGTATAGAGTCATGCTGCCTTTTGATTGCTCTATATATTCTACTTCTATGACGAATATATAAGGGGGAAAGAGAGCATCATATATATAAACACTGTAGCGCCCCAATTAGGTAGAAACAGAAAATATCTATAAAAATAGAGGGGCTATGTTCATAATAATTAGTATAAAAAAGAAAGACTTGCCTATAACAATAGAGGACTAGCTTGGAATAATAATGAACGCATTTCATAGAGAATATCAACTTTTTTTTTCATCCCCTAATGTTTCCGTCTGCAGCTCAACTCGTCTATTATATAGCTGGATTGTTAGGAATTTCAATTACATGAGGAGAAAAAGATGACGGAACAATCGCATATATGCTGCTGGATCCATCTCTAGAGCGCGCGGATGCAATATCTACGAATTCCCGGACGACGACGACCGGCACGCGCTGCTGTTGGATATGTCATCTATATATGACCCTTAATCGTTTATTTTATTATTATTTATTTATGGGACCCCTATATACTGTATAGAGTCTATTTCCATGATCCTGAATCCTTCAGTCTATAAGTCGGAAATGCTAAGAATTCTTTTATTATTTGAGTTTGAATAGATATCTCTTGGTGAATAGTGGTATTTTTAGCTACCAAGGAAACAATAACACAAAGAAATGTGACTCTTAGTTATTGGTTTTCTTCAAATGACACGGTCTTTTCTTTCTTTCTTTTTTTTTAAGGGGGAGCAACTCGAGAGCTCAACGCGTGTCACACAATAGGATTCGTAACCGATCCTTATTTATTTTTTCATTTTAAAAATATGACAGGTTATATATTGGATTATGGTCAAATTTCATGTTTCCGCTTCGTCGAACCAGCTTCAAAAGAGCTTTGATTTCGATCCTCTCACATCTTATTCTGAGTTCGTTCAGTTCGGATCAAGGATCTCTTAAGCGGTCATTAGTGTTCCAAATAGTTACGTTAATATCATGGATCCATTTCGCAAGGTATAAACTATTTGATATCCCATCAGGATCGCTTGATTTAATTTATAAGTTGGACGCTGAGGCACGCGATAGTTACATAACTTTTGATGTTATTATTACGTGGGAGAGCAGGAAGAGCTGCAGTTGGAGAGATTCCGGCTCGAGTCCGAGTTGAGGGATGTGTCCGCCCAGCTGGAAAGGACAGAGGCACGAGCGGTCGACTTAAAGTACGCCGGAGAGACGCAGGCCATCCGTCCGGAGGGCGATTGGAGTGATGCCAGCCACCACTCATCCTTCATCCGCAGAGCTAGTAAGAGGTTCCTTCTTCATAAAAGAACAAAAGAATGGCTTTAACAAATAGCATCAAGTACTAGCCATAAAACAAAAGATGTTGACTTCTTTAATTCTTCTTCTTTTAGGAGAAGAATCGGAGCTGTTGAAGGCGGAATGCGAAAGACTTAAATCGCAGAGAAGCAACATCATCTCTCAGATCCATCGGGTCGACAACTTCTTGGCTCGTTCTTAAACCCCCGCATGAAAATTATATTTTTTACTATGAAGTTGCAATAATCTTTAAACATAAGAATTTTATTCGTTTCTTTTTATTTGAAATACAGAAAAGTTTCTTTTTTGAGAATATTATTCTGTTTTATTACTGAGAACAATACGAGCTTTGAAGAGTGATTGTGAGCCATCAAAAAGCCGGACAAGAGTGATCCATCCAAAAACTCGTTGACCCGCAGGATTTTTAAAACTTAGAAAAAAAATTATATGCAAGCGCTATGATACCGCGTTCATCACCCTTTTCCCCCCTCTGTATAATACGAGCGACACATAAAAAAAAGTTATACGTCTTGAACTCGTATAATATATATCCAACTCGGTCCTCTTCCTCGTTAGAGTGATAGTGATGTGGCCCTCATAAAAACTGGCTCCTATTTTTCTTACTTTTACAGCCGACGAAGAGTATTGATCATTTTTTTTTCCTCGTTCGTTCGTTCGCTCCGCCAAGTAATGGGGCTGCAACGGTCTGCACCCAGTTACTCCCCAAGGGATGGATGGAACTTCCATTAGGGAAATAAGTCGAGTGTGTGCTGTATGTTATTTTCTCGGTTCCCTTCTTTTTTTCCAAATATATATATACAGATGGGACGACACGCACGCAGCACTTGACGTTGGCACATAAACACGGCTCTCATAACTCCAATTAGATAGCAGGCTTAAATATACAATACAAACAAGAGCTGCCATCTAGTGTGAATATAAAATTTTCCTATAAAAGATGTTCATTAATTATATTATTGCCGCAGTTGGGTGTAAGAATTTTGCGGAAGTAGCACTTGGCGGAATCATGTTGCAACCGCATAAGGAGGCAAATAAGACGACGGATCCTTTTTCTCGCTCCTTCCGGCCGATCCTTCTTCTCCTTCAGGGTATCGGCTTAAATTTCGCGGAGGATGACAATAAAGAAGAGGGATCAAGACGATCTTACGTCAAGATCGTGGGTCATGGAGTTTATCCCGCTTTAGTTCTTTTATTCAATATCGGGTGGAATGTCTATTACATCTCAAACTACTGGTTTTCTATGTACCCGAACGGGTTCGTCCTGACGGCGGACAACGTCAACGCAATGGTGGACACGATCAATGTCTTTATAGGAAATGTTGGTTCTCATTTTGCTCTCTACGTCTTGTGTCATCAAAAGTCTTGGAAAGAATTCCGGATTTCCTTGAAACAGCTGCTGCTGGAGCAGGAGCAGCGCTTAGTCATGCGGAGCGACCCGGATTACAGCCGCAATAATGGACTGCTTCGTCGCTCATGGCTCGCTGCCATTTCCATTACCACTTTCGTATGTACTACTAGAAGGATTATATCATTTCTAGTGGTTTCTATCTCTATTATTGTAATCATATTTAAACAATCGTAGTACTGCAGCATTGCTCACTAAATTGATGAACCAACATTATTCTTAAAAATTTTCTCACTTTCAACAGGTGGGGTTCAATGTGTCAAATACTATCTACCACTTTTACTGGAAAGATGCTGCAGAACTAAATGTTAAGACATCGTTTTATTTCATTATGGTGAACATGGGATTCATCTACCCGATTGCTAGTTATGTATTCTTCTGCCTGTTAGCATCAGCTATAGCTGGGAATTTTCGATGTATCGAAAAGGATCTCATAGGATACCTAGGGAAAGGAAAGATATTTAGAACGACGGGTGAAAGAGAGCTACATCGTTTTCGTTTAGCTCATGGAAAGATCTGTTTGGTTGTCGATCAGTTTCGCATCGCTTTCCAATTGCTCTCTTTGATTCACGTTACTTTTACCTTTGCGGGTGTCATCAATACTTCATATATACTGGCCACGCAACCGGTTTTTAGTTTGAGCATTTTCTTGTACACGATGGAATCCATAGGTCGTCTTTGCCTCATTGGATACTTTGCCGACCTTATTCGAGATGAGGTAATATATTTCTAAAATTCATGGTTTTAATGTAGTACCTACTAATAAAAATGAACGAATATCTCGTAGGCTTTGGCTAAGCTTAATGATTTTGGCTACAGCTTGCTAATGATAACGAATCCATAATGTCTCAATCAATGTTCCATCAGCAACAGGTATTGAATAGATCAATATGTTCAATTATAAACTCTTTATATAAACACCGTGTTTAGCATCTTATTTTAGGGATGCAAATTCATCAGACGGCCCCAGAATTCTACATTTTCGGTTTGTTCCACTTGAATCGTCAACTTTTTCCAAAGGTTTTTATACTTATCTTTGAATGACATCTGATTATCGTTTTAAACTAAAAACTGTTTACTCATTTCTAGCTGATAGGAACAACATTGACTTACTTGATGATTCTTTACCAATTTCGATAAGTGATAATGATTAGGGATCCATAGTTATTGATTCATTTCTACACCAAAAAGTGTATTGTAAATGCCATGTAAGGCATACTGTGTGTACAAAAACCACAGGTGGCAAAAAAAAAATACAAGAGAGGAATTTGAAAAACGACAACGGTAGAAATTAAGTGTCCAAGAGACGGTAATATATGTTTTGCGATGAATCTGTTGTAAAAGGGAACAGAGACGATGAACAGCTGACAGTGACAACTTTAAAAAAAAGGATGAGGACTAAATAATATATAAATCAGCAGTCTTTAATAAGGCAGTCTGAAGAAAGAGAGGGCGCGATAGTAAAGTCTCTGTGAAAAATTGTCAATGAACAAAATTTGGATGAAAGTACCTCTAACTCACATTTACAGTTTTACTCTTTCCTTTTTTTAATAAACAAACACCACAATCAACTGTATTGGCAAACAAAATCTATTCCTTTTCTGATATAGTTTTCATCTTGATTATATGTACAAAAAATTCCGTCGAAGCAAATTTACCAACCAAAACAAGCGGATCGATTCGAGAGAAACAAATAGAACCCACTTCCTTTTCTTTCAACATGTAAAGATGATACGGATATAAAGGGGATGAAGCCCAACCTATATATGTAATTTCTGGGTGATGCTGCATTTTTCATCCTAACAATCCTTCGGGATCTTTACAAAGTAGGACATGATCAAAAGAGAGAAAAAAAAATCGCAATGAATGAAACGAAAAATCTATGATTCAGGAGGTCACAACACAAGGAGGATGACAAAAAGGGAGGGATAGAACAAAAAAAAAAAGAGAGATAGAAGCCCTTGATTACGAGAGGCACAGCCACCGAATCTTTGTTTCAGTCTGTCTTTTGACTGCAGTAGAGCTCCTTGAGCGACTTGAGCTCCTCAATCAAGGCCTTGTTCTGGTTCTCGAGTACAGCTACTCGATTCTCCAGACACTTGATGTATTCCTTCTTCTTGCGTCGACACTCTCGGGCAGCCTCCCGATTCTTTAACAATCGGAGTTCACGTTTCTGCATCGTAGGTTCGGACGGGTCCCATTCATCGCTGTGATTGCCACTGCTACAATTTTCAAGAAAGAAAAAAAATCAATATAGTCGATATATTTATGACTTTGTACCCAGTAGCACTTACTTTCCCTTCATTATGCGCATTTCTCTTGAAGCTTCCTCCGCTAATTGCTTGGAATTCTATATGAGAACAAAGAGAACCATCAGTATGATTAGTTTATGCAATTCATTCAATTTATATACCTGTAAACTCTGGCCGGCGTTGCTGCCGACAACGGCTGAGGAGTTGAGCCCTGCCGTTGTTGTGGAGGGACGTAGAGCGTACGCCTGAAGGTCACCTGTGACGCAAACTACGGTAGAGAAAACATTTGTGAGTTTGAGGAAGCATAAATTTTATTAGTTAATTAGCGTTGTAGGTGGAAAGGAAAAAGAACGGACAGAGGATCACGGGAGGTCAAATGACGGTCTCCACCAACCTGGCACAAAAAACTGGCCGTCCTGACCCTGAGCGTACTGGACTATTGCGCCTCCTCCCGGCGTATTGGTCATAGTGAGGGTGGGAATGTTTTGACCATCACCCACCCCCTGGCTAGTATTGCCGGTTGTTGTAGCCAGTTGGATGGTTCCGCCAGGAAGGACTACGATTAGGAAGAGTAATTTATAAAGTAAGAGAAAAGGAGGGATAAAATAAATATAAAAAAGAAAAAGAGAGTTTAAAGGGATGATATGGGTCTCTTTCTCCATTTATATATTTTTACCTTTAATCAAACCGGCTGAAGTCTGATAGTGAGTCCCAGAGATAGCAACGGACGAAGATGTCCGTTGATTGTTGTGACCTGAAGGTGGAGCAGGTGAGGAACAACTGCTATCCGAATCGAGTCCACCAGGTGAATCCCCTTTGTCTTCTAAAAATCCCAAAGAAATTGAAATTAGAATTCGTTTCGATAATTAGGAAAATGTTTTCAAACTTGCCGGAAATTTCGCAGCCACCTAGCTCATTCAGAATCTTACGATATGAGGGTCGACGAGCAAGAATTTCTCGTCTCTTTTTGGTGTTTTCGTCTTCGTGAAGACCACTACCGTCGATTACCTATTTGAAAGAGATAACAAATATAGTAATTCTTATCAAAGAGAGAGAAAACCAACAGGATGTTTACTTGCAAAGTTTGTATGGCACCGCCGCCTCCGGTTGTATGAATAACAGAGTTTGGTTTGCTCACTAATATAATGTTGCCTTTGGGAAGGCTTTGAAGACTAGGTGTACTCTGGATAACCGATGTCGGTTGAATCACTGATTGCACCTAATAAATATGACGTCAGATGTAAATAATACTCTCATAATAATAATAATAAATATATATTCACTCACTTGAGCTTGGGGTATCGCGACGTGAACAATACTGAGGCCGGAAGATGATTGGGAATGACTGCTTGGATTGGATGATCCTTCTCCTCCACCACTACTGTTCCTCCCGTTGACCGGACTCTCATTAGCGTTCAACGGATCGCTCTCACCGGACCCGTCGTTGGGCTCCACCAAGTCCATAATCTTTTGAAACCAATCTGTTGAACATGATAGAATAAAAAGGTTTTAGACAGACACTCAAGACACAAGAAGAAGAAGAAGAAACACACGTTGAATCCATTATAGTTGCTTTAAAAAAGGATTGTAAAAATGTTTGATAAGCGGAATCAATCTTGTAATTGCCCACCGTCTTCCAATGCTAATAAAAGACTGCACTCTGCAACTTACAAACAGTGCAGTCAGGATATTCGAAATAAGGAGGAACCAAAAACCTACGTCATGCTGACGTCATCCGCTGACGCACACACACATAGTCTAACCCACCTCCCTTGGTATTTTTTTCCTCTCTCTATACTCTCTTCTAGTTCTTATCTATTCTGAAACCCGTTTCGCAAGTTGCCCATTTTCAAATAGACACTCGTTGCTTGTAAATTTTGTAATACGGTAAGGCATGGTTCACCAGCATATCACTCGAGTTACTATATAATGTATGTTTCCCCAAGATGAATCGACTAAACAAGATGTATTTTCTACCCAACAGTCCGAGATCGAAGCACTGCACCACGTATGGGCCCACCCACACAAAAAGCAATAAGTATTTTCCGAGTATTTAGCATGGTTGAACCAATAAAGAGCACATACCTGAGTTATGATGGTTGTGTTACGTGAGCAGAGACGACGTCAGAGAGGGAGTAAAAGGCAGCGGGAAAAAAGGGGGCGGGCGGGGAGCTTGTGTATAACAACACACACAGGCTAAAGGGGAAGATGTCTCGCAACGCCACAGTGGACAGCAGCGGCGCCGATCCACGTAACAACACACACGGCCACGTCAAAATGGAGGCTGCTTAGCTGTCGCGTCACTGACTGCGTCTCTATTCAACTTTTGCTTACGTACACGACGACGACGACGTGTGTGCAGCCTGTAGCTCACACACAACACTCTCGCTCTCGTTCAGCGCACGATAATATGGCCGCGTCGTCGTCTTTTCCTAGTTGGCTCCTCCCCATTCAAAGATGGAGACGACGTAAGCAGCCTACGTACTACAACAACACAGAGGCGTCTCTTAAAATTCGATCTGTATGCGCGTGCCTTTTTTCAAATGATTGGCACGATGTACCCTCAAACTCGCTTTCTAGACACGAGGGAAAAATGAGGAGCAGAATGGTTTGGAGTGAATAAAAAAAATTCTTTTTTTAGTCAAGGTAATTCTTAATGGCCTACGGGGACGACGCAGTGACGACAGAGCTACACTCTAGAGCACACTACTTTCGAGCGGTGTAT
Source organism: Chydorus sphaericus (assembly GCA_030141595.1). NCBI lineage: Eukaryota > Metazoa > Arthropoda > Branchiopoda > Diplostraca > Chydoridae > Chydorus > Chydorus sphaericus. The sequence goes on from CM057928.1 coordinate 8,325,756, forward strand.
ACCAGATGAGCGCACTTTATAGGGTGGCGTTACCAGACTGTACCTCCAAAAAAAAAAAAGAAATCTGTAGAAGTGTATTAAAAAAAACTTGGCTTAGGTTTTATCTCGTAATGCGATCATGCCTATTGCCGACCACTTTCTCTTGTATTTAGAATAGATGAAAAATACACATTTTAAGCTGTAGCCGGCTGAACCTGATTTGAATATGGTTTTTGGAAAAAAAATCATTCGAATACTACTTTTGTATTCCTATATGTTCAGTGTACAACTAATCTCTAATGAATAATGAGTTATGACACCCAATTCACGGCGGATCAGACTTATCCGCTGTGCCCAATTTTACAACGCATAGTAGATTAGAGAAACTTACGATCTTTAAATTTTTTCGTTTACAAAATAATGTAATGGCAACGTAGTGTACAACTACGTAATACTACCAATACTACCAAATTTGTGGTAAAATTCAATTACTGCAATATCGGGCCGAGAGCTGTTGTGGTAGGATAGTGAAAAACCAATGCCAACTGCTAAAGAAATCCATGGGGCATTTTCGACCGAGATACAAGCGTCAGCTGTTGTATATTACTCTGACCTATCATTACTCAGAATTTTTTTTTCATCAGCGATTCCTAGCAGAGAAAGCATAATATAGTAGAGGGAGCACTGAAGCTAAAAAGATGCACAGGCGTCAGACGTACAGAAACGACGACGTTGAGTCGTATTGAAATTTGTAGTGGGCAAAATGGATGGCAAGTTTAATTTCTAAAAATTCATTTCCCCCTTATTAGAATTTATTGCGCGCCTTTGGTTGTTTGATTTTTCATCTGTATGGCTGTGTACTTTATAACCAATATGTGTGAAAATTCGGGTAGGCCTATTTTATTTGTAATTATTACATTTATTATTTTATTTCAGAAGATTTCCAAAAAATCCTTACGTATGAAGACTCCTCACGTGAAAGCAGCACCAAACATGTTTTTGGTCTGCAAGCTTTATTGGAAGAAAGTAATAGAATTTTAACCTTATTTAAAAGATTTTATTACCTGACAGTGCTCTTAACTTTATTATCCTTGTAATGTGTTCTCATAAAATTTTAAAATAATTTCTAAAATAATTAGCAGAGAGAAAGCTGCTTAATATACAAGCCTATCGTGAGGTCGATGACAACTTATTTGTTTGATTTCGCGTCACTCTACTGGAAAAACTGGGCCCATTGTTATTAGCTGGCGATTTGGCGAACACGACTAACACGGAAGTATCTGAAAGTTGGAATGATAAGCATCCTTTAGAGTTTTTGGCTTGCTTACAAAATCGAATCAGTGGTGGGAAACTTGAAAGTTTTTTTCAACAGTTGAAAATTGATCCCGGAGAACTTTTGGAACTCGCGGTCCAAAAGTTTAAATCCTCTTCTCTACCTGAAAGCACAGTATGTAACCATGAACGATGATGGATACGACACTGGTTCTTTTGAGCCTATTGATGTTCCGACTACCATGATTAGTATTAGTCATCTATCGGACGAGAGAATGAAAGAAAAATGCTATCTTATAGTCAAGTACCTAACTGTAAAGTTAAATTATTAACTTGTTCTATGATTCAAGCGTGTCCATTACAGTACTTGATTATTCATTTAATATTCCGCGTTGAAAATTGAAATGTTATTTTATTTCTAATACATTCAACTGTTCCTGAATTTTAATTCGTATTTTAATACGAAATACGCTGTGTTATGCTACCTAAAAAATACAAAATAAGAAAACAAAATCAAATAAAATAATAGGAAAATAAAATTCAATAAAAAAAAAGTTTAAATGAAAACTAGTGAGAACTGGCTTCCTTCCTTTCAAAAATTGGGGAACTCTCTTTGTATATGTTTTTGTGAGACGCGCGAGCGACCGAGCGATATGTGTTTTGCTTGTTAACTGTTGATCAATTGAGGGAAATTCGAATGAAATGTTTGTTTGGGATTTTTAATTCAGTGTTCTAAGTGCACAAAATACAATGGAAGATTCAGATCAGAGTGAAAAGTCCATTTCTATGGGACCAGTTGGCATGATCAGCCATGATGTTGATGCAGAAGACAGCCAATATTATGAATCTGTTCCCGTGACAGCAGCATCATCAGTAGATTCAAGTTTCGCGTCTCCCGTCAAAAATGCCATTCCTCACGCTATGGGACTGTTGTCTCTCTCTTCCATTCCAGCTGTTGACACCAGTATTACTGGCCTTGCTCACTCTCTTGCCTCTCCTGAAGGGAGGTTTGGTCCAGATATTCTCATGTCCACAGTCATCAACACGGGAAACAATAATCCAGTCAACATCTGTGCTGAGGACTTGAGTATAAGCATGGGCCCTTTGCCACCTTCTAGAATCACTGAAGATGAACCAAAAGTACATGAGACAAGCTTGGTTGCAAACATTGAGAAGCTGGAGCTGAAGCGAAAGCTCTCTCAAATATCCATGCCAAAGATTGCTGAATCAAAAGCCATCCAGACTGAAGAGATACATTGCCAAAAGTGTGAACAACTAGACATCTGCTACAATCAAAAGCTGATAGAGGTGGCTACTGAATTTCAGAAGCAGTATGCCTCCCAGTTCCAGATGGCAGAGCAGCACACTGCCAGTTTAGAAAATGCTCAGAAGCAAATTAATGATCTAATGGATCAACTGGATGGAGCCGACAAACAGATTAAAGTATTCAAAATCAAATTACTTTTCTATTTTCTTGAAATTTTCCCAAATATTAAAGATTGTTCATTATTTTTTTTAGGCAAATAGAGCTTTCTTGGAACAACAAGCTGTTGAGAGAGAGCAAGAGAGGGAAGAGGCGAGTGAACACCAGAAACAGCTTAAAGCTGCTCTTGCCGAAAAGGAGAAGGAATGTGAGCGTGCCAAAAGTTGTGTCGACCAGCTGACTACAGATATTCAACATCTACAAGACTCCGTTAAAGAGAAAGAAAAAACAGTTCAGGTATTTTCCCAAAAATAAGTTGGTGTCTAGTTTTTATTACATTTAAAGTGTCTTTAGGAGCAAGCCAATGCTATTGCACTCATGGAACAGCAATTACAGATTCTCCACTTGAACCAATCCGATCTCAAGGACGAAAATTGTAGCCTACAATCCGTTTTAGACGTGAAAGATAAACTGCTCAAAGCTCAAGCAGAACAGATAGCTGCCTTAGAGCACGAACTAGAGAACTTGCTTTATAGTCAATCAGAATCAGAGCGAGAGAGTGAAGCACATTGCCAAGAGAAAATCCGCCATTCGACTCAACGCCAAGAAGATGGGTATCGTGGAACATCTCGAGCGCGGGATTATGAAGTACCGTCTCTATTTGATGAACTGCAGCAGTTGATTGTTCGACTAATTCACAAAGTGGATAGCAACACTCGAGCATTAGAATCTGCCCAATTTACCAAGAATCAAAAAGTTACAACTAACAACAACCTGTTGCTAAGTCCGAGAAACTTTGTTACACCTTCTACCAGCACTGAAGACATCTCCATCAAGTAATCGATTCCTAGTACATTCTTTTAACATTGCTTTCCATAGTTTTTCTTCGTTATTTCAGGGACAGAAATCCAGGTACTCCTTACGATCAAGAAGATCAGAGCATCACCTCCTCCACGGCCAACGGCCAAAATTATCCGGAGATGGCACTTACCTTTCTCCAACAGCTAGATGGGAAACTGGCCGTTCTTGGTATTTATATATAATTCATCCTTCGTATTTTAAAAACAGAATTGTAGATTGTATTTCTTATTGTAGGTCGAATTGAAGAAGCTGCTTGTAAACGGATCAACGATCTCGAATCTGAACTAGCTCGCCTTGCCCAGTCGGAAAAGAAGAGTTTATCCAAAACTACCGAACTGGAACAGCAGTACAAGCAACAACGTCAGTTAGCACAACAGATCGAGTCACAGAAAAACGAACTGGAAGCTGAGAAGCGCGAAATGTTGGCCGAACACACGGATCTATTGAAGCGGATCAGCTCATTGGAGAACCGACTGGAAGAGCAGCGACGTTCGGCCGCACTGGGAGCATCTCAAAATTTGCATGCAGAGAAATGCCGTTCCCTGTCCGAAGAAAAGAGAGAATTGCTACAAGTACTCCAAGAGAAGGAAGAGTGTTTAACCAAGATGCAAGATCAGATGAATGAACTGTATCAGAGGATAGACAAATTGATGAAAGCCGCCCATGAGCACGAATCCTCTTCCCGAAGACATACAGATTTCTCTCAGAGCAATAGCATAGAAAAACTGAGAGACGATCCACACAGAGGAGATGGTAGTATGATGTGGTCTCGACTTCAAGTTCACCAATCGCCCATCTCAATTAGTCCCGTCTACCAACATCGACAACAGAAACAGCTCACCGAGATCCCTTACGCAGTCAACGAAGAGCTGGAAGAGCTCAAATCCAAAATAAAGAAGAGTGAAGAGCAGAGACGGACGCTGGAAGATGAACTCGCTAGTCGGATGGCAAACCTTGGTTCGCTGGAACAACGAAATTCTGCACTTGAAAATTTACTTGATCGAACCGAGAAAGAAAAGAAAGAGCTCGAAGAGCGTTGCGAATCATTAGAAGAAGAGTTAAAAACGTACCAAAACCAAGGATCCAACGTTGAGTCTCTGGAACAACGAAATTCTGCACTTGAAAGCTTGCTAGATCGGTCCGAAAAAGACAAGAAAGAGCTCGAGGAGCGTTGTTCATCTTTGGAAGAAGAATTAAGAAAAAATCAAAACAAAATAGAAGACCTTGAAGGTATCCGGAATCGTCTAGTAAAGGATTTGGAACAACTACGCGCTGCTCGTGAGTCCTGCGCATCTTTAGAAAAGAAACTAACAGATCATAAACAAGCTAACCAAGCAGTAACAGAAGATTTGCGGAGGAGATGTGCGGAATTAGAGACTGCCCGTAGCAACTTATTGCAAGAGTACGATATAATCCGTCGCCGATGTGTAGTCCTGGAAACCGAAGCGGTTGTCCAACGAGATACCGTTGCTTCCGTGGAAGTTTTGCAGCAGCGCTGCGCCTCTTTGCAAGCGGATCTGATCCATCAGCAGGAATCTGCTCAGCTTGAGTGTGCTGATTTGAAAACTCGATTGACGGCTAAGGAACAGATGGTGAACGAGCTGCACGGGAAGCTTAAGGCGTCTGATTCTTGCAAGATCCAAGTAGAAGAAGCTTTAAAGCAATTACAGCTGGAAGTTGATGCGATCAAGCGAGCTCAAAAAGTAAAAGAGACGCGCCCTGTGGAACCAAGAGACTTATCAACTCTTCTAGAAGGTATAGAGAAAGTAAAACTTTGAAAAAAAATCCTTTAATATACTATTTACTATCCATCTATTTAGGCCCTGCAGCTCCGCCCGATTTACTAGCACCCTCTTTTATTGAATTTTTGGGGAGCACGTCTAGTAGCCGATGTAGCAGTAGGCCTTCTTCCGCTTTGGCACACCGGACGACAATATCGAGCCCTATTCAGGACTACTCTCTACCGAATTCAATGGTTGGAAAGAAAGTACTTAAGGATCTTCAAAAGGAGAGTGAGGAGCTCTTAGCCTTTGGAAAACAACTGCTTGAGCTACAGCAGAAAAATCAACAGAAAACAGAGCGCCTTTCAACGAACAAATTGAATGTTGAAGTATGTTTGCTCTTTCTCATTCCATTTTAATTACAAAATTACGTTTTTAAATCACTTTTTTTCCTTACAGGTAGAGGATCTCGAAACTACACTTAAGCCAGACGGAGTCAGTTTCAATGCAGTGCCCGATGCCCAAATTAGTGAGCTCCAGAAAAAGGTGGAACTCCTGGAAGTGCAGTTAACCATGGAAAGATTGCTTTTGCAGGATCAAAGAGCGGCAAATGCACGGCAGCAGCAACAAGTAATACAGATGAATTAAGCGATTCAACGAAGAAACTTAATCGTACTCTTTGATCTACAGCTGATGCAGTTATTGGCAAAACAGAGAAACAGTATGTCAAAACATAAAGAACCAAAACCGTCTTCCCCGCAGTTGCGCTCCCTTCAACCCGGCCAAGCAGGAATAGTGAGTGTTCTTCGTATTGTCAATGTTATGCATTCGTTGTTTTATTTCCTTTTTATTTCCAGTTTATTCAGTATCGAGCTCTTAAACTCGAAAGTATTCGAAAGAACCTTATCTACCAAAAAAAATTCTTATCTGGAATGGTTAGCGAGTTGGACCAGAACCACAACGAACAGCAAGTGTCGTCGGGAAATCGATGGAACGTGAAGCCTTCCAGACGGTTCAAGTATTAATAGAGACCCCACCCATTGTGTTCCTAGAGCTTAATTTAATTAAGTGCCCAACTCTTATCTTATTGCAAACATCAGGATTGCTGCCTTGGCCATCATATCGATTGGACGGATGCGCTACGTCGTTCAGCAGTGGCGGCTCCGCAGAAAAATGATCGAGTCCCAGGCGCTCTCAAATAACTGAACCCATTTATTTGTGCCAGAATTGTTTTGTACATCCATTTATGACTTGATTATGCATTTAGGCCAATCCATAATAAATTTTAATTTAAACGAGTAAATAGTAAGTTTGTCGGGGTTTTTTTCGTAGCTTTTTCATTCGTCCAAATTGAATTACTCTGTTATTTACCCCCAACATTGGTAGTATCCAATTCACAAAAATGCACAACAAAGGTACACAAAGTGTGCATTAACTGAAGTCCCACGTGATCCCTTTATACTTCAAAGGATGTTGATCATCGAGACGTACAATCGTGGACGAAACCTTTAAAAAGATACAGATTGTAGTTGCAATACCCTTGTTGTTGATTGATCTTGTATGGGGTGTCGACGTTATAGGGTCCTTGACAGACCCATCATTTCCTGAGATACGCGCACTTAAACCTATCAAAAGGGTCCGCGCGGATATGATCGGATGTTGTTCACGTGAGGGAATCAATCGCCGCTCATGGTTTCCCCCCTGTATCAGTTATTTGCGTCACATTGATTGATACAGGACGAAACTGAGAAACCCAACATTGCTATCCTTCAAATAAGCATCCAGATTGGAACCACAATCAAGCAGCCCTCTGTTTTCTTTTTTATCTGATTCAGTGAAAAGAACTATGCAGTAGAGATAATGAGCTGGCGTAAACACTGTCTTTTCATCGTCTCCCTGATAGTACTTTCACGCTTTAATGTAGAAACAAATATTAGATGTGACAGCAGGTAAGTTTAATAGATATGCTACATGAACTTTGTGCCATCTCATTCTAGTTTCGTATTCTAATATTCATGCAACTTCGAAACATTTGGTTCATTAGTAAAGGGAGGGCATCTGGTACGACGGTGCAGAATAAAAGCCGATAAAAGAATATTGATCGGAAGTTGCGTTCACTCCCGAACGACGAAAGCGAAAGCGTTATTCCCCGTAGAGTTGAGTGATTGTTTCCCGCGGGGTTTGTGAAAAAAGAACTGATAAAGCTAGTGAGCTCTTATATATATAGAAATAAAAGTTCCTACTCTCCAGTATTATTTCGCCAAACTTGCGGTCAAGATGAGAATACTGATGATTTTCGCTTTGCCATTATTGCTAGAATTGATGATCCTAGCTCCCTTCCTGCCTATTGCAGCCAAGGTACAAATCAATAATTCTTAAATAATTCTGTTTGATTCTCATGCTTTAAAAAATGTATTGCACTTTCTGTAGCCTTTTGCTACTCTCCCCGGTCATGAGGAACCCATTAACCATGGTACATAGGGTCTAACCAATTCATGCTAAAATTATTCATATTAAAAGTTACTATAATTTGTGTACCGCTTTAGGACTCAAAGATTCTTTATGGACCGATATTTCCAACAATATGGTATTGATGCATAAAAAATCTACCTATAATGTTATATAACTAAACTGCGGTCCTTGATTATAGACTGGTTTTAAAAAGATGAATAAGCTTGCAGAAGAAAATTCGACCGATATCAATAAAGACGACAAATCTCGTTGGGATCCAAATGATATTCCATACTTCATCGATCCTACCCTTGGTACATCATAATCCTACATTTCTATATCTATGTGGGTCCATTGTAATGATATTATACCATCAGACTCCTATAAGAATGTGATCGAATATTCCCTCGGCGAGTTCGAAGATACGACGTGCCTTCGATTTCGGAAGCTGGAGGTCGACGACCACCCTAACTGGCCTCAGGATTACATCGTTTTCAATGATTCACATCACGGCTGCTCTTCCTATATCGGTCGTCAAGGTGGTCCACAGCTCATCGCTCTTCAAGCTGGTGCTTGCACGTTCTCGGGAGCTGTCATGCACGAAATCTTTCACGCTCTAGGTACTAAACAGTATATATTTCATAATTTTTTTAGATCATCATGCCTAATATATGGAATCATGTAGGATTTCTTCACGAGCATAACCGCCAAGATCGTGGTAAATTTCTAGATATTAATTGGAATAACGTTGAGAAGGATATGATGCGCTACCTTGAAAAAGTGGAGTAAGACTTTTTATTATTACACAAAAAGATCATTTTAGATTATTGTAATCTAAATCAAACTGATTTTTTAGCAATGAGACAGACTCCCTTACTTACGGTGAACGCTACGATTACAACTCTCTTTTACACGGCAACAACTACCTATTTGCCATCAATACATCCGTCCCTACCCTATCTGCTCGAAGAGGTACCAGTATATCATATTATGCCTATATATATGGTGGAATGTTTTAATCCTACATCAAAAGACGTCATTTATCATTCCTTCCTCTCGGAAAGATCCTAGTTTGGTCCTGGGCCAAAGGCACAATTTAAGCTCTTCCGACATCATACGCTTGAACGCCCATTATTCTTGCCCTGTTACTACAACAACGGAAGCCACGACGCCAACTTCTACTGCAACTACTACTGCTCCCAGTACAACTACTCAGAATCCATGCAGCACGGGAAAGGTCCCCAACTACGCGGATCCTACGGATTGCACCAGGTTCTATGTTTGCTCTGGTGTCAAGGCTACTTTGATGGTTTGTCCCTCTGGACTTTATTACAACGAAATCAATTATGTTTGCGATTGGCCCAGTAACGTCTATTGCCCTTGGGATAATTTATAATTCGTAGACGAATATTAAGAACAATAATTTTATGAAATCTTTCGTTCGAAATCCGCTATAGACTAGAATATATTCACACGATTATTACTGTCTTCTATTTACTAAAACGATCGTTACACAAGTCAAATGGTTTCATGCGGCGTATCTATTTATTGTATCCTTTTTCGTCTTGTACTAACGTGTTACGTCTAAATAAACGGATGTCTACACCGGTCTTGTCCAGCAGGATGTAACTTCGAGACTCTGCAAAGTAAACATAATATGAAAAGACGACCTTCACTACTTTTCGGGCGAAGGCCATAAAAGTTTTCTTTTCAGAAGTTATTTATGTATAAAACTATCAAAATAGTTCTAAAGAATACATACTTGATGAACTTTTCTTACATTGAAATTCAGTCTGCTGTGTATCCCACACAATTCATTTACATATAAAAGTCATCGATTATAGGCACACATCAGGGTTCACAGCGGTACGTTGAAAGCTAGCCCACTGGTCTTAGAAAGAGAAGCTTGTCGAAGCCGCCTTCAATTTGTTTCCCTCAGAAACGGAAGTGAAAAGCTGGCACACGTGCTCTCCAAAAAAGAGAATGTGTGATGAAAGTTGAATCCCCGGCCATGTCGTCTTGGTTTTATGGGGTGTTGCTGAGAGCAGGATCAGCAGATCGATAAGTATTAAGTCGATACAATCTGCAACCTTTTTTTCTACTGAGTGGGAGGATATATAACTAAGAAATCTCAAGTCACGAAGCTTCATAGCACTCTCTCGAATGAAAAGGTTGTCTTACACGTGTAACTTTCATCAACATCGTCTCAGCTAGGCAAAGATTATCACTTCTTAGTTACTGTCCGTGTAAGTCTAATTGAGATCATGTTTTGAAAAGAATTAAGTATTGCTCGCAAAAACAAATTCGATTAGATGGTTAATAGTAAATGAATAAGTAAACAGCGGAGAATAACATCTGGAACCTTTCCCAGCAGCGTAACATTTTATTTGGCGCCTTTGCGGGAACCTTAATTTCACTAATAGATACATAAAAGTTATATTCGTACTATTACATTAACAGTCTCTCACTTGGTGAATGGAACCAAGGTTTCCTGCGCTGCACATGTAAGTATTTGATTAGTAGTAATCTCCATCATCAGGCTTCGTTCCGACTTTTGTTTACGGCGTCGACACAAGCAGCAGCTTGATGGTGATGTTGATGCTGCGAGAATGAGCGCATGCGTCGCCGATCCTCTTCAAATGGGATAGAAGGCGACCGCACGGGCCCGGAAGGAGCCTAGTATTGTTCCAAAGTTTGTTAGAGATCCAGTCTCTGAGTTATTCATCTTTTTGTCTGATTGTTAATTTATGATCTAGACTATTGTCTAAACTTTTGTTTTAGAGCTTCGATCGCCCTTCAAAAATCTTAATTTTGGAGCCTTCAAAAGGCCCTTTATTTCATTCCACATCGAAGATGTATTATCGGCGATGGAAAGTGATGATACTCTTTATCGTGTTACTGAGTGATGTTTGCGGGATTCGTGTGGTCAGTCGTCAGAACGGCGACATAATGCTAGGCGCTCTCTTCCCTATTCATGCCAAAGGAACGAATCAAAGCTGCGGAAACCTCCAGGTAATAATAAAATTTTTATTTTAAAAAAGTAATAATAAAGTTGCTTTTATACACATTTTCATAAGAAACATTTCGTGGTTTGGTAAAAATATTTATAAAATCCAAGGGAAACATAATCCGATATGCGTTTCGTAAGAACACAATAATGACGGGATTTATTTTTCATTTCATGTTTTCGTTCGACATATATTTCAAAGTGGGGGAAAAACTGTTTTGAGATTGACTATGTCCTCTGAACAAAACTAATCGTGCGTCATATCCGACCATTTCTCAAAAGTAAGGAAACCACATCCATATTTTGAAATAACATGGGTCGATCTTGCGTATAAACTTTGCGAAACTTTTATTCATCACGCAATAAGTATACCATACTTTTCTTGTCCTCTTATTTAAGTTTAGATCATAGATTTGGATCGACTTAACAAAAGACGAAATTAAATGTGAGGTAATAATGGGGTACCGCGGTTCCTTCGGAATTCATGGCAGAATGCCTAAGAGCTGCCTCACCGGATCAATGAGAGAATTGGATCCGATAGGGAGCAGATTTGCCCAAAGCTTGGATCACATCTTGCCTGTGGTCGCCACAGTTCTCTCTCTCTGATTGAGTTTTACGACCCAAAGGCCGGAGAGATTCTATTACATGTATTGATTTGCATATTTCCCGAAGGAGTGGTAAATCTCTATTCAGGGAAAGGATGATGGCTATTCATATCTTCTTTCCTATCTTTTTTCTTTATATCTATGTATATGTACACAGCGGGACGACGGTATTCAACCTCTAGAAGCTCTGCACTACACTTTGGATCAGATCAATCGCGACCCGAACCTCTTACCCAACATTACACTGGGAGTGGTAGCCCTCGACTCTTGTGACAACATCGTCTACGCACTCGATCAATGCTTAGATTTCGTAAAAGGTGATGAAACCCTCAAGGATACATACCCTTACTCCTTGTTTACTATTGATCCCTTTCAATATATTACTCTTGTCTTTCGTTATACATGCTTCCTCAGGCACGGTTGAGAAGAGTAAGTATTACAGTAATATATATGACAGGGAGTCTCAGATAACGTTTTTATTATCATGCCGCGAATGATATGAACTAATTATTATTTTATGTATCCGTGCATAAAGGCTTCGTCATGAAGATGCAAGAGCAAGATAAAGGCGTCCTCTCGAAATGCTCTACTGGTGGACCAGACGGATCAAGCTTAATGAGCAACATCGTAGGTCAGCAGCCAGTGGTAGGAGTTATTGGGGACCAAAGCTCTGACATCACCATTCAAGTAAGAATAAACCAGCTCTTTGATATTTGGGTTTTCTTATTATGGCCAGCTGACGGAAAGCGACGATGCCTTCATGACGGACGTAAAAAATGATGGAACCTAAAAAAGCTTTCCGTTTTTTTACGAGCTGACCGTGGATCAATAAAAAAAGCTTGCTGAGAGGGTGATAACCCTTAATCGGATTGTTTATTTCAATTTATTTTAGGTGACGAGTTTACTGAGGATCTTCAAGATTCCTCTTATAAGTTACCAATCAACGTCTCCAACGCTGTCGGATCGCGAACGATTTGCTTATTTCTTTAGGACTGTGCCGAGCGACGTGACTCAGGCTTTTGCGATCCTGGAGATCCTTAGGAATTTCAACTGGACGTACGCCTCTTTGGTATATGAAGAATCCGAATACGGCCTAAAGGTAGGCGATATATACACGCACGCGTATCCCGTTGTTTGTTCTTACTGCTGTACACATTGGAAGTAAATATTGACAATGTAAAGAACGTGTAATGGCTGAAATGTTATGAAGATTCTCAAAATGTCAGGGATTCATTGCACGAACAGACTACAGAGAGTTGTTGAACGTTCGGTTAATTTCGGCAGGGAGGCATACAGTTTACGTTCTCCATGGTGATCCATAATCGTACATCATAATAGCCGAATAATAACGAAGACCTTCAAAAGTTTAATTAACGTCGTACCCCGAGTTTCAAGTTTCATGCGATATAACAAGTTTCCATAAAATTCATAGATGCTGTGGATCGTTGCTATTAAACGAGCTGTGAAAAATGAATGTTCTGCAATAAAGCAGTAGTTCGTGCAGCGCCATTCTTTCCAATCTTGAAATGTTAATTTTTCCCCTTGCTGCTCTTCGTTATTAGATTAGACGAAATTCCACGAACTGGGTCTAGACGGAAAAGCCAACAGTGTACACGAAATAGAGCTTTTAAAAAATTGACTTAAAATTACTTCTTGAGAACCGTTACTGATCGATACCAAGAAAAACCTACATAGTCTAGCTATTCACTCGAATGCACTCACGAAGTACTTAAATAAGAAGTGGTTTTATTGTGTGATTCATGTAGGGTTACGAGACATTGACTCGACTGTCACCGTCCTACGGCGTCTGTTTCGCTGCTCAGATCCGCATAGACTATCCACATTTTAACGACTCTGACTACGACGACGTCATGGAGAAGCTTCTTTCTCAGTCAAGGATCGTCGTATTATTCAGCGGGAAATCGGTAGCAGCCAATCTTATGGCAGCAACTAAACGTGTTTCCTCTTTACAAAAGAACATCAAATTACCCATTTGGGTTGGTTCGGACGGCTGGTCCAACAGAGAAAAAGTTACACAAGGTTTGCGTGCTTTAAGCTTATTCATCAATCAAACTAGCGTAGGTGACAAATCATCATGACCTTTAATATGTCTTCTTGGAAATTGAACACACAGGGCTGTCTGCTATCGTGGAAGGGGCTATTACGGTCCAGCCTTTAGTCCGTCGCCATCTGGACGGGTTTGAATCATATTTCATGTCCCTACGACCCGAAACGAACACCCGTAACCCATGGTTCAGCGAGTACTGGCAAGAGCTATTTACGTAAGTTTCGCTTGTTTCCCAGCTGTATTTTGACAAAACTTTTCTCATACGACATGAATGATTGAATCAAAAGGTGTAAATTGACATCACAACTCCCTCCTGGTATACCGCCTGGAGAATATAGTGAACCGTGCAAGCGCAACTTTCATATAAACGACAAACGAATGACCTCTGTCAAGTACCTGCAATTCGTTCGTGACGCAGTCTACGCCTACGCTCACGCTCTTCACAACCAGTGGGAAGCCCTATGTCATGGACACCTTGGAGTTTGTAAAGAGATGTTAAATGCTGATGGTTCTGTTCTCAAGAGCTATTTGGAAAGAGCTACTTTTACAGGTTTCGTCCACATGGAAGAGTAGTATCTCTTCATGCTTTTCACTTCCATAAAAAATGCAACAGCACTAACAGTTTGTGTGTGTTATATAGACCAGAACAATCGAGTATTCAAATTCTACAATGGCGGAGATGGGCCTCCCCGCTATTCTGTTTTGAATTTCCAGAAAGTAGACGATGACAGCTACACGTGGAAGGAAATTGGCAGCTTCTATCGTGAGATATTCTCTCTCTTTTATTTGTTTATTTTACAGTACTGCGTCATCACGTCGCTTGCATGCTATAGAGAAAGGGCTGTTCCTCCCTTTTCCTCTATCACGAGATGCGTGACAGTTGTCAACAAGAGTTCTCGGTAGAATGATCAAATGAAGCCAAACTATTGAGATGAAATGCACCTAGCATAAGGTTTCTGTTGATCTCAATAATAGCCGAGCCGTTGTTGGTCACGTGACCAACACCCTATCTTGATTAGAAACGGAAAAAGACCCAGCTTTACTGATGTTTAAAAATAGGATTCCTTCTGCAATATTACAGGAGGAGCAGATGACCAGCCCAACTTGGAGATTGACCGGAAACTGATGCACTATCGACGCTACGAGAGATCCTACCCGAATTCGACCTGCAAAGAGCATTGCGATCCTAAAAAGGGTCTGGTTCCCTATCTGGCGGTAAATTGCTAGGATTACATGATGATGAAACAAAGAAGAGAAAGAGTTTCATTAATCTAAGCTGGATCTTGTAACTGCAGAGTAATGAAACCAACAGCTGCTGCCCAGATTGCAAGCAGTGCGAAAGATTCGAAATGATTCAAGGAGGCCACTGTCTAGCATGCCCAAACGGGAAGTTGCCAGATGAGAGCCGGTCACGTTGTATCCTGATTGAAGAAGAGATCATCGATTACTCTAATCCTTGGGCGGCCGGAGCAATGGCATTCGCTGTTCTCGGTAGAGTATGATTACTAAAGTTGAACAATGGTGATACCAGTTAAACAAAACATTTCAATGATTTGAAATAGCGAATAAAACAGCCCTTCAAATAATCTAAAATTGGAAATAACGATCCTTGATGATCAGGAAATTTCATCCTTTTTGTAAACTAAACATCATTAGTAAAATTTTAATTTTGAAAGATTTTTGTTTTCTATAAACTTGTTATGCGCAAGGGAATTTGAGAGCTAAGAAATCAGCGTCGCTACATTCATGGGTTTCCTTATTAAATTTGCATATATTCTGGATCTAGTATAACAAAGATTGTTAGTGGGATCGGTAATAATATTGAATTCCGTGCGTCAAGTCACGTAGTTCTACTGCTGTTTTGTCTTCTTGCCGCCAAGCGTAAAATAATAAGATGCAGACATATAGCATTATAAGAGAAGCAACAAAGGAGGATTCTGTAAAACAATATATACTTGTCTTATAGGACCTCTCTACTTGAATAAATATTGATAGTTAATCCCTTTTTTCCAAATCCTATTTAATGTACTCTGTACCACCCGAACTGTTCCTTTCTTGACAGGGATCTTGTTGACATTGTCGGTCGCTTTCGTCTTCTGGAGTCATCGTCACACTCCTGTCATCAAAGCCTCGGGCCGGGAACTTTCCGCCATCTTATTGCTAGCGACGCTCTGTTCGTTTGCAATGACATTCCTAATCGCATCACGACCAAGTCCAACCAAGTGCGCCGTGACCCGGTTTTCATTGGGACTAACTCACACGCTCGCTTTCGCCGCCATAGCCGTTAAAACCAACAGGTACTATAGATGTGAAGTCATACGCCGCCTAGTGGCTCTCTCTCCGTTTATCAAGAACGCTCAAAATAGAAGATCCTGATTCTTTCATCGGGTCAATATACAGTTTTATTTATTTATTCTGATTCTGTCCATCGTCAGGGTCGCAAGGATTTTCGGGAAAAAGACAAACACGACGGTGGCAGCTTGTCCGCGTGCCAAGTATATCAGCCCACGATCCCAACTGGCCATCACGGGGGCACTCACCCTGATCGAGGTGATCGTCAACGTCTCGTGGCTCATCTATGAGCCCCCACAAACCGCTTATATCTTTCCAGACAGGTATATAAATAGATGTCTATATTTTGCGAGAAATCCTTTTACTGACGATTGAAACAGGTTCAGCAGAGTTCTGATTTGCGAAGGGATGGACAACTACACCTACCTAGTAGGATTAGTCTATCCTTTACTCCTGATCGGATGTTGCACCGTCTACGCATTCCAGACACGCAAATGTCCCGGTGGTTTCAACGAAGCTCGGTTCATTGGTTTTACTACGTACACCACCTGCGTCCTTTGGATGGCTTTCATCCCACTCTTCCTCACGGCGCCGAGCAGCGTCGTTCGTATAGTCACTCTCGCCATGTCTCTTTCTATTAGGTTAGAAATCCAATAGTATTTATATAAGCAACAGCTGCTACTTCTATCTGTGCAGAAATTTCATTTCATTTGTTGCGTAAGAATTGCAATCCTTGGAATGTGCATAAAAAATTGATCAGGGTATCGGAACAGATGGGAAAGAAGGGAGAGTTATCAAGTTGCTCCTTGCGCTGAATGCGTAGAACTGGAGACAATTTATAGTGATCCTCTATTTCCTCTCTTTATATGGACCCCTTTGGAGGAGGAAATGTGGCTCTAGTAACGATTGGAATGTTTGAAATGAAAACTGGGAATTTCTTTTTTTTTTTCATCTTGCACAATTTTTTATATTAAAGAATGATGATTCGAGTTCAAAGTTAATAATGATAATGTATGATAACAGTTTTATAAGCAAGTAAACCAAGACAGTGGAGCGCGTTATGTCTGTAAAAAATGATGAATCATCACCTATTAATATTAATTTATTCAGGCCAATAAGTCGTACACTTTATTAAATCTGCTTCTGACAGAATAAAGCTCGCTTTTTAAAAGGAAGAAAGATCCGCATGGAAGAAAGAATCCTAAATTTGTAGTTATCGATCCTGTTACTCCCCCTATAATGGTCTTTCCGTACCGTCAAGAGCATTAAATAATCGGTTTCATCCAAGCAGTAAATCAACAAGGATAAGAGAAGGCGCCTGGTAGTTGAAAGAAGATTCAACTTAGCCGGCGAAACTTGATCTCATTCCATTAAACGTTTTCTTCATTTTTTTTATGCAGCGGACTTGTCCAATTGGCATGTCTTTTCGTTCCTAAGATCTACATCGTCCTGTGCAAACCAGAGAAGAATACTCGAGAGGGCGTTATGGCCCAGCACCGTTCCAGTTCTTATGCACTGCCCACTCCACCAGCTATAGCTCTCAACTCTCTCCAGCACGCAACATCATCCATCTCAAATGGAAGAAGCGCTATCATTCTCCAGCAACAGAAGCAGGGACAACTTTCACCCCCACACCAACTCCAATCCAAATCTCAACCAAATCTTTGTCCTACTTCAATTATACACTCCAACAACCACTCCACAGAGGTTTCAGATTGTGAGGATAATAACAAGCTAACACCCAACAACAGCCAACTCCACATAAACGCTTCAAGTAGGCAACCATTATTTTATTTTTTTTTTTAAAGAATGTTGTATTAATCACTATATTATGAATTCAATAAGGTGAATCCATCATCTACGTCCTTCCAACCAATGTAAAAAGGTGAGCGGAGTAAAGTACATTTCAGGTGCGATCATGAAGAAGAGGATCAATCACTGACTTCTAAATCGACCGACCAATTGAATCATTGAAAAGAAACGAGAATTATCATCAGATCATGTACATATTATCCGTATACATTCTCAATATTCTACCTCGGGCTTATTATTTGTTATTGGACATTTATAATGTTTTGATAAACCCAGAAGATTATACGTTTCACGAGTATTTTGTATAACTACCAGAATTAGATAAATGTTCTGTTAAATGTAAAGAATAAACATACATATATCTCTATACATGCACTTGAGTATATCCCATAAATTCATCTGGTTTAAGAGAGGCACAAAGAGAGCCGGTATAGAAAAAAAGGGAGTCCACGGTGTCAAGTGACTTACGTCCCGGTAATGGCCATTCTCAATGATCGCCCCGAAATGCTTATGCTTCAAGGGCTTTCAGTATTTTCAAAACAGACTGCTCCAATTTCCGAGCAGTACTTCGTCATGGAAGGGGAGGAGAAGAGGAAAAGGAAATCCACGAACATTAAGAAGCGCAACATGCGCTCCTCTATGGGGTCCAATGAGAGAGCGCCGCACTGGCTGGTTTGGGCGGTGATAAGAAACTCGTTGACCAAGCTCCTGTCGTAGTCGCTACACTTGAATATATTTTTCTTCTCCCTCTTCTTAGAAAATTCCCTCTCTGATTTGACTCTCCGACACCATGTGACTCGGTGCAGTGCTGGAATCTCTCTCTGTCGATCTATTTCAATAGTGCTTACACGAATAATTTTAACTATTTATGATGCGGCTGGATCCTATTTCTTTCTTGTTATTGTTTTTATTGCCAATTGTAACAGTCATCGAGTTCTTCTCACATATCAAGTAAGTGACTTTCAGCGCAGCACTTTCTTTCAAGTGTTGATACACTAGAAGGTTCAATCATTTCTTCTTTACACAGAAACGTGCTGTACTAATGCCACAACGGATTCATGCAGAACTTATTGCCAACAGCAAGTAGGATCATATTTCCATTGATTAGTTGAGCTTCCTATTTCTTTTCAAAGTCTTGTGTTTCAAAGTCTATATAATTAAAAGTTAAAAATATATAAATTCTGGAAAAAAGAGTTTTTCCCCTATTTTTTGTTTAGTACTGTATACCCTAATGCTAGTGTCAAATAACTTTTGTGACCTTCTAACATCTGATCTCTTTCATTCCTCTTTTTTTTTTACTCTGAATTCTATTTCCCGCCGAGTCAGTTTACTCTGACGTCGCCTTCTCCCTCATTTTTATCGCTTGAAAGAGAAACCTCGTTCCTCTTATAATTTGTTTGTATATGCTTCCTGCTGATGTAATTCCCATTCAAGCTTCCACCTCTTCACCCTAATAATCGACTTTTGACCGTCGTCAAGCATCAATAATTTTTTTTCTCTCTCTCACAGATGGATAGCGTAGATGACTTGAAGGAAATGACACATCACTGCCCTCTAAATTTGGTAAATAACTAAGTTTTTAAAAAAATATTTGGGAAATGTCAACACTATTCAGATTAGAAAACCTATTAGTCCGTCTACGTAAACTCAAGAGATATATAAATAGAACATAGAAGGGCGACTTTTTCTTTCGTAGAAAAAAAGTAGAAAAAGAAGGTGCTGATTTCTATCGATCGCGATAAGCTTTGCATATGCTCTCCGACACCCTCAACGACGAGTAAATATAGCCTTGACTAACATTTCCGGTCTTTTTCACGCTTATTCAGCATGAGGCGTTTTGGAACTGTTTCAACTCGACTAGGAGTAAAGAAGAAGGTAAAAATGACAGACATCATTTTGTTCTACTTGATCGGTTACTGATGGGAAGTCTCTTAGGCGACTCCTCTTCAGAGATGAAAGATCATTTTGGCCGGCAGTGCTGCTCCTTATCGCCGGTGCACCGGTGCCAAACGGCTTGTTTGAAGGCCAAACTTACGACCGCCGAAGAACTAGCCGAAGATTGCCGCAAAAGCGATAACATCCAGCTCTTCCAGTGCCTTACTACCATACGTGTAAGATTACCCATTACTCAAACACTTTGAAAGATGAGGAATAAACTAAGTCAATTATTAATGAAATTGTGTTTTTAATAACTACATGTAGGAAGGAGATGAATGTTGCAGTTTATCGAGCGATATTCAGTGCCGAAAAGCTTGCTTGGAACGCGTACAGCGCCGTTGCGACATCCGCTTCCGGAGCCGGTTGGTATTTAGCCGCCAATTATGGTTAAACACGTCTCTGTTATACTACTCTCAATTTTACGGATCTCTGCTCTTGGACAGGAATCAACGGCACGTTGCGACAAGCAACAAATATGGCCTGCTCCCAGACTCCTAATGTCTTGCATTGCGCAAAAAAAATTACTAAAAGCTCAGCCAACGATCATTACTTCTGCAAGTAAAAAATATATAGTTTGTTACTTCTACTTAGAATTTAAACTTGAATTTAAATTTCTTTTGTAGCTTTGGGATGTTGCGATAAAGGTTCAACTTTCCAGTGCAGAGAAATATGTAAATCTGTCCTGAAATCTGGTGATCCAGATGCAGCAGATATTGTAGAGCGGCAGTGCGGTGCCGTCTCGCTTACCTGAACCACTTTGGGAGTGTTTCATGCGCAAATCGCCACCTTCAACTGTGCTAGATAAAAGTGCAAATGCCGCAAACGACATCAAGTAAATTAATTATTAGTTTTACGAAGCTTGGAAAACTCTTAATTACTATTTATTTGGTATTACAGGCAAAGAAGTTTGATATCAATCAGTCCGCAAAGAAATAACTACGATGCCGCCAAATTGAGTTGCTGCGACCGTGGAAAAGCAGTGCTACCGTTTATGTCGCACAGCTTATACCAACGAGTTCTTCACAGAATCGGAAGAGCTAGACAATTGCTTAGCTCATCCGAATGAAGCTGCTCTAGCAACCTGCCTAGACAACGGTTCTATTCTTAATCAGAATCCCTTTTCTTGTAATTTTTAAAACAAACTATTTTTGAATATTTCAGTGGAAGAGCCCTGTCAGCCTGGTTGCTTCCAACTTAGTCTTTTTGCTCAAATTTCAACAACCGCCCTATGGAACTTTTCCGCAATTGTAATCCGGAAGCAGATGCAGCTGCACAAAATACATTCCAAGAGTGGATCCGCCAAACTTTGGTCGTCTTACCGGGAATGACTGGGAGACAAGATGTTAAACTTTGGGGACCTTCCACATGCATGACTCCCCACTGGAAGGCACTCGCGTGTACTCTTCAAGTAAATTTATTCTTTTTTTTTAAAAAGTAAAATTGAGAAAAGTAAACTAACAGCCAATTCCTCTTGTATTAGTTTAAGCCTTGCAAGCGGAACATGGAAGCCAAAACAGCAATTTGTTGGAAAGATTGCTTCAAACTTTTGAGCAATTGTATGACTCATTACAACTCTACTTTGGCCCACGAACTGTGCAACCGTTTAACGCCCTGAGTCCCTTATTCCTGGCAGATCCTGCGTCAGTTTGGATGATTACCTAGTCCCACAAGCGAAAACGGCAGCTGTTGTTGCGCCTTGCCGGTACAACAGTTGCCGTCCCGATCAAGTTTGCGTAGTGAAACCGTAATAATCCTGATGGCTATTCCTGTCTCCAAGGTAACTTTCTTTCGGTGCTACTAGAATATTTCAGGAAAATAACCTCTTTTTATTCCACACTACAGGTTGCAAATTTGGTGACCGATCAAAGATGATTGCTCTTCCCTAAATCGTGGATCCAATTACCGGCCGTTTCGTCCCAATGTCCGAACGAGCAATTGTAATGACGTGTGCTACTGTAACGGAAAAGGGGAGCTCCAGCAGTGTCATACGCCTACACCACAAGCCTTTTGATTCCTGCTGGGTTGATCAATCTCAATTTGGTACGTCCCAAAATTTACTCAATTTTCATCTCTTAATTTTAGTAACGTTCTGATAATTGTAGAGCATGGAACGAGATTGCAAAACGGATGTAATCATTGCATCTGCCATTTTGGTGAAATCATTTGCACGCGATACAGATGCGATAACGCGACAGGAAACATAATCTTAAGTTGCCCGTTGCAGTTCAACCCGGTTTGTAGCAATTCCGGTAAACGTTTCCTCAATTCATGCGTGTCTCAATGGCAAGGAACATCAGAAGATTTTAGAATCCTGTTCTAATGAGTTTTCTCCTGAATGTTACACCGTCATCCAGCTGGTCTACAGTCAAAAACAGGTATATATAAAAGAAATAAAAGTTTGTTCTCATAATGATAGAAATTTTATACTCATGATGATTAGATTGACCGGTTAAGTCGCAGTACAAACAAATCGACTGTCTTCTCGGCTAGTTTAGTGGAACAATCGCTTCGCTATCCTTCTCGCATATTCGCACTGCCATGTAAGCGTGTTCCACAGCATCGATGGAGAACTACTAGTCGTTGTCCACTCTTCGCATCCCTATGAATTGCGCCAGTTGTAGTGCAGAGGCCGAAAAACTGGTCTTACTCTTTGACCAACGAAGCCCCCAAATTACTCTGAATGTCCAACTAGATGTTATTGTTCTTGCAGAAGTCCTTCAATTTGTCCAGCTTCATCCTTCGGACGTGCCATCCGGCACTGTCGCCCTCCGTCGCCACCAAGTTCAAGCAAACACTTTCATCATTCCTGTTCTTCTCAGCAGTGCTTAGATTTATTTAAAAAAGAGCAATTCATTCGCTTCAATATGTACAAGCTAATAATGTTTCATGATTCTGCTATTATCATTGGCAAAATCTTCCTTGAACACCTCGATGCAGAATGGCTGGCATTCTAACTTTCTTAATAGGGACTATACTAATAGGATTCTCTTCCATGCCAGCTTCAATCCACTGAAGACCCTGTATTATTATTTTATTGTACATAAATATTCTGTTTCTTGTAAATATCTTAAATCTGTCGTATGTATGAAAAACTATTACCTCAACAGTTGATTGTCTCTTCAACAGTGTTCTCGTACCCTGCGCACTTGGTATGTAATTTCGAATGTATACGTGCAACTTGGGATCCAATCGCTCATCTGAACTAAAGCGATGATTTAATTGTCAACCAGATTGCTCTAGCTCCTTGTTGAATTTCCAGTGACATTCAGTCTGGAATCACCACTTAAAGTAAAATAATGCCATTAAAATACAAGAATTAAAAAAAATAAATTTAAGAAACTCTATAATTATTAGTTAAGCTCCATACTTATTGGATGATAGTTTTAGATTGGATAGAAATGTATATTTCTCAACAGGTCTGTCCTTTTTCACCACCATGACTAGTTTCTCCAAAAAGCTCTCATTCAAGAGAGAATGAACTGTTGAAAGAACACTGTCTATGTATCTGTTAACATCAGGATGTTTGGATTTCTGCAAGAGGTTTAAAAATCAATAGTAAGATTCCTAGAGTAATAAGTAATAAAGAATAGTAGAAAAGAATACATGAACTAGAACATTGTACTTCTGTACTTGTTCAAATGACTCTCGTGGGTAAAGCTTTCGAGACCAGAGAATTTGATGGATGCTGACTTTCAAGAGTTCCACCATCAGATCTATACATTCTGTAGAGGAAAAAAGGTTAAATGAATTGATTTAATTTTTAATATAGTTCTAACACATGATATGACGGACCTTCACGATTGTAGTTGAATGTCATCATTGAAATATTAAAACTTCTAATTATACGAAATGTTGAAGATGAGGACGAGGTGTGTGAAAATACTGAGGGATAGACAATTTTTCACAATTTTTTAAAACAAGAAATATTGATTTAAACTAGCGACAAAGAATTTTAAAAAACTTCACTCGACGAGATAAAAATACAAACAAACAACAGACCATATGAAGGGAAACAGGCAAATAGCAGACGAATTATTTAAACCGAGGGCAGGGTTGCCGAGAGGGTAAACGACTAAGCGAGCTAGAAGGGGCTTTTCTTGGCCACATCACGGGCCAAAGAAATCATGTTTACTTTTATTTTTAAAACGAGTCGTCATTTGCCGGGACAGGGTGTGCAGGAATCAACCGACATGTTTTTTTTTGTTCCTCGTGATTTGTGATTACTAACGTGAATGATTTGCGCAATCGGCGCATGTCTGATGGCAAGGCCATCCGATGACTGAATGTTTTGTTTCTGACCTGCCCAATATAAACATGTTTTTGGTTGGACTGATGTAATTACAA
This sequence comes from Chydorus sphaericus, assembly GCA_030141595.1. Classification (NCBI taxonomy): domain Eukaryota; kingdom Metazoa; phylum Arthropoda; class Branchiopoda; order Diplostraca; family Chydoridae; genus Chydorus; species Chydorus sphaericus. The sequence continues at coordinate 8,349,529 of CM057928.1, forward strand.
CTTTAATATTGGCCTCACTTTTTTTTTATAACGAAAGTTCTTTGTCCTGTTTTCTCCAAGCAGGCAACTGTATGGAACCTTGTTTCTAACACGCGACCTTATAAAAGTTGTTCTCGTTGTTCTCCGTGACTTTCCTGTGCTTTTCCTCACACGCCGCTACTCAGCTCATTATTACTGCCTCCTCGATGATAATAATTCACGACAGACCGTCGCTCTGGAAAGTCGACCCTGGACGCGTTGCTGCATTTCAAAGGTAAACTACATTTTCTCTCTATGGCGAGCACCGGCAGGCCCACTTACATATCTTATAAATTATTTCTATTGTAAATAAATAAAACGCCACTTGGTTCTCTTTTCAACTTATTTTTATTTTATTTTTTGCTGTCAAAAGACTTTGATTTTTCTCCTCAAATCGATCAATACCATGTATGACCCTCGAGAATTTGCTGCCTCGCTGTTTTATTCGTACAAAGAAAACGTATCTTTACTTGGAATTAGAAAAATATATATATATTAAAAGATAGGATCATTGAATGCTTTACAGTTTCTTTCAGTAAAAGAAGGCTCGAGTGTATTATGGGCCTATAAATCGCTGTCTCCTAGTCCTTCCGTTCAATAGTAAAGAATTTTTATGTTCTCCCATCTCAACTATATTGGTCGTTTTATATGTTTAGTAGAATCTTTCGTCTCTCAGAACTTTCAATAGTTATAAAAAACGATGTCTTTTATACGTTCGACAGGAAATGAACGATTCGTTCCTCCTCCGTCGAGAAACGAATATTTTAGCACGTCAGGTTTGTTGAAAGATTAGATTTGTTTCCTAATCGAGGCAGTTTCAAGGTAGAGCACATAGGATGTGTAGATCATATGGATTATTGCATTGCGTGCTGATCAATACTGACAATCTCATCATGAAAATGGGAGGCGCCTTCATTTCACCGAAAGTGGTAGTCCTTACTTTGTAAAGGAACCAACTTTCATCCTCAGATTGCTTGAAAAGTTGTAGAATATTGGTTAGAACTGTACACAGTTTTCTTCCCCTTTCAACCTAAAAACTTGAACATTATTTTCATATAAAAAATCAGCGTAGATATTGATGCGCTGCTATGATGGGGAGAAGAGAGGATCCTGACATAAATAACGATCGATGATCGGGACATTTCTACAAAATTCACGAGTATCGATCAGAATCTCCCGGTTACATATTTCTATGTAAGAATATTATTATTCAAGAGCACCTTACTTAATATGCAACCAGCTGGGTCTGAAAGTAACTTTTGTGTTAACTCCACATCTCTTCTCTCTGAATAATTAAGAGATAAGCTGCTCTAGATGGTTTAGTCATGTCGAATGTAACATATTCAAGTTCTGCCAATTTACCGGCTCTAGGGATCGTAGAGATATAATAGTGATATTAGGACTTATCTTGCAGGGAAGCTCGGTTACCTGAGCAACATTACATATAGCAATCAAGAGCAGAACGTTGCGCAGCTGGGGAGTCAACAACTAAATATATTTATCGGGTCTTTTAGTTACCTAGGTAACCACTACTAAAAATGTTTTTAAAAAGAAAGCGTTTAGTGGTGTGTTGAGAAAGATATCCTTTTGCGTGCGGCACGAGCAATCCCATAACAAAGGAGATGGCAGTCATGTTATCCTTTGGCTTTTGTTTCTGGTTTCTAAATAGACCAGATTGCTGTACCTGGAACAGTGAACACACAAAATCCATTAAGATATTTCTCGAAAAAAATATTCCCTTTGGGTTGCCACCCGAAAGTACCACTTTGTGTACGCGACGAACTCGGCGCACATAAGAGGCGTACAATTGTTTTCTGCTAACTTTTAGTAAGGGGGATCTACATTTCCCCTCGGCGCTGTTTTGCCAATCTATGTTCGAGATGATTTCACGGTGCAGTGATTTTATCATTATTATGACAAGGAATAAGCTTTTAAATATTTTTGAGAACTCGATCCTTTTAATAAGTTTCAGCACAAAATGTTTTCTTTTCCCCTACTTTACAAAACTTTTTACTAATTTGTCTTCCTTTCTTCGAGGGAGCAAGATTTCAGCAAGAGATTTTCATCGTTTTATTGTAAACTTTTATAAAGGGTTTCCATTTTCATAATAAAGAGGATTTAGTGTTATTAATTAGACGCCCATCCTTTATTCCATCGCATACAGGGATTTCTTTTGCTGATCTCTTTAGCTAGACACAATTTTCGTGTAATTAAATTATTAGAGTTAACCCTCTGAACGACACCCGGCCTTCGTGGTTCCTTGTGCAATCGGATCATCAAAAAGGAGTACAGCGGAGTTGTTGGCGCCTGCGCTCTTCGTATATTGCCTCTATTCTTATTTTGGTTAGCACTCCCGTCCGCCGAATCAGAACAGGGATTCCTCTTCGTTGTAATGGCAGTGGGCAAAGCAGTCAGCTTGCGATGACTAAGACGTTCACAACGTGCGCATATCATTACAATAACTCTGTCACCATCAGCTTTGTTTTCTTTTCTCTTTGGCACAACAAGTGGTATCGCAACCATGGAGCAGCACCAGCAGGAGGAACTGTCATCTTCTGAACCGCCGACGCCGATGACAACCGGTGAGCATCAACATCATTCGATGAGTCGTGGACTGATCCATAGTGAAACGACGGATGGGGTCAGCGTCTCGACGGCTTACTCACCCACGCAGCAATCGGCTCGTGCTTGGATGTGGTCGGGTGGGAAAGCTGCCGGAAGTTTGGGCGGAGGAAAGAGAGCCATGTCGGAGCAGAGCGGAAGGGATGGTCAGCATCTTCACGGCCACTTGTGGAATCCATCCGGTTTTCAGAATCGACCCAACTTCAAGCGTACATCAAGCCCACTCGTTCGTATATTTCATTTATTGCTAATTATATATGTGGACCAAGGTGCCTATGGATCAAAAGAGGGATTCTGGGAACTTAGTTACATCAATTATTAGTTGGACTGTTACATCAGTTATAAGTTGGAAGGTTCTCCTTCTTTTTATTGCCACCGTAATCTTTAAATTGTGATAAATGTTCCCTTCATGTTTTATTAACTTGGTTTACGGGATCTCCATTTTCTTAATAATGCATAATTTGGAATTCATTTTGTCCCCTGTGAATAAGATAGTTCACGGAGTATAAGGACGTTATATCACGAAGTGAGACGAAATTCTATTACATTACTTTATGGAGCCTTTATTATTTTTTTCTCAAGGAATACTGTAATAAAGATCGTATGTAAAACCTCATATAGGTAGAAAAGAGTCTCTGTCAAAAAGCTTTTAGGTGATGAAAGGATTTTGGAAAGCGTAAGGCGATGAGTCTTCTTCTTAGACATAACAAAGGGGCGGAAAATAGGGTGGAAGAGAAATAAGAAGAAGCCAATTTTTCTCAATACGTTTTGGTTGGTTTGCTTTAGATGGCAAGTCAATCGGTCATGGGCCTCCCAAGGATGATGCTCGTCCTTAAATCCCGCCGATCCTGGCCGGTTCTATCGCAAACACGAAGGTAAGCTTCCAAGAGCTTCTTTTTTTAGGTACCTACTCATCCCATCTCAGCTTTTAACTTATTTGAAAGTATCTCTTTTTTCCATCGCCTACTTTTTTTTTATTAAAAAAACACGATGCTCAGATCCTGCACCTTTTTGTGCTCTACGCTCCCAGCAATCATGCAAATCCCTCTCTACTCCCGCTATGGTATATGGTTGGAAGGAGATACCTACCTTTTTTCGTGTCAAATTTATGTACTGTACTCTACCTTCTTTCACTCGAATGGATGTGCTACTACATCTTGGAAATTCCCAGATGACCGAACTTGGTCGACATCCTATCTATAATTCCTAACAAGAAAGAGAGTGTTGGAGCATACAAATGGCCTTTTTCTGCGAGATTCATTTTTTGAAAAAAAGAGATGGAAATAATATTTTTCTCCTTTGTGATGATGAAAACTGTACGGAAGGATGCACCATCAATAAAAGGCATCCGCGGGTATGGCGCCGTGTGTCTTTCGAAGGAACTGAGCCAAAAATATATCGATTTTTGTTCCTTTTCTTGACCTCTTCATATAGTGTCAACACTTTGATCTATTGTTTACTCCTACATTCAGTCGGATGTTGCTAGATAGATTAAGTTTTAACTATAGTAAAGAAAATCCTTTAGTTAGATCCTCAGCGGATGAGAGTAATAGGAATGAGAGGGGGCATCTCTCTTTCATATCATTGAGATTGAGAGGGGAGATTCGGGATTACTTCTCTCTCTCTTTTCTCTTCTTTTGTCCGCATGATGGAATTAGCTGATTACAGCACACTCAGGGATTCTTGATTGAGTTCCGCCGTCCTAGAACTGGGCGACGAGGATGAAAGAGAGAGGAGAGAAAAAAACACATATACACACACACAGTGCAGACTTTTATACAATAACTATACACAGAACGACGAAGAGATAATTACTCTTGAGAACAGTTCCGGCTCATGATCCGTTGCGGATCGATCCTTGCATGCACGTAGTCTCAGTGACTAGTATTCTTTTTTGTTCCCTTCCTTATATAAACTTGTGTTATTTGCAGTACGAATTCCGCTTCTTGGACTCAGCCTTGAGCTCTGATTCTAAGCCTATTTATGTACATCATCCACGTAGATACCGAAGGGGAGGATCGTATCGATTTAAAGGATTGCTTTTTATTCTCTTCCTTCCGATTTGCTACCCTCTTTATCGCACTGCAAGCTACAACCCCATCAGCTGAGTCAACAATTGAATAAAGCTTCTACAAAAATTGATATAACTGCAAAGTTAAAGGACCTTCCTTTTGATGAATAAGGATTTTCATATCTAATATTCGAGTAGAATTTGAAAGTCAAGTGAGCGTGAAGAGAGTCTCGTCATTTGTAAATAACAAGCCTCAGAAACGAGGCTGCAGCTTTTGATTTCAAAGTGAAACGCATAATATACGAGATCGATTATTCTCGTCCACACAATCGATTTTTCTTATATAACAAAAAGCTTTAGGGTCGTGCTTTTCAATCTTTAATCTATCCGACCCCGACGTGGATCGAAATTTACGCAATTTAAATAGTCAGTACCGTTATTATCAACCGGAAAAACACGCTATTTGGAACGAACGTAAATCTACCCATTTGTTTTGAAAAAAAGAGAGAATCGTAAACAAACGCAACTTACTTTTATACCACCCAAGTTTATTGCTACTGGACCATTTGTTTTTGGCCGGGTTCACTTGTTTCTTTTGTGGTATTATAGTAGACGTAATATATCAAAAGTTGCCTTGGTAACCCAAACCTTACATCTACAAGAGAGCTCAAGAAAAAAATGAGGTCTCCTTGCTAAAAGGATCAAATCAGCACAGATGCGGGCCTTGTGCCTCGGACAAGAGGAGTGCTGATTGGAAGTCACCTTCGGCTCTGTATACTTTTAAAAGAGATCGCATCATCCTTTTGTTAGGTTGATGGAATAAAGTCAAGTGAAGCCGTGCCCTTTTACCCATAAGATGATGCTCATGTTTCCTGCATAATGGGACGCATGTTAATTAGGCAAGGAAGGCGATCGAAAAGGGAAGAAGAGTGTGAGACTTCTCCATCGATTTTTGGGTATAAGAGACGACGGCGACGTCGTTGTACAGATCCTTCCTGTGACAAGGACAACCTTGTTCCGTTTGTTCAAGTTGAATGAGATTTTCTCGAATGGTTTGCTTTCCTCATTTATTATCAGTCCACTAGTCACTGATTGGAGCTTGATTGGTCGCAAGGGAAAAGACGACGTAGGTAATTCGCTTCCTCCCGCCAACATGCGATTTATTGCCGCCAAAGGTATCGGTTGGAGAAAAAAAAAGTGCAACGACTTTGATGAACGACGTCTCTTGTAATTTTCCTACTCGCCCCGTTGCACGACATCTCAATTCATTAAGGAACGAACACAAGTCTCTAGAGGGATTTAGCGTGTTTCTATTCTTGCGTGAAACGACTGTGTTTTTTGTAAGATTTGTTTTGATGAATCCGTGCCATCTAGCGTCGGATTCAAACACTAACAAAGTATCGCCGGCTAGTGAGCGTTTGTCGCACCGTGTTCATGGGAAATAAAAAGACTTCTCTATTCATTTTATTTATTACGTCCAGAAGAAAAAGTAAAGTAAATCCTTTTGAATAGGAGACTCAAAGCTCTTGATATTTCTCAGTGTGCTGTACGGATCAAGGGAAGCTGGCCGAGGGGTCTTCATTTTCTGACTTAATATCTCTGCTGAGCCTCGTTTCTATACTCAACGTTCACATAAAGAATGAGGGTGGCAGCTGCCTTGATAGCGGTGCCAAAGCTACGCATATTTACAATCTTGCGCCGCTCCATAACGAATGAGATATGAAATATGTCCTTCAAGCCACAAAATCCCGTGCCTACACATATCTTCCACAAAATTGTGGTCTCGTCATTTTTCACCATTTTTGTGACAGAATAAGAAACTTTGGTCTTGTACCCTTTTTGCGCGCGAGGAAAGGATCGCAGCACATCGATTATTCATCTACTAGAAGGACATCCATCCAATCAGGGAGTGGTCCTCTTCCCCTGGAGATGAACGCGCACGCACGCTCATTTATTCATCAGTCACCCCCGCAGTTTGCGACACCGTGAGCTGCTACTACATGCCATTTTCTTTATAAATACAAAAGTAGAAGCGACAGAAAGGGTAATGACTGTTACCTTTCGACTTCCTTCAATGTTCTATCCCAAACTTTCTTTTTTCGTTGACAAATGAGACGTACTCGTAATCTTGATCACTGGAAATGGAACTCAGTGATGGAACCGGTAATAGGCTCCCTTGATGGGGTTCTTAATTTATGTACAAAGACTCTCTCTCTTATTCAGCGTGACGACGGATATCAAAAGACGTCGGGAGTTGTACCGTTCGCAACGGAAATGTATCGCACTTCCGCGCCACGCTCATCTTCCGGCCGTGCGGAATCTAAATGGACGGCCCAAAGTCCATTTTCTATGATGGTGGGTAGCCGCCGGAAGGAAGGTTATTTTGACGATCCTGCAAAGTATCGTCTAAACCGATCTAGTCTGACTTGATTGCTGTCCCAGTTTCGTATCGACCTTTCTTGTTATATAGTCTTCGGGGGGCCTATTACGTTTCTCATCTTCTTCCGACTGGAATTTATGTCAATCTATCTATATATATATATATATTGAGAACCATCCTTTTCTTTCTTTGCTTAAAGAATGTTTTGTGAATCTAAGATATGATGTGACCAAAAGACATGAGAAGATTTACGATCCATTCTGTGCTGCTGTGCGGTTCTTCAACAAGGATTTTTGATACATGCATTTTGTGAGACCGAAAAGTTTTAGGCCATATGTTATTGATCCTTTGTGTAACGCACTGCTGCGACCAACTTTTATTCTAGAGCTCAGCAGCTTTTTTTTCTTCTTATTTTCTTCTCTAGACTTTTGTTTCTCTCGGCGCCATGATGATCGTATAACATTGCACGCAAGTTTCGCAGTCTAATATCCCCTGGATTTGCCTAAAATAAAAACTCGGGGGGAAAAGGATGTGTTTTATTTTTTTTTTCTCTCTCCCAATTTATAAAAGTTAACTTTTTTTCTAGGTTTAACACAGTAGAAGAACAGTGAGACTATACTATTTTTCTTCGTAATAAGGATTTTATTCCTTTCCTGCAGCGTTGCCGTAACTTTCTACAGGCTCGTATAAAGACAAATATATAAGGTAGCCTCGGTTTATTGTTTATTTATGTACCATTGTGTAGCTCTCTATTTGTTCCTTTGTGAAAAAGATGACCAAAACATTCTTTAAGAATATATTTATTCTACCTTTATCAGAATTCAAGTTATATAGTTTATTATTATGGTTTGTTTCGCACGGAAACGACGAGTTGTTACCGCCCCCGAAAAGTGCGTGCTGCATGAGCGTGACATCCCGTGACGCGGTTAACGCCCCTCTAGCACCTATAGGATGAAATGTATGAGCATTAACGTAATTTTCTTCCCAGTTGATTCCATCACAGCTCGATGCTGCAATTAGCTTTATGAGTAGTGCAATTGAATGAATGACGCAAGTCCATACTAAAATCAACTAGGGAAAGGTATTATTGATAGTTCGTACCCATTGTGATGAGACGCTTGATTGATCGAATCGTTTGATCGACCGTTTCGTGATGAATCCATCATTCTGTCTAGAGAGATATATTCACGTTCAGTGATTCTTCTTCCACCCTACTCGATGCTATTTTTATAAGTCGCAAAATTGATGGGATAGAAAGAGAGAGAGGGACTAATTGGTTGCGCTATCATTCTAGTCCAATTACCGATCCTAAGTTGGATATCTACCATCATCCAATTTACTAGCTGGACGGATGACCATCAATTGCAGAGTATCTATACGAGTTGGTACTTTGATCAACTAAACCTACATGTACTCAGGGTTGCCAATAGCGGTCCTAGTCTTTATTATTCCCGTCGTACAGCACGATACCTTTTGAATTATTCATCATTCAGTGCGAGAGAGGGATAGAAATTAGCCTTGCAATTTAAGGATCACTCTGCAACTCGAGCTCACTTTCTAGTGTTGGAATTAAGGAGTTGATATTATACACTCGCCCCCAGGATCTCACTTTGCCACAAGTCCTGTCTTTGTATATTATTCACGCGCCTATCCGTAGTGAGACAGGCCCTCTTTGCAACGCGGTACATTATTCATGACGTAAAGATCGTCTCACCTTTCTGTAGAGGAAGAGCAGCGGCTCCTGTTCCCAGCCCCTTCTTCTTCTTGTTCATAATCATCTCGCCGTCCTACACTCTTCACGCGTGATTGACGTTTAATCATCAACGTGAGTCTTGCAGCAGCTGTTCTCCTTCGTGAGAGTACGTGTCACCCGAGTATATAATAACGCCCAGCTTGAGGCTGTATTCACGACCGGATTTCTTTACACTCAATTCCAATACCTGTCACGAAATTGATGATGCCCCCTCGGACACTGGACACCCACTCTATACATGCAGTAAAAGACACTTTTTGGGCTGAAATTATTCATAAAGGGCGCCCTTGCTCATAACGTATACATTCTAAGTGCCCTTCAAACTCGTGGGATTTCAGGGACTGCAGTGATCGATCCTTTCTATTTGGGTCTTAAAATAATAAGGACATCGAGTTATGTTCCATAACATAAAATTTGTTTTAAAGTGCTCACTAATTGACGGCAACTGACACTTGCAAAATAGTGACGTCAAGACCAGATGTGACTTTTAGTGCTTAAGAAAATGTTTTGATTAGTTGCCATTGGTAACTGTTGATTTACGGCGTCTCTTTTGAGACCGCTACCCAGTAGACTTAATTAAGATCCCCTTGACAAATGTTTGGATTTTCTTTTTGGCTGCAACTATGATAGAGAACAAAACAAATAAAGACTATATTTGTTCAAACCTTTATATAGAGAAAAAGAAAGGAACATAATATAACAACTTGGTGCGATATCAAGAACACGAATCACTAAAAGTTAGTTTCATAAGTTCGTGCTCCTATCCAAATCAAGCCAATTTTCGTGCCAAAAAAATACTTGAGAAGAGAAACGAAATCGTCGTAATTTGTTTCATCCATAATATGTCTGTCCGTGCGTCACACTTTTGCCATAATAACAAATAAAAGATTCAATCATCTATCGATTTCTCGTTTGGTGTTGAAGGGCTCTTTCAAGAGTTTATATTGAACCCTGTCAAGTCGAATCCTTTCAAAATGAGGCTATGTGGAACGTTTTCTTTATCTTGTCAATAGTCTTCAACCAATTTAGCGTTGGACTTGAAGTGGTGCCCTTTCAGAAATATACGAAAAAATCCTCACTACTCGTGCCGAAGGGCTTCTTGACTCGATTTTGTTGCTCTCATCTTTTTTTTCTCATCATTAAAAATTATTGCCATCATTGTAGAATTCTATCTGACTCTATTTGAAGGGCCCCCTACTATATCAAACAGCCTTTGAAGATCCTTTTTCAAAGAATGATTACATTTGATATATAATACCTTGCTTTTAACGCTGAATTATATGTCGACTGTAAATGGTGTAATAGTGATAGCGAAGTGCATTGCTCTCTTTGAACATTTCTCTCTTATCAATTACTCTAACCTTCTCTTAGAGCGTGAGAAATTATTGCGTTAACTTGATCAAGTTACATATTGCGCCTCCACCACATCATTGCAGGATAGAAGTTGCGTCCGACTAGTTCGTCCCTACTGATTACTCGTCTTCATGCTCCTCTTGATTTCCGTCAGGACGACTTGCAGCTATATAGCGTCACATCAAGTTTCTTTAGTCTTGCTGGTCACGGACCTAACCGCGGACACCAGCACGTTCCGATGCTCATCCTGCACCACCGCAACTTTCTCATCCAATCCAACGACGACCACACATTCCTCGTCGTCGCTCTCATTTCCTCCCTCTCTTCTTATATTTGCTCGCTCTCAAGGAGATCTCTACATAACAACTATGTTTGCGTTAGTCTGTTTTACTGCTCCGAGATAGCTAGGCGCAGTAATCATATAAATTACGCCGACATAGTGTACATTAGTAAGAATGAAATGACAGTCATTCACTGGACCCGGGGTACATGGCAAATAGTATAGCAGGATAAGAAACTTTGTTTTAGTTCTCGCGCGCGCATACCCCCCGACGGTTGTCCTGTCCGGATATAGGATCGCGGCGCTCCTGCGGTACTGCGTTCGTAGAACGTACACAAAACGTGGATTGTGAAGGACACGGACGCCACAGTTCTATCCGCGCACCGTTCCCACTCGGATGTGTTTCCTTTGCTCTTTTCCGATCATCCACTAACTCGTTTACATCTTTTAAAACGATCCTGTCAAAAACGACCGTGCTGTTTTTATTATATTCAATCTCTCGCGCTCTTTCCAATAAAAACAAACACTGCGTGACTGTGAGAGCGTGATCGTGTGAAAACTGGAGCTGTACCGCTGTCGTCTAGAGCAACTGATGGATTGCTTAAAGGATTCAGGAAAAAGAAAATCAACAAGACAAATCCGAGTGGTGGTAGTGGTAGCCATCTTGAATTAGAAGAGACCAACTAAAGTGCTTCCGAGTAACTAATCCCGAAGCACACTTCTCCTATATACTTTTGTACTCCAATCAAGTTGTCTACTCATTAGTGCGAAGATCTCCGGCGCGCAAAATGCAGGCGGAACAAGGAAGCATCACTAGTTTACCGTCTTTCCGTTCTAGAACTAGACGGCACACGCTAGCCTTCGTCTCCAGGTAAGGAAAGAAGAAATATAGATAGGGCACGTTCAGATCCTTATTAGTGGTAGGCTCGTGGCATATTCCTTCCGTCTAATTGTGTCTGAAATAGAACGTACCCGAGGGATCACAATCGATACAATATGGAACGTCTCACGTTTCGTCTAAAATCGACGACAAAGACGTTCTTTTTCTTTTCTTTTTAGAAAAAAATGTTGACAAGTGTGTGGTGGTCGTATATGACGGAATTTCATTAAAATCCTCTGCGGGAGTCACGCGATACTCATTAAGATTTGCGCTTGGGATTCCGACGACACCAGTTGTTGTTTAATAGATCTAAAGAGCTTTTTGTGCTGCTCTTCAATTCTATTTGAATCTTGATCTTGTTGGAGTTGGGAAAACTTTATTCTATATAAGTAGAGCATATATGGATAAAGTTTGAGAGAAAATCCTTTTGATCCTAAAAAAAGGATCGACCACATTTATACAACTGAAAGTCCTCTTCTTTTTTTCCACTCCATCTGGTCCATTTTGATGTCACCAAATATTTACTTGGGCACCAGCACTCCTCTTTTTTTTTTTTTGAGGGTCGGTAATTCAATTTCTCTTTATCAACGGAAATTCGGTCAATCTTGCTGTGCTGATCAAAGTGGTATGTATTCCTCTGTAAGATTCTGCGCTGTGAGTACCCAAGGGTTAGCCCGCCTTTGCTAATGAAATCGTGATATGGATCTCATGATCAAGACTGGAAGTAATGTGGGAATCCTCTCCCTTTTCTCCGTTTACGGAATAAGGATCAATCTCTGATATATAAATGCCATGCATTCCTGATCAGATTTGTTTTTAATACATTTTTTTCCGATTGAGAAATCCACACAATAAGTGAACATTGCTCCTTCTGCGTCATCCGAAGCTTATAGAGAAAAAAAAATATCATATAGCTTATATTGGGAAAAAACCAAAATAGCGTGTCTCTCTGAAAAGCAGTTTCAAGTTTATTTTCCAAATTGAAAACGGATAATCTTTTCAGCCTCACAGTATGCAGAGCGCTTCATACAAATAAACCCTGTAGGACTATTGGAATAGTTGAATGCATTCGTTCCCTTATAATATAAAAAGAAAAATCAATACTTTCTACTCGAGCTCTATATTCAACCTGTTATATATATGGATTCATTTTCCTTGCAGCTGGCCAAATATTGAACTGGCCAGCCGATATAATATTATGAAACTTGTCTAGACCCCGCCGCTCTCTCTCTCTCTCTCTGTACTCTTCATTTTCGTTTACAAACAAACTTGTTATCTCTATAAAGAAAAATGTCAAAAAATAAGGTAATAGAACAGCTGTTGCTCCCACGTGACATTTCTCTTTACTACGCACTTTTTTTAATCCTGACATATTTTACCTCTTTTTTTTGTGTTGGAATGGCACCTGAAATTCGTTAGGATGAGAAGTGATGATGATTCAGTTAATCCAATTGGGATACGGGACCACGTTGTTGTAATATGCGTCTGCATCATAGGATCGGTTGAAGGGTCTCGCTCGAATGATTTCTGCTGCCGTTGTTGTTCCCGATCCTTGGCTTCCTCGCCGTCGTCGTTTCGCTCCCTTGATCATGTTTTGCTTAATAGGCGTCACCTTCTCGTCTCGCATCGTGCAGCACGTCTTTCCTTCTTCTCTTTTTTTTTTATCGGAAATCTATAAATCGATGGCTATTTCCACCATCTCTTTTGATGGAGTCTTCCTTTTCTTTTTAGGATACAAATGTTTATCATACATCATCAACACAATCAAATTATGGTTGGGAAATGGATCGATCCTTTTGTGTGTAGAGTTGTATAGCGATGGAGAAGGATAACAAAAGAAAAAGAGGTGATGGAAAGACACAAAGGAATCTATTTTGGCCATAGTATATAAACAAAAGAGCCATTGAAAAGAGGGGGTTAGATCGTTCAAGTCGCGGCGGGAATTTTTATGGTAAATGACGCAAGAAGAAGAACAATGGGATACATGGAGTTCAGTATAAAATATACGTTTTGATGATCCTGATCGATAACCAGTTTGATTCTCTAAAAAAAAAAAGTTTAAATGTTGTTTTTCGCACCTGTCGATCTCGATGGGGGTCATCTCGGATTCAGGATCGATCCTTGCAGCACTGCGCTCCATCTATTGTTATATAATTGAATATTTTTTTTTCCTGCACTCGCTTTCAGTATGAACCGCTAGATGCCGGAACGGAGCGCAGGATAGGGTCTATCCATCAGGATCCCTTCCACTTGGTTGGCCTCTGTTTGTCGTGCTGCGTGTTGCGCGCGTGAGCGACTTTGCGGACTGTCCTCTGGATCATATCAGAAATAATTTTTTTTCACTTTATCTTTGAAAACAGACCGGTTTACTCCTTATCGATCCCCTTGCACAGGTTTTTCAAAAAAAAATAATTTGAATCAACTGGAATGAATTTTTTAAGTGGTTCTTTCTCGGAATCCGCTTATCACGAAAAAAAACAAGCTAGAAAGGAATGTAGAATAAAATTCAAATTTATTGATTCTTTAAAATCCTCTTTTTATTTAGCTGCAAATGGAGCGGAATTGAGTTACAATTTACATGTGTTGATGGATTGCGAATTCTTGCATGTAATTGATGGGAATTCGTCCGGAATTCGTCGATTCCCTTAATTGAAATTGACTCGACATTACAGCTATTTCATTTGATTTGTTTCTTCACGCGTCCTTTCGTCTTGATTGCTTCTGTCGGAACCTATAATTGACTTATTCGCCTTTAGGGTAGCTCGTCGGCTGTCAAAGCAGTCCCAGAAGAGGCCGCTAGCAAATAGAAAAGAAGAAAAAAGCTCTCTTCCTAACTTCTGCTCCAATATTGGCCCGTCAGCGTTCCTTTACTTTTTTTCAACGTTATTTAGATGGAATGTCAAGGTTCCTTGTTATTTTTTTTTCTTTATTCTTCCTCCTTTTATCTTAGGGAACCCGACGTCTATATAAACACATTTTCTGCGGGACGGGTATTTCTAGTTTTGACAGATCCCTTTTTATATTTATAAATCCTTAGACGTCAAACATGTCATGAAATATTTTGCCGAAGGAAAAATATTATCCCATGCGCAACGAGTTTGATCGCGTGACGTCATCACTCGATTTATGTAACTAATTTCACATATTTTAATTTGTTTTCTGTAAATATGCATACAGTAAAAATAAAATTTTATGGTGAAAGCCGCTTCGTTTTATGTGTGTTTTCATCATCAGAGAATTAGCATACATTTTTGGATTGTTTAGGTAACGCTCGTATTCATACCACATTCATGCGTCGGCACATAAATCTTTTGTGTCAAAAATAAATGAGGACGGAATCTTCTGCGTGTAATCTCTTACGAAATGGGAACGAAAAGCAAAACTCCGTAAAATTCGTAACGGCGGCCCTAAATGCGATTGTTTTCTGTATAATGTAATTCAAATAAGGATTATTTCCCCAAGGGTCTTCTGACATTTTCTGGAAGGAGAAAAAAAAAGAGGCCATCGTCAATCCACTTATGTATATGAAACTCTATGCGGTAATCATACTATGTAGGATTCCTTTTTTCAATTCCGGACCGAGTCGTGGAAAGGTTTCCGCCCTTTTCGGTCAATAAACGGTCGTCGTCTTCCGCTAGATATACCGTCCCTCAAGTAGACTGATGAATAATGTATTACCTGACATAACATTAGCACCATTATATTCAAATGAGGTCCTCATCACGATGGGTATAACGGATCGAGTTACCACGATAAGTGAGGCCAATCCATCTTTGAGGCTGCTTGTATAAGTAGTGACGCACAATATTAAATAAGGAGAAGTAGATATAATACGATATACGAGGGATCTTGCCTCTCTCTGGATACTAATTTGTATTGTTTATAATGAGGGAAAACTTGAGCAGAGAACCAGCAATATAATAGACGTTTCATCCTGATCTAGCTTTGGCAGGCGCCAGCTGGGAGCTTCGTCTTATGTATGCGGATCGATATGTGTTCTCTTCTTCTTCTTCTTCTCTCTCTCTTTTGAAGATTATAAGGAAATCCATTAACAGAAAAGAAAAGCAAAAAAACGACGATAGAGAATGGGACCTTGAGCAGCTGCATCACAAGGATCAAAAAGGCCCTCTGAATTATTGAAGGCATAATCCTCCTTAATCATGCACTATGAAGTTGTTTCTTTTCTCGGAAACAATACGGAGGCGACACTTAGTTCTCAACTTATTTTTTCATATTCAATGAATACATGTGCCAGTCAGATAAAAAGTAAGAGAAAAGTATCCTCCTTCTCGATATATATCCCCGCGCGCGCTTGAAAGTCTTCTCTTCTTCATATGAAAGTACCCCTAGCGCAAAGACCTTCAGTCGGTGCCTGACTGGGCTCCCACTGGATTGGCGCGACATACTCTCGTCCTTGTCTGTTGGCAATTTTTTTTACTCAATTACTTCCGTTCGAAAGAAAATGAGTTGGCTCGTACCGGAAGTGCGCGTGGGTGACATCACCCTTCCTACCATTACTCCACCGACGGATGACGATCCTTCGGATGGAGATAGTCAAGTTATCCAGCAGCCATGTTCTTGGTTTGTCCAAGATACGGATGCTGACGAAGAAGACAGATCGTCGGTGACCAGCGGAGGACGAGGCAATCTACCACGGGAGGGAGCCCTCCTGCTGCCAATCCCGATGCCTCGTCGACGACACAGCTGGATCTGCAGGTTCTTCTTTTTTACTTGTTTCCCTTCTTGATTTACGACCCTCGATTATCAATATACGGTTATCCCTCTGTTTGCGACACGAAACGTCGTGAATCTCTCCCGCATTATATAGTATTATTATATGCGCTCTTGATGCCATTATCCAGACACATCTGCAGATGGATTCCTTTTCTATTGCGTCCACAAGAGCTCCACATAAAGTGGCTCATTTTATGTTTTTTACTGAATTGCCGACGTGTACAATACTGCTCACCTTTTCCACTCATTTGCATCTCGAAAGAAGAAGAAGAAGACGAGTAAAAAATAACTGAAACTTCCATAAATCCTGTTGGAGGAGCCGGGAGCTCAGGGATGCGTAAATCAGGGGAGGGCCGTCCTAAATAAGAGAAGAAGAAAATGAGATTCGGTTCGCTGGTGCAAGACGTGCTATACACGCCCAATCCGCTCACTGCTCCGGAGGAGTCGTACTGTGCGGAACGGTGCGCGTTTCTTCTGGATTTACTCACTCAAAATTCAAATGTTATACATATTCAAAGTTTATAAGAGAATTCTGAAGCGGAAACTTCACTTAATCTTCGAGAAAAAGTGCCGAGTGTTTTGCAGCTGTGTGTTTTGTGCTGTAAGAGCTGCTCCTTTCTCGCAAATTGGCAATCCGTCATACTCTTTGCGAGAAAACTTGTCTTTTTCTTTCTTTATTCTCTTTTTGCTATGTACTCTTTAGTTATTATTATTTCTCCTAAGTGTGATGTGCGTGCGGGAATGACCTCAAATGTTCGCGTGAGTAGATGGAGGAAAGAGTTATGGAAGACCGTTAAAGAGGGCGGCGACGGCAGGAGCTGAAGAAGAAGGAGACTAGAATTACTTTTTTTCTTTCACAATGTCTCTAATGTTGGAAGACGAAGATGCTTCTGTCCGTCGGAACTTTGTTCGATCGATCCTTGGAAAGCTACCCATTTTATTTGCTTTCCGGCTGAAAGGATCATATCACTAAAACCCAAGGGCTAAATGTTGTCTTCCAAGGTTCTTTTTTAAGGTTGCGACTCTTTTCTCTGAAAAAAAAAGATCCTACTGTATTATACGAGTCATAAATCTCGAGCATTCGCTCGGCGCGCATAAAGTTTTATTAAGAAAGTGTTGATTGGATAGAAAAAGAAGAAAAAGGAAAAAAGTTGTACCTCCCGACCTTTTTTAAAGTTTTGCGTGTTCCTATCGATTGAGCCAATAAATTCGGTATTCGTACATACAAACGGATCGGTCAAACTTGGAGCTGCTGCTCCTCCATTTATACCACTTTGAAGAAAAGCTCTATATAATTGGAAAAGCGGCACGTACTGTATGAAGAGTCCTCATCCTCGCACGGAAAGAAGAGAAGCGAACCGATCCTATTATGTACCCTCGGTTTCGTGCTGACCACACTATAGAGGGAACTATATATTATTGTGCTGATCACAGACGGAAGAAGAGAGAAGAAGAAAAGATGGCGAGCTGTTAGTCGGCCTTTATTATAGAGTCGTGGCCAGCAGCGTCCTTTCAATCTAGTGCACGCACGTTAGGTCTAGTCAAGCTACTTACACTCCTATATAGAGTTGCTGATATAATACTCTGAGAGCCGCTCATGTTTAATGCAATACTCGAGTGCTGCAGGATCTTTTTTTATTTTCTCATATTATTATTTCAACATATATTGCCAATTCCTTTTTTTTCCTGATGCTGGAAAATTGGGTAGATTTTTTTTCCTTCTTCTTATTTTCGTCGTAAATACCTTGCACCATAATCCGATCCTGACGTGAGTGGTTATTACAAGCTGCCGTCCAGCGATAACCGCACGTTAAGAACACATTTTTTTTCTTTTCTTATGGTAGGATCGATACATTAGATAAACCTCTCTAGCGTCATTTTGTATATATTCTAGATTTCCATCATGAAAGAGAAAATTAGTCGCTCTCTTGATAGGCATTTCTAAGAGATCGATAAGTCTTTCAATCAGAGGAAGCGGCGGTTTTTACACCTCGCTGTTGGTCATCCCGGATGCAATCATCCGCCGAGAGAGCGATATATTTCCGCACCATCTGCTTCTAGTTAGTGCTGTCATCAAGGCAGCTTTATATTATGTACAACACTTAAGTTTAATTCAAATTAAATTAGATTTATAGAAAGGCTGATGATCAATCATTGATGAATTCCGTTCGCTCCAAAAATGAGACCTTTT